>CM060940.1:814737890-815987890 GCA_030765085.1 Allium cepa | reverse complement strand
TATGGAAGGGAGCATATTAATACACTGCTGAAGAAGAATGTAAAGTTCATTGAAGGTTTAAGGAAAGGGCTGAATCATAAGGTGATGGTGCATCCATTGGCTCCGTTTGATATGATGGTGGAAATGGAAAGGAGGTATGACCACTTTTTTCAAAGAGAAAAGAAGGCGGATCTTAAGCCCAAGGGTGTGCAGAAGAAAAGAGTCAATATGTATCAAAAAGGCAGAAAGAATCCAAAGGGATAAAAAACTTCTAGAGGGGTAACTCAAAAGCAAATATAACTGATATTACATGTTTTAACTATGACCAGAAGGGACACTACTCCACTAAGTGTACCCAGCCAGAGAATAAGGACAAGGCCAAGAGCTTTTTTTGTAATAGGCCAGGAAATAAGAAGAGGGATTGCCTAGAGACAAAGCAGGCAAAGGTTTGTGCTTTGGAAGGACCTTCATCTGGACCTATAGTCAAGGAGAAAGAAAAGGGTATTGTACTCGAAAGTATGATTTCGATTTCAAGTATATTAGTTAAAGTTCTGTTTGATACTGGTGTGACTTACTCTTTCATATCGAATGACTTAGTTGATAGGTTAGGAATAGAAACTACCTATTTGATTATGTCCCTACGTGTGATAAATCCGATCAGTGGGTATGGTACTCTCGGATTAAGGCGCACTGATCTTGAATTTGACATGTGTTGACACTTATTTGTTCGTAACCCATATGCGTTAGACTTCGTAGTTTATGGGGTAATTTTGGGTACAGATTGGTTGGTGCAAAATGAAACTAAAATATATTGTATAAATAGGGTTATAGCCTCACGGGACCCTAGAGATGTAGAAAGAATCATGATAGCGTTTGACATAATGAAGGAGAAGTCGGAGTTTATATTATATGTTATGGATGATCAATAGGATGAGATCACTACAGTGTGAGTAGTTCGAGAATTCGCAAATGTTTTCGAACCTATAATAGGATTGCCGCCTAGAAGGGCAATCGAATTCTGGATAGATTTAATGTTGGGGCACAATCTGTTAGTAGGCCTCCTAAACAAAATGCCGCCTAAGGAGACGGAAAAAATTGAAGAAGCAATTTATGGAACTTGAGCATAGGAGTTTCATTAGGCCAAGTAGTTCACTGTGGGCTGCATCAATTATATTCGTAAAGAAGTTGGTTACGAATGTGTATTGATTATAAAAAACCGAATGAGTTGACGGTGTAAAATCATTATCCCTTGCCTAAGATAGATGACTTATTTGATCAAATGAGTTGAGCTCGAGTATTCTCGCATCTAGACTTGGCAATGGGTTTCCATCAACTAAGTGTGGCGGAAGATAGTATATTATTGACCACATTCCAAATAAGGTACGGTTCATATGAGTGGTTAGTGATGCTATTTGGACTAACCAATGCCCTAGCGTTCTTTATAGACATTATGAACTAGATCTTTTGCAATCTGTTAGATAGATTTGTGTTAGTCTTCATTAATGACATCTTGGTGTATTCTAAGAATGAGAGAGATAGTGAAGTCCATTAAGATTAGTGTTGGAGAAGTTGAGACAACACAAGATGAAGGCAAAAATTATGAAATGCCACTTTTGAAAATGGGAGGTGAAGTTTCTTAAGCATGTTGTTTTAAAGAATGGATTAGCCATGGACCCATCGAAGATAAAAACCATTAGTGGTTGGAAGAGGCCAAAGACGGTCATAGAGATGAGAAGTTTCTTGGGATTGGCTAGCTACCACTACAGATTCATTAAAGATTTTCTTGTGCATAGCAACACCCTTGATTAAGTTGACTAGGAAGAACGAGAAATTCATGTAGACTGATAAGTGTGAAGGGTCATTTCAAAAGTTGAAGAAGTTATTAACGAATGCTCCTGTCTTGATTGTGCCTGAAGGAAACCAAGATCTGGTAGTGTATATTGATGCTTGTGGAACTTGTTTTGGAGCAATGTTAATGCAAAGAGGGCTAGTGATAGCTTTTACATCAAAGCAGTTGAGACCAAATGAAGATAGATATCATACTCATGACTTGGAGTTGGCAGCGGTAGTGTTCGCATTAAAGATTTGGAGACACTACTTGTTGGGAGAACGGTTCGAGTTATATACAGACCACGAATCTCTTAAGTATCTATTATTTCATAAAGAGTTGAATATAAGGCGGTAGAGATGGTTGGGGTTCTTGGCAGCATATGATCTCGGAATTGAATATACGTGAGGAAAACGGAGCAAGGCTGCCGATGCTTTGGGAAAGAAGTATCAAAATGGAATGTTAGCCATGATTGAGAAATGAAAGACGTTATAGGCATTAGCCACTTGTGGAGTGCATTATAGACAAAATACTCGGTCGAGTGGAGGTTCAACTATTTTGGCAAGTTTGGAGGTACGTCCAGCACTTGTGGATAGAATTTCTACAAGGCAGAAGGAGGACCCACTAATTACAGAAATAATTAGGCGATTAAAGATGAGGGATGATGTTGAGGATTTGAGAGGATTTGAGATAGACTCGAAGGGATGACTAAGAAAGAAAGGAAGATCGTGTGTTCCAGGTATAGGAGACATACGGAAGGAAGTTGATAAGGACGGCAGCCAGCTTAGCGAAGCTGTACATGAAGAACGTAGTGAAACTGCATTGGATACCGAGTAGTATCTTCAGCGATAGAGACCTACTGTTTACCAGTGAATTCCAGAGAAGTTTACAAAATGCATTGGGTATAGATTTTAATTTGAGCACGGCATACCACTTCCAGACAGACTGTCAAACAAAGAGGATGAACAGTGTATTAGAAGATTTGCTGAGAGTACGTTTCTAGGATTTTGAAGGATCTTGGGATGTTCACTTGCATCTGGTAGAGTTTTCCTATAATAATGCTACCGATCAAGTATTGGAATAGCACTGTTTGAGGTACTATATGGTAGACCATGTAAATCACCATTTTGTTGGTTGGACACAAGAGATAGACTTGTGTTGAGGCCCGATTTGGTAAAAGATGCTACTGAGAAAGTAGAATTTATTCGTGCTAGAATGAAGGCAGCACAATCGAGGCAGAAGAGTTACGTCAACAAGTGAAGGAAAGAGCACTAGTTCGCTATGGCCGATCATGTGTTTGTGAAGGTTTCTCCGAAGTGAGAGGTTATGCACTTTGGAAAGGTGGGGAAGTTGGAACCTAGATATGCAGGACCATTCCCAATGATCGAGCGGATTGGTAAACTTGCATATAGAGTCGAGTTGCCGAGCAATTTTATGGATGTGCATAATGTTTCTTATATACCGCATTTGAGGAAATGTGAGCACAACCCAAGTTCGATAGTGGAACAGAGGCGATAAAAAGATTTATCTATAGAACCAGATTTGACGTATGTGAGATGACTGAAAAGAATTGTAGGCCGTGATGTAAAGGAATTGAGGAAGAAGTTTGTTACACTTGTCTAGGTCTAATGGAGTGACGATAAAGAAGATTATACCTAGGAGGTAGAGGATAGGATTAGGAACATCTATCCCAAATTGTTTTAGACAATCATGTATATAGCAGTATGCTTTGTTTTCCTATTATATGGACTAATAGGGTACTAGTATGTTCATGTATGATATGATTATGTGTTAGTATTTGCACTAGCATTTATGCTTGATGATTGTTGATTTAAATTAGTAGGGTACTAGTGTAATCTATTGTACTTGTGTGTACTTATATGATGTTGACCATACACTTTCAGGGTGTTGGTGTAAATTTTGTTTTCCTTGTCAAAATTTCATGAATGAAATTTTTCTAAGGAGGAGAACTGTAACACCCCATATTTTGGACAGTCCATAATATGAGAAATTAAATTAATAAGAAGAAGATATTATTATAAAGGAATAAATAAAATGATGTGATTACAAGAATTGGCTTAGGAAATTTTAATTAATTAAGTGTGGGACACTTTAAAAAGTTAATTGAATAGACCAAGAGTAATTAGAGCAATTTTGGTTGGTTTTGATTAATAAAAATAGATGATCTAAATTTTAATAGGAAGGATTTGGCTAAGGGGTGTAAATTACTAAGGCTCAAAACCACTAAACCAATTAACTTAGCCACATCCCTACATCCCATCTTCATTTCATTTCACTCACAAAATAAACTCTTAAAGAAATCTATGCAAGGCTGGCCACAAACATAAGGAAGAAGAGGATTTCAAGCTAAATAAGATCAAGCTTTCAAATTTAAGAAGGAAACAGAATTAGACAAGGTTTCTTTAACCTAGGTGAGTAAAATCTTTCTCTAAAACTTATCCTACCTCTTGGTTTTGGATCAGATTTTATATAAATGATTTAATGATGTTAAAACTTGTTTAGATGTTAAAACTTGTTTAGATGTTTGAAACATGGTTTGTTGTGTTTTGAATTTAAACGAAATAAATCTAGGTGACGTTGTTCGAGCAAAAGATAGATTAGTGACAGGCAGGTCCAAGGAGGTGATCACTAAAATAAATTAATGATAACTTAATGAGAAAAGCCTAAAATAAAAGATTATGTGATGGATAGATGAATGAAGAATAACTGTATGGCTTGGTCCATAATTGAATGCTTAAGTGTAGGGTGCATTATTGATTGAATACATGCACATGGATGCTTCTTTGATGTTTTGCTATTATACGTTATGATATATACTGATGATGATAAAGTGAGGGGAAATTCGTTCCACATTAGCGACATGGTCTCACTATAGATGCTTAGGGTGAAGGCTTTACTCATACCAGACTTTATATTTAACTTATGTTTTATTATTTTCCACAAACTAAAGGATACTCATCCATATATGCTAAGTTTATGGTTTAGATAGGTTTCTCTTTTGGAAGGACAAATAGATATTTTGAAGACGAAGCATGAGGCTTGCTGTTTTAAATAAAAAGTTATTTTGAAATTCCATTGTGTTAAACCAGAATTTATAAATGATTATGTGTTGTGTTGGCATCTTCATATGTCGAACACAACACTGCAATATCTATGTTTGATTTATATTTACTCCTGCTAGGCAACGATTTGGGTTAAAATGATGTAACGAATTATGTAGATCAAATTTTTGTAATAAAAAAGCTATTTAGCTGCTTTATTTACTTGTGTTATGCAAAATAATATAGATCTCACTTTGTCGTTGGAAAAAAATTTCAACAAGGACCGCAACATAATCGGCGTCCATTTTCGAGTCTCAAAGTAGGGGATGTTACAGCTTCTTACCATATCGAAGTTGCTAACCAACCGACATCAGCGTCGGCATGACCATCTTCCATTCAGGAGATGACCACAAGAGTGGAATTTGATAAGATGATGGTGGAGTTAAATTAGATGATGGCGGAGTTAAATTAGATGATGGAAGTTAGTTAGAAGGCTATGTTGAACAAAATGGATGCTAGCATAGCCTTGTTGACCCAGCGGTCGCAGAGGATTAAGAGGAGTAGAAGAGTGGCATCATCTGTTGGATGTGGGTAGGAGAATTCATCTACTTCTGGTCAGAACAGAAGAGATGGAAAACAATAGTAGAAGGAAAAGACTACTGGAGCAGTATGGATGAGTGCTAGAGGGCCTGAAAGAGCCCCTGCTTAAGGGATTCAGATCGGTATGATCCACAATCAAGTCAGTACCGACCTGAATCTAAGGCATTTAGAGGGGAAAGGAGCTTAGGCTATTAAGTTATCAGATTCCAAAGACGATTCGTAGCATGCCGGTGATGATGATGAACTGAACGTTGAAGCTCGGGATGTAGGTGTTCAAATAACTACTATGGAGCCAGTCAGACGTCAAAGAAGATCCAAGGGCGCGGTTCTCCCAAGATAGGAGAACCTAGACTTTAACGAGCAAATAGAGACCGTTTGCAGAGTTAAGCACTCAACTTAGTTTTTGGTGCCGTCCTACAAAGAGCTAGGCAATTGAGGGGCATATAGCGGATATGATCAAGCGTTTGTTGGAGAAAAATAAGTAGAGAAACAACAAAGACTGGGTTTTGTGCCGAATAGAACTCCATTAATGGAGAAAAACTTAAAGGAGGAGTATCCTAGGAAGTTTACGAAGCCAATAATGTCATCATATAATGGCACAACTGGTCCCAAGCAGTATTTATTTAAGTACAAATGGCACATAAAGGGTGTCTATAACGACCCGATTTTTTCGACGGTTAATTTTGAATATTTAAATGGTTTTAAATATTGAATTTGGGATTTATAATTTAGTGGTAAGATTTTAAAACTGAAAAATGAGCGATTTCGCCAATTTTTGAAATCGACGAGTTAAAATAGCCTTCCGGGGGCACAATCTTGGAATTTGACGAAACCAGTTCCATTAGTTCCATAATAGTGTATTATTATCGGATTTCAAATTTCGTAGTGTTTGAAGTTATCGTTTGATCGAACGGTATAGAAACGTGTTGAAATTAATATCGAAAATTAAATATAATAATTGTGTCCAAAAAACTATCTTCTATATACGATCGAATTAGGACTCGAAACATTTTCCATTACGTTCGGAATAGGGGTGTAACATTATAAATGCTTGGAGGCACGCCTTGATAAGAGATCGAAATTTTAAGTGCTAAAATGAGATATTTTGAAAATTAAATAAAATTATATAAAATCAAATCAGAGTCAAATTAAAATCAAATCAAACCGCCCCTTCTTCTTCTTAAAATCACATTTATCTTTCGTTCTTTCTCTTCAATCGAGTTCAATTCGAAGAAAAAATAATAGCAGAACGAAAATCAAATTCGTTCGAAAACAAAGGAAAAGATGACTTCATCGCGATACACGACTTCATCGCAATGCCACGGCTCCACAACGCGCGACGACACTGAGGGAAGAAGGCAACGGCTTGGGGCTCGAAGCATGATCGAGCAGATCATGCTAGGAAGTCGTGATGTTTTTGTTGAGGGATGGGGTAGGGTTTCAGGTGAGGCACGACTTCGTACTATCCAAGGCGAGCAGGAGGTTGTGGGCGAGGTCTAGGTCGTGTGCGAACGAAGGAGTGTGGCGACGTTGACCAGTCAAGGCTAGTGGACTTTGAGTAGTCATGGGACTTTAGAGGCTGCGATTCTTGTTGTTGGTCGTGACTTGTCGTGTTGCCTCTTGAGGCTTCAGATCGCGTGTGCTTCTTTACTGTCGAGCTGCATGTGGGGATAAGGGTTGAGTGGTGTGTGGCCGAAAAGAAGGAGCATAGGTGGCATGAGCAGCGAAGGTGGCTGTAGGGAAATCGAGAGACAGATTGGCCTGTTTTTCCGTACCCTTTGAATCGACAAGTAAGCACACATGTCCAAATCAAATTGCATGAAAATACTGAACAAGAATGTTAATAAAGAAAATAAGACAGAACAGAATCTTACATGAATGTAATAACATATAATATTTAATAAATTTCTTTACAGTGGAAAACTTTTAAATACATATATCAGAGTCTAACCTAAATTCAGCTTGGACAGTTATAAACATATGTCCTTACAATTGCTGACAAACATCAAACTTAAACAACTAAGTACAACGGATAATAGAATATGTCCATTCGCAGATGAGTATCTCTAGCAAACTCCAACCGTCTTCAGCTAACCTGAAACTACTCAAAACAGACCCGAGCATTAAAATACCTAGATCAGGCTTGATAAACCAGCGTGAGGAAAACTCAATAATAAATGACAGTGTCATATATTATCCTTTAAATAAAATCCTTTGAAAAGAAAGAGTATCTCATAAGACCACACCCACACATAAACACGGATGAATTTTTACCTCATGATAACTAAAGCACTTTTATATTAAAACATTTGATATTATTTTTAATGACATCTCTTTGAAAACAGTTGCAAATAAACTTATTAATCTTACCCGAAATGATTACCCATATACCATATCGAGGCTATTCATTATGCCAATACAAAAAAAAACCGCAGGTTCTTATTGGAGAATGGATTTCCATAAAAATGACCAGGTGAAGGATCTATTTTCCGAATGGGCACACCTCTAGATGGATGTCCCGAGGCATAGAACATCTGCCCTCTAACAACACAAGACCGGACTGCCTATATAACTAGATAGTAACGAATATGTCATCCCCCGGTCGTTACCGACCTTTAACCGAGCACTCGTTTCCATACATCACATTAATTTACATCCCGAACGCCATAACGGGAAGAAATATATCTAGAAGTGATGATCATACCCTAATTGGTAACGACCCACTTAGCCTTGCCGCATCTAATCCTGTTTCGGTCATTTCCGGTTTGATGAGACTTGAGGTAACGATTACCTTTTCACATAGCACATATCACATCTCTGAATGCCATATTATCATTTCCATTGACTATTAATTTCCTTCTACAAAAATACAACCCTTAAGCTCGTATGTCTCAAGAAGGGTGTTAAGCTAAGAGAAGTTGTCTTCTCCGCCACCATAGATGTATGTTTGTAAAAACCAATGTACGAAATCTTTAGAAATCCAACGTCAGACAAACGTCCATACAAGTTGTCCAGGAACAGGACAAATCGAAGGCACTCTCCTACTACCACTAGTAGCGAGTAGTCCTTGCAATCCAAAAAATCTCCACAACGAGGAGACGCTGCTATAAATAACTCTATAATGGGAGCTATCCAGAGCACGTCAACAAACGGTCCTCACGCTATGAAGATCCACGATCTTCAATAATCATCATCTGCAACATGTCTTCACATTCGAATGTATATATTGGTTCGAAGTGGTTTTCGGATAGCAATTGCCCAAATCCGACCGCGGTTCCTTCGAAATCCAATTATCGATAAAAAAGCGAATATGAGTATACGGGATTTATTTAGTCTATCTTCACTTTAATTCTTTTCGGATGATTTCGAAATCTCTTTCTTTTGCCTTAGAAAAATTCTAAGTAATTCATTCTTATTGCTTTCTAAAATATCTCACATTTCCTCACTTAACTTTCGATCCAAATTCCTTAACTTTTAGGCGGGTCAAAAACAATGTGATTTAAGACATACGATAAACCCTAAATCAAATTTAGCAAATATTTTTGAGTAAATAGGATCATAGAAATCATTCATTTTGGAGATTGCTTAAATTTTGATAATACCAATCTTCATTTATTTTGGAAAAAATAATATAATCTTTTTATCTTAGAGCATCCGAGCTTTTCTTTCGATCTATTCCACCCCTCACCTAAGAAATGAAAACATAGGTCATGTAAGTTTAGGGCACTGGTTGCTCCATCCCTAATCATAGTTAAAATTTGGTTTTATCTTCCCAGATCTCACAGGCGGGACAAATGTACTAGTCGTTTCCGCATACTTAGTTATCAACTTTATTTTGGAATTGATTATAAATATTCCAAATTATCTTTTAAACTTTTAGTTTTCCTTTTAAAACATTCATAATTAATTCTAGGAAAAATCATCACGTTTAAACTCATATTCAAAAAAGTATAGAATTCGCAGTATAAAAGTGCTGCGGAATATATAAGCTTATTTGATTTAAACAACTTTTAAACATTCGATAATTCATATTTTCCACTTCAAATCTCTTTTAAACTATTTAAATAGATTTATCAAATTTATTTCATATTTTTCAATAATTAAAAACATTCATTTAAACGGATTTCCTAATAGTCACTTAACTGCACTGGCGCGATTTTTCTAGAAAATTGATTTGAACTTATTTTAAAATCTACTCAGCGGAACTTTGATTTTCTTTCTTCTTTTAGAAGATATGGATATAATAGTCTGAAAATTTCTTATCTCGAAAAATTCTGAGCTATATTCCACTCTTTACATGCATTTGAACTTTTCGATGCGAAATCGCGAACTACCGTTGCGCGACGCACGCTGTTTGAACTTATTTTTCAATGTTTGAAATAATCTATTCGAATTGAATTTTATTACTTATAAAATCATTACAAATCATTTTAAATCAATATTTTCACTTTTTAAAATGTATTTTCAATACTCCCATATTATAATATTATTTTATTCCTATTATTTTGATATTAAATTTTAAATTCCAATTTTAATGCATTTCAATCGTAACTTCAAATTAAACTCATTAAAAACTTAGATTTCAAATCTAATTTCAATTTAACTTCAATTCAACATTAATCTCAAATTCAATTTCCAAAATCGATTTCAATTTCAATTTCACTATTCATCTCAATTTCAGTTTCATTATCATTTTTAAACCCGTTTCACTTTAAATTTCAAATTCTCTTTTATTTTTACTTTAATTTCACTTCTAATTGAAAAGAGACTTATTTTTCAAAATATCTCGTATCACTAAAATATGGTCTTATTAAAAAAGGGATCATTTCAGCAAAATGAATATAACCAATATCCATATTTATCACTAAGATAACATCCATTCAACCAATCACATAACATATGATTTCAAATCCAGCATTCACTATTAATACCATAACGGGATAGATTATCACAATTCAATTATCTAACCAAACTATCGATCATCTATATTAACAATCAAATTGGTATAAACATTCATATATTATAAGGGTATAAATGTGATTGTTTTAACATAACCAAAATATAATTTCAAAAGCGATGAGGATTTCTCACCTTCATATCCACTCCATTAAACTTTTTTCTGAACTAACATGCTTCTTCTCGAACGTCTTGAGTTTGCTGTTTCCTCTCCTTTTTTATCTTTCCTTTTCTTTTCTTTTTCTCTTTTTTTTTTACATTATGGCCATGGGCTTTTGGAAGGGAATGGAGTGTACGGCCTTTGATAGCTTGGGTAGATAGCTTTGGGTCGACGGGTGTAACGACCCATGAAATTCGGTAATTAAATTTCTTAATTTAAGAAGATTTTGGTAACTTAATATTGAAGGAAATAAAAATTTAGTGAATTATTAATGGAAATAATAACTTGGAAAGATTGGTAAGTTAATTTTTAGTAACGTGAATGTAACAATATAAATGTAAGTTAATTGTTATTAACTTGGATATATTCCAATAAGTGAAACAATGTAAATGTTAATTATATTCTTATTGTAATAAAAGAATGTTACCAAGATGAAATGATTAACTTGATTCAAAATCTTAATTAATGTGTGAATTAATTTATAATAGGATATAAAAGGTAAATTAATAATTTAAAACGTTGGCTTACAAATAGAATAATGTATAAGGGATGGAAATGGAATAAATTAGTGTATGAACTAATGGTAGCACTTGTTGTAAGCTAATAAGTAAATTAAAACGTAATAGTGCTAATTTAGGTTAATAAATTAATAGGTTGAAATGAACATACAAGTATTATAAAAGGTGAAATGGTGACAAATGGTTGTTACCAGTTAATTCACCAATTACGAATAAAGAGAATTTAATGTACTTAATGATAATTAATATAATAACGGAAAGTGTGAATTTAAATTAAAATGAAAACGTAAAATTCATTTATAAGGTAGTAATTGGTGAAATAGAAAGCATGAGACCAAGTAAACAAATTTATTAAGGATATTAATTATAATTAATGTAAAACAAAATAATAGTAACGGTCGTAAGTTACTATTTAATTTTTCTATTAATTTGTTGTAACTATTATATTTGGGAATAAGATTTAATATAAGTAAATAAAGGTAAATATTGTATGAATATATGAATTAATGTCTGATTTAGGGTATTAGAATGAATTCATATGATGTAAGTAATTATAATAAAAAATGAAATAATAACTAGGATCAAATATAACAACGAAGTTAATTAAAGCTGAATTGTGTAAATTGAATGGGATTGCAATAAATGAAATAATGGAAAGTGGTATAACTTGGTTATAGGATGATGTAAGCTAATAAATAATTAATTCAATGCAATACTTATTGATTGAAACAATTGCAGGGTTATAATTGATTGTAAATAGAAATGTTGGTAATAAATTAATATAAGAAAAATAAATGTAAACATTGGATTAATCAATGAATTTGTAATGAATAAATAGTGATTGAATAAAATCAATGTTGTGCAAGTAATATTTGTTTGAAAGTAATAAACTTAAAGTTAATTAAAATTTAATGGTTACAATTGTTATGAATTACCTATTTGTTTAGTTCATAGAATTTAATTTGAAATCAATTGTAGTAATTGACTTAATTAGTGCAATCCCAATTATTTAAAGCAATTGGTTGGATAAGAAGAATGGAAGTCAAGATTTATAAATTTATTGGGATTTGGACTATGATAATAATTGGAGAAATTGCAATGTAATGAAATTAATCTCTAATTTTTGCGTTAATTGAAATCAATATGGAATGTAAGAATATTAATGTGATAGTTTTGAATCCAATGTAAATTTTATCCATTTGATAGCAATGAATTGAATAACAGAATGAAAAGTCAATTAAATGGAATTTTTGGTAATTTAATTTATAATTTCTGAATTTAATGGAATTTAAATTTAACACGGAAAGTGATGAATTAATCAACTTTGATTTACATCTATATTTGTTTAAGTTTCCGTAATTGTTTAGAAATTAAAAATGATATAAATGTATGAAGGAAATGAAAATTTCAAAATGTATGAATATGGGGATTCGAAATGAAATCTGAATTTACAAAAGAAGATATAAATTGTTGAATGGGGTTATAAGTAAGTATACTGGGTTGGAAATTGGGGAAAAAATAAATTTATTAGTGATTCCAAAGACTTATGAGATAAGTTATGAAATATTTCCAAGTTTAAAACTTAAAATGATTTATATTTTCCTAAGTATTGAAAGGAAAGTTTTGGAAAATATTTTTAGTGGTAAAGATTTGGAATAGAAATATTCTTTGTGTTATAAAAATGGAAGTAGGAAATATTTCTAAGTATTGAAAATGGTGAAAATCTTGTTATGGATATAAGTGTTGAAATTGTTTTCAAATATAGAAATATTGAAAGATATTGAATATATATATATATATATATATATATCTTGGTAAAGATGTTTTGGAATAAATATTTTGGGAGACTTGTAAAATTGGGCCTAGTGTCTGCTTATGGATGTTTTATTGATAGTTATATAACCGACTATCAATATTGGCTAATTTCGTGAATCGTTTTCGAAGAGACCGGGATTTGATTTAATTATACGAAAACCACTTCGATTCGCTTTGAACGCAACGAATGAATGCCGTGAAGATGATGAAGACAGTGATTCGGTTTGTCCAGACCTAAGAAAACTTGTATGGACGAATGCTATCAGGACATCGTCGTTGGAGGACGATGAGCATTCTAAGTAGAATTGTTTCTTGAAAGGGAACGCTTAGCCCCGAGCCTCATCAACCGGGAATGACAAAAATAGGGGAGATGCGACAAGCAAAGTGGGTCGCACCTAATTCGGGTATGTTATCACTTTTTTGGATGTCCATGGAAACCTAATTATTATGGATATGGTTGTGCATGAAAGGAGTGCTCGATAGTAAGGGTGGGAACACCCGGGTAATAACATATTCGGTCTACCTAGGTTAGGGTTAGGCCAGTCTCGTGTAGTAGGGGATCCTGACGTGGTCCTTGATACATTGTTCTAAAGGTGTACTGTGATGGGTGGTACCTAGTGGCCCAGTCATTCATTGGAATCCATTCTCCAATACGAGCTTACAGTTTTGTTTTAGAGCCTAGTATGTTGGAATTTAATTAATGTAACAATTTCAGCTATTTGAATAAGTATGTGCATTTAGACACTATTATAATATCACTGGATTTCCTATAAAATGTTTCGGTTATCGTAAGGGAAAAACCCATCGTGTTTATGTGTGAAGCGGTCTTACGAGACACCTTTATTTTCCAAAAGATTTTGATAACTCTAAACAGTCAAATTGAGTGTGTTTTCTCACACTGCTTTTCCAAACTGGCTCGGGCGTTATTTTATTATAATACTCGGGTCAGACCGAGTATTATAGATTCAGGACAGAATGCTATTGGAGCTCAGGAGACGAGCTGGGTGATAGAGGCGTATTTTCGTACTTGGTGTATACTTTTTGTTATGTGAGGAGAAGTGATCATAACTGTCCGGATTGGTGTATTGATTGTTGTACTCTAATGATTGTATGTATATAAACTGTTACAGATTCTTTTGTATAAAAATCCATTGTTATATATTATATTTTGTTCCGCTGCTATTGTGAGATTCTATGTTTGTGTTCTATTTCTTCTATCTCTTTCTTCTTCTTTACTCTAGTTATTCGCTCTTTCGTACAATTTAGGTTAAACAGGAGTGAGTTTTTACCAACTTAAAGGGTACGGAACTGTGGGTTGCTACAGTGTCAAAGCAACGGATGTAGTTCGGTGCAGGTGTTTCTCTATTTTTTTGGAGCGCCGATGAAGATTACTTGGCTCAAACCAAAATCCATATTGAATTCTGATGAATTAGCAAAATTCTTTCTGGAGCAGTTCAAGCTCCATACCGCTCGGCCTAAGGACGTAATGTCGTTGTTGAGTTTTTCTTATGGACCACAGGACTCATTGAAAGGGTTCTTAAACATGTTTAATATTGTAGTTATAGGAGTTAAACAATCTGAATATGGTAATGATGGCATTTGTAATACCTTGTAAATTAAACAGTAGTTAATTAAAAAGAATTAATAAATAATAATTAGAGATCAAAAATTGAATTTTCACAAACGTTAGAATTTGGCTGCAAAACTTGCATCATTATGTTTGTGGAGATTTTCTAATCAATTTTCATATATAAATTTTTACGATCTGAGCTCAAACGAAAAAGTTATTAACGTTTGAAGATTTCGGATCATAAATAGTTAAAAATGCATTAAGTAAATAATTATCGCTAACTTTACGTTAAAATAAAATTTAAACGAAGACATAATGTTAAAGTAACTTTATGGTTAAATCAAATCACATGGAACACAAAACGAAACAAAGCAAACCAATTCAACAATGAACATAAATACCCCGACTGGTCAACACCCTAGATTCAACCAGTCGATCACCAGCCCTTCCCTTCTAAGGACCTTGATGGCCTAAGATTAGGAGGCATAATTAGTTTATGTAAAAGTAAATGAATACTAATAATTGAACTTATGAGGTGTAATAATTCTCCAGCTAAAATTACATAAGCTCAAGAATGTGTTCATGACGGGTGTGAATTATTGGATCTAGCCAAATATTTAAATTAACTATAAATGACACAGTCATTAGTAAGAGTTGGAATGCAAGATCAGTAATGTTGCCATAGAAGTATGTCTTACTTTAGGGGTTACCAGCAGTTGTGTATACATTGTATTGATGTGAGACATCTCCAATTATATGACCCATAGAGATATAAATTCGCATATAGGTTTAGCAATATAAGAAAGGGGGTTTACCTTGGGTTTGAAGCCTTAAATCCAATTAGGGTCTGCTTCAATCCCGACATGGGGTTTCAAGTAACCGGGTGGGCATTTCCTTGATTTGCATTACGCAATCCAAATGGGATGGTGGGTGAAAGCTTGGCACTTTTTCAACAAGATTAGCACCATATATTTGTAGAGTAGGGTTGTATACATTAAGTTGAGAGAACTATCAGTCCTAGAGCGATCGGAAAGACTTGGGTTGCGCATAGAGACGAACTATACCCCACACTAGTGTAGGCTCCGTATGGGATATGCAATTGTCTCAAAGTTGATTGTTAGTTTGTTTGTCATTAGGCGGCTGGCTAAATAACCCTTAGATGAGTCTTTGAGACAAATAAGGACTTGGCTAAATAATTGTAATTCCATTATTAAGAACAAATGCGAGGTTGCTAGGTGTATGTGGGCAATTTGGCCTAGACACAGTTGGTGGATGCCAGCGCGGTGTAGAGTTACAGATACTAGCGGGGAATGTATCCTTTTCCATGGGGGACTGTGATACTTAGACACACACACACATGTATGGTTGTTTTATACCTGGAGTTGGTTGGGCATATTGTACGTGTACATGAAGTCAAAATGACTAAGCTTTGTATAATAGGCATAACATGTAATGGAAAACAATCAGCACAAAATAGTGTTATGGATAATGTATGTAATTTATCAATAACCAGTTTGTTGTTCCGACCCCCTCCACATTACAATCCACATGATAGATTTAAAGGGAATGATACTGGTATAAGGTGGGAATGGTGAGAGGACATATTTCCATGTGCATGCTCTGCACTGATAAGGATACTAATTACCATAGTTATTAGCCTTGGTCAGTGTATATATATATATATGTTTTATTATACTTTATATTTTTTCGCTATGAGTTCTTATCAATACCTTTCTAATATACTTTAGTTTATAACAGGATACCAACACCAACGGCTCATACTCTAGTGGACTTGGGTTTTCAATTTAGCGAAAATTCGGGTCCTTCAAGGTGCGGGTTGTTACATTTGGTATCACAGCTTAGGTTAGCCGATCGTAGGAATTAGAATGCGCTGAGTAAACGTATCTGTATTTTTATCTACACGCGCACACACACACATACATATATTATATGCCAAACTCTACAAATTCCGACTTTAGAAGTAGTTGTAACCATATTCTAAAAAGATGGATAAGGCGACAATGAGTTGGAACAGCAGATAGAGTTAAAAATATATGCCTCTTACGATTACCCCACAGGAGATAGGTCATACTGAAAGGAGTTGATTTTACAAGAGCGTAAATATGATATATAGAAGGGTCCTTGAAGCTGGATTGTATTTAACTGGCTTGTTAGGCCTAAATTGCCCTGTTATTGTGGATTCTCGTAGGAATGTTGATTGATGATGTACGTTAGATCTCTATATGTTGCATATATCCAAAAGCAAGAATTGGGATAGTCCTGATGGAAGGTTTGGCAGTAATCACTCCAAGATGATGGCTGGATTTTTAATATACTCTTAATATAGATAAGTCCAAAGGTAAGTGGAAAAGAAGAAAAGTCCAAAAGAATGGACAAATAAAACCCACTCTGAGTCCGACCTCATACAAAAGAATTTAATAAAAAGGCCCCATACAAAAGAATTTAATAAAAAGGTTTTAATTTTTTTGTAAATATTTAGACGATCTTAAAGAGATTTTTTTAAAAAGTAGGAAAACCCTATTCTTGAAAAGCAACTAAATATTTTTAAAAAAATCATCATTAAAAAATGTCTTCTTATTTAATAGAAATCTCTAGTGAAAAATAAAATTGTTTGGACCAATTTTTCAGTTAAAATGAGTTTCAATAAAGGGACATTTCCTTTGGAATAAATAGAAAATAGAGCGTATGTATAGCTCGATAATTTTTCAGATTATGGAAATTTGAAGTTTTAAAATTCTTTTAAGTGGTGATAATAAGAATTGGTACTGGTTTTAAATCGCGTAAGGAAATGAAAGGGAACAGACACCCAAAACGAGAGCAATGGAAATTTAATGGAAAGGTATAAGAGCCCAAATACCAAAGTGATAGTCTAATGCACTGCTATAGGTAGACATGAAGAATATCCCCGTGTAAGGGAAAATATAGAGTAAATTAATTGAAACAGATTTATATATAAAAGATCTACATAAGAAGAAGCAATTTAAATAAAAGCAGTTTAGGTTGAAAGAAATTTAAATAGTAATAACATTAGGAAATATAAATAGAAACGACGTTATGAATTGATGTTAAAATAATGTTAGTAACCTAATTAAGAATAATGTAGGAAATTAAAAGAAAAATAAAGGAAAATAGATATTTTCCATAATTGTTTGCATTGTTGCACATATCTTCTAAAAATCCCTGTCATATGCTAAAGTTGAAAGTGGAAATAACATGAGTGATAGAAAAATAATAGGATGGAATTTACCCTTTTCTACCCCAGTTTTTATTGTTTAAAGTCATAAAAGATGTTTTAAAAATACAATCAAGTGTATTTTTGAAAAATGGTTTGGATAAAATTAAGTTTTTGGAATACAAAACTTAATAAATGGTTTGAGTTCAAATCTTACATTTTAAGAAGTAAAATCTTTGTTGTGAAAAGACTGTAAAGGAAGGGATCTTTATAAATTGCTATCATTGACTTTTAGAACTAAATAGGTAAACTTGTTTCATAAATCCTAAAATATAGTTTAAAAATTCTAAGTTCATATTCTCAAAGATAAAATTTTAATTAAGTATTTCACGACTGTGAAGTTTAATAAATTTAATAAAGAAGGGTGAAAACCAAACTAATTTTGATATGAAGAAGATAGAGATGACTTCTTAAGTAAGATGGAGTAAAAGTTAAGGCTAAGGCTATGAATAAATAGCTACAAATGCTTATGGAGTTTTAGCGAGGAATCCCCGTTGAACATATAGAACATTGGCATAAAACTATGAATCTTTGGTATGTGAAACCTTAAAAAGAATCCATAAGAGAATATGTAATTATGTTAAGGTAAACTCCTACGAGTTCTAGGACATACTCGTATAAATAATTTGGCATAAAGAAAATAAATGCTAAGGTTTGAGAATACAATCAAGAGATTCGGTTTTAAAGAAGATAGTATTATAATTAGGGAAAAGGATAATGAGACAACAAACACATACAAAGGACATTGGCTGGCTCAGTATTAAAGATGGCATGACGGAAGGTAGAAAAGTTATCTTGTCAAGCCATTTTTTGATGAGTTATTCTAAATGTGCATAGTTTATGTTCCTTGCCCACTGTAATTTTGAAATGCATAGTTTATCCTATAATTGGTTACAGTATTTAAAATAATGGATGGACCTTATTTAGTAGAAGCCAGAAAGGTGAATTAAGACATGCAGGTTATGGTAAAATGACTTACTAAAGGTGTCCACTTCGTTGAGTAAGAAGTGATAGCGCTACAACATCATTAATATCAATTGATGTTGAAGGGTAGCTTTCAGCAATTGTTGCTTTCAAGCTTTAGGTTTTAAGCATTAGTTTTCTTTGTTTGTATAAAGTGCTTACAATATTTTATGAGAAACGTTCTTTTTTTATTACTGTTTGATTTTCTGGATTAATCGCTATACAAATTGGAAAATAGTATAACTAAGGAAATCTCATCAAGACACTTAATTAATGCAAAGTAAGACTCGAAGTTTATAAAAAAATTTGAATTAACTACTAGAAGTAAATAAAGTTAAATCCCAAAAAGCATTAAAATTTTGGGAAGATAATTTTAGTGAGCGAATGATAGGGGAATGTTTTTATGAAACCACGGGTCCCTATTCCTCAAACGATGAAATTTATAAACGTACTTGTGTGCTAATTATTATTCTAAAATAAAAGAGAAGGTTTTTGAAATTTAAAATTTTACTTTGTAATAGTCTAAGGTCAATTATAGACATTAACCCATTGATTAAATCTCAATTGCGTGGGATGTGGCTTATTTTGTTTTGAAAAGTTAAAATAAATAATTTTGAAAATTTTGTTCAATTTTATTTTTATTTCTAAAATATAAAATACGCAACAATACGGAATTTCGAACACTTTGTATATAAATATTTGTATCTAGGATTTAATATGAATGAATATGATTTTAAAACCTTATTAACCCCCTTTTAAATAATAACAAATGATAACAAATTCGTTTTTGAAATCTGTTTACAAAAATAAATAGTTCGAAAAAATATCGATAATGTGACCGAAAATCGTTTTATCGATAAACGACTTTTTAATCACCGAAAATTGTTCGAACTATTTTGTACTTGTATAATAACATGTAAAGACATTTATAACAATTTAAATCACCTAAGTTGTGAAGCAAATTAATTAAATCCTAAATTTAATTAAGGGGACAAAAGCCATATTTTAAAGCATGGCAATTGGAGAGAATAAATGCGTGTCTCATGGCATGTTCAAAGAAGAGGAAGGTGGGAGGAAAATTCCTTTTGGATTATTCTAGAAGGCGCATTTGGGGTCATTTTCCACTTGCCCAAGTCAATAAATAAATACCCATAGTCTTCATCTCTTATTCTTCTCTCTAACTTTCTTAAAGTGATATCAAAACAACTCTATCTCTCTTTAAACTTTCTCCACAGTTACACAATAACACTACAATACATACTAGTAGGTCAAAGATGGAATATTTGGAGCACAAGCCCTTGAACCAAGTCAAGACCAAGAGCAATTTAAGGGAAGGAGGAGCCATGGACATAAAGAAATGGGGAATGGTAGGAGGTTTTGATGCTTGCTTGGTTGATGGTAGGAAGATGGTTGCTTATAGTAGTGTTTGGTTTGAATATACATGAGTTATCTCGCCATCCAAATGAAAGCAATATGCATGTGCTAATGTTTAAAATACATATGTATTTCTTGAAATTTTATTGTGGTGTTGATTGTTAATGCTTGCTTTGGAAAGCAATGATATTGGTAAATGGCTGTGTATGACTTGTTGCATAGCCTTGAAATAAAGCACATAAGGATTAGTAAGGGATGGACTTGGTTTGGACTTGAACTGAAAGCGTTCGTATAGCGATAGTCGATATAGAAGCACTTTGATGTTGTGTATTTTATTCTCCATTTGAATATTGTATTTTCATGTATATATGTTTTCTATGCTTCTTTGTGAGGTGATTTTGAAGTTGAAAATTATTAAATGTATATATGAATGAATAAAATGAATTTGGAATTGTTTGTATAGGTCGCTATAAATGCACTTTGAATCCCCTTTCTTCTATCTTATTTTTTTGAATTATATTTTTGAATGAATCGTTTTATTTGTTTTCCACGCTTGTAGTGGTGTAAATGATAGTAATAAATTGAGTTGAAAAGTCGCTTAATTTATAAAACAAAGTTACAAAAGTTATGATCCATATAGCGATAGTCATT
Organism: Allium cepa; assembly: GCA_030765085.1. NCBI lineage: Eukaryota > Viridiplantae > Streptophyta > Magnoliopsida > Asparagales > Amaryllidaceae > Allium > Allium cepa. Next base: position 815,967,161 of record CM060940.1, on the reverse strand, counting down.
GTGGATGCATTTTGAAAATACTTGTTTTTAATAAGGTATAAAATGATATTATTTTAAAAAAAAATATGAAATCTTTAAAAAGGAGTTCTATAAAAGATGTATAAATATTTTAAAAAAATTTGAAGTTTAAATATTTTAAAAAGAATTTATTTTGAAAGTTTAAAATAAGGGTTTTCTTATTATATATATTGTTTATTTTGAAAAGGTTTTTAAGTCAATATTCAGTAATTATTTTTAAAGCAATATTTTATATAATTAATTATAACTAATTTATAAGTATTTTAAAAGGTATTGTATATTTATATATATGACTTTTAAAAACAAGTTTAATAATTTATTACAGCATAAAGAATTTTCCTTAAACTTAACTTCTTTAAGTTTATTTTAAGTTCTATTAAATATAGTAACTTTATAACTAAACTATTATACATACATACATACATACATATATATATATATATATATAATTCAAAAAAAATTTCTAACTTGTTTTCAAATATTTTTGAAAGACTATTATTTTAGAAGAAGAGATGAGAAGTTACATTTGTGTAAAAATGAACGTGTAGTTAATAGAAGTCTCGTGGATCGTATATTATCTAACTTGTGTATAATATACAAGTGCATAAATTGATGTTATATTAGATAATAAATAGTAAAGTATAAAATGTGTGCAAACCAGAGTTTTTATACTGGTTCGGACATCCCGTCCTATGTCTAGTCTCCAAACTCCCCTTCGGTATTTCCTTAAACAAATTACCCTCGATTCACTCGGAGGAATAGGCTAATACAAAAATATCTCTGACAATCCTGTGTTCCAAATAACATAGTTTTTGACTTATATTACAAATCTTCCTATGATCTCCTTTGAGTATGTGAATATGAATGCTCTGAGTTGTAGGAAGTGGTTTAATCAAAATTATATTTTGGTTGTAATAGATTGAGAGTATGTGAACAATGTATATGCAAGAAAGTGTTTACAAATCAAGAGAGAAAAGAATAAATTCATTCAAGTTAGTTGGTCTCTATTTGTCAAACCATGTAATATTTATAGATTCAAAAAGGTGCAGATGAAGAATTGTTACTATTTGAGAAAGTCTATTCACTTTAATGGCTGCAACCTTTCATTGAAAAGTGATTTCTTTTTGTTTCAAACAAAAGTGTCTTTTCAAAATTGTTATTTGTTGCATATGACAGACGTCTGTGGTAAAACCTCAAACGAATGTTACTATAGAAAATTTTCACTGGAGAATTGTCGCATATGTCTATGGTTTTATCTCAGACGTCTGTGAGGTGTAAAATCGGTTTTTTCAACTTAGGTTTGATGCATATGAAATTGTGTGTGATTGTGTATGCATATATACTCAAAGAGACCTTAACAATACTTTTTCTATGACTCTTTCGTAATAGAATAACCTTACTAATAGTGGTATGGTCGATGAATCTTCATTTCTCTTTGAGTCTCAATATCTTTGAGCATGGTGTCTTCTTGTAGCATATATCTGCAATCTTGATAAGATCTATATACATATATATTATTGTACATTTGTTATCATTGAAATATAAACTAGAGGTTCTAACAATCTCCCACTTTAACTATACAATCAAAAATCCACTATACAATCAAAAAATGGAAATATTACTAAAAAAATGGAAGTATTATTATGTTTGTTTCCCCTATGTATATACATAGATTTATCCCCTTTTGTCATTATCAAAATGGAGGGAAATGATATAAGATACAAAGATATTAAACAGACATAGCATGTTATCCATTAAGATCATGGAAAATCAAATATGGAAGTTTAAATAAAATTAGACTTTTGTATCAAAAGTTGTAAATAGCGAAACAAATAAGCATAAGAATTGCAAAATAAAATAAAACTCTAATTGTACTGATTTTGTGAGTAAGATAAGCCCTCATAGTTATTGTAATATTCCCAATAAGAAGATGGATCCTGTTCTTATGTACCCAGCCATTGTGTTTGGTCATTGTACTCCTCATCTTTGTGAATTGTAAGGCCTTGAAATGCCACATGCGATTGTTGTTGAAAATGCGGAGTATCACACATATGTGTCATCACTATCTTCTTCTTCTTCCTCACGTTGTGTATGAATAGGAGTCTTCCCTCGGTCACTTCTATCATGAGACATACCTTCGGGCGAAGCTTAAGAGTGATAAACTAATGTTTATGCCTGAGGTGGAGGTGTTGGTGAAGGCAAGGATGATGAGCGAGAAGCAGATCGACCCCATACTTTGCTCATAACTTTGCCTAAAGTGGAGACAACTTCGTCCAAAGTCTTCTCCATTTTTGTTATCCGTGTGTAGAAAGAACGTTCCAATCCAGTAATCTTTTTGTTTAAAGCTCGCTTATTAGCCATGATTATCTTTTGGTTTTTAAGTGCCAAATCACGAAGAGATTCGTTTTGCGTTGGCTCAACGTGATCTTCTTGTATTTCAGAGCCTGAATAATATTCGGTAGCATGACTAGAAGAAGATAGTTATTGTAAGGGATGAGGGGAGTAAGTCTGCTGAGGAGCGCTAATTGGAGGATCATGATGTTCTTGTTGATGCTATTGTAGAGTCCATTCGTCGAAGGGGATGATACGAGGTAGGGTTTTAGGAAGATGCATCAGGGATAGGTATCGTGGACCACTATCTTTTTGGAATTTCTTCATATTATGATAAGTGCGAAGGAACTTCAAGATCTTGTAAGATGCGCATTATTTACGGAGCATATACAATTGAGCGATGATGCTGAGTCAAAAAAACTTTAATTTGGTCATGAATAAATTTTGCCAAATTTACTGGTAGGCGACCAAATATCGCATACAAAGCTTGATGGTCAATGGGATAAATTTGCTCGTGACTACCTAGACAGGGAATGATTGTGTTAATTATCATTTGATTTAGTAGCCTAACACAAGAGCGTAGGTAAATGGATTTTCATTGAGACATCCTACCTTCCCATATTTGATGGGTAACTTCATCTTTGGGTAAAAGACCGTGATCCGGAATATCCGTTAAGTCAATCCCCTCATAAGAACTTCTTAATATATGACCAATCGTATATACATCAATTTTAATTTCTTTTCCATAAACACTTGACCACAACCAACCATCCTCATTCTCTGAATTCCAAATCTCTGTATAACATAAATTGGAGTAGAAAAGGTAAATAGTTAGAGGATCGATGATTACCTTATTTGCAGCATAGCTAATTAGGTTATAGCAACCGACATCCATAGTTATTCCTGGAATTTCATATGCTATCACATTTCCAAGGCGATAGAAATGACTAGAGTGGATTTTCTTTTGGAAAACGCCTCAAATCATTTGATGGCATTGGGATTGTTGCAGAGCTATTGGTTTATGTGAGTTTGCGTAGTCGGGGCTTCAAAGGAGGAGGAAGATTGGCTTTGTTTTTGCTTTTTAGAGACGGTCACCTTCTTAGGAGCCATTGATTCATTATTCAAATGTTTTGGAAGCTAGGGTTTCAGAAATTGGGAATTGAAATGGAGGTAAATGTGAAGAAAGGGGTAAAAAAATTATATGATTGCTCAAAAGTTATGGCCAAAGCAGCGACAAACGCCTGTGAGGGAGTCATAGACGTCTGTGACTTCAATAAAAATGAAACAGAGAGATTCGACAAACGTCTGTGATGGCTCCACGGATGTCTGTGGCTGTAGAAAAACTAAACAGAGAGTTTTATAGACGTCTATGAGGTTTCTACTGACGTCTGTGGCCATAGAATAAAATTTCCCGTAACTTGTGATAGGCGTTTTTGGTACATTCATAGATGTCTATGGTATGTATTTTCTATCATATTTAAAATTTTAAATATCAGTGAAAGTTTTAATACAATGAAACAATATACATACCAAAAGTTAATAAATAAACATAATATATATGATGCGTAGCATAAGTTTAGTTTTTGTCGGAGAATTTAGAATTGTTGATTTGTTGTAAATCCCATTAATTTGGTTCAGCTTTTGTATCGTCAATTAATGGCTACAGTGAAGACCAACTTAGACGAGCTGGAGTGTCAATTCAGGCTTGGATTGATGGACATGGTTTGCACGGATAGCTTGGAGTAATGTTATGTTCTTTTGTTCGAGTTTCTTGTAATTGAGGAGATTTTTGATGTATGCAATTTTTTGTTGGTGAATGACCATAAATTGCTAGAATACACTTTTCGAGAAAATTTAGATGAAATCCTTAACGTCGTTGCTTGTAATACATTTCATGTCGAACGCCGATCTTTCTTGTTGTTAGTGATAGTTCTTATTGACCTTGTCGGTGAGAGATGTTGATTTCAGATCAATTGAACGTTTAACTTTCCTTTTTAGGAGAAAAGCTGGTGTGGTATGTTGGTGATGCAACAATGTTAGAGAGACTAAACGAGTTGATGTGGGTGTGGATTTAATTAGTGATACGTAAGTGCTATCCGACGAGGAGGATTTATAATCGATAGTGGAATAGGTGGAGTCGTGATCAGAAGACATTATTTTAATAATCTATTTGTGTTTATTTGTTTTCATGTAGAATATAAGCTGAATTTATAAGATAAGGTTTTGCTATACTTAGAAATAGGTTAAGGAAAAGGAGTCAAGCCATAAAAATTTAACATAGAGTAGTTAGTTATTTAAAAGGTTGTTATTAGTTTAATTTTTATGTGGTTATTATTAATTCTAAGTGTATAAAACCAATTATGCAATTGAAAGTCTATAGAGCTATTTCTACAAATTTAGTTAACCAATTTATTGTACGAACAAATTCTTAGATCTCGTCTTAACTTAATGAAAGTTAATTCACTTAACAGTTTTGTAAAAATATCAGCTATTTGATTTTCGGTAATAACAAATTTAAGAGTTATTATTTCTTTTTCAACATTATCTCTTAGAAAATGGTGACGAATATCGACATGTTTTGTTCGTGAATGATTAATTGGATTTTTAGATAAATTCATAGCACTAGTATTATCATAATATATTAGAAATTTGTTTATTATTTTTCCATAGTCTTTAAGTGTTTGTTGCATATATATTACTTGAGTGCAAGCTAAGGCAGCAGAAATATATCTGGCTTCACATGTCAAAAGAGGAACACAATTTTGCTTTTTACTAAACCACGAAACTAAAGATTGACCAATAAAGTGACATGCACCACTTGTACTTTTTCTATCCGATTTACATCCACCAAAATCCGCATCAATGTAAGATACAAGTTCAAACATGCCCTTTTTGATAAAATAGACCATAATCTTTAGTGTTGATTAAATATTATAAAATCTGTTCAACTGCTCGATGTGTGATTCCTTTGGTTGTGCTTGAAATCTTGCATATAAACAAATACTCATCATAATATCTAGTCTACTGGCTGTTAAATATAGTAAAGATCGTATCATGCTTCGATATAGTTTTTGATCGAACTCTTTTCCATGTTCACCTCTGTCTAAATGATAAGTAGTACTCATTGGAGTTAGTTTACTTGATGTTTTATCCATTCCAAACCGTTTTAGTAATTCTTTACATTATTTTTGTTGATTTATAAAAATTCCATTATTTAATTATTTTATTTGTAATTCTAAAAGAAATTCAGTTCACCCATATGAGACGTTTCAAATTCATTTGTCATTATTGCAAAAAATTCATTACATAAATTTTTGTTATTAGATCCAAATATAATCTCATCAACATAAATTTGAACAATTAATATATCCTTCTTTTCTCGTTTAATAAATAATGTTGTATCTATTTTACCAATTTGAAAACCAAAACTTATTAAAAATGATTTTAATCTATCTTACCAAGCTCGAGGTGCTTGCTTTAAACCATATAATGCTTATGTAAGTTTAAAAACATGATCTGGATATTTTTCATGAACAAATAGTGGTTGTTGTCCAACGTAAACATTTTCTTTTATAAAACATTCAAGAAAGCACTTTTAATTTGAAATAACTTAAAGTTATGATGATACGAAAAAGCAAGTAACATTTTTATGGCTTCAAGACATGCCACAAGTGCAAAGGTCTCTTTATAATCAATTCCTTCTTCTTGATTTTACCCTTGTGCCACTAATCTTGCTTTATTACGATAATATTTCCATTTTGGTCTGCTTTGGTTTTAGACACCCATTTTATTCCAATTACCGATTGATCATTTGGCCTTGGTACTAGTTCCCTCGTTCAAACTGGTTAAGTTCTTCTTGCATCGCTAAAATCTAGAAATCGTCATTTGATGCTTCCTTGTAGTTTTTTGGTTCAAAATTAGATATAAATGCTACATTATTCATTTGATTTATTTATCTTCTAGTCGAAACTTTGTTATTTAGATTTTCAATTATGTTATCAACATGATGATCTTTTAAAACACAGGGCGATGATTTCCAATCACTGTTATTTTGATTATCATTACTATTTTCAATGATAATATCAATGGCTTTATTTTGATTAGTACCAAAAATTTCTTCATCGTCTTTATTTATTCATCAAACGAGACATGAAGACTTGTCTCCATAACATTTGTTCGTTTGCTAAAAATTCTATATGCTTTACTTTGATTGGCATATCCAACAAAAATTGCTTCATGGTTTTTTGAATCGAATTTACCAAAATTATCTTTTGTATTTAGAATAAAGCATTTTGATTCAAATATTCGAAAATATGATACTTTAGGTTTCTTTTTGCAGAACATTTCATAACATATATTATTAGTCATAGGTCTAAGAGTTATACGATTAAATACATAACATGCAGTAGCGACTGCTTCAGCCAAAAAATTCTTTGATAAGTCATTGCCATTTAGGAGAGCTCGAGCACATTCTTGCAAGGTGCAAATGTTTTCTTTCAACTACTCTGTTTCATTGTGGTGTTCGTAGAAATTAAATTTTTGGCTAATTCTCTTTTTAAACCAAAAGTTTGTAAATAATTCAATTTCAAATTCTCCACCATGATCACTTCTTATACTTTTGATTTTTGAATCCATTAAAGTCTTATTTCATTTAGAATTTTTTTTAAACATTTCAAATGTATCACTTTTATGTTTAAAAAAGCATCCAAGTATATCTTGAAAAATCGACTACAATTCAAAATCATATTTATTGTGATTTATCGAACATACTTGCGATGGACCAAATAAATCCAAATGAAGTAATTCAAGAGGTTGTTTAGTAGAGATTACCTTTTAAGATTTAAACGAGCTTTTTTCAATTTTTCAAGTTGACAAGCATCGCATAGATTTTTAACTTTGAAATTTATTTTGGGTAATCTTCTTATCAAATTGTTCTTAACTAAATTGTTTATATATTTGAAATTTAAGTGACAAAATATTTTATGCCATATTCATGGATCATCATGATTTGCGATTAAGCATAAATCATTATTGTAATTAATATTCATGTTTAGAATATAAATATTTCGATATCTTATTCCTTCAAAAATTAAAGCTTTATTTGAATCAAAGATATTGCATTTATCTTTTTCAAAATTGATTCTAAATTCCTTATCGCATAATTGGCTTATACTAAGTAAATTATGTGTTAAGTTTTTAATTAATAATACATTTGAAATAATAGGAGAAGTAGATATATGGGCATTGATGACGTTTCCAATCCCGATAACATATCCTTTGGAATTATCCTCAAAAGTGATCGTGCCTCCATCCATGTAAGTGATGTTTTATAGAATGTGTGCATTTCCCGTCATATGTTTGAGCATCCGCTATTGAGTATCCATTTCTCCTTATTATTAATTTTGTTTTTGGGTACCTGCAAAATAATAAAAGTTTTTAATTGGTACTCACTTCCTCTGTTCGGGTCCTATGTGTTAGTATGAGAAGGTAGCCATGCCCATGAGGGTTTGAAACCTTTAGAGATGTAATTTTCATTGTGAACTATATCTTTTAGATATACATTTATGTGTTTTTGTCAAATCAATTTGTTATTTGTTTAAGGAATCCATATTTTAATCATTTTTGTTCCCTTATTTTTATTAGATTATGTTTCTCTAAAATTTGTATATAATGTACTATACTTCTTAAATCCTTGATTATTATTAGAAACCAAATTATTTCTAGAATGATTATGATTTTTTCGTTAAACCCTAATCCCTTCCTATTTCCTGAAGGTTTTGAATTCTTTATCAAATTATCAAGATTTTGCTTTCCTTTATTAAATTTTGAAACATTGTTAGTAATTTTATCTAATTTATTTCTGAGATCAGGAATTCTATATTAGATAATTCTAAATTTTGTTTCAATTCTTTCTTTTCTTTTCAAGTTTATAGTTCTCAATTTTATTCTTCTCTATATCATGTGTTAGAGTAACATTTCGAGATGATAATTTTTTACGTTCTTTTTGTGCTAATTCTAATTCTTCTTCTAAAATAGTTTCTCATCTTTTAACAATCCAATTTCTAATTCAGCTCTATTTAATTTTTCCACATTTTCTTTATTTCATTTTTTAATTCCCTATACTTGTCATCTAATTTTATACTAATTTCAAGAATTATATCATATGTTAATTCAGGACGTACCTCATATATGCTAGCCATAAAGCAAACATTTTCTTATTACTGTCGCTATCAGATGAAGATGAAGAGTCTGAGTCATCCCAAGTTACTTGAAATGCTCTTCTCTTTTCTTGAAATTTTAGAATTTGTTTTTCTTTTTATCATTGTTGAGTAGTGGACAATCTTTCTTCATATCGCCAAATTTATTATACTCGAAGTATTTCATTGATGTTGATTTGAGGAATTTGTATTATTGTTGTTTTGAAATTTCTTCATCTTCTTGAACTTCTTGAACTTGTTGTAATTTTTGGCGATGAAAACAATATCATCTTCTCCCAAGTCGGACTTGTTATTATTTGCCTGAAATGCGATGTTTTCCCTTTCTTGATTTTGTTCTTTTCTTGCATGTAAATTAGTTTCATATGACATTAGATTTTCTATTAACTCTTCAACGTTGAGTTGGAAAAGATCGTTAGCTTCTTCGATGGCTAAAACTTTTCTTTCCCGTTCATTTGTCAAAGAGTTCAAAATTCGTGTGACTAAATCAAAATCAATGAATTTAACTCCTCGTGCCATAAGACCGCGTTGTATAGTTTAAAATATAACATGCTTGGAATCTTTGGTTATCTTTAAGGTCCATGTGTTTAAAATCAGCAGTAGGTATTTAAGGTCCATGTGTTTGGAATCTTTGGTTATCCTATCATGCTTGGAGTAAAAGGTTGCAACTTCATTGTCGCAGTAGACAGTTAGTGGCTTAGAGATAAAACTTAAGTGCCAAATTGTGAGACAAAATTACGCAGCCATGTTCCCTGAATTGAAGCCTCATAACATGCTACGTATTCAGCCATCATGGTGGATCCGAAAAGCATCTCAGGTTTCTGGCTTCTCCATGATATTGCACCTCCACGTAAGAGGTACACATAGCCAAGAGTGCAGATCCTAGTGTCAGAACATCCAGCAAGGTCTGAATCAGAATAACCAGTTACTTGTAGGTAACTTGATTTTCTATAGGTGAGCATGTAATTCTTTGTTCCCTTTAGGTATCTCAGTACCTTCTTTGCAGCTTTCCAATGAGCGATTCCTAGGTTACTTTGAAATCTACTCATCATACCAACTGCATGACTGATATCAGGTCTTGTATAGACCTGTGAATACATCAAACTCCCTACAAGAGATGCATAAGGATATTTGGTCATTTCTTCTCGTTCTATAGGAGTCTTTGGGCACTGCTCAAGAAAAAGTTTGTCTCCTTTCTGCGGTGGGACAGGACTAGAGGAACAATTCGTCATGTCAAATCTCTCAAGAATTTTGTCAATATATGCTTTTTGAGACAATCCTAGAATTCCTTGTGATCTATCATGAAATATTTCTATTCATATCACATAGGAAGCCTCAACCATATCTTTCATTTCAAAGTTCGTTGAGAGATAATCCTTAGTTTCACGTAATAAACCAAGGTTGCTGCTAGTTAATAATATGTCATCAACATACAGAATCAAAAATATAAACTTGCACCCACTGAACTTGAGGTATATACAAGGGTCAACTATGTTTTCTGTGAAATCGAAAGCGGTAATGATTTCATGAAACTTTAGATGCCATTATCTAAAAGCTTGTTTCAGTCCATATATTGATTTCTTAAGTTTGCAGACCATGTCTTCATGTCCTTCAATTATGAAGCCTTCAGGTGGACGCACGTAGACTTCTTCTTCCAAGTCTCCATTTAGAAAGGTTGTTTTCACATCCATTTGATGTAACTCGAGATCACAATGAGCTACTAATGCCATGATAATTCTAAGAGAATCTTTCCTGAAAACAGGAGCAAAAGTTTCATTATAGTCAATGCCTTCTTTCTGATTAAAACCTTTGAAAACAAGGCTGGCTTTATATCGTTCAATTTTACCATTGCAGTCACGTTTGGTCTTGAAGACCCACTTACAACCGACTGATTCATGTCCTTGCGGCAATTGAACGATTTTCCAAACTTGATTATTATCCATAGATTTCAGTTCATCTTTCATGGCATCAAACCATTTAATAGAATTAACATCCTTAATGGCTTGTGAATAAGAAATTGGGTCCGTAGTTCCTTCAGATTCTATTAGATAAAGCATATAATCATCAGGAATAGTTGATCTTCTTTGTCTTTGAGATCTTCTTAATGCTAGTTCCTTGGTCCTTCATCAACATTATGATTGGTGATAATTTCATTATGGAGTTGTTGATCATTTATTGGGTTTTCCTCATTGTAAACAGGTTCAACAATGGGATGATTCCCAATATCTTTCGAAATAGAGGGTAAGATAATGGATACCCTTATTTCATGAATGACCACTTCTTGTTGTCTTGTACTCCCACTGATTACACCATTCTTATAGAATTTGGCATTGCCGGTTTCAACAATTCTTGTACTATGGTTAGGACAATAAAATCTATATCCTTTAGATTTTTCTGGGTAACCTATAAAGTAACCACTGACTGTCTTAAAATTCAATTTCTTCTCATTTGGATTGACAGTCTAGCTTCAGCTAGGCAACCCCAAATTTGGAGATGTCTTAAACTAGGTTTCCATCCTTTCCAAAGTTCAAAAGGAGTCTTTGGAACGGCCTTACTTGGAACTCTATTTAAGATGTAGACAGCTGTTCGTAATGCATCCACCCATAATGATATAGGTGAATTTGCATGACTCGTCATGGATCTAACCATTTCCATGTATGTACGATTTCGCCTTTCAGCTACACCATTCTGCCATGGAGATCCAGGCGTTGTGTATTGTGCAACAATTCCAAGTTTATGAAGAAGTCTAGCAAAAGGTCCAGGATGTTGTCCCATTTCATCATACCTTCCATAGAATTCACCACCCCTATCTGACCTAATGATTTTCACTTTTCTTTCTAATTGTCTTTCGACTTCAGTAATGAACACTTGTACAGCATCCACTGACTTAGATTTTTCATGCAACAAATAAAGATAGTAATAACGTGAAAAATCATCGATAAAAGTGATGAAATATTTCTCTCCTCCAAAAGTTGGAACATCAAAAGCTTCACAAATATCTGTATGTATTATTTCAAGAAGTTGTGTACTTCTTGTGGCTCCTTTCTTTATGTTTTTTGTTGTTTTTCCTTTAATACAATCAACACATGCTGTAATGTTAGCGAAGTCTAGGTCCGGTAGGACACCATCTTTCACTAACCTCTTGATTCTTTCATTGGATATATGACCCAGTTTTTTATGCCACAAAAAGTAAGAATCATTCTTGGATGACTTTCTTTTAGTTTCTTTTCCATGCAGGGTGAGTTGGATTTCAGCATTTTGTTTAAGATGAAGTTTATAAAGTCCATCAATTAATATTCCAGAACCAATAAGACTAGAATTTTTAAATAAACTAAAATTTCCATTTCCAACTTCAAAAGAATATCCAAATTTATCAAGTACACTTACAGAAATCAAATTACGAGAAATAGACGGAACATAAAGTGTTTGACATAAATCTAACTGAAAACCGCTATCTAAAATAAAACGAAAAGTTCCAATAGCTTCAACTGGAGCTTTATCTTTATTCCCCATGAAAATGAAATTTTCACTTGGATTTGTGGTTTGGATCGTAATGAATCCCTGCATAGAATTCGAAACATGAATGTTAGCAGCAATATCAATCCACCAAGTAGAAGAAGGTACATTAGTAAGATTTGATTCGAAATGACTTACGAAACCCATTGGGTTACCTTTCTTTTCGAACCATGCTTTGCGCTTAATGCAATCTGCTTGGAAGTGTCCAGGTTTCTTACAGAATTTGCAGACATCGTCCTTCTTACTCTTCTTGGATGGTTGAGTGGCGTCATCAGATTTGGGTGGTGCTCTTTTATGTTGTGAGTTATTCTTTTTGCCAGCTTGTTTTCCAACCCCTTGAGTGAAATAAGCAACTTTAATGCCTTGCGAGCTTGCCTAGACTCCTCTTGAACCAGTTTGTTAGTCAATTTATTTAGACTCCACTTTTCCGTAATAGTGTTGTAATGAATTTTGAATGGTTCATACCGAAGAGGTAAGCTAGTGAGAATGAATTGGACGAGAAAAGCATCGTCCATAACCAATCCCAAGTTCTTAAGTTTGGCAGCAAGGTTAATCATTTCAATGACATGAGCGCTCATTGAGCGAGAACCATCAAACTTCATGGTTACAAGATCTGCCATAAGTTTTCCAGCAAGGGATTTGTCTGCAGTCTTGAACCGATTTTCAATGGATTGCAAATATTCTTTTGCGCTTTCAGTTTTGGGTAGGGAGGTTTTGATGTTGGTATCAATCACCATTCGCATAAACATCATGCTGAGCCTATTAGATCGTTTCCAATCATCATGGAGTTTGTTTTCCTCAGGTGTACTTGTGTCAGTAAGTGGGGCTGGTTTTTCCTTAAGGAGAGTCATGTCCAATTCAAGTACGCCTAAAGAAAACTCAACTTGCTCTTTCCATTCTGAGTAGTTGGTTTTATTGAGTCTGACGGTAGACGTAGCGTATGAATTAAGGTTTGAGGGCATTGCAACTGCAGATATAAAAGAAATGTAGGCTTCTTTATTAGAATAAAACACATGTCATAATAAGAGGTTAGGTTTAGCGCCTCATGTGGGTAGACAGTAGAACCATACTCATGAAAGAATGATAAACATTAATGTTTCATGCGTTATTGTACAAGCAGCAGCCGTCTGTGGACGGAACTGCATGCATCAAACTAGAGGAAACAAGGAAATTGAACGCGGAAGCGAAAACTAAAACAAGAGAGAAAAGAGATAAACATTAATGTTTTTTTTCATAAACATTTGTCATTCTTTCAAGTAATCCACAACAAGGATAATAAATGTTTAATAACTCCAAGTGAATTTCATACATGAATTTAACATATAAATAATTATTTTGCAAATTATGTATAGACAATTATCTTGCAAGTTCCAGGTCATGAATTTAATGTCAAACTAGGAAACAATTGTTTTCAATATGTATACTTTCTGAAAAGTATTCGCATACAATAAGTTGTTCCATATTATACAGTAGGTCAAACATTAAAGTAGAAAAAATCAACTTTTGCGGAAATATAACTTTTTCCAGATCCAGGTCTAAACATACAGTAAATAGAACAATATTGATAATCATGATTACTATAGCAACTTAAATAATATGAATATTAAACTTGAATCATATTAACACTAATAATCATTATCATCATCATAGTAAAATTACAAACATCATATCATATATATATGCTAGTTTTGTTTTATATATTGATGGATAATCATGAATTCTAAAACCTTGCTCTGATACGACATGTAATCTATATCTTACGAATAACATAAACCCTAAGATTTAGAATTACATGATTATCACATATGTAATGAATTAATAAAACATACCTCCAGACATCTTGTATACGAATCAGCAATGGTTGTTGTCGAAAGTTGTTTCAATGGAGAAAGGAAATGATTTCTCTCTCTTTTCCTATATCTTTCTTTATGTGTTTACTATATCCTTTGTGATGGGAAAAGGTTAATATTTATCGGTAGAATCTTGATCGTCCATCAAGATCAAGATGAGAGAAATTAATGCTCTAGATTATAACCGTTTTATTTATTAGCATATTAATAGAAAAACCCTTTAGATTCTATTGACCACGTAATGAGGAAGGAAACGTTTAAGGAAGAAAACGATCCATTAATGTACCACATAATGAGGAAGGAAACGGTCCATTAATGTTTTCGCATTAATTTCCTTATAAAACGGTCAATTTTTCTTACAAGCAACAACAAACTAATAGCACAATCAGCTAGCACAGCAAGCAAATAGCCACTACAAGCCAACAAGAAAATTAACCATTAGTAACTATGGAGATTGGAATCTCAACCATTAGTAACTCATGCATTAACCATTAGCGACTTATGCATTACCCATTAGCGACTTATGCAATAACCATTAGTAAACCATGCACTAATTGCATTTAACTTTGAACTTCCCGACCCACATATTTGTTAATCATGCATGAGTTGGTATCATTATCTAATTAAACCATACAATATTGGATTATTATTTAATTAGCTGTAGACCCTTTTGAATTAAACATCTGCACATAACAAATTACAAATTTCAACTTCAAACCCAAAAATATTGAATGAATCAACACATAAACATTAGATGTAATTATCTTCGCATCAACTCATAATGCCTATAAATTTTCATTTGACTAATTTTGGCTGCATACTAAGAGTCGATAAGGCCGTACACAGGAAGCTGGTAATGCACAATGAATTGTGATTACTAAAACCAAGGGAAGGTAATAATACCTGAAGCTCATTTGAAGGTAGCATGCTCGTACCGCTAATCTAGGAGGTTGTACTCTAGATGCAATATAGGACTAGTTACAGTTGTGTGACTTCTAACTGCTACACGCGGTACACGATAATACTTAATTAATTGAGAAATCAAAGTATATAATGATTTTATTGAAGCAGAGTAATAGCCATGAAAACAGACACCCGTTCCGGTAATCTAGGTGGTTGTACTCCAGATGCAATATAGGACTAGTTACAGTTGTGTGACTTCTAACTGCTACACTCGGTATCCGATAATACTCAATTAATTGAGAAATCAAAGTATATAATGATTTTGTTGAAGCACAGTAATAGCCATGATATCAGACGCTCACATATCATCTAGATGAATTCCTGCTTTGTATCATCATTAAAGTGGCACTCTTAGATAACGACATATCTTGCATGTTACATCGCTAAAGGAACCAAGTCCCCAAAAGTCTCATTAGAATCACTCAAAAAATGCATCATAGCTGTCCCTAAAAATACACCGCCAGCAAATTGTGTCCCAAGTACCAAAAATGATTCATTCCACTTAAAGAAACACGGAGATATGCCTCAAATGAACATGCCTAGGAACACAAGTATCAAACATTATATCTTGACCAAAATGTCTTGAGTGGAGGTAAAAGGAAGCTTACAAAGAGCATAATGGCACTACATGTAGAAGAGATGTTTACTACATGTAGTTTAGCACTCCTTCGTTAAATGTTTTGGATAACAAATTCCATCCTTATAATGTCAGTGATTAGGTGTACAACATTTGATTGATTTGGATTTATTTTCTCAATTAAACTAGAAACAAAAACAGTTGTATTGCCAAGAAATAGCCATTGAACAATCACTTGCATGAGAAGTTGGGTGTATAAGGAAAAAAAAATGTTAGTATCAGGTATTGAGAGGTGAAGTTTGAGAGCAATAGCAAACAAAAGTTATTACAAACAATTGACAAAATTAAAAACAATACTGAAGAGCTAAAGAAACAATAGGAATACCTTTTGTCTAGCAATCTCCGAAAGAGGATCCAAAGCAGGATGAAGAAGAATTTGAAAGGTGGCCCAGAATTGAGATATTTAGTGTTTTCTTCAAACTGGTGTAATTTAGAAGTTATCAAACCATACAATCAATATGTATTCTCTGCTATTAACTTAACGCAAACAAGGGTAATAGTTCAGAAAGAATTTATGCAATGACTTGCATAGAAATAATACATATGTACAACTAACCACCTCCAACACATAAGTCAAGTAAAGGTGTGAGCATTTGTTTCTTAAGATATCATTATTATTGTTAAGATTAACCCTATAAACTCGAAATAACAACAATGACTTTCTCATGATAGCTGATGTTGCTAGAGAAATAAGCACTGAAGAAAATGTGATTAATTTTCTCACAACTGATGTTGCTGGAAAAATTACTCCCAAAGAACTATTGGAAACATCAAAATATTTTCCAGTTTTTTTTCTTCTTAACTGCGCTATTCTCTCATGCACAATTGATTCATTATTAGATATAACAAAATTATAGCAATACTTGCTGATAATAACAAGGAATGAAGGATGTATGCCACTGTATTTTGTTATTAATCTCTTCTCAATATGTTTTATTCTTTATTGTTCTTTCAACATTATTTTAGCTCATAACTTGATTAATGCTTTTCTGCGTTAAGTATCAATTTATAGCAACAAGAAGAAATCTTTGCGAAGAAAAACAAAGTACTTTGTCAAAAGTAGAGATCGTGGAGTATGTAAGTATGACACTCATTTTTATCTCTGAAACAAAATTTATTCTCTTAACAGTGTCTGTGACAATACTACGTATACTGTTTAAATCAGTATTGAGACAAGCATTTCAGTAACGCTATCTAAGTTGGGCCTCTTAGTCCTTTTCTCTTCCAAACAAGAAACCGTCACTTTCATCATAAGCATTGCTTGCAGTTGAATTCTCGATTCAGTTTTCCATCAACATAATTTCCAAAACAGTTTCCTTTTTTCTGCAATTTAATTTTCAGAATCTAAACCAAACTCATCAGATCACCACTTGATGCTCTGGTGCCCATTAGTATTTCTAGTAATACCAATCCGAAGCTGTAAACATCAGCTTTCGCATTTATTGGAAGATTCAAGGTCCATTCAGGTGCCATGTAACCTATAGTTCCTCTTATCTATGACACATCTAATCCAACTCCATCTCTCTTCCACAACTTCACCAACCCAAAATCTGCTATTTTTGGCCCAAACTCAGTATCCAAAAGTATGTTTTCAGGCTTCACATCACAATGCACAATCAACTCAAGGCACTCATGATGAAGGTACGTCAATGCCTTTGCAACTCCAACTGCTATTCTGTATTTAGCTTTCCATGACAGCAAACTATTAGTCCTGCTTTGGCTACTATAGTTATTACCATCATCAGCAAAGAGATGCTTATCCAATGATCCATTTGCTGTCCAATTATCAGCAAAAAGTCACAACTTTATTTAACTATTTGACTTTGCATATACCTAGATATTTTGATTTAACTATGTATACTTTTAGATGTATTTAGTAATGCATTTATTTTAACTACTCGGTAACTACGTAAAATTTTGAAGTCTTGTAAATTTACCTACTCAGTAACTACGTAAATTTCTGAACTCTTGAGAAACTGACACCGATGTAAAAAATAAAATAAAGCCCAAACCTTTATCCACATGCCATAGGTATATTGTTTTGACAGCACAATATACCTAACCAGATTGTTCTGTATGTTTTGGATACTTTTCTGGTTTTTTTTCAACTTTTCATTGTCACTGAAAATGAAGCGACCACAGTAATATACAAAACAAAAATAAATCATCTTATTTTACTGAGCGTAAGCTTATTCATGAAAATACTTGAAAATTTACATTTTGTCATCACATATGTTAACATTCTTAATTCATCATTATATTATGTGTTTTTCTTACGGTTCTTTTACGTTTGGTTGAAAACATTTACATCTTTCAGTCTTTTTTGTTTTTGTTTTTTTTTTTGGGGGGGGGGGGGGGGGGGGGGGGGCGATCTGAGCAGAATTTAAGGGGGTCTACATTAGATGTTGTTCTGTTGCTGCTGGAATCTTCTTCTTCTTTTTTCAGTTTGACAGATCATACAAAACGGTGTTGATCTATTTGGGTTTGTTTTTCCATTTTGTTTGGGTTATAGTCTTAAAGTACATGTATATATATTTTCGGTAATCTTTTGACTGGACTTCATTGTCTCGGATTGTATAACATAACATGCTAAGATAAGCTTCAGATTAAATCTTAGTCGTCAAATAATATGCAAGATTCAAGAATCCTTCTCTGTTATTATATCAATCCTGAATTAAAATCCTAAGTCTCTAAATTGCACGCATTGCACTATCTCATTTGATTGGTTGTAATCTAATTGTTAAAATAACAGGTGGATTACTTTTTGTATTGCGGACTTTTGTAAATTTCTTTTACTTTTATCCATATGAATATTTGTTACCAAATACTAGACAATGAAACTTTTGACCATACATAGTCGTTCCATCTTGCATGTTGGTAATATACTTGCCTACAACATGAATACTGAACTTTTATGCTTAGAATTTGGAATACCCTTGAATTCATAACTAAACACTACATATTTGTTTGTCACTCAATTCCATCTCCATAATCAATATCTTAACTGACCCAAAGTTACATTGTTTTCGTTTCTCATTCTTATTTCCACCAATTTCATATGTATATAAACACAAGGAATTATTTTATGAAGCAATTTTCTTTGAGATAATATGAAGACGTAAAAGTTGTAAAACCACTATCGACATCATATCCATTGGCTCAAAATTAGCATCTTAGTCCACCATCTTTTGAAACGCTAAACAACAAGTACATCAGTTGCAATTATGATCTTGGTTTTATCAACTTTCGATCAACAATATTGAATCGTCAACATTTATGGCAAAGCTTCAGCACAACAGCAATTTAGCAATACCATCACCGAAAAAACAAGCAGGCAACAGGATAAAATTCAAAATTCAAAAAAAATATGAAAATCAATCATGATTTCTTAGGAATCTAAAAAGTTATCAACAATCAAACCAAGGAAGTACCTTCAGATTCGCTAGCCTCAACCACCAAGTCAAATAAGCAGTTCGCAGCCAGTATTTCATCATTGTAATCATCAGTTTCACGAACCGCAAGGTTCTGTCCATCATCGTGTTATAGGTCTAGTATACCAAAACAGAGAATAATCAATTATAAACTCGTCGCACAAGTTTATAACTCAGATTTCCACTACACTGGAATTCTGTAGTAATTATTATAACAATATGAATGTTGTAAATAAATTACAACAACAGCGTTATACTATTTTGAATAAATAGTATAATCAGAATAACGGATAGAATATAGAATAACGTATATAAATATACAATCAGACTAGAATTCTAACCGGATTATGTCTGAAGCTCGTCGTAACGATTTCCTTAAGAATTTTATTTCAAAATTCTCCCAAGATACAACAGACATATTCTGCTTGAGATTGTAACGAGTATATCACTCTGTGATTTTGATTATAAGAACAACAATTATTAGAAGAGAAGAGATAAGAAAATTCAGTGGGGAAAGTGATCAGTCTTCCTCTTTATTTATAGTTGGTTCGTATCCCTTCGAACGGTCGCGTCTGCACCTGTTTGTCCAAACGGTCGCGCCCGTTTCTGCTTTTTATCCGTTGCGCCCCTTCATTTTAAACAGGCCGCATCCGTTCGCCAAAAAATAAACTGCGCGCGCTGGTCGCATCTATGCTGCTTCATAAACAGGTCGCACCTGTTCGTTTTTGCGCCTGCTTCAGAAGTCGCGCCTCCTCAGTCCAAAACCCGCGTCCATCTTCACCCGCCCGCTTCTTTTCAAATTCCAGGCCCAGCCCAGTTTCAGCCGAAGCTCAAAACCGTTACATAATGGCCTACCAAAAAGAATGGTCATTTTAGACCCGTACCCGTACCCGGCCTGGTTCGGTCGGTCGGACGGCGGCGGCGGCGCGCGTGTGATGGTGAAGCGTGACCTCCTTCCTCACAACGAAGTATACATTTGGGTGCCCCTAGGCCCCAACCCCCTCATGAGAAGGCTATTGATATACTTCATTTCTGTTTTGATTTTTGGCAATGTGAGACTAAAGGATATTTCATTCATATCTAACTTTAACAATCCCCCACATGAATGATAATATTCTTTCCCCCACACAAAGTGGAATATCACAGAGTATATATAGAATTAATGCTTTATCGTGAATAAGTAGATATTTCACTTTGAACTTTCCCTATTTAAAACTTATCGGATTTACTTGGCTAATCGGTGAATTATTTCACCTTTAATCGTCGGCCTTTATTGTATATCCAGACAGTAAGTTTTACGAAGTATTGATTCCCTTCTCATCCAATCTCTTGGTTGTGTTCATTTTGATCCTGAACAATTTTTGGTTCTGCGAGTGTTTTAGAGAATAAAAGCCTTTTAATATTCTCATAGAGCCGACCCAGCTCACACTAACATAGTTGATCGCAACCATTAAGAGTATCCTACATATACCCCACTTGTTATTTCCAAGATATGGTCATCATTAAAAGACAAAGTTTTAACCTTTAAATACTTCTGTAGACATGCATTTATGTTATGCACCATAGGAATGGAGTTGGACTATGTCTATGCAAATGCATTACGTCTTGAGTAATTCAGAACTGGTTTTCCTATTGATCCTAGTCCGTGGGATCTCCAGTCGCTAGGATAGGTTTCCGTATAAAATAACTCTTTGTGGTTTAGGCTTTTAAACCCATTCCCCTCGATGCGCAGTCAATTTTCTCTCTTGATAAATCTTTAGTAAATGGATTCGCTAGGTTATCATTTATTCTCACATAATCTATGGAAATTATTCCATTTGAGAGTAACTGCCTAACTGTGTTATGGCGTCGACGAATATGTCGTGACTTTCCATTATACACAAAGTTATGCGCTCTACTTAGCGCAGCTTGATTATCACAGTGTATACATATGGCCGGTACAGCTTTAGGCCAAAATGGAATATCTTCTAAAAAGTGACGAAGCCATTCTGCTTCTTCCCCTGCTTTATCTAATGCAATGAACTCTGATTCCATAGTGGATCGAGCTATGCATGTTTGTTTAGTAGATTTCCATGACACTGCTGCCTCTGCTAGGGTAAAGACATAACCACTTATTGATTTTGATTCCTCTGAATTAGCAATCCAGTTTGCATCACTATATCCTTCTAAGACGGCAGGATATTTTCCATAATATAAGGAATAGGTAGTGGTATTTTTTAATTATCCAAGCACTCTCATTAGTGCTTTCCAGTGTTCTTTTCCTGCATTGCTCGTATACCTGCTCAATCGACTTACTGCATAAGCTATATCTGGTCTTGTGCAATTCATGAGATATATGAGACATCCTATTACACGAGAATATTTCAGTTGCACTACACTCTCATCAGTGTTTTTATGCAGTACTTCTGATGGATTAAAAGGTGTATTTACTCCTTTAATTCCAAAATTTTGAAATCTTTCAATCACTTTTTCTACATAATGTGATTGAGATAACTCAATTCCATTAGGTGTTCTTATTATTTTTATTCCCCAAATAACATCTGCAACACCCAAGTCTTTCATGTCGAAATTGTTGATCAACATTTTCTTTATGGTCTCAATTACCTGAGTATTTGGACCGAATATTAGCATATCGTCCACATATAGACAGATCAACACATATGATTGTCCAAGTTGTTTATAATAAACACATTTGTCACATTCATTTATACGAAACCATTTCTCATCATGACACTATCAAATTTTGCGTGTCATTGCTTTGGAGCTTGTTTTAGTCCGTATAATGATTTGACTAATCTACAGACTTTGTTTTCATTTCCTATGGAAATAAATCCCTCAGGTTGCTCCATGTAAATCTCCTCATCGAGATTTCCATTTAAGAATGCTGTTTTTACATCCATCTGATGAATCTCTAGATTATAGATGGATGCAATTGCTATTAGCATTCTTATAGAGGTTATTCGTGTTACCGGCGAATATGTATCAAAAAAGTGTACTCCTTCTTTTTGACGATATCCTTTGGCTACTAATCTGGCTTTATACTTGTCGATAGAGCCATCTGCTTTCATTTTCTTCTTGAAAATCCATTTGCAGCCAATTGGTTTTATTCCTGGTGGAATATCAACAATTTCTCAAGTTTTATTACTTAGAATTGAATCAATCTCACTTTGGATTGCTCCTTTCCAACACGAGGACTCAGAAGATGACATTGCTTCCTTGTACGTTTGAGGTTCGTGCTCTAATACATATGTAAAAAATTCCGAACCAAATGTTTTGGAAGTTCTAGCCCTTACGCTTCTTCTTGGTTCAGCATCCTCATTTCATGATGAGTTTCATCTTTATACGAATCATTTGATTCTTCCCTTGTCCTTTTTGGGACCTTATTTCCTTCATTCCTTTTGTGTGGAAACACATCTTCAAACAATGAGGCATCTCTTGATTTCATGATTGTATTTACATGAATATCAGTTATATCAGACTTGAATACCAAGAATCTGTAGGCACTACTATTTTGGGCTGGCCCAAGATAATAACAATCTACTTTTTTTGGTCCAAGTTTGACTCTCTTGGGAGGCGGAACTGGAACTTTTGTCAAGCACCCCCACACTTTGAGGTATTTAAAACTTGGTTTATGTCCTTTTCATAACTCATATGGAATTGTTCCTGTTTTATTGTGAGAGACTTTGTTTAATATGTGACTAGACATATTTAATGCTTCCCCCCACAAGTTCGTCGGTAGACCAGAATTTAAAAGCATGGCAGTAATCATGTTTTGTAACGTTCTGTTCTTCCTCTCGGCTACACCATTTTGTTGTGGTGAATATGGAGTTGTTGTTTGATGAAATTTACCATTTTCGGCACAGAACTGTTCAAATGGTGATTCATATTCTCCACCTCGATCAGAACTTAGTATCTTGATCTTTTTATTTAACTGATTTTCTACCTCAGCCTTGTATTTTATAAACGCTGTTATTGCTTCATCTTTACTATTTAAAAGACATACATAGCAATATCGCATATAATCGTCAATAAAAGTAATGAAATACTTTTTCCCACCTCTTGTAGGTAGTGATTTAAAATCACATAAATCTGTATGTACCAAACCTAATGGTTCGGTGCTTCTGTCAACAGAGTTAAATGGTTCACTACACCAAATACTGTGATTTGCAACTAACCATCCGCTCATTTAGCAACGGTTATTAACCGTTGCCATTTAGCAACGGTTATTAACCGTCTTGGTTCAATTAGCAACGGTTTTTTATCGTTGCTAATTGGGAACGGTTATTAACCGTAGCTTCTTTGGAGACAAATGATGGCGGTGAATTTCATCCTTTCGCGCCATATTTTTTGGCGTGCTTCGTTTCAATTAGCCATGGTTTTCAACCGTGGCTAATTAGCAACGGTTGGAAACAGTTGTAAATCATTTAGGTAGTGCCGGCCCAGGGGTAAGCCCACCAAGCTCCTGGGATGGGGCAACCAATTGAGCCGGGCAACACCAAAAATCTGTTTTACTTCAAAGTTACAGCTCAATAGCAATCTCCATGTCGGCGATGCGCAAACCCAAAAAAACTAGGGTTTCAAAAATCAACGCTTTCTAAATAATCATCGCTGCATACTCGGCTCTTCCATCAGCCATCGTCGGCTCTTGCTTGCCTCCTACGCGATATTTTCTACTGCTGATTTGAAGTCCTGCTACAGTCTCTATACTGCCACTGCTAATTAAGTATGCGAATTTCTTGTTTTGAGTTGTCTAATTTTCCAAAATTGAGTCGCCCTTTTACTGCTTTAGCTTACATTAACCTTGAAAACGCCTGAAGCTAATAACTTATTAGTATTTAGTTACGAACAACTAGTTTTCTGTAAATAATCATTTAAGAATTGAAATTTGAAAGTTGAAGCTAAAAAACTAATAATTATTTAGGAACTGATATTTACATTGATGTACTATTTTTCCTGCAGTGTGTGTATGACCCGCAAACATTTAGGCAGAACCCAATATGATTTGCTTGTACACTTAACTAGATACACTAGTATGTAAACTTGATACATTTCGTTAAAAATAAAATACACTGTTTTGTAAACTATTTGAGACTATAAGTATTGCAGCCCACTTAATGTGGCAACTTTTGTATAAAAAGTTGGTACTTTGTTATGTTATAGTTTTATATGTGATTTTATGCTTATATATGAAAAAAAAAATTAAAAAAAATTGACATGTTATATTGTAAGGGGCAAAAAAATTCACATTGGGCTTGGTCAACCAATTCTTTGGGCCACCCTTGCTTTTAGGATTGATGTTTCATTAAGTTTCAAAATAAGGTAATATTGTTCCAACAAAAAAATTATATTGTAAGGTAATTTTGTTTTACTGAATATGAGACCATATTTAGTAAGTGGATAAAATTGTTGTTAATGGCACAAGCCAAGTATCAGGAGAGGGGTGATGCATAGACATTACTCTGGTGCTACAAAATGGCGCCGTTCTAATGGCAAATTTTTTGGAAACAGTTTGATGCTAATGTTAAATTTCAGGTGAAATCAGAAGAATAGACATCTGTTTAGTTAATATCAGAGTTGAACTTGGTGGAAAGCCATAAGATATTGTTATCCATGATTTCTTATTAGCTCTTGTTATTTTCTTTCAGTATGTCTTTTAGTATAGACAAACAATGGATGAATCAATCTAATCGAAGAAATACAGAATATGTGGAAGGTATGAGAAATTTCGTTAAATTTGTTGCTGAAAACAGTGGCAATAAGGAAAAGTATTCGTGCCCTTGCACGCGGTGCAAAAATGAAGATACATTCAAATTAAGTGACATTCATTTTCATTTGCTTAGATATGGTATTGTTCAATTATATACCGTGTGGTGTTTTCACGGGGAAAGAATATCGTAGAAGCCAAAACAACAACCGGCTAGTCATGCCACAAATACTGATGAGTCCGAACATATTAGGATGGAGGATTTGATCGATGATGCAGATAGATTCCATCACTTTCAACCTACAAGTCAGTTGCATGATAATGCTAATATTGGTGAGCAGTTTACGGATAAATCATTTTTTGATAGTGCAACTGCAAAAGAGCCATTGTATCCTTCTTGTCCAAAAGAGATTACAAAGTTGTATGCCATTGTGAAACTGAATAGCCTGAAGACCCAATACGGCTTTTCAGACAATGGTGTGATTGCCCTACTCGAATTCATAAAGGAGTTACTCCCCGAAGGTAACACGCTATCGTCAAAGTACCTCGACGTGAAGAAGATCATTAAGCAAGTTGGGATGAATTACATAACTTATGATGCATGCATTAATGACTGCATCTTGTACTGGAAAGATAATGCGAACAAAGTTTCATGTACAAATTGCAACGCACCAAGATATAAGACATCATTCGACGAAGAGAGAAAAGCTACCACAATACCTCGAAAGACCTTAAGACATTTTCCTTTAATTTCTAGATTGAGAAGACTGTATACTGTACCATGGATAGCAGAAGCGATGACTTGGCATGGTCATGCCAAGTCCGGTACAACCGTAATGCGTCATCCGCGTGATACTTCTCAATGGAAAACTACAGATTCTTTTGATCCTTCGTTTGCTACTGAACCACGAAACATCACGCTTGGAATAAACAGATGGTTTCTATCCGAATGCTTCTTTAACTAACCCTTACAGCTGTTGGCCAGTAATTGTAGTACCATATAACCTTCCTCCTTCTTTGTGCATGAAAAGAGAGTTCTCAATGTTAACACTGTTGATTTCTGGGCCAAAACAACCGGGGAAGGATATTGATGTTTATTTAGAACCTTTGATAGACGAGTTAAAGCAGTTATGGGAAGGAGTCGTTACATTTGATTCATTTAAGAAATCTGAGTTCATAATGAGAGCTAGAGTGTTGTGGGCAATGATCATCCCGCTCTTGGGACTTTATCGGGATGTACAACTCACGGCTACTTTGCATGTCCTATTTGTGGAGAAGAAACTACATCTGTTTATCTCCCTGAAAGTAAGAAGATTTGTTACATGGGACATCGTAGATTTCTTCCGTCTGGACACAAGTTTCGATACGATAAGACAAATTTCAACAACGAGCAAGAACTTAAGCGTCCTCCAAAACCACTGACTGGTTATCAAGTTGAAAAAAAGGTAGCGAATATAAAAATGAAAGTTGGTAAAAACATACCGGAAATTGGTCGAAAACGGAAAAAGACAATCGATGAAGAAGTTCCTGCATGGTATAGGAGGTCGAAGTTCTTTGATTTGCCATATTGGAAAACAAATTTGACCCGACATAATATTGATGTTATGCATACGGAGATGAATGTCACGAAACATTTGATCAACACAATTATGAACCATAAAGACATGTCAAAAGATGGGATCAATGCACGTAAGGATTTGAAAATCATGGGTATAAAACAAAAGTTGTGCGTGATGAAGATCCTGAAACAAGTAAAGTAACCATACCAAATGGGACTTTCACTTTGAGCAAAGAAGAAAAGATACGGTTTTGCACCGTTTTGAAAAATTTGAAAGTGCCGAGCAAGATGTAACGACCCATAATTTAATCACTTTGAACATGAATAGTTAATATGTTTTTAAATGATTAAATAATGGATTTATATCTAGAAGTATTAACCTTGCCTAATAAAACAAGAAATAATTATTTACCATGTCTAATAAAACATAATAATATAATTACTTACCTAATAAAACAAGAAGAATTATTAACCCTGCCTAATGAAACAAAAATAGTATAATTACTTGCCTAATAAAACAAAATAGTTTAATTACTTGCCTAATAAAACAAGAAAGAATTATTAACCTAGCCTAATGAAACAAAATAGTATAATTACTTGCCTAATAAAACAAAATAGTATAATTACTTGCCTAATAAAACAAAATAGCATAATGATTATTTTATTCCATGCGGATGGTTGCCATTGGACCAAAATCTGGTCAAATCAGTTTAGCCCATAGTTGATAAGAAGGATTCCTATTGGACCAAAAGGTGGTCGAATCAAATTAAGCCACAAGGATGTTTTCTATTAGACCAAAATATGGTCGAATCAAATTATGCCATATGGCTAGCTTATATTGGACCAAAATCTGGTTGAATCAGGTTAGGCTATAGGAAATTACTAAAGTACCCTTCTCTTCACCTATAAATAGCCAAGTCCATATATCATTTTATTTCATTCAAAAACTAAAGAAAAGAACTAAAATTCATTTTAAAAGGTGAAGTATTCCAAGTCTCCATCAAAGCAAATAGGATGTGAGTATATTTCATGTTTTCATAGTTTAGTGGGTATAACTTATTCTGTGAGTACATTCCTTGCTTTCATAGTTTAGTGGGTGTAACTTATTCTGTGAGTATATTTCTTGTTTTCATAGTTTAGTGGGTATAACTTATTCTATGAGTATAATTTAATTATTTTACAGTCAGTGTAACCTTAATCTCTTTCCTTTTACTCATTCATATTTTAACAAATGTTATGTTAACTATTGATTGTAAATTGTTAATAATAAGGAGTTTTTTATTATTCTTGTTATTATTCTTGTTTGGTTGTTTGATTTGTGCTCGGCCAGTTTATGAGCAATAACTTTGATGTTTAGTTAAAGGGAACTTACACCACCTTTTAACTTAGGATTGACATTTAGTGACTTTTTGGTTAAAAGGAAACAACGCCCCTTTTAGCTATCTCGTTTGATTAAGAGGAAGCTTCACCCCCTCTTGGTTGTAATCTCCTTTAAAGATGATGGGTTTAAGTTATGATTTGAATGGAAGTTTTAAATCTTTGTTTAAAGTATTTTAAAGGAGCTTCAAATATTATATAATAATTTAAATGAGTTATTTATAAGTAGTCCTATACTTGGCACTAAAAGCTGATGAGTAGATTGATTCTCTATCCGTGAGATCTGGAACCGAAGTGTCTAGGCAAGGCTAGGAGCAACCAGTGCCCTGACTTACCTAGCTTTGTTTCTGGGCAAGGGATAGAGTAAGTCGAGAATATCGGAAACGTGACAAGTGTAGGAGATTTGATTTCCATAAATGATCTTTATAATTATGATGGAAAACGTTTGCATTTCTTACAGACAATTGTTTTTGACCCATCTAAGTATGCTTTTGAAATATCAAATCCTCTTAATTGTTTTGAGAATATGCTTATACCGATGGGATAATTATATGGATATTTTCCAAGTATTGAGAGAGTATAAGATTTAATTTCCATATACGATCGTTTTGTTATCCCCAATAGTCGATATCTTGACTATCAATTTCGATACCCTTCTTCCTTTTATTTTTGTTTCGTCAATCTAAGACGATTTGTTGCTCAATTTGAGCATTGATATCCTTTATCGGAAATGACTAAATAAAGAGCGAGTGAGGGCCAAGCTATGTGGGGTTGCTCCCATTAGGGTATTTTCACATCTACTCTAAATTGGTTCCGGTTGTATGCGCACGGAGATGTGAAATACTCGGATACTCGGTAAGGATGGCGGGGTCCGGCTTGGAGGTTTCCGAGAGCCATCGTAGTTCTCAAGTATATTTTCTAGAGGTATACTTTCGATAAGGGGGGTGCACCCTCCTAGTCATTGTTGGAAAAATTCCTTTTCCTTATTTTTGATTCAAATCTTTGGATTGATTCTTTCTTAATTTCATCGGGAAGCGTCTTGCACTCTTCGCGGTGTTTAATTATCTGTATCCATTCTTTTATACTTGGATGTTGTCCTTGTGAGGGAAAAACCCGTTCTGCGTTTTTGCGATGTGGTCTCACTAGTTAATTTGTGTGTTCTATTTTTGGAGTTTACTCATACCAGACTTATTGTCTGACCCGAATTGTTGTTTTCCCTAAACGTTCGGTACTCAATTATATTTGAGTAGTCCAGAAATTACAGGTTTCTTTGGGCTCTTTTGAAGATGGTGGACGAGCAGGAGGCTCCTTATCTATCTAGCTATTTATTTCCGCTATTATGAGATGTTGGCTCTATTTATGTATATTTAAAGGCAGGTTGTTATAACTGCCTAGACCGATAGTAGTACTTTTGTTGTAACTCTGATAACTCCATGTTGGGGAGTAACCTTATGTACTGTCTTATTTTTATGTTATATTTAACCGTTCCGTTGTGAGATTATTATTCCGTTCTTATATTTGACCCCATGGCAACTCGTCTTTCAAATACTTGGGCAACGACACATGAATACCATGGATGTATTAAGTGTCGTTCTCAAGGGTCAGAAAGGTGGATCGTCACAGTTGGTATCAGAGCTTCGGTTGAGCGAACGCCTTAGCCTGATTGGGGTACAACTCACCAGAGATAGGGTAAGTGATGCCCTAGAATGAGTTAATCTTGAGGGAGCGTATTTGTAATTTTTATAGTAATAATATTTATCCTCTAAAGTCCATCTTTAGATCCTTTGGTGTTTTTTCCTTAAACCATTTTAATCCTATTTTTGTATTCCAAAGATACCTGTTATTTGTTCAGATAATAGAAAATGAATACAAGAAGAGGAGGAAGGAGAGGATCTAGAACTAGCACGGATACCAATGGCAGGGTACCTAGAAATGCTACTATGTCAGCTGTAGATCCGGCAGAGGAAATACTAGTGCAAGTTCATACCCCTATGAACTTTGCAGCTTTATGTAAGAATTTTACCGCTTTGGGTGGGAAACCATTCTATGGGACTGAAGACATTCTTGGGGTGCAGATGTGGCTCCGAAATTGTGAAAGAATATTTGGAGATCTTCGGTTCGAAGATGCGGAGAAACGGCTGTTGGCATCGCGACAACTTCAAAAGTCGGCGACGGATTGGTGGGATTCAGAAACAGCAAGTGCTCCAGAGGGGGAGTTTTCTTGGGCCCAGTTCAAGGAAGTTTTTGAAGCACAGTTTATTCCAGAAGCCGGAAGAACTCAGTTATTTAGAAGTTTCATTGACTTAAAGCAGGGTGATATGACCGTGTCGCAGTATGAGCATAAGTTCAATGCTTTGTCCCGTTTTGGACTTGGATTGATTGACGCACCACTCAAGAAAAATGAAATGTTTGTGAATGGAATGCGACCAGAGTTCCATCGTGAAATGACCAATCATCTTATGGGTACATTCACCAACATTATTAGCATGGCTTTGAGGTTTGAGGCTCTTGATATTAAGGAAGGAGTCCAAAAGGGCATAGTACCAGCAATAAGTGCCAAGCCTTTATCGGTTATACCGGTTGAAGGTAAGCCAAACTTCAAGCGTAAGTTTAAGGGAAAGAAGTAGGGTGCAGGGAAGAAACCCGAAGATGGCGCTCCATCACAGAAGAAGCAGACCAACTTGGCAAACATTCTTTGTTTTAAGTGCAATAAGATGGGCCACTTTGCAAATCATTGCCCAATTGCCACATGTTTTAATTGCGGCCAGCCAGGACATATGAAGAATGAGTGCCATTTTTCTAAAAAGGGATCTCAAGGACAAACTTTTACCATTGAAGAGATACCATCCACTTCTTCAGATAAAAAGGGGAAGCAAGTGTTGCAAGGTACATTATCCATCTATGATATTCCTATAAGGGTGCTATTTGATACAGGAGCTTCCCATAGTTTTATTTCTTATGATCTAATGGACAAATTAAACCTTAAATATGTTATCATAAGTAATCCTCTTTGTGTGTCAAACCCAATTGGAGGTCCGACAAATCTTGACACCGTGTGTCTAAATATACCTATTTCTTGTCGAAATCATCTCTTTCCTTTTGACTTGTTTGTTCTTGGGTTTATGGGTTTTGGAGTGTTGTTGGGAATAGATTGGTTATCTAAGTTTAAAGCTATCTTGGATTGTGGTAGAAGGCTTGTTAGAGTTAGTGATGCAGGACATGTTGGTGTTGATATTAGTTGTGAAGAGCCTAAGAAGTTAATGAGCAGTTTTCTCTATTCACTCGAAGTGACTAAAGCGGAGCTTGGAGATGTGCCGGTTGTTCGAGATTTCATAGATATTTTTGACGAGGTGCAAGGTTTACCTCCTCACCGTGAAGTCGAGTTCCGTATTGATTTGGTTCCGGGAACTAGACCTATTGTACAACCCTTACGAAGGATGGCTCCAAAAGAGAAGAGGGAGTTAGAAAGGCAGACTTATGACTTGTTGCAGAAGGGCTTGATCCGACATAGTACCTCGAGCTGGGGATCGCCAGTCGTCTTTGTTACAAAGGCAGACGGTTCTCTAAGGTTATGCGTAGACTATCGGGAGTTAAACAAAAGGACTATCAAGAATAAATATCCTTTGCCAAGAATTGACGATATGTTTGATCAACTCCATGGTGCTCGGATATTTTCTCAATTAGATCTTGCCACTGGTTTCCACCAATTAAGAGTGGCAAAGGAGAATGTTCCTTTA
Source organism: Allium cepa (assembly GCA_030765085.1). NCBI lineage: Eukaryota > Viridiplantae > Streptophyta > Magnoliopsida > Asparagales > Amaryllidaceae > Allium > Allium cepa. Next base: position 815,935,824 of record CM060940.1, on the reverse strand, counting down.
ACAGCTTTTCGAACTCCTGAAAATTTCTACGAGTGGTTAGTTATGCCGTTTGGATTGACTAATGCACCCGCTTATTTTGTGGACTTAATGAATCGAGTATTTCGAGAAATTATTAATAAATTTGTTCTCGTCTTTATTGATGACATTCTTATCTATTCAAAGACAGAGGAGGAACACAAATATCTCCGTGTCGTACTCGATACCTTAAGGAGCCATGAGTTGAAGGCTAAGTTCTCCAAGTGCCATTTTTAGAAATCTGAAGTTAGATTTCTAGGGCATGTTATTTCGGGAGAAGGTATATCGGTGGATCCAGCTAAAGTTGTTGCGGTCCAAGACTGGAAGAAGCCCGAAAGTGCGACGGAAGTTAGAAGTTTCTTGGGATTGGCTGGTTTTTACCGTAGGTTTATCAAGGACTTCTCGAAGATTGCTTCTCATCTGACGAAGTTAACAAAGAAAGATGTTAGGTTCGTTTGGACTTCTAAGTGTGATCGAGCATTCAATGAATTGAAAAACAAGTTGACTGGCGCTCCTGTTTTAACCATTCCAAATGGGAGCGAAGGTTTAACCATGTATACAGATGCTTGTGGAACCGGATTAGGAGCAGTTCTAATGCAGCATGGGAAAGTTATTTCCTATGCGAGTCGACAGCTAAAGCCGCATGAGAAAAATTATGCTACGCACGATTTGGAACTTTTGGCTGTTGTCTTCGCACTAAAGATGTGGAGGCATTATCTTTTGGGTGAAAGGTTTGAGTTATACACGGACCACAAATCCTTAAAATACCTTTTCACGCAGAAAGATTTGAATTTGAGGCAGCAGAGATGGCTGGAGTTTCTCGCCTCTTATGATCTAGAGGTTCTTTATACCCCTGGAAAAGCAAATGTCGTTGCTGATGCATTGAGTAGGAATGTAGCAATGGTTGCAAATCTAGAAGTTAAGCCAGTATTGTTAGAGAGAATTGCATCCAGTCAAGAGGCAGATCCTATTTTAGCTCGACTTAAGAAAGATGTTGAAGAAGGTGTTGTTTCTAGCTTTAAGATTGATCTCCGGGGCATATTGAAAATGAATGGGCGTATTTGTGTTCCAGACTTTGATGGACTTAGGCAAGAAGTGTTAGCCGAATGCCACCATTCAAAGTTATCTTTTCATCCAGGAGTGACCAAGATGTTCAAAGATATGAAGAGGGTATTCTGGTGGAAGGGGATGAAGCGAGATATTTCAATCTTTGTGAGCCGTTGTGCAAACTGCCAGCAGATTAAGAGTGACCAGCTGAAGACAGCTGGATTACTTCAGCCACTTGAGATCCCAAAGTGGAAGTGGGAGCAGATCTCTATGGACTTTATTGATGGGCTTCCTAGGTCAAGAAGAGGTAATGATGGCATTTGGGTTATAGTCGATCGACTAACCAAGAGTGCCCATTTCATCCCTGTTAAGCTGACTAGGACTGCTACGAGTCTGGCGAGTTTGTATGTGAAGGAGATTGTGAGACTCCATGGGCTTCCTCGTAGTATTGTAAGTGACCGAGACCCGATATTCACCAGTAGGTTTTGGGAGGGACTGCAGATTGCTTTAGGGACTGAGCTAAGTCTAAGCACAGCTTACCATCCCCAAACAGATGGGCAAACAGAGAGAGTGAACCGAATCTTGGAAGATTTATTACGAGCATGCATTCTAGACTTCGGGGGTTCTTGGGAAGATCATTTACCCTTAGTTGAATTCACTTATAACAATAGCTATCAAGCAAGCATTGGTATGGCCACTTTCGAAGCTCTTTATGGTCGTCCATGTCGTTCTCCTTCGTATTGGGTTGAATCTGGAGATAAACTTGTTCTTGGACCAGACATAATTTTAGAAGCCAATGAGAAGGTAGTTGATGTTAGAAGAAAGATGAAGGAAGCGCAAGATCGGCAAAAGTGTTATGCAGATCAAAGGCGTAGGGATCTAGATTTCTTAGTAGGGGACTTGGTATTTGTAAAAGTCTCTCCTCTGAGAAGTGTCGTAAGGTTTGGGAAGACAGGGAAGTTAGCCCCTCGATATATTGGCCCTTTTCCCATACTAGACCAGATTGGTAAACTTGCGTATAAAGTGGAGTTACCAGATCGACTATCAGATGTGCACAACGTATTTCACGTATCTCATTTACGTAAGTATGTACACGACCCTTCGATGATAATAAAACAGGGACAACAAGTTGATTTGGAGGTTAAGCCTAACCTAACCATTCTTAGGCGGCCTATTCGTATTGTTGCTCGAGATATAAAGTAATTAAGGAAGAAGATTGTGAATCTCGTTAAGGTTCAGTGGAGTGGAGATGTTAGAGATTGTACTTGGAAAACTGAGGACTATATTAGGGATTCTTATCCCGAGTTGATGTAGTTGTTGTTTGTATTTTGTTGTTTCTTTTTAGTGTACTCACCGGTTGTGTTAAGGTCACTTTCCTTGTATCTTTGTGTAGTATATATGATATCATTTGGGTTCTTTGATATCTAGAGTTTATCCGATTAATTTCGAGGACGAAATTTCCTTTAAGGAGGGGAGGATGTAACGACCCATAATTTAATCACTTTGAACATGAATAGTTAATATGTTTTTAAATGATTAAATAATGGATTTTATATCTAGAAGTATTAACCTTGCCTAATAAAACAAGAAATAATTATTTACCCTGTCTAATAAAACATAATAATATAATTACTTACCTAATAAAACAAGAAGAATTATTAACCCTGCCTAATGAAACAAAATAGTATAATTACTTGCCTAATAAAACAAAATAGTTTAATTACTTGCCTAATAAAACAAGAAAGAATTATTAACCTAGCCTAATGAAACAAAATAGTATAATTACTTGCCTAATAAAACAAAATAGTATAATTACTTGCCTAATAAAACAAAATAGTATAATTACTTGCCTAATAAAACAAAATAGCATAATGATTATTTTATTCCATGCGGATGGTTGCCATTGGACCAAAATCTGGTCAAATCAGTTTAGCCCATAGTTGATAAGAAGGATTCCTATTGGACCAAAAGGTGGTCGAATCAAATTAAGCCACAATGATGTTTTCTATTGGACCAAAATATGGTCGAATCAAATTATGCCATATGGCTAGCTTCTATTGGACCAAAATCTGGTTGAATCAGGTTAGGCTATAGGAAATTACTAAATTACCCTTCTCTTCACCTATAAATAGCCAAGTCCATATATCATTTTATTTCATTCAAAAACTAAAGAAAAGAACTAAAATTCATTTTAAAAGGTGAAGTATTCCAAGTCTCCATCAAAGAAAATAGGATGTGAGTATATTTCATGTTTTCATAGTTTAGTGGGTATAACTTATTCTGTGAGTACATTCCTTGCTTTCATAGTTTAGTGGGTGTAACTTATTCTGTGAGTATATTTCTTATTTTCATAGTTTAGTAGGTATACCTTATTCTATGAGTATAATTTAATTATTTTACAGTCAGTGTAATCTTAATCTCTTTCCTTTTACTCATTCATATTTTAACAAAGGTTATGTTAACTATTGATTGTAAATTGTTAATAATAAGGAGTTTGTTATTATTCTTGTTATTATTCTTGTTTGGTTGTTTGATTTGTGCTCGGCCAGTTTATGAGCAATAACTTTGATGTTTAGTTAAAGGGAACTTACACCACCTTTTAGCTTAGGATTGACATTTAGTGACTTTTTGGTTAAAAGGAAACAACGCCCCTTTTAGCTATCTCATTTGATTAAGAGGAAGCTTCACCCCCTCTTGGTTGTAATCTCCTTTAAAGATGATGGGTTTAAGTTATGATTTGAATGGAAGTTTTAAATCTTTGTTTAAAGTATTTTAAAGGAGCTTCAAATTTTATATAATAATTTAAATGAGTTATTTATAAGTAGTCCTATACTTGGCACTAAAAGCCGATGAGTAGATTGATTCTCTATCTGTAAGATCTGGAACCGAAGTGTCTAGGCAAGGCTAGGAGCAACCAGTGCCCTGACTTACCTGGCTTTGTTTCTGGGCGAGGGATAGAGTAAGTCGAGAATATCGGAAACGTGACAAGTGTAGGAGATTTGATTTCCATAAATGATCTTTATAATTATAATGGAAAACGTTTGCATTTCTTACAGACAATTGTTTTTGACCCATCTAAGTATGCTTTTGAAATATCAAATCTTCTTAATTGTTTTGAGAATATGCTTATACCGATGGGATAATTATATGGATATTTTCCAAGTATTGAGAGAGTATAAGATTTAATTTCCATATACGATCGTTTTGTTATCCCCAATAGTCGATATCTTGACTATCAATTTCGATACCCTTCTTCCTTTTATTTTTGTTTCGTCAATCTAAGACGATTTATTGCTCAATTTGAGCATTGATATCCTTTATCGGAAATGACTAAATAAAGAGCGAGTGGGGGCCAAGCTATGTGGGGTTGCTCCCATTAGGGTATTTTCACATCTACTCTAGATTGGTTCCGGTTGTATGCGCACGGAGATGTGAAATACTCGGATACTCGGTAAGGATGGCGGGGTCCAGCTTGGAGGTTTTCGAGAGCCATCGTAGTTCTCAAGTATATTTTCTAGAGGTATACTTTCGATAAGGGGGGCGCACCCTCCTAGTCATTGTTGGAAAAATTCCTTTTCCTTATTTTTGATTCAAATCTTTGGATTGATTCTTTCTTAATTTCATCGGGAAGCGTCTTGCACTCTTCGCGATGTTTAATTATCTGTATCCATTCTTTTATACTTGGATGTTGTCCTTGTGAGGGAAAAACCCGTTCTGCGTTTTTGCGATGTGGTCTCACTAGTTAATTTGTGTGTTCTATTTTTGGAGTTTACTCATACCAGACTTATTGTCTGACCCGAATTGTTGTTTTCCCTAAACGTTCGGGTACTCAATTATATTTGAGTAGTCCAGAAATTACAGGTTTCTTTGGGCTCTTTTGAAGATGGTGGACGAGCAGGAGGCTCCTTATCTATCTAGCTATTTATTTCCGCTATTATGAGATGTTGGCTCTATGTATGTATATTTAAAGGCAGGTTGTTATAACTGCCTAGACCGATAGTAGTACTTTTGTTGTAACTCTGATAACTCCATGTTGGGGAGTAACATTATGTACTGTCTTATTTTTATGTTATATTTAACCGTTCCGTTGTGAGATTATTATTCCGTTCTTATATTTTACCCCATGGCAACTCGTCTTTCAGATACTTGGGCAACGGCACATGAATACCATGGATGTATTAAGTGTCATTCTCAAGGGTCAGAAAGGTGGGTCGTCACACAAATTCTCTTCGAACTTCCATAACAATGTGAGCATCAACCCTCCTGAACTAAAAAAATATAAAGTCACATGATTACCACGTCATAATGGAACATTTACTTCCGGTATTGCTTCAGCATTGTTTTCCGCAACATAAGGATCTACGGAATGCTATTCACCGCATTAGTCTCTTTTATAACATTTTGTGCTCAAAGGTGATCAACAGGGGACATCTTCTAAAAGCAAAGGCTAGTTTGGTAGAAGCAATGTCTGTTATTGAAAAACAATTTCCGCCTGCATTTTTTGATATCAGTATTCATCTTATGGTTCATTTAGCCGATGAAGCATTGATTTCTGGTCCTGTTAGATATAGGTGGATGTACCCATTTGAACAGTAAATTACTAATTTTAGTTATGTACATAATTATTCAATTTAAATAGCTATTGATGTCTACATTTTACAATCATTCATCTTCATAGGTTGATGAAAACATATAAAGGATATGTGCGCAACAAAAGATATATTGAAGGGTGTATTGCAGAAGGACATATTGTACAAGAAGCTAGTCTTTACTGCATGGAGTATATGCCAAAAGGAGGTGCTGGCACTCATAAACATACCCGTGAAGCGTTTTTAGACGAGGATGATGAGTTTGCTGATGAAATAGCACTAGATAATGGTAAAAATATAACGTTAACTCAAGTGCAATTTCAACAAGTGCGTAAATGGGTCCTTGATAAGTACGACGGATTGGATGAATGGAAGAAGTTAATTCATGAATTTGTTCTGAATTCTTATTATTGTAAATCAATTCATATATATAGTATTTATTGTGTATTTTTCGTAGGAGGTATAACTCCTATGTCCAAAGCACCAAATCTCAAACTCGAGGCGGGGGTAAATCTGGGGAAACTATTAAAAATTTCACTTTTTGGTTACGTGAGGAGGTATATGTATTAAATATTTAACGTATTTTCAAGTTGACCATACACCTCCTTGACAATGTTTTTTTACTTATTGTGTTTGTTGTAGTTGTTGAAGACCGTCGATGTTGACTCAACTCTTTGGCGGTTAGTTAACGGGCCGAAGTTTGATGCTCGTAGTTATATGAAGTACCAAGTGAATGGGTTTTTATTTTCTCCGAAAAGTTATGAAGAGCGAAAGCTAACACAGGATAGTGGTGTATGCATGAGAGCAATTACACAATTTAGAGCGAGTGGGAAGGATAAAAATTTTAAGGAAGCAGAAACAACTTATTACGGAGTCATTCAACAGATAATTGAGTTGGATTACATTGACTTCAAACAAACAGTTTTTTATTGTGATTGGGTAAAGGTCGAAGATAAGATCAATGGTTGTAAAATAGATTCTGTTTCAAGCTTGATCACAGTTAACTTGGGAAAATTGAAGAATAAAGATAGCGTGAATGATGAGCCATTTATTCTTGCATCGGAAGCGAGTCAAGTGTTCTACTCAAAAGATTTAAAAAATAACGGATGGTTTGTGGTTTTGCATACACCAAAACGGTTGACCATAAATGTGGATGACACTGAGTTTCCCACCGTTTATCAATAGCTTTTGAAGACAATGAAAAAATAGAAGATCTTATCAAATGCATATGTTAACTTTGTATTTCAGAGCAGTTATTGTACCTTAACAAAATATTTATTTAAAATGGTGTAAAATGTAGAATGGTGTGTTATATGATAGTAATAGATGCATTATATGTTGTATTTGTATTTCAGAGCAGTTATTGTACCATAACAAAATAAGGATGGATATATTGCAAGAGTTCATTTTGTGTTTGTAGTTGTAGGTACTTGCATATGATCACATACATACACACATGTACACATACATACATATGATCAGCTTGACTATTCTTTCTTTCTTTGTGTTTGTAGGTAGACAGGCAGTTCAAGATATTGTATTTGCACCCTTTAGTTCAGCAGTGCTAAGGTAGTATATTTTTGTATTTGCATCCTTTATTTCAGTCAGTATTTTAGATATTGCTTAAGTTTAAAATTATGGTGATGCAGGAAGACTTTATCACTGCCGTATAAAAGTGAATGTTCCCCTTCCCGCCTATCCCTATGATGCCCGATTGCTGTGAGCCAGATTATTGCATGGACTTCCCTACATAACAAGATCAAACACATTATATGACTTAATAAAATTGCTCCAAGCGATCACTGGTAAGCTGCTGTACATCTGATATAGTAAACAACGTCCCGTTCTGATTTGTCTGATCCCACCAGTTTCTCAACACATTACGATTATTGTCAGTTGGACTGACAAAAATCGTAATGTGGTGAGAAGTTGGTGGGATCAGACAAATCAATAAGGGGACGTTGGTTCATATATCAGATGTACAGCAGCTTAACAGTGATTGCTTGGAGCAAATTTTACTAAGACATATAAGGCGTTTGATCTTGTTATGGAGGGGACTCCGTGCAATAATCTGGCCGACATCAATCGGGCATCACAGGGATGGGCCGGAAGGGGAAGAAGTGTACGTCATAATGTTCTTGGGATTATTTTAGGATTTTAGACTTTGCAGGACATAATGTCACAAGATGCCACACCACCGTCAAATGATACAACTACACAATCATCCACTTTAAAACGGGAGAAAGTTGATGTAGACAACTACGTTTCTCCAGTCGGGAAAAATGGTTCAAAGGTCGCTACGAAGATTGGTAAACTAGTAAGAAATCATGTGCCAATCTCATATCCAAGTTGGAAAAAAGTTCCGCCAAATTACAACGAAGACGTGTGGAATCAATTGGAGGTATGTTTACATTAATCATTTTTTTAAATTTTGTTAATATGAATATGGTGTACATATTGATATTTTCATAAATTAGTAAACGAATTAACGAATATTAGTTAGTTAGATTTATCTACTTAGTTTAAATTTAAATCGCATAATTAATTGATACATATAGGGTGAGAAGTAAAATATTAGAAGAAAAGTGAGATAAATTTTGTGAATAATTATGATAATTTTAAATGTAGGTATTTGAAGTTAAAGTAGAATTTACAATGAAATGTATGATAAATTTATTGAAATGTAAAAATCCATATACTTTGAAACGTAAACTACATGAACTTAGATGGTTTAAATTCATTTATAATGCATTCAATACATAAATAAAAAATGGTTTACATGCATTTTTGGTTATGCAGAAATATTATGAGCTCGATCCTCTATCAAAGGATCTTATTATGAAAAAAATGTCCGAGGCTTTTAGGAGACACAAGAATGATTTGCGCAAGAATCATTATGACCATTTCATCACTGATGAAGATAGAATGAGAAATTGTCCACCGAAAATTGCTCAAGATGATTGGGATGAGTTCATAAGAAACGAATCAAAACCCGAGGCGAAAGAAAAAAGGAAGCGAGGCAAACAAAATAGATCAATGCTCGAATATGGTCATCATTCGGGACGTAAGAGTCACGCTATGATTACTCAAGAAATGGTATGTGTCATTGAATTGGTGCATCACATTGCATATACCATTAGTTCCAAATATAATTTTAGGTCTTTGTATGCAGGTCGATTCAAGTAGTCCGGGAACAGAAGTATCACGTCTTCAAGTATGGGAGAAAACGCATAAGAAAAAAGATGGCAGCACGTCAGATGCGACATCTTCCTACTTTGCAAGTTAAACAAATAACAACGCCTCTAAATTAAATTTTCATTATTCATATATATATGTGTGTGTGCGTGTGTGTGTGTGTGTGTATTTACTTTTTAGGAAAAAATTGAAAAAGTAAAGGAAACGACGAGTGGTGGTGATGAAGCCGTCTTTATATCGGTGTTTGGTAAAGATGTAAAGGGCAGGAGCCGAAGTATTGGGACCAATATAGCTCCTAGCCAAGTTAAGAGTGCTGCCATTCCATGCAAACGGCTCAAACAGGCCCAAGGAGTATATGAGCAACGACTGCAAAATGTGGAGCAAAAATTGATGAAGCTGGACAATATGGATGATAAACTAGAGCGTCTTCTCAGCATAGCCCAAGGTAATCGTCAAGTAGGCAGTGAAATCGCATCTTCTCAGTTTGCCACTCCGAACAATCAGTTAATCGACCAAAGATGTGAAATCCTGAACTTCGACGACGAAGTAATTGCAACAGGTACTATTTTATTAAAATTTGAAGAAAATAATATGTTGCAAAGTCAGTGAATGCTTAACTTCGTGAACGGGAGAGTGCGCTGCATTTTCTTGCATTTTACATTTTTCATTTAACATAGCTGAACAATAGTGAGGCTGTTGGTCAAGAAATAAAACAAGTTTGTTAACACGTTTACAATTGCTGAGACATATTAGTAAACAATAGTGAGGCTAGCCGAGCAGTACTTGTGTACATGGCATTAAATGAATATGTACCCAAAACACTTCTCAGCACTCATTATTAGGCAAATTTCTCTGTAATTCACTTCTGGCATTAAACCTAAGTCATTATTAGGCAAATTTGGGTCTAGTTCATATGCTGTGAAACTTGGGCCATCGCTGCATGTTTGTGAAATGGTTTTGGGTAGCATGAGTTTTGTTTTTTTGTTTATATCAGTTTTCATGCTAAAAAAATCTGGTGCACTGTCCCTGATGCATGCGAGTAAATCCTTTTGTACCTGCGTATGCACTGCCCCTGAACCATGCAAGTTTATTTCTTTGTTACCTGCGTGTGTTATTTTTGCAAATTACATGCTTTATACGTGTGTTTTACTTTGATTTTTGTGTGCAAATTCTTGCATGCTTGATATATATTGCATTTATAATTTCTAAAGGCAAATGGTTCCAAGATTTAAAACTTTTATTCTTGCGTGTGTACTGTCCCTGAAGCATGCAAATATACCACCTCTAATATATGCGTATCCTTGCATTGAAATTATTTCATGCGCACACTTATGCTTTTGTGCCCATATATACCACCTCTTAAATGTATGGGAGCTTGTTAGTTCTGTAAATGTGATTCCATGTATTCACTCCAGAAATGCTTATATAACAGGTACTATATGCCGAGATTCCACAGCATTAATAATTCATGGAAAACCAGTACCACCCACATATGAAAAAGTGTTGTTGGACAAAATTTTATTGCCGGATGAGCTAACCGCCAAAATATGTCGACAATTTACCGAGACCTTTGGGGATGTTGGAGCCGGAGGTTATGTGAGCCATCAAAAGGGTTTGATACGATATCTTTAGTCGGAGGTATTGATATTTCTGACTTGTTGTTTGCATATATTGCTGATTTTCTTTTGTTTGTTGTATATGAAATTTGCATATGCAAATGCATGTGTATTTTGTCTTGGTCTGTCTTGTTTACAAGATAATCGACAATTTATCAAATACTAGGAAGTAAAGCTTTTACCTTCCAAAAAAAAAGGTTGAAGCCCTTTATATTCTCCTTCCAAAATACGTGATTGGAGGATGCCATTCATAGAATTCCATATATCTATTTTTCAGTTGCTCTCAGTGTCATTTGAAGAATTTAGAATTAAGGCCATCTGGCCTAGGAGAACTGTTGTCATCAATTTGAAAGACAACAGTTTTGACTTCTTCTATTTGGAAAGGCTGACATAGGCTTTGCCTTTCCTTCTGAGGTAAGATTTTTTTACAAATAATGCCTGGAAATTGATGTGTGGGCTGATATAAAGAAACCAATTCAGTGAAATAATTAACAGCTTCATTCACCAGTTTATCTGATGTTGATGTCCATGATCCGTTAGGACTTAAAACATATATGTTTCTATTATTAGGATTAGTCGCATTGACTTTATTGTAAAAGAAACTAGTTGGCCTATCCCCATTGGTTAGCCAGTTTAACTTCATTCGTTGATTAGTTTCAGTTGCTATTTTTCTCATCATATCTTGAACATGATCTGTTTTTAATCTATATTGTTCAATCAGGTTTGCATTCAGTGGGTTTTGGACTAATTAATTTGACTGGCCTCTTCTTTTAACTGGATAATAACTTTATGAATGCTATTTTTATTATTTCTCCAATTTCTCAGTGTAGATTTAATTTCCTTTAGTCTAGATAGGAGGATATGAAAAGGATTTCCCTGGAATTCTTTTGAGAGCTTCTTGAATCGAAGAATGGTACCCAGTTTGATTGTGCCAGGAATTACTGTATCTGAAAGGTACTATGGCATTCCTAATATTATGAATCATAAAACTGATATTTATAGGGGAGTGATCACTAATAGAGTGATTACCAAAGTTAATACCAAATTGTTTAAATTTATCCATCCATAAGGAATTAATAAACAACCGATCGATTTTGCCGTGAATAGAAAAATTAAGCCTCCTCGCCATGTAAAGTGGTTACCAGTAAATTGAGGTTCCATAAGCCAAGATAGGGAAATGCAATCAATAAACTCTTGATCACCCAACGAATTATGAATACCATTAGTAATTCTCTCTTTAGCCGATAGAATAGAGTTAAAGTCACTTTTGGGTGGTATGAATTTTTAGACAGGTTTATCAAACCTGTCATGTATAAACAGAGGCATGTTGCCTGTACACAATCGTACACACAGTCATGCATACATAAATACAAGCATGCAAGCACCTTTCACAATTTACATTCAAGACTTATCGCATGCAAAATAGGTAGATCAAGTTTTAAGAATTTATAAGGGTGGTTTGCTCACCTGGATAGTTTGACGGAGAGGAAAGAGAACCTGAAAAAGATTTCAAAATCTGGAAATTGAGGCTTGATCAAATTTGCTTTATCCTAACCGTTGTTTGCTTTGAATTGCTTTGCATTATTTGATTTTATCTTTGCTTGGGTTCTACTTTGTTTTAAATTAATTCAGACTTTTTGAATCAGGTAGATGCTGTTTGTTTTTGAACTGGAATATTCTTTCCAGATTTATGAAGTTGAACTGTCTCTGAATTTAATCTTCGAGTTGCACATGAACCAGGTTGAACATTGAAGTCTGAAAACTGGAATGCTTTGCCCATATGATTTTATTTTCCTCTCAGATGAAAGACTTTTTAGCTTGCAAAACAATGTAGTGTAATTAATGAAATCTTTGTACTGTAGTGATAATAAACAATGCAGTGTAATAAGTATGATATTCCGGCACGGTAGCATTCTGTTTGCAAAACAATGAGTGTAATTATAAGTTTGATAATTTTATATGTATGGTATATGTGCGATATCTTTATAGTGCTTGTGTACCAATATTTTGATATTCTAGCATATTTTGATATATATTGATATTCTGCTATATATACTGAGATATGCTTGTAATGCAGTAGTGAGTTACAGCTGTGATTTAGCAGGAACAAACATTATGTGCAACGGGTGTTAACCGTTGCTTTATGTGTGACTTTGGTCATAAAGCAACGGTTTTTAACCGTTTTTTTTGGACAGAAAGCAACGGTTACTGACCGTTGATATTTTTCCCATTAAGCAACGGTTTCTACCCGTTGCCTAATGCAAATAAAGCAACGGTTATTACCCGTTGCGTTTGGCTAAGTCTGCAACGGTTTAGAACCGTTGTCTTTGGTCCAGTTTGCAACGGTTACTACCCGTTGCCTTCTACTCAATTTGCAACGGTTTTTACCCGTTGCCTTTTGGACATAAAGCAACGGTTTTATCCTGTCGCTAAATTCAACCACTCCTGTTTTAAAGACGGTTATTACCCGTTGCTTTTTGCCTTAACAACGGTTTTTACCCGTTGTTAATAGCTTATAATGGTGTAGTGGTTGTTTGACCATTTTTGCTTCTACACATGTCTCACATTTGTAGTTCTTATCTACTTGGAATTTTGGAATTAATCCCAAGTTTGATAATGTTTTCATTTTGCGGAGATTTATGTGTCCCAATCTATCATGCCATAGTAAAATTTTGTGCTCAAGCAAATAAGAACTTTAATTTTATTAATAGGACAATAAGAATACATATTTTTGTTGCCGACAACGGCTATATTTGCCTTAAATAGGCCATCACATAAATATCCCCTTCCTATATACATTCCAGCCTTGGACAGAACCATCTTGTCTGACTCGAACACCATCTTGAATCCCTTCTTTGATAGGACTGCACCAGAGATGAGATTCTTGCGTATGTCTGGAACGTGGAGCATGTTATTCAACTTAACAGTTTTTTCAGAAGTAAACTTGAGGATTACTGTGCCACTGCCTTCGATCATGGAAACTACAGAATTACCCATGTAGAGTTTTTCTTCGTGATCGAATTTCTGATATGTAGAAAACATGGATTTGTCAGAACAAACATGACGAGTAGCGCCTGTATCTACCCACCATTGGTTAGGATTCTGAACCAGATTGCATTCAGATACCACCACTGAGAAGTTGGACTCGTCCACTTCCATGTTATCCACTATATTTGCCTCTTTATTGCGTTCCTTCTTGAGTCTGCAATCTCTAGCGGCATGTCCAACTTTTCCACAAACCCAACATTCGCCATTAAACTTCTTGGTTCGTTTGTTGTCTTTCGGTTTGTTGTCTTGAGCTTTCCTTTTCTTCTAGAAATTCTTCTTTGTGTTTTTGGTCTTTGACCCTTCAGCCACAAATGCCTCCTCGCTTGGTTTTGTAACTGCATGGTTGTCTGCCTCAATTTTTAATCGGACTATGAGATCCTGTAAGAGATTTCCTTCTTCTTATGGTTTAGATAGTTGCGGTAATCTCTCCATGACGGCGGCAGTTTTCCCGTGATGGCTTCAACCAAAAACGATTCTCCAACCTTATGACCTTCCGCCTCGAGTTCGTGAATGATGATTTTCAATTCATGTAGTTGAGCAGTCACCGGTTTGGAATCAACCATCTTGTAGTCCATGAATTCGTCTACAATGAATTTCTTAAGACTGATATTCTGTGTCTTGTACGTTGTGGTAAGTGCATTCCAGAGTGCTTTTGATGTCTTTGATGGCTGATATACTTTGTATAGCACCTTGTCGAGACAATTCAGAATATAGTTTCTGCACAAAAATTCGGAATGCTTCCACGTATTCACCTCTGCTTCCTTGCCTGGTGTAGGAATCGGTTCCTCCTCCTCGAGGTACTTTTGTAGACCAAGTGTGGTGAGATAAAACAACATCTGATTCTGCCATGTCAAGAAATCATCACCATCTTCCTTGAACGGTTCAGGTCTGTTGTGAGTAGTATTCTTTGAAAATTATACTGTTGCCATCTCGGATTTTAGTAATTTTGAAATAAAATTCTTAAGATGTTATAAGTCTAGTATACTAAAACAGAGAATAATCAATTATAAACTCGTCGCACAAGTTTATAACTCAGATTTCCACTACACTGGAATTCTGTAGTAATTATTATAACAATATGAATGTTGTAAATAAATTACAACAACTACGTTATACTATTTTGAATAAATAGTATAACCAGAATAACAGATAGAATATAGAATAATGTATATAAATATACAATCAGACTAGAATTCTAACCGGATTATGTCTGAGGCTCGTCGTAACGATTTCCTTAAGAATTTTATTTCAAAATTCTCCTAAGATACAGCAGACATATTCTGCTCGAGATTGTAACGAATATATCACTCTATGATTTTGATTATAAGAACAGTAGTTATTAGAAGAGAAGTGATAAGAAAATTCAGTGAGGAAAGTGATCAGTCTTCCTCTTTATTTATAGTTGGTTCGTATCCCTTCGAACGGTCGCGTCTGCACCCCTTTGTCCAAACGGTCGCGCCCGTTTCTGCTGTTTATCGGTTGTGCCCCTTCATTTTGAATAGGCCGCATCCGTTCGCCAAAAAATAATCTGCGCCCGATGGTCGCATCTATGCTGCTTCATAAACAGGTCGCACCTGTTCGTTTTTGTGCCTGCTTCACAAGTCGCGCCTCCTCAGTCCAAAACCCGCGTCCATCTTCACCCACCCGCTTCTTTTCAAATTCCAGGCCCAGCCCAGTTTCAGACGAAGCCCAAAACCGTTAAACAATGGCCTAGAAAAAAGAATGGTCATTTTAGACCCGTACCCGAGACCGGCCCGGTTCGGTTCGGTTCGGTCGGTCGGACGGACGGCGGCGGCGCGTGCGTGTGATGGTGAAGCATAGCCTCCCTCCTCACAACGAAGTATACATTTGGGTACCCCTAGGCCCCAACCTCCTCATGAGAAGGCTATTGATATACTTCATTTCTATTTTGATTTTTGGCAATATGGGACTAAAGGATATTTCATTCATATCTAACTTTAACACATCGGATCTCGGCTTTATCAACTTTAGAAACTTCATTACCTCCAGCTATTGGTGATAGTTGCACAAATTTCTAGTTGACGTTTAAACTTCCAGGCAGCAGATTTATTCCAAGTGATGTCGATCGTCATACAAAGTTAAACCTTAGATCTAATCGTGGAAAGCTTCATGATAATATCAATTTTCTTTGAGATGATATCAGACTCCAGACAATCCCTTTTTTTGGATGTGGGGACGATCTCTGGACAGTGGATGTTTAAGAGGTTTGAGAAGAGGAGTTGGACTTGCATAAATTTTAGGTTTTGATTTTGTTTTGGCGCTAGCAGTGACTAGCACCAAAAGACAATGAAAATTGGTGGCATGGTAAGCGAGAACGAATAAAAAACCTGCGCCTGAACGTATAAGACGCTGCAATTATGGATGGTCAAAGGCAACATTTAGCTTTCAAACGCCGCTTTATATTGTAACTAAAAAGCACAATTTTTTGTAGTGTATTGAAATTTTGACCAATATTAAATTCCATCGGTCCTAATGTGATAGTTTTGACGAAAGTAATTGATGTAAATATTGTCACTGCTGGGGACCATTTAAAATAAGTAAAAAGCGATAAATTTGGCAGTAATGTCATACAACTAGTTAAGGTGATGTTTGAAATTTAATAATTGAATTGTTTGATATTAATAGTTGACCGAATTTACACCTAAAAGGCACACAACCGAAATTTTGAATACTCTGACTACCACTTGATTTAATTAAATTATAATTTTTATAGTTTAACTAAACTAGTTAATATTTTTGAAATATTATTGATAAAATTTTATTTGAATTTTGTTGATTAGCATTGAAAATATTATGTATATAAAAGTTGCATACAAACGTATCGATATACGATATCGATGTACATTTAAATTCAATTTAAATGTGAATTATCTAATCGGGCTTGAAGTGAAATGGAGGCCCACATAGAAATTAGGTATAGACGGCTATAACTATAGGGGAGAGGGGATACTTTTATGTTTATGAGTTTAAAAATGTGGAACTGGATTCACAATTAGCTCCTTCTTTTTTCTCCTATTTAAACTTTTCAACTCTCACTCTTTGGCCTCTCCCTTTAGTCCTTTCTGGCCGCAATCTCCCTTAGCCTACCTCCATCATTTCAAGATTTAAAACACAAATTAAAATAGAATAGTGCTAAGGCACGTAGACCTTCCAATCGGGTAGCGCTTTTTGGAAGTGATTAAGCTTTTTGGAAGTGATTAGATTCAGACCCAAAGGAGTTCTACTGATTCAACATTATAAGTGTAATTGTAGGATATAGTCAAGATAACATCTTAATTTACACATACATACATACATACATATATATAAATATATTCTTTCATATATTGTTAGATTAGACGATGATATCACAAATCTTAATATGTATGCGATGTCACCCTAGAATATGTATATATAAATACATGTATTATTGTTAATAGAAAATTATATATATGTAAGTATATTCTTATGGCTAGTAATAAAAAAACTTTTCTCCTAAATTTGAAAATGATTTAAAAAAAATTAAAATGAAGGTGTATAAATATGTTAAACATATTCATTCAACATAAGTAAATTTTGTTATTTAATCATATACATATTAATATTTTGAAAATTTTAAAAGAAATTTTTTCTGTATATATATATATATATATTATTTATTTATTTTAAAATTCGAATATATATTATATATAGTATAATACATTTTATCAATTCTAATATACATATATATATACACACACACATTATATACAAAAATATATGTATGTGTGTGTATTCTAGTACACAACAAAATTCCCATCCCTGACAAGATTCCCGTCCTTTGGCTGGTTTGAAGTGGGTTCCTAAGATTAGGAATCCTTTGGCTACTTCCACTATCCCAGTTATCCCTATTCATGAAGTGAAAGCTTCAACTGATGCACCTGTTGTTGTAGTTATGGTATACCCTCCTCCATCGGAGGAGATTATTTACTAGGACTCTATCGAGCATGCTTGGATACATGATGATTCAAAAATGAGGTACAACCCATCGATGAATGGTTATCTATGTTTGTTGGTGAATAAGGGGAATCTAGGCATCTCTTATATCATGTTAAGGGGGAAGGTCTGACTTTTTCAACTTCTGGAAGTGAAGGTAGACACAATTGGAATTTGTTTCTGGATGCATCATGGGATGGGTATTATCTCTACTCTAAGCTCTCGAGGTTGTTTGTTCCTAATGTTGCAACTCTCTTCTCTGAGTATTTGCATGTACATGGCCGTAGCACTGACGTTGTTGTCAGTATTGATAAGGGGACTAGTGTCCTTCCTTTAGATAACAGTTTTAACCTGCCAATCAAACTCTTATGTTTTTTGTTGTTGTTGATGTTGTATTATTTGATCCGAAACCTCTAAAAAATATACACAAAATTATATATACATAGTATATATAGTCTTACAAAGTACAATTTTTTAAATAATTTCCACAAGGAAATTATTTAAATAAAAAAATAAAATTTAAATTCATA
The DNA here is from genome assembly GCA_030765085.1 of Allium cepa. Lineage (NCBI taxonomy): Eukaryota > Viridiplantae > Streptophyta > Magnoliopsida > Asparagales > Amaryllidaceae > Allium > Allium cepa. Next base: position 815,917,809 of record CM060940.1, on the reverse strand, counting down.
TGGATTTATAAAATATTGATTTTTACATATATATGTGTGGCCAAAACAATATATGTATGTATGTATCTTATATACTATCATTTTATAATATAATTTTTTTAAATATTTATATTTATATATTTAAATATGTATGTTTATGAAAAAAATTAAAATTTTCAATTCCATTTACATACATATACATATTATCAAATAATAATTTATTACAAAATTAGCATTTTAAATTTGAAACCAAGAGGTTTTTATATCTAGATTTGGATATGAAATTTATTTAATCTTAAAACTTATCTATATTCATTTTACAGACATCGTTCTATGTATAATATATATACATATATGAATAATATTAATTTTACAATATCATATTAATACATAAAGATTTACATTAATATAAATATAATTTTATATATCACATTATCTTATATAATTATATATTAGACAGAACATATGTAAATGGAGGGGCTTACATGTCGATTGTGATGTAAATCCTAATACTTAGATACGGGCATGCTAAAGCATGTGTTAACACCAGAAAATGGATCAACACCCAAATATCAGATGAAAGCACCGATTCTTTTAAAATAGATACAAAAGCAGTAAATATCACAGATCAAGAAAGTAAAGATAACAAAAAATAAAGGACACGTGAGAATTTATATAGTGGTTTCGCAATCTCCAACCTACTTCCACTTTAATCTCTGTTATTCATTGTTCTCTTTTTAGATTACAACTAGTTATATGAAAACTAATCACTATCTAATGGATCTCGGATTTACAACGGATTTTTTACATTATTTTTGTGGTAGAGGATAAGATTGACGAAGAAGATGAAGTCTCTAATGGTAGAGAGATCATATCCCCTTTTGGCTGCAGGTAGGCTGGAATTTATAAAGAAACATAGATATGGAATCGGAAGTCCCCTTATAACAGAGTCTAGACATTAGCCCAAGGTCATGTGAGAAATTGTAGAGCACCGCGACTTGTTGAAACAAGTTGGTACCGAGTTAATTATGTTGGTACCGGGTTATTCCCTTAGTAGGAAATAACCTGCAATTTGTTGCATCCTTCTTCTCATTTAATTTTGATGTGTTCCATGTTGTTTTCATCAACTGTTAGTTGATTTTGATGATCATTCATTCATCACTTAAGTTATCCTGCATTTTAGTTGTTGTATCTTCAACTCTTTGGATTGATCGTTCAAAACTCTCGAAAATTACTTTGTGACATATGAAAGAGATAAATGGTAACTAGTGTTAAGTTGGGGAGTTGAGATGACTGGTGGAAATAACTCAGTACTCGAGCTAAACAAGTTGGTACCGATTTATTCCCTTTTCTTATTTTGTGTCGAAACTCTCTCGAGCTATTTCCATGCTTCATCTAAGTCTTCCTCCAAGGTTTTAATTTATTTCGTCCTCATTTTAATCTTCTACGTCAGGTTGAAGTCTGCTTCGGCTCAAAAGCGGGTTAACACTTGACCCCCAATGTATGTCTTTCGAATGTAAGGTGTGCTTTGCTTAAGAACAAGCTCCATTAGCAATCTTTTTTCGATGGTTGAGCTCTCTGGATCTTTCAATCTTGGTGAATCGTCTAGTTCTTTCAGTTTCTCTATCAAACCAGAGGTCGTTCTAGACCTGTTATAGTTGTCAGACCCCCGTCCTTGCTTAAGTTGTTTCTCATACATCATTATTATTCTAATTTCATTCGGAGTTGTAATATCACATATCATAATCATCCCATGTTAATCCAGGATTTATTTATTTCATTCCAATTACAAGGCGGTTTGAATCCTTTTAAATAATATGCATCCATTCTTGGTTTGGATCTTTCCAAATCATTTTATACTCAATTTAATATGCGATCTCTTCGAATGATTCGTAATCCAATCTAGGATTCGTTCCCTCCAGACCGTTTAACTTCCAATCTAGGGTTTGATCTCTTCGGATCATTTATTGCCCAATCAAGGGTTTTGATCTCTCCTGATCCTTACTAAGTTCGTCTGCTCTCCAGCAAGGGAACCAATGACCAAGCAAGCTCATCAACTTACTCTTAAGGGGACTTACTTTTCATACAAGCCCATCCACTCGCTCTTTTGAACAAGGGAGCTTGCACCCTACACTCTAGTCATGTTTCTCCATACGAGACTTAAAGCGATCAATGCCGCACAAGTCCACCACTCGCTCTCGAGTGAGGGGACTTGCACCGTACACTCCGGTCCTGCCTCTCTGGATGAGACCTAAAGCGACTAATATCGTACAAATCCATTCACTCGCTCTTTGGTGAGGGGACATACACCATGCGCTCCGGGCCTGTCTTTCCAGACTGGACTGAAATCAACCAATATTATACAAGTCCATCCGCTCCTTCTCCAATAAGGGAACTTGCACCCTGCACTCCAGTTTCGTTTCATCGGACGGGACTTAAAGCAATCATCATCACATTCAATGTGGATTTTTCAAAAGTAAAATATTCAAATCAAAGCAAAAAGGTAGAAACCCTAATTGTTCATCCTAAACTTCCAACTCAGAGCGTGACTAGGGACCAATCTAGGTCTCGTACATATGTAAGTGGTTTAAGGTTATCATTTTTCTAAATAATCATCCGAGATATCCGATCAGAGCATTCCTAGAGACCAATCTAGTCCTACAAGTGTAAGCGATATGCAATTATTATTACCGAGTTAGTCAAAGCAAGGAAAAGTGAAGTGAGGTATTCGAACATGGCTTCTGACTTCCCGATCATGGGATTTTGTGTCTCAGACCAGATCCCTGGTTGTTCCTTGATGTGTTTGCTGCAGATGGTGGTTGCTCCAATCTTTCCATTGCAATGCAGCTCCACATGTACTACTACAGCTCGTTGTTCCGAATCGGTGCTTTTATCAGACCATGAATGTGTCGACACTCGTTCATTTCATATCCATCTAGCTCATAGAAGATGTAGAATTTTCCAGATCTTCTCTCCCGATCAGTGGGTTCTCTCCTAGATGGCTTCTGATAGGGTTTCTACCCCTAGTGTCCAAATATATCCTCTCGGGGGTCTTTGTTAGATCGGTATAAGAGGAGAACTTCGATTCCCTCCTATGTTGTTTCGGTCCTCTAAAGTCATCACTATCTCTTCTCTTTCTATTATTCTTTCCATTTCCTTCTTCAAACAGTCCTTTGTTATCTGCAACATTAATTTCATCATCTTCAACTTCGAAGTCTTGTTGACGCGAATATCTCTCGGCTTCATGATAGAATTCTACAAGATCAATCGGTAGATCCCTTTCCAGTGCAACTTTGAAGTTAGTTTTGGAAGCAACTTAGATAGTACCGCCATTAAGATTATGGATGGATCCGGTTTATCGACGGCTGTAACGACCCGGAATTTTACCACATTAATTTTTGAATATTTAATTAATTTACATATTCAAATAATATGTTTTATAATTAAAATAAAAACTCTATTAAATAATAAATATTGAAAATAAAATAGTTTTTAGATTTAGTTTACAAAAATATTTAGTTTGATGAAAAACGGAAAATGTGATCGAAAACTGTTTACAAAATTTTCTACATTTCATCATATTCAAGTTATTTGAAATGTTTTGCACACTTTCTTATATATATGCACACATAGACTAATTATATAATATAGGTTAGGATAGTATAATTAGGTTTAATTAAGTTAATTAACTTAAGATAACGATGATGTGACACTTTAGCAACTAAATAAAAAATAAATAGAAAATAGTCAAATCAGGGGAGATAAGATTTGACACTTTGGCAACTAAAAATACAAATATGTTTCTTAGAATGTGTAAAAAGAGGAAGGCTTGGTGATGAGGTGGAAGCATATGAATGGAGGGCAAATGACAAGGGTATAATGGTAATTTCCTTTATGCATTTTGTATTAAAGCTTTTCTCCATTTTCTTTTTCCTTATTCTTTTCACCTTTTCCATTTTTTTCAAAAGTCTTCATCTTCCTAAAAGCTTCATGAATCATTTTAATGGCTTCCATTTATAATTTTAAGTTTTTAAAAAAAATCCTAGTTTAAACTTTTTTTCAAGTTTGAATAGCTTTCGGTGAGTAAAACTCTTAACTTTTTTTGGAAAATATTTTACTTTAGTTACATTGTGATATATATTGCTTTCTTAGTTTGGATGTGATGTGAATTTGTTCATGTTTGGTTTGGAAATGTATATGTGCGATGGATGCAAACATATTAAGTAATAGTAAGTTAGCAAACGAGTTAGTAAGTAAAATTTTACCCTCAAAAACCAAACCTTAAAAACTATATTCATGTTCAAATTTATGGCCTATGAATGCTTGTTGGATGTATTCTTAAACCATTGCTATTTGATGTTTGATTGTGTTGATAATATTATAGACTTTTTTGCCGAACTGCCTGTATAGCGATAGTCGGTGTATCAACACTTTCAGATAATCACTTCTTATCAAACCATTTGGTTTCATCTTCGTGCTTGCAATTGTCTTACAAGTTAAGCAAGGTTTTGATTAACAATGTTTTCAAAAATAATTAATTGTTTTAATAATAATTATTTAGTTTAATTAGTTTTTTAATTAATAAGGATTAAGGTTAACTAATTAACTTATTAATGATGTGTTTTAAATTTAACTAATTATTTAGTCAATGATGTTTCAAATTTAATTAACCATTTTATTTAATGATGTTTAAGGCTAATTAATCTTTTAGAAATGATGGATTAAAGTTAATTAATCAATTAATTAATGATGTTTTAAAATTAATTAATCTTTTTAATTAATGACTTTTAAAAGGAAATCAACTTGTTTTAACTTTAATTAATCTTTCCTCAATGGTGATTTAAATTTATTAATAACTTTAAAATAATGATATTTAATTAGTAATTAAATAATTTAATTAATTATATTTAAATATAATTAATTAATTAAATTAATGATGTTTTAGAGGCGATTTACCCTTTTTAGTTTAAGGTTATTGGGGTTAATTAATCAACTTAATTTTTGAAGTTTCAAAGTGAATTTATCAAAGTAACAAGTAAGTTTTGACTTTGTTATTCATTTTAAATAATGATAACTAATTATCGATTAATTTAATTAATTATATTTTACTAATTAACTGAATTAATAAGGTTTAAAGTGGTTTACCCTTTCTATTATTTAAAGTCATTTGAAGTTCAAAAATCAAATTGTGTGATGAAGTTTAAAGTTAATTAATCAATGTAATAAATATGTTTTAAGTTATTAAATCCTTTTTAAATTGATTTTTGAAGTTATTGAACTCTTTTAACAAAGCGTTTTAAAGCTAATACTTGTAATTTGAGGCCAAGCACGAATTCGAGTTTGTAAAAGAAAAAAAATTTGATTTGTTTATGGAAATGAATTAATTTCCATAAAGTGAATCACTTATATGGGAACGGTTTATTTGTAAACTTAGCACTAAACGTTGAAGAAGTAGACTTGTCGCTATGTCGATAAATAAGAATAATAATGAGACATGACTTTGAGGCAACAGTACGTTGACTTGTCCAGTATTATTGTTAACCAAGATGTAGTACAAGTTGGAATTCGATGAGTGGTGATAAGTATACAAGACTTAATTTCCTTATACGATCATTTTATATCTTCAATACCAACTATCGGTTACCTCAGCTTCTTTATTTATCGTTCCATTGAGCTTTGATATCCTTTGTCGGAAATGACTAAACCAAAAGCACTAGAGCAAGCCAAGTTATATGGGGTTGCTCCCATTAGAGTATTTTTATATCTCATCTAGATTTTTGTGCATCGTCACGTGAAACTTTTTTAAGATGTTGATGTGAAATATTCAAATATTCGGTAAGGTTTGGTGGGGTCCGGCTTGGTATTGTCCGAGAAGTGTCGCAGAGTATATGAACTTCTCAGAAGTATATTACTAGAGGTATACTTCAAAAGGTATATTTCTAGTCATTGTTAGAAAATTTTCATTTTATTATTTTATTCGAACCTTGGAATCTATTTTCTTTGATTACAACGGGAAGAGTCAACCACTCTTCACGATCTTCAATTATTGATCTTTTCCATTCTATTGAGTTTGGATAGTTATCTTGTTAATCCATTCTATCGAGTTTTGGACTATTGTGAAACACCCCACAACCCTTATTATATCCAAAAAAGGCACACTAAAAGATATGGTGTGTTATAGGTATAGCTAAAGCATCATCAAAACTAAGATTCACAAGACAAATAAATAATAATAACAATGGAAATATTTAAAATACTTATCATTACTTCATAAAAACCAAATATACATGTCTCATGAAAAATACAATCTCAGTCACATCATCAAAGTACATAAAAATCATCCCTCTCATAGAGTACAAGTACATCCAAAGTCAAATAAAAGGAAAACTAAAAGAAGAAGAATACATGAAGAATGAGAAATCTCTGCAAATGGGTCTCCAAGAAATCCAAGTCTACTATCCTTGCCTCTACTGGCCTATGGGGGGGGGGGGGGAAGGGGAAATAGAGGAGTGGGTCAGACTATAAATATGGTGAGTGAAAGTAACTACTAGTATTTCTAAAGCAAGATAAAGATAATAGACTTAGCAATAGTTTTAGTATAAAAGGAAAGATATAACTGGGATAAAATACTGTTTAACTGTTTGCTTTGATTATGATTGTTTGCACTTGTTTAAGATAGCTGTTTTGGTTAGGTTGAAATCCTAGTCCTATTTAATTAGGCCGAAGTCCTAATTCTACCCGTTGATCAGCCTTCTATCTCTGTTGTGCCATTGTGAGCTGGTCCCATCTTGGGGGTCCCATAGAAAAAAACACCGGTTTAGCGCTTGGGACACAGTAGTGAATTACAACCCTAATCGATGTCACATGCTTGGTTACCGTTGGTACACACTCACTGTCGCCCCCTTTTGTGACCTCTTACTCACCCTGTCAGCATAAGCGTGCCCAGCGTCACCTAACATGTTATGAGACCATCGGTCCTAGATCGAAAAGGTCCTGCCTAGCCTCACCTAAGTGTTTTGTGAGACCATTGGTACTAGTCTGAAAGGGAATGTTGTTGGTACGGGTCCTAACAAACAAAATCTAGTTGTGCCCCTTACCCAAATCCCTCGATTTGAGGATCTATCTACTGACCACTTATTTACCCTTTGTCCCGGCCTCACCTACTATTGTGAGACCATCAGTCCTAGTCTGAAAGGGCCCTGCCCAGCCTCAACTAATCTGTTGTGAGACCACCAGTCCTAGTCTGAAAGGGAATGTTGTTGGTACGGGCCTTATATCTGTTCTTGCTTATTAACCTAGTGTAAGTTCTTAAAATAAGCCTCTTCTATTATTTCCGTTCTCTTTGCTTATTAACGTAATCTAATTCTTTAAAATAAGCCTTTTCTATTATCTCTGCTATATTTGCTTATTAACTTAATTATAAATCTTTAAAATAAGCCTTTTATGTTACATCTGCTAATTTTCTTGTTAACTTAATTATAAGTTCTAAAATAAGCCTTTTTGTTGTTTCTAATTATAACCTATGTTATAATTTGCTTATTAACTTAGTCAAAGTTTGAAAATAAGCCTTTTTGTTCTTTCTACTTAATTATGACCTATGTTATAATTGTTACTCTTCTGTTTTATCTTGTTAGTTAAAACCACTAGTTATAAACATGCTTGCAAATGTCTCAAATTAGCCTATTTCAGTCTATCTTTTTTTGTTATAGTTTTTCTTATTTTACATATAATTTCTGTAAATAATGCTTTCTATTTTAATCCATATTTATGAATTATTCTCTTTTTATAATTTTATTCGCGTAAAAAGGAATAAAAAGAAACTAACATTTACGAGCTAAATTCTAACGTAAAATAGATGTAAATAACTATAAATAACTGTAAATAACTGCATAAAATAGCTAAATAAAAATAACTGAATAAAATAGACTGAAAAGAACTTTAAAAAACAACTGTAAATAACTTATATAGAAATTGTCTCAAAATTGCAGAAAAACTATAACTATTGAGAACCCTATTGTTTTAAATTACTTAAAAATCTAAAATACTTACAAAAAACTCACCAATGGTCCTTAGCTCCAGTACTTGGTCTTCCTTGATCCACTACTAGAATGTAGAATATTTTTATCGATAAGATCTTCTCCTTAAAAAATATTCTATTTAGGGTCCACCTCAGGCAATGAACCCAAATAGGAGAAAATCTGAATGAGAAAAATAGCTAGGCCTAGGGTCTTATTTAGAGTGTGGTTTAGGAATCTCAGACCGCTGGATTTGAAGATTAAATCTGGTCCAACCACATCATAGGCTCGCTAGGAACCATCGGATGGAAGAACGAATGCACAGGATTGAAGACCTGACCATCCTTTAATCTGGATGAATGCTCGTCCAAATACAAGGCCAGGTCGACCTTGTTGTCGACCCAAGGCATGCTAGGGGTCGACCTATAGTCGACCTAGCAATGGTGAGTGTCGACCTGACCATATATATATATTTATACACACACACACACACACATACATATGTATGTATGTATGTATATTCTTGATTATTGTTTAATTCATATCTTCTTCGTTTTAGCTTGGATTTTGACGACTATATACGAAAATTGATCATAAAATTACCACGGACACAATGGCGCAACTCCCTTAGCTCGATTATGATAATTTCACAAACTTGTTTTATTATTTAATTAACTCGTTAATTAATTATTAAGTTTAATATAAGTTTGTTACATTCTCCCCTTCTTAAAGGATTACGTCCCTGAAATCTCCAAGGACGGAAGAATGAAATAAATATTTTCATCCAAATTCTACAACCATATACTCAACCACCATCCATTACATCCATTTTCCTTATGTTTTCTAATGCAATTTATGATATATATATATATATATATATATATTATATATATATATATATGCAAATAGTGTAGTGTCAATGTCCCTAACTAATGCAAAAGATTAGGCGGTTTACTGATTAAGTCGACCTCCTTTTTATGAAATCATGTCCATGCCATGTACCCAATTGAATGCAAATTCCCTAATGACAACAGATATTTCTATATGCATGCTACAATCATCATCCGAAGCAAAAATCATATGATAATCATCCATTTATAGCAACCATGGAAAATAAAATAAGAATGCAAATGAGCACACATCCATATACATATGCTTTAGTGACCTAGTTAGGTCGATCCTTGAGAGATAATAGTGCCTAACATGTATATATGCGTCCATTAGCATCCACTAGCAAACACTTGCAACCATTAGCATCCATCATACATAACATGTTCTTGTAACATGTTTACATTCAGTCCTATCGTCCATGGGTTAAATCCTAAGATCTACCCTCCCAAAGGATGCTAAAAGAAAGAACCTATTCAAAACAAAGATGGAAATAGAAAATTCAAAACGTACCATCGAAAAGAAACAGATAAGAGATGCGTATTTTCTCCTCTGCCTCCTACGTAGCATGCACAATACTATCTCCCCACTATGCCTTAACCAAAGGGACTACCTTATTCCTAAGCTTCTTGATATCACGTCTAACGATCTTGGTAGAAATGCGACGAACGGATGCTTCTCTCTCCACTTTAATTCTTCAAGTTGGCTAGGTTCCACTACCTCTGTTGAATCATGTAAGCACTTTCTCAATTGCGAAACATGAAAAATATCATGAACTCCTACGAGCCTCTCTAGTAATTTTATCTGATACGCCATCTTCCCCGCCTTTTCCACAATGGGGAACTGTCCTATGAATCTGAGAGCAGGTTTCCCACTTGATCCAAATCTCACTACCTTTCTTGGCGTAGACACCTTAGTGAAAACCAAATCTCCTACCTCAAACCCAATATCCCTTCTCCGTTTATCTGCATAGGATTCTGCCTATCCTGGGCTATCTTCATTCTCATTCTAATCAAATCAATCTTTTTTGAAGTCTCTCTAACCATGTCGGGACCAAGTAGCAATCTCACTATGGACTCCAACCAACATGAAGGCAACTTGCACGATCTTCCATAAAGAGCTTCAAAAGGTGTCGTCCCAATGCTAGCCTGAAAACTATTATTATATGCAAACTCCACTAAAGCAAGATGCTTCTCCCAAGTTCCTCCAAAATCAAGAATACACATCCTTGACAAATCCTTAAGAATTCTATTAACTCTCTCCGTTTGGCCATCCGTCTGAGGGTGATAGGCCGTACTCAATCTAAGCTGCGTCCCTAAAGCCTTTTGAAGCTCCTTTAAAACTCGTTAGTAAAGATAGGGTCTATGTTGCTTACTATGCTAGTGGGAACTCTATGAAGTCGACAATCTCATGAACATATAAGGATGCCAAATAAGGTGTTGTTCTCTTACTCTTGACTATCATGAAGTGGACGCTCTTAGTCAAACGATCTACAATCATCCAAATACTAGTATTCCCCTTCCTATATTGGGGTAAACTATCTATGAAGTCCATCGAAACACTATCCCACTTCCATTTAGGTACATCCAATAGTTGAAGCAATCCGTCAGGCCTCTGTTGCTCTGCCTTAACTCTATGGCACACAAGACACTTAGCCACAAACTTTACGACATCCTTCTTCATGCCACTCCAATAAAACACTCTCTTTATGTCCCTATACATCTTATCACTGCCCAGATGAATAGTCATCCGAGAATGGTGTGCCTCTATTAGAACTGCTCTTGTCAAATCACCAGTTCGGAGGACACAAAGTCTTCCATCTCTCCTTAGCCACCATTTACTATCGATGGGATAGCGTTGGAGATGTTTCGAGACCTCTCCTCAACCAATCCTATCCAGAATATCTACAAGCTCTTAATCCTTTTGCTACCTTGAGCCAATCTGATCTGTGAGGGTAGGCTTAACCTCAAATGCTTCCAATAATCGAGGAGTGATGTTCGTAGAGGGTTTAAAATCAAAAGGTGGAAATAAACTCTAGGATTTTCCACTCCATGAACATTGGACTAAGGGTTTCTCTCTTCCTACTTAACGCATCCGCAACCACGTTCCCCTTACCATGGGTGTAAGCTATCTTAAAGTCATATGATGTCAGAAACTCCATCCAATGTTTCTGCCTCAAGTTCAAGTCCTTTTGTGAGAATATGTACTTCAATGATTTATAGTCAGTGAAAAGCTCGAACCTCTCTTCTAACACGTAATGTCTTCAAGACTTGAGCGCGAAAACAATAATCGCCAACTCCAAATCATAGGTGGGGTAGTTCTTCTCATAAGTTATCAACTGTCTACTCCTATAGCATACTACCCTTCCCTCTTACATCAATACTATCCCCAAGGCCAGTACCACATGCATCAGTGTATACTATAAAAGGCTGAGCTCCATCGGGTAAAACTAACTCTGGTGCACTTGTAAGGGATTCTGCTGCTTTGCCTTAACTCTTTGGTATACAAGACACTTAGCTACAAACTCTGCTACATCCTTCTTCATGCCGCTCCAATAAAATACTCTCTTCATGTCCCTATACATCTTATCACCACCTGGATGTATAGTCATCCGAGAATGGTGTGCTTATGCTAGAACTACTCTCGTCAAATCACCAGTGCGGGGGACACAAAGTCTTCCATCTCTCCTTAGCCACCCTTTACTATCACTGGAATAGCGTTGGAGATGTCTAGAGACCTCTCCTCTGCTAATCCTATCCAAAATATCCATAAGCTCTGAATCCTCTTGTTATCCTGAGCCAATCTGATCTATGAGGGTAGGCTTAACCTCAATTGCTTCCAACAATCCATGGGTAATGTCTGTAGAGGGCTTAAATCAAAGTTGGAAATAAACTCTAGGCATTTCCACTCCACGAACTTGGACTAAGGGTTGCTCTCTTCCTACTTAACACATCTGCAAGCACTTTCCCTTTACCAGGGGTATAAGGTATCTCAAAGTCATACGATGCCAAAAACTCCATCCAACGCTACTACCTCAAGTTCAAATCCTTTTGTGAGAAAAGTTACTTCGATGATTTATTGTCAGTGAAAAGCTCGAACCTCTCTCCTAGCAGGTAATGTCTCCAAGACTTGAGTGCAAAAACAATATCAGCTAACTCTAAATCATGGGTAAGTTTGTTATTGAGTCCTCGACTGTCTACTTCCATAGCATTCTACCCTTGCTTTTTGCATCAATACTCCCCAAGACCTGTCCCACATGTATATTGTAAAAGGCTTAGCTCCATCGGGTAAACCTAACACCGGTGCACTAGTAAAGGCCCTCTTCAGCATCGTGAAGGAATCCTCACAATCTCAGTCCCACATGAATGTCGTATTCTTCTTAGTGAGGCGAGTAGGCGGTGTTTAAATCTTAGCGAAATCTCCAATAAACTTCCTATAATAGCCAGCCAAACCTAGGAAGCTTATAACTTTGGTAGCATTCCCGGAGGCCTTCCAATCTTGTACTACTACTACCTTAGTGGGATCCACCGCTAAACCCTCTCTTGAGATTACATGCCTCAAGGAACGCACCTCCTCACGCCAAAAGTGACACTTCGAGAATTTTGCTTTTAACTGATACACACAAAGTGTATGAAGAATCTCCTTAAGATGGATAACATGCTCTTCTATACTCTTGGAAAACACCAAAATGTCGTCCATGAATGCTACCACGAACTTGTTTAGGACATCTCGAAAAATGCGGCTCATCAAATCTACAAAATAGACCGGGGCATTGGTTAGCCCAAATGACATAACCAACCACTCAAATAATCCATCGGGTGTCCTAAATGTTTTTATATCGATATTATCGTCAGCGATCCTAAGCTGATGAAATCCAGTCGCTAAATCAAGCTGAGAAAATACTGAAGAGCCAACCAGTTGATCGAAAAGATCGTCTACCTAGGAAGTGGGTAACGGTTCTTCTTCGTGAGCTTATTTAAATCTCTATAGCCTACACAAAGTCGATGGGAACCATCCACCTTTGTAGCGAAGACGACTGGTGCTCCCCACTCAGATATGCTTCGTCTAATGAAGCCTTTCTCCAATAGCTCACCGATCTGCTTGCTTAACTCTTTCCTCTTCCTAGGAGCCATATGTCTCATGGGCAACGCTACTGGCTTACCATTATTATTCAGATATTTTCTAAAGTTGATCTCTCTCTAGGGAATATTCCCTTAACTACCTCAAAATGTCTAGAAATTCTCTGACAACTGGAACAAAATCTCTCCTAGTGATGAATCAAGGGAACAAAGGAAGCCCAACATGACTGACCCCTATGGGTCGCAAGAAACCTTGAGAGTCCTACCGCTGCATGTCTCTAGCTTGACGACTCTCCTATAACAGCCCAATATCGCTCCATAAGTGGATAGCTAATCCATCCCCAAAATCATCCCATATCCCGAAAATCCCAGTACATAGGCATTACAATCAAACTCTATGCCTAGCATAAAAATTTTCAAACCCCTACAAATCATGGATAAATGTGCCAATCCTCCTATGGGGTTTGAAGCAACCATAGGGTCCACTACTAGAGAAATGTCTAAGTACAACCAATCAACCAATGAACTAGAAATGAAAGAAAGCGGTGCTCCGGAGTCATAAAGATTCCAAATAGGAAAATCTGAAATAGAGATCAAACATTCCACGAAGACTTTCCTACCTCGACACGGTCCACTACTAGAAGGTGCTGCATCTAAAGCCTGTACCTATGTTGTAGGTGCGCCTGTTCTTAGCCCCGTCCTCTGAGGACAAGATTTACTAAGGTGTCCAGGTTGCCCACAATTGTAACACCTTCCCTTCATCGAGCCATTCTTACAGTCTTTTGCGAAATTCCCAGCCAGTCCACAGCTATGACATTTCCCGCCTTTTCTGATCTGCTTTTGAGGTCCTCGTTCTTTCCTCTTATCCTTATCCTTCTTGCTCTTCCACCACTGCTTCTTAGAGTTTTCTGATTTAGGGACCTCCTTAACCTCTCCCTTTAGCTGCCAAGATGTAAGCTGAACTCTCTATCGGCCCTCCAAACCTAACAGCCTAAAATATCTGCTTCGTATCCCTTAACCAAGCTCGTGCTTCAATGAAATCCTCCATGCCAGAAAATGTTATGCCTCATAGACCAGCGAAGTCCTTGCATAGCTTAGAAAAATTTGCTGCTACAGGTGGATTAACGGGATCACCACCTGTCTCTAGTACTGTAGCTCTACGGAACCAGTCAACCATACTTGTAAGAAAAGAAAAATTAGGCTCGAAAGAATCGAAGATGGTTGAACTGGACTTTGAGGGGATCTTTTATAGAATCTCTTTTATATTTGAAAACTATTTCTAAGAGTTTCTTTTTGAAAGATACTTTTAAAAATATGTTATTTTTGAAAAATACTTTATTTTTAAAACAAGTTTTAGGAATCCTATAACCTTAGGCTTTGATACCAAGTGAAATACCCCACACCCCTTAGTATATCCAAAAAAGGCACACTAAAAGGTATGGTGCATTATAGGTATAGCTAAAGCATCATAAAGAATAAGATTCGCAAGGTAAATAAATAATAATAACAATAGAAACATTTAAAATACTTACCTTTACTTCGTAAAAACCAAATACACATGTCTAGTGAAAAATAAAATCTCACTCACACTATCAGAGTACATAAAAATCATCCCTCTCACAAAGTACCAGTTCATCCAAAGTCAAATGAAAGGAAAACTGAAAGAAGAAGAATATATGAAGAATGAGAAAGATCTGCAAATGGGTCTTCAAGAAATTCAACTCTACCGTCCTTGCCTCTACTATACTATGGGGGGAAAAGAGGAAATAGAGGAGTGGGTCAGACTATAAGTCTAATGAGTGAAAGTAACTACTAGTATTTTTAAGCAAAATAAAGAAAATAGACTTAGCGACAGTTCTAGTATAAAAGAAAATAAAGGAAAGATATAACTGGGATAAAATACTATTTAACTATTTGCTTTGATTGAGATTGTTTGCACTTGTCTTAGCTACTTTGATTAGGCTAAAACCATAGTCTTATTTTAATTAGGCTGAAGTCCTAATTCTACCCTTTGATCGGTCTTCTATCTATGTTGTGCCACTATGAGCTAGTCCCATCCTGTGGATCCCATAGCAAAATATGCATGTTTAGCGCTCGTAATGCAGTAGCGAATTACAACCCTACTCGATGCTGCACGCTCAGTTAATTTTGGTACATACTCATTGTCGCCCCTTCTTGTGACGTCTTACTCACTCTGTCAGCATAAGCGTGCCCCGCCTCACCTAACCTATTGTGAGACCATCATTCCTAGCATGAAAGGGTCCTTCCTAGTCTCACCTAAGCGTTTTGTGAGACCATCAGTTCTAGTCTGAAAGGGAATGTTATTGGTACGGGTCCTAACAAACAAAATCTAGTTGCGCCCTTACCCAAATCCTCCGATTTGAGCTTCTATCTATTGGCCACTTATTTACCCTATGTCCCAGCCTCACCTAACTATTGCGAGACCATCAGTCCTAGTCTGAAAGTGTTCTGCCCAGCCCCACCTAATCTGTTGTGAGACCACCAGTCCTAATCTGAAAGGGAATGCTGTTGATACAGGCCCTATATCTGTTCTTGCTTATTAACTTAGTGTAAGTTCTTAAAATAAGACTCTTCTGTTATTTCTATTCTATTTGCTCATTAACTTAATCTAAGTCTTTAAAATAAGCCTTTTCTATTATCTCTGCTATATTTGCTTATTAACTTAATTATAAGTCTTTAAAATAATCCTTTTCTGTTATCTCTGCTATATTTGCTTGTTAACTTAATTATAAGTCTTAAAATAAGTTTTTTATGTTATTTCTAATTATAACCTATGTTATAATTTGCTTATTAACTTAGTCAAAGTTAAGTTTTAAAATAAGCCTTTCTATTCTTTCTGCCTAATTATAACCTATGTTATAATTGTTACTCTTCTATTTTATCTTTTTAATTAGAACCACTAGTTATAAACATGCTTGCAAATGTCTCAAATTTTTCTATTTCAGTCTATCTTCTTTTTATTATAGTTTTTTTAATTATACATCTAATTTATGTAAATTTAACGTTTTCTATTTTAATCCATATTTGCGAATTATTCTTTTATTATTATTTTATTCATGTAAAAAGAAATAAAAAGAAACTAACATTTACAAGCTAAATTCTAACGTAGAATAGACATAAATAAATGTAAATAACTGTAAATAACTGAATAAGATAGTTAAATAAAAATAGCTGAATAAGAAAGACTGAAAAGAACTTTAAAAATCAACTGTAAATAACTTATAAAGAAATTGTCTCAAAATTGCAGAAAAACTACAACTATTGAGAACCCTATTATTTTAAATTACTTAAAATTATAAAATAATTACTAAACACTCACCTGTGGTCCTTAGCTCTAGTCTTTGGTCTTCCTTTGATCCACTTCTAGAATGTAGAATATTTTTATCAAAAAGATCTTCTCCTTAGAAAAATATTCTATTTACGGTCCAGCCTCAGGCAATGAACCCAAGTAGGAGAAAATCTGAATGAGAAAAATAGCTAAGCCTAGGGTCTTATTTATAGTGTGGTTTAGAGATCTTAGACCATTGGATTTGAAGGTTAAATCTAGTACAACCATGCCATAGGCTCGCTGGGAACCGTCGGATGGAAGCAAGAACGCACAGGATTGAAGAAGAGTTGAAAAATACATCATCCTTCAATCTGGACGAATGCTCGTCCAAATACAAGGGCGGGTAGACCTTGGTGTTGACCAAGGCATGCTAGGGGTCGACCTATAGGTCGACCTAGCAATGGTGAGGGTCGACCTGACCATATATATTTTCATGATTCTTGTTTAATTCGTATCCTCTTCGTTTTAGCTCGGATTTTGACAAATTGTATACGAAAATCGATCAGAAAATTACCACGAACACAATGGTGCAACTCCCGTAGCTCGATTCTGATAATTTCACAAAATTATTTTATTATTTAATTAATTTGTTAATTAATTATTATAGTTTAATTTTTGGGTTGTTATATGTTGTCTTGTTTTATCCATTCTATTCGGTTTGGATTTTTTCGGACTATTTCCATTCTTTCAAGTTTGAATGTTATACTAATTGTACCCATCATCTATTTTTGGATTTGTTTCCTATTTTTCATTTCCATTTTTTGTTATGTTTGGTTGTTGTTTATGTGGGAGAAAACCCATTCCGCATTAGCGGCGTGGTCCCGCATGTTATGTTTAAATACACCCTATTTGTTTTATTGTTTTACTCATACCAGACTTTTTGTCTAACCCGAGTTATTTTTTCCCTAAACTTTCGGGTACTTAATTATATTTGGGTAGTCCGGGAATAGCATGTTTTCTTTAGAGCTCTTTGAAGACGGTGATAGAGAAAGCGGCTCCTTAGTTATCTAGTTATTTATTTCCGCTGTATGATTATGTAGGTGTATTTTGTACCTTAAAAATGTAAAGTCAGAATGTATAGCTGCAAATTTGTTAGGTGTAGTACTTTTTATAACTTTGATAATTCTTTATAAGGAGAACCTTTTGTACTATATCATTTTATATTATATGTAATCATTCAGCTGTAAGATTTATCTATTCTACCTTGTTCTATTCTTTATTCTACCCCAAGACAACTTATCTTTCGGGGATTGGGCAACGACACACGAATATCGAGGATGTATTAAGTGTTATTCCTTGGGATCAAAAAGGTGGGTTATCATAGATGGTATCAGAGCTTAGGTTTAGTGAACCCCTAAGCCTTAATGAGGTAAACTCTCTAAGGATAGGAATAATAATAGCCTAGGATAAGGTCCGAGAGTATAAGTATAAATTGAGTGTGTATTTGTTAGTGCTATAAAAATGTTTTATATTGTATTGATTGATCCATTTAGTAGTATATGAATTCTGCACGATGTGTCTGATCAGCGTTATCGATAGGGATTCCTAAACACTAGAATGGATCTGTCAATATAATATTGTTTTAAAATGGTAAATGAAATAATTTTACATAGGAATATATTATATATATAAGAATGATTTTCAAAATTAATATAGTTGTATAGTGGAGTTGATTGTTTATAAATGACAATATTTTATCGTTATCATTTAGGATTTGTTTAGTTATGCTCATTCCAGTTTGAGCATTAACTATTATTGAATAATACACAAGGAATTTTCCTTAGTGATATATAGGTCAAGTAAACATGAATATGGAATCTTGGAATGAACACCTTGTGAAATAAGTTTCACGGTTTGATTATAATGTGTTCGACGAAAGGGTTAAGTTAAAAGTCATCATCATTTAATAATGTAAAGCTAAAAGTAAACTCGTAATAAAAATTTCTTTAATATAATCTATGTGGTAGCAAAATAATAAATAAATAAAAAATTTAGAAGATCAATATTTGAGAAAAATTAATTATAATAAAGGAGAATCATTTAAATGTAAGTTTAACTCCCATCCAAATTTGTTATATTATATTTGTGATGTTATAAACTATTGTTGATTTGTTTAATGATAGTTAGATTTGTTTGATTGATTATTTGGTTGAATTTCCATTTAGAAAATGGATGTTTAATAGAAATTAATCTTGATATTCCGTTTAAACTATTTAAGTGTCGTTATAGCGATTTTCGCTATACCATCATTTGTTGAGTTTCATCCCCAAAACCTTTATATGTGCGTTTGAACTTGAGCTTGTGTTTTCCCAAAAGTAGATGTTTCAAATTAATTAATCATTTTGATTAATAATATTTTAAATTAATTAATCATTTTAACTAACGATGTTTAAAATTACTTAATTTTTTTATTAATCGGATTTGGATTTACTTAATAATTTTAAGTAATGATATTTGAATTTAATTAATTATTTAACTAAAGATATTTAAAAGTAATTATTCATTTTAATTAATGAATATTTGAATTTGATAAATCATTTGATAAATAATATTTTAAGTTGGTTAATTGATTTAATAAGCGAGTTTAAAATAAATTAATTGATTTGATGAATGTGTTTTGGAAGTAATTAACTATTTTATTAAAGATAGTTGATTTGTTCATTAAAGGAAATTGTAAATTTGATTAATTATCTTTGGGATAGTTAATATTATTTTAGATTTATAAAAGAGAGTATAAATGTAATTTATTATCTTTCAGGATAACTAATGTTATTTTAAATTTAATAAAAGAATTTAAATTTGATTTATTTTCTTTGGAAGATTTACATGGTTCTAAGGTTTTAGAAAGAATATTATAAACCATCCCCTAGAACAATTAACATTGTTTGAAATTTATAAAATGTATTAAATTGTTTTATTATCCTTCGAGATAATAAAAATTGTTTTAAATTAATAAATGAAGGTTTTTAAATAAGAACCTTTAAATACAATTTTTTACAAATAAAGTTATTTGTAAATTATTTTAGGATTTTAGTAAACGGCGTTTAAAATAACATTTGTTTTGACTCTTATTTTAATACACTTAGTATCATAAATTTGACTTTCCAAATAACATTTAAAGAGTTTTCAAAAAAATTAATTTCAAAATTTTTTTAAAATGATTTCAAAAGATTTTAAGAAAATTAATAGCGATATTATTCGAAAAAAATTTCTAAAGTATAAATATTTTGGAAAAGGAATTTTAAGTAGAATGCTCTTTCTTTTGATAATTCAGAATAAAACATATCAGTTAGTTTTGTGGTAATCTGAATAATCTTCTAAGTGACTATTAGATGCTGCTTAGGTGATTGATATGGAGTACTTAGTCAATTATTCTCTTTATCATTGTATAGTCAAAATGAATTCAAATTCGAACAAACACAAAGTGAGTTTTAATAAACAAATTGTTTTGTAACGACCCGATATTTTCAACCATTCGCATCCATTATAAGTGTATAGGTAGACACTCATGCCGGAATTGAATTGCTCAAAATACCGCGTTGTAAATAAAAATTTGGTAAATCTTAGAATATACTGTAACAACCAGCAAATTTATCGATTTTTATATTTAAATATTTTATTTAAATATTCTGTCGATACTCGGAATTTAGTCTGAAAAGCTACATTTTGCATATGGTCGAATTAGGACTCGGGACCACTCCCATTGAGTTTAAAATGCCGTTTGCGACCTTTTTGAGTATAAGCTTCGATATATTTGGAGAAAGTTGAATTTTACTACTTTTTACTTAGGGCTTTGGTTTGGGCTGAGCCACTTGTATATTCAGTCCCAACCCCTTCTCCTCTTCATCTCTTCATTCCTCATTTCCTAATACTCAAGCTTTTATATTAATGGAGAGTGGAAGAGAAAATTAAAACTCCAAGCCCTAGTTTTCTTTTGCAAATCAAACTCTAGCTCCAAACTAATAGAAGAACCCATTGGTAAGCTTCTCTTCTTCTTCTCCAACTCATTCTCTTATAAATTTCAGAAATTCCTTAACCTAACTTTGGGAATGTTCTTCTTTTAAAGCCTAGAGTCAAGCTTCTTGAGTTGAACTTGAAGAGTGGTGATTCTCCTTTGCTTTCAAGCTTCTTCTTCAATCATTTGGGTTCAAAGGTGAGATTTTTATCTCACATCTATGCTCATATTTATCTTCGATTGTTAGGTATGAATTCCTGACACTTATTCGTGTGCAATTGCTTTTGGTTTGGATTGATTTGGTGAATATTCCAATTTTTAGTGTTTTGGGTTCAATTCTTTAAAAATCATGATTTTGATGTTTTGATCATGTTTTTGGTGATGAACCGAGGAGCTTATATGGCCGGGTAGTCGATTGGCGTAAACCCTTAGTGCCGTCGCTCGACCGATTGCAAATTTAAGATATTTGCACCTCATATGAAATAGGTTTCAATTTGCAGAACATCAGGGTCGGCCGACCGAACCCCTGGGCCGGTCGACCGACCTGCTACTAAGGTGCATAGACACCTTTCTGTCTCTGGTCCGGTCGACTGGCTACAGGGCTCAGCCGACCGACCTGCTTCCCGAGAAAATTTCTGAAACAGGGTCCGGTCGACCGAGCTCTGTAGTCGGCCGACCGACCTGATGCAATTTTGCCTATTTCGCCTAGTTTCTTGAATTTCCAACTTTAATCGATTCGTGTTGTTTCCTATTTGTTGTTATCATTTATTATGACTTTGATGACTCCTTCTTGGGGATTTTTGAATATACATTTCGATGGATTTTTTATCAGTTTCGTTGGATTTTTATTCACATCTTCGTATGTGAATTTTAGTGACTGATTGTTCCTACAATCTTCTTTATGATTTGTCACTTTAAAAATATAAAGGTTTCTATACTAGTAGTAAATATCAAAACACTTTCTTCACATGATTTCAACACTATTTTATTACAAAGCTCGTTTCTTAAACCGTTTTCCAATCTATTAGTATATACAAACCTTTACCTCACTCGTATGAGAAATCTAATTAAACGACTTAGTAAAACGAGTGGCATGAAACGCTTGTGTTTACTTCGTCGGTTAATTCTTGGACTTGTTCGATTGAATCTCTTGTGACAATTTTATAGTGGAGATCTACAATTTGTTTGTAAATATTTAAGCTAAGCTAGTGGTTATGGGACATGAAGCTAAACTCATATATTTACTAGCTTAGTGTAATTGACACTTCTCGTTGATCATGACGATCATCTTTGTGATTTAGACTAGCAGTATGCGATGTCTCTTTGTCTGCGAGGGAGACTAAACCCCGTTTTGTGGACTTTCGACTCAAATTGGTGGGGTAGCAACCCATGGTCTTCGGGCCGTTTGTGGAGCTTCGGCTCAATTTGTGATGGTTAGCAACCATGGAATTAGCGTTCCGTTTGTGATACACGTGTTGGTGAGCTTTATGCTCCCGTTTGTGATAGGCCTCCCCTCTTTTTGTGATTTCTGGATTTCTTGAGATGATTTCTAGAATTTGTGTTTCACCAATTTTCGTGATTTCTATTGATAAGTTTTATCAATATTTGTGCATTGGTGAATTTGTGTATCATTGCCTTTTGTGATTGACATTGATATAATCGTCAATTTTTATGGTTTGGTGAACGAAATAAGGAGTATGACATTTCTTTGATTCTTGTGTAGATTTTGTGATATTGATTAATCTCTTGTTGATTTTCAATTACTTATATATATCACAGCTTGGCATTGTGATTATTATGTGTTTAGTCATATCTCTTACTCTATATCGTTTCATCTGATATTTGTAGTTAGACTGATCCGTTTATTATTTTCTTATTAAATAATACTCGGGTCAGACCGAGATGTTACAGGTGCTTCTGCTTGACTTCTCACTTGGGATTGATTCCTATGACTTTTGACTAACTACTTAGATTAGTAGTTTTTGTTGTATACACTTGAGATATAGACTCATAGTTGTATTCTTTTGTATAGCACGTGTTGCTATTCTTTTGTATTATTGTGGATTTTTTGACCACTACTCTGATATACACTTTCATGTGTTAGTTATATATTCATATCTTCTTCCGCCTTTGTGATATGAATTATCTGTGACTGATTTATGTTATGCTTATTTCTATATTTGTTTCCGAAGGATTTATATAGCCACTGTGTAGTAGTTTTGAGTTTGTATCGGTATGTCGGATTTCCTCTTGGAATAAAATGCATGTTTTATTATCTGACATATCGGTGCTCGCACAAAGCAATTACATGAATGGTCGCTCCTAACCAGCCTTATTCTCCGTGCTAGTCGACAACATTACTCTGTAGTGTTCTTGGCTAGCGTGGGTATAGAGATGGGGCGTCATAGCTTAGTATCGGAGCCAAACTTCGGAACAATGTAGAATAATTTAACAAGGATCATAGTCCTCAGTCCTTCTTAGGAGTCGTGCCTTAGGATTTAATTCGAGTCTTCGTACCGATTCATCCTATTTTCTTTATGATTCCTTGTTTTATCTATCAAGATTGCTTGATATTCATTTTGTGAATAACCTTTTTCTTCTTCTTTATTTCTTTCAAAGGGAAGGGAAATGGTTAGACCTGGCTGTCCCAGGGCCGGTCAATCTAGTGCTACTCCCTAAGATGGAGTTTTTATGACTACCCAGCAACTTCTTGACCTTGTTACGAATGCTCAAGCAGCTAGTTCTAATCCGGAACCTACTCACCCTAAATCTGGATTTGCACGCCTGTGCAACGACTACACTAATTTGGGTGGGAAGCCATTTAAAGGTTCTGAAACTATTATTGAAGTCCAGGCTTGGTTAAGGACATGTGATCGAATCTTTTCTCGCATGAACCTCATTGATCTTCACCGAGTTCAGGTGGCTTCTAGTATGCTCCAAGAAAGAGCATTGGACTGGTACGAACTTCTTATTTCTGAGATTAATGAAGCGGATCTCACCTGGGAGAAATTCCGAGAGCGTTTCGAGTTAAAATTCGTACCAGAAGCTGAGAAGGGGACTTTGGCTCGCCGTTTATTGACATTGTTCAAGGTGAATCTTTCGTGGCAGATTATGTCGCGTCTTTTGAATCTCTCTCTAAATACGGGGTTGAATATATCAACACCCCATTGAAGAAAAATCAGAGGTTCGTCTATGGCTTAAACAAAAATCTCAAGAAGCCATTACTTCTAAAATTAGAAGTTTCTTTCGACCAACTCATTGTATCACTCTTCGTCTTGAAGAGGCGGATAGGGAGAATGATGTTGAAGTGGTGGGTTCCAAACCAAGCTTCAACAACAACAAGAAAAGGCCTAATAAATTCAAAGGTCCTTATCCCAATAAGAAAGGGAAGCAAGCAACCTCTGTGGCAAAGACCTCTTCCTTTGGTCGTGGGGAATGCTATAATTGTGGTTCGAAGAACCATGACGCGAACAAGTGTCCAAAGTCTCTCTCTTGTCGCTACTGCAAAGGTCCCGGACATGTTATATCTTCATGCCCCAAGCTTCTGGGCAAGAAGGAGGGAAAGTTAAATGTTGCTCAAGCCCCTGGCAACACATCTCGTGGTCAAGGTATACCTCATTCTATCCTTGATGGCATTATTATGTTTCGTGATCAACCCATTCGAGTTCTTTTTGATACGGTGCATCCCACTCTTTTATTTCAAAAGAACTTGTTGATACTTTTTCTTTGGATGTTGTTGCTTTAATGACTTCTTTGAGAATTGCGAATCCGGTTGGTGGATTCGCAACAATCAGTTTATTGTGTAAAGATGTCGAGATTATTTTGTGTGATTTTCCTTTCCTAGCCGTTTTACATGTCATGCGTTATTTAGGCTTTGGAATGATTTTGGAAATGGATTGGCTTAACCGTTATGAAGCTCATATCCTATGTCCTGAGCGGACTATTCATCTTCGACATCCTCAATCTGTTAAGCAGATTTCTATTAATCTTAAAGATTCGGATTCCAGCTTGGTTGCATCTTTATATTCTTTAAATCCTCGTGATGATGATAATGATGATGAGGAAGATATTATTTCTCTTATTCACGTCGTTCGTGAATTTTCCGACATATTCGAGCCCGTTTTAGGATTACCCCCTAAGCGAGCAATTGAGTTCAGAATTAATCTCATTCCTGGAGCTCAACCTATCACTCGCCCTCCTTATCGTATGTCTAATAAAGAAAACGAGGAGATGCATAAACAATTATCCGAATTGGAGACGAAGCAATTTATTCGCTCTAGTTTCTCGCCTTGGGGAGCTTCAGCTACTTTTGTGAAGAAATCCGATGGAACACTTAGGCTTTGCATTGACTACCGCAAGCTTAATGATCTTGCTATCAAGAATAAATACCCTTTACCTCGGATTGATGATCTATTCGATCAACTTAGTGGTGCTAGAGTCTTTTCACAATTAGACTTAGCTACTGGATTTCATCAGCTTCGTATTGCAGAGGATAGCATTCCTTTGACATCGTTCCGTACTTGTTATGTATCTTGTGAATGGCTTGTTATGCCATTTGGTCTAACGAATGCTCCGGCTTATTTCATTGACCTTATGAATCGAGTTTTCAAAGATTTTCTCGACCGGTTTGTTCTCATCTTTATTGATGATATTCTTGTGTATTCAAAAACCGAGGAGGAGCATGAAAAGCATCTTCGGACTGTGTTGGAAACTCTTAGGAGTAATCAATTAAAGGCAAAGTTTTCTAAATGCCACTTTTGGCAATCTTGTGTGAAGTTTCTCGGTCATATTATTTCTGAATCCGGAATTTCCGTGGATCCTTCAAAGATTGAAGCGATTCAAGATTGGAAGAGACCGGAGAGTGTGACAGAGATTCGTAGTTTCCTTGGATTGGCAGGTTATTACCGCCGTTTTATCAAAGACTTTTCTAAGATTGCCGTGCCTCTCACTAGTTTAACGAAGAAAGGTGTTAAATACATTTGGTCGGACAAGTGTGAAACTTCTTTTCAGAAATTAAAAGAACTTCTTTCTGATGCTCCTATTCTTGTTATTCCCGAGGGGAATCAAGATTTCATTGTTTATACCGATGCTAGTCGCGTTGGTTTGGGTGCCGTTCTTATGCAAAGAGAACATGTTATTGCTTATGCTTCTAGGCAATTGAAGCCTGCTGAGACTAGATATGCCACTCATGATTTAGAGCTCGCGGCTATTGTTTTTGCTCTTCGGATTTGGCGTCATTATCTTTTGGGAGAGAAATTTATTCTTTATACCGATCATAAGTCTTTGAAGTATTTATTCTCTCAAAAGGAACTTAATTTGCGTCAACAACGATGGCTCGAGTTCTTGTTCCTTATGATCTTGATATTCTTTATACCCCCGGTAAGGGTAATCGTGTCGCCGATGCTCTTAGCCGTAAACAACAAGCTGTTGTTTCTATGATGATATCCGAATGGAACGATCTCGAGATTTTATCCACTTGCGAAATTCGAGACCGTGTTTTCAATTTATGTTCATCTCTTGTTTTATGTAGCCTTGAGGCTCACCCTTCTCTTTTAGACCGCATTCTTGAAGCTTAAAGGCTAGATCCTAAATTGGCTCTTCTTGGCCAAAATATTAAGGATAAAATTGATATTGAAGGTTTGAAAGGCTTTGATATTGATTCTCGTAGCGGCATTCGGAAATTTGGTAGACTTATCGTGCCAAATATTAGTGATCTTCGTAAAAATATTTTAGAAGATTCTCATCATTCTAAATTTACCATTCATCCCGGTAGTAGTAAAATGTACGCAGATATGAAGCGACTTTATTATTGGGAGGGAATGAAACTTGACATCGCTAACTTCGTTAAGCGTTGCATGACTTTCCAACTCGTTAAGGCTGTGCATCAAAGGCCCGGTGGATTATTACAACCTTTAGAGATTCCAATTTGGAAGTGGGATCAGATTTCCATGGATTTTATTGATGGCCTTCCCCATTCTCGTTCGGGTCATGATAGCTTATGGGTGATTGTTGATAGACTCACTAAATCTGCCCATTTTATTCCCGTTCGGTCTAACCGAACCGTTCCTCTTTTGGCTAAACTCTTTGTTAAAGAGATTGTTAAATTGCATTTAGTTCCTACTTTTATTGTTAGCGACTGTGATCCATTGTTTACTAGTGGATTTTGGAAGAGTCTTCAAAACGCTTTAGGAACGAAGCTTAATTTTAGCACCGCTTATCACCCCCAGTCCGATGGACAAACCGAGCGTGTGAATCAAACTCTTGAAGATCTTCTTCGTGCTTGTGTGCTCGATTTTGGTGGAAGTTGGGAAGATCATATTTCTCTTGTTGAATTTTCCTATAATAATAGCTTCCAATCTAGTATTGGTGTGGCACCTTTTGAGGCACTCTATGGAAGGCCATGCCGATCTCCTTCTTGTTGGCTTGAGGCCGGTGAGAAGCTGGTTTTAGGTCCAGATTTTATTCGTGATTCCACAGAGAAGATTGAACTTATTCGACATAGGATGAAAGAAGCCCAGAGTAGACAAAAATCCTATGCGATAACCGGAGGAGGAAGTTAGAATTTTCTGTGGGAGATCTTGTGTTCATTCGTGTTTCACCTATAAAGGGTGTTGTATGTTTCAGTCGATTGGGGAAGTTAGCGCCTCGATATATTGGGCCATTTCCTATCACTGAACGTATTGGTTCCATGGCTTATCGCCTTTTATTACCGGCTCAATTTTCTGCTATCCATGACGTGTTTCACGTTTCTCAACTTCGGAAGTGTCTTCGAGATTCCGATTTTATTCTTGAGCCCGGTGTTGTGGAAGAAATTGAAGTTTCGCCTAATTTAACTTATGAGCAGCATCCTATTCGAATTATTGCTTCGGAGGTCAAACGTCTTCGAAATAAAGATGTTCCGCTTGTGAAAGTTCAATGGTCTTCAAATCCTAAGGATTGTTCTTGGGAGTCTAGAGAGTTCATCGAGCGATCACATCCGGACTTACTTTCCCGTGCTCTTTAAGGTGAACCTTTTATTTCAAATTTCTTTTGTGTTGAATATGCTTTTATGGTTGTTACTTTATATTCTCTTCTTAAATATTGCGAGGACGCAATTTCTTTAAGGAGGGGAGTCTGTAACAATCCGCATATTTATCGATCTTTATATTTAAATATTTTATTTAAATATTTTGTCGATACTCGGAATTTAGTCCGAAAAGCTACTTTTTGCATACGGTCGAATTAGGAGCCGGCACCACTCCCATTGAGTTTAAAATGCCGTTTGCGACCTTTTTGAGTATAAGCTTCGATATGTTTGGAGAAAGTTGAATTTTGCTACTTTTTACTTAGGGCTTTGGTTTGGGCTGAGCCACTTGTGTATTCAGTCCCAACCCCTTCTCCTCTTCATCTCTTCATTCCTCATTTCCTAATATTCAAGCTTTTATATTAATGGAGAGTGGAAGAGGAAAATAAAACTCCAAGCCCTAGTTTTCTTTTGCAAATCAAACTCTAGCTCCAAACTAATAGAAGAACCCATTGGTAAGCTTCTCTTCTTCCTCTCCAACTCATTCTCTTATCAATTTTAGAAATTCCTAAACCTAACTTTGGAAAAGTTCTTCTTTTAAAGCCTAGAATCAAGCTTCTTGAGTTGAACTTGAAGAGTGGTTGATTCTCCTTTGCTTTCAAGCTTCTTCTTCAATCGTTTGGGTTCAAAGGTGAGATTTTTATCTCACATCTATGCTTATATTTATCTTCGATTGTTAGGTATGAATTCCTAACACTTATTCATGTGTAATTGCTTTTGGTTTGGATTGATTTGGTGAATATTCCAATTTTTAGTGTTTTGGGTTCAATTCTTTAAAAATCATGACTTTGATGTTTTGATCATGTTTTTTGTGATGAACCGAGGAGCTTATATGGCCGGGTAGTCGATTGGCGTAAACCCTTAGTGCCGTCGTTCGACCGATTGCAAATTGAAGAGGTTTGCACCTCATATAAAATAGGTTTCAATTTGCAGAACATCATGGTCGGCCGACCGAACCCCTGGGCCGGTCGACCGAACCCCTGGGCCGGTCGACTGACCTGCTACTAAGGTGCATAGGCACCTTTCTGTCTCTGGTCCGGTCGACTAGCTACAGGGCTCAGCCGACCGACCTGCTTCCCGAGAAAATTTCTAAAACAGGGTCCGGTCGACCGAGCTCTGTAGCCGGTCGACCGAGCTCTGTAGCCGGCCGACCGACCTGATGCAATTTTGCCTATTTCGCCTAGTTGCTAATCGATTCGTGTTGTTTCCTATTTGTTGTTATCATTTATTATGACTTTGATGACTCCTTCTTAGGGATTTTTGAATATCCATTTCGATGGATTCTTTATCGGTTTCGTTGGATTTTTATTCACATCTTCGTATGTGAATTTTAGTGACTGATTGTTCCTACAATCTTCTTCGTGATTTGCCACTTTAAAAATATAAAGGTTTCTATACTAGTAGTAAATATTAAAACTCTTTCTTCACATGATTTCAACACTATTTTATTACAAAGATCGTTTCTTAAACCGTTTTCCAATCTATTAGTATATACAAACCTTTACCTCACTCGTATGAGAAATCTAATTAAACGACTTAGTAAAACGAGTGGTATGAAACGCTTGCGTTTACTTCGTCGGTTAATTCTTGGACTTGTTCGATTGAATCTCTTGTGACAATTTTATAGTGGAGATCTACAATTTGTTCGTAAATATTTAAGTTAAGGTAGTGGTTATGGGACATGAAGCTAAACTCATATATTTACTAGCTTAGTGTAATTGACACTTCTCGTTGATCATGACGATCATCTTTGTGATTTAGACTAGCAATGTGCGATGACTCTTTGTCTGCGAGGGAGACTAAACCCCCTTTTGTGGACTTTCGATTCAAATTGGTGGGGTAGCAACCCATGGTCTTCGGGCCGTTTATGGAGCTTCGGCTCAATTTGTGATGGTTAGCAACCATGGAATTAGCGTTCCGTTTGTGATACACGTGTTGGTGAGCTTTATGCTCCCGTTTGTGATAGGCCTCCCCCCTTTTTGTGATTTCTGGATTTCTTGAGATGATTTCTAGAATTTGTGTTTCACCAATTTTCGTGATTTCTATTGATAAGTTTTATCAATATTTGTGCATTGGTGAATTTGTGTGTCGTTGACTTTTGTGATTGACATTGATATAATCGTCAATATTTATGGTTTGGTGAACGAAATAAGGAGTATGACATTTCTTTGATTCTTGTGTAGATTTTGTGATATTGATTTATCTCTTGTTGATTTTCAATTACTTATATATATCACAGGTTGGCATTGTGATTATTATGTGTTTAGTCACATCTCTTACTCTATATCGTTTCATATGATATTTATAGTTAGACTGATCCGTTTATTATTTTCTTATTAAATAATACTCGGGTCAGACCGAGATGTTACAGGTGCTTCTGCTTGACTTCTCACTTGGGATTGATTCCTCTAACTTTTGGCTAACTACTTAGATCAGTAGTTTTTGTTGTATACACTTGAGATATAGACACGTAGTTGTATTCTTTTGTATAGCATGTGTTGCTATTCTTTTGTATTATTGTGGATCCTTTTGACCACTACTCTGATATACACTTTCATGTGTTAGTTATATAATCATATCTTCTTCTGCCTTTGTGATATGAATTATCTGTGACTGATTTATGTTATGCTTATTTCTATATTTGTTTTCGAAGGATTTATATAGCCACCGTGTAGTAGTTTTGAGTTTGTATCGGTATGTCGGATTTCCTCTTGAAATAAAATGCATGTTTTATTATCTGACATATCGGTGCTCGCACAAAGCAATTACATGGATGGTCGCTCCTCAACAGCCTTATTCTCCGTGCTAGTCGACAGCATTACTCCGTAGTGTTCTTGGCTAGCGTGGGTATAGAGGTGGGGCGTCACATATACAGTAAATAATAATCACAGATCACAGCCACAGAGTATTTAATAATGCAGCAGGAGTAAAAGAGACAGTAGTTCATGAAGCTACTACATAATATATCAGAGTTAAACAAGATACAACAGAAGAAATAAAGTACAACAGAAGTCTCAAGATGACAACCAAGTACAAGCTGAATAGAACAGCAGAACTGGAATAGATAAAACTAGAGAAGCAGATAATCTCCAGCGATTCCAATCTCTAGAAAGTGGAATCCAAATCTGTGAATAACTCAGGCTGACCCGAGCGTAAATAAAAATACAAACACTCGAGTCATGACATGTAACAACCTGCATATTTATCGATTTTTATATTTAAATATTTTATCGATACTCAGAATTTAGTCCGAAAAGCTACTTTTTGCATACGGTCGAATTAGGACTCGGGACCACTTCCATTGAGTTTAAAATGCCGTTTGCGATCTTTTTGAGTATAAACTTCGATATGTTTGGAGTTAGTCAAGTTTTGCTACTTTTTCACTTTGGGTTTGGGTTTGGTTCAGCCCTATGTCTAACTTATACTCAAATCTGAACCACTCCGCCCATTCACTCTCACTTCCTCCTCTTTTCAGTTCTAAAGCATCAATGGTGGGAGAGATAGGAAATTAAAACTCCAAAACCCTAGTTTTCTTTTGCAAATCAAACTCTAGCTCCAAACTAATAGAAGAACCCATTGGTAAGCTTCTCTTCTTCTTCTCCAACTCATTCTCTTATCAATTTCAGAAATTCATAAATCTAACTTTGGGAATGTTCTTCTTTTAAAGCTTAGAATCAAGCTTCTTGAGTTGGATTTGAAGAGTGGTTGATTCTCCTTTGCTTTCAAGCTTCTTCTTCAATCGTTTGGGTTCAAAGGTCAGATTTTTATCTCACATCTTTGTCTATAATTATCTTCGATTGTTAGGTATGAATTCCAAACACTTATTCTTGTGCAATTGATTTTGGTTTGGATTGATTTGGTGTATATTCCAATTTTTGGTGTTTTGAAATCAAAATCGATGAAAATCCTATTATGGATATTTGGACGTTGATATTTGAGGCGTATCGAAGAGCCGTTAAGGCTGGGTTGTCGCGTGGCGTAAATCCTTAGTCGTCATTTGCTCGTTCGATCGTTTCCGATATTCGTTTGGCCATTTTTGGTCGAGGTTCAGGAAATCCTCGAAATTCCAGTTTCAGACGTCTGAATCTGGGATTTCAGACGTCTGAATTGGCTCATTTTCAAACAGAAAGAAATTAGGCTAAAAACGCCTATTTCAGACGTCTGAAACATTTGGTTCAGACGTCTGAATCACGTTCTGGAAATTTTTATTTTTCCAGATTCAGACGTCTGAACCACTTGTTTCAGACATCTGAAACTGTAGTGTTTTGCCTATTTGCCTATTTGTTTAAGAATTCCAATTTAAATCGATTCGTGATGATCCTATTTGTTGTTATCATTTATTATGACTTTGATGACTCCTTTTTAGGGATTTTTGAATATCCATTTCGATGGATTCTTTATCGGTTTCTTTGGATTTTATTCACATCTTCGTATGTGAATTTTAGTGATTGATTGTTCCTACAATCTTCTTTGTGATTTGTCACTTTAAAAAAATATAAAGGTTTTCAATACTAGTAGTAAATATCAAAATTCTTTCATCAAAACGGTTTCAACACTATTTTGTTACAAAGCTCGTTTCTTAAACCGCTTTCCAATCTATTAGTATATACAAGCCTTTACCTCACTCGTATGAGAAACCTAATTAAACGACCTAGTAAAATGAGTGGTATGAAATGCTTGCGTTTACTTCGTTGGTTAATTCTTGGACTTGTTCGATTGAATCTCTTGTGACAATTTTCTAGTGGAGATCTACAGTTTGTTCGTAAATATTTAAGTTAAGCAAGTGGTTATGGAACATGAAGCTAAACTCATATATTTACTAGCTTAGTGTAATTGACTCTTCTCTTTGATCATGGCGATCATCTTTGTGATTTAGACTAGCAATGTGCGATGTCTCTTTGTCTGCGAGGGAGACTAAACCCCGTTTTGTGGAGTTTCGACTCAAATTGGTGGGGTAGCAACCCATGGTCTTCGGGCCGTTTGTGGAGCTTCGGCTCAATTTGTGATGGTTAGCAACCATGGAATTAGCGTTCCGTTTGTGATACACGTGTTGGTGAGCTTTATGCTCCCGTTTGTGATAGGCCTCCCCCCCCCTTTTTGTGATTTCTGGATTTCTTGAGATGATTTCTAGAATTTGTGTTTCACCAATTTTCGTGATTTCTATTGATAAGTTTTATCAATATTTGTGCATTGGTGAATTTGTGTGTCATTGACTTTTGTGATTGACATTGATATAATCGTCAATATTTATGGTTTGGTGAACGAAATAAGGAGTATGACATTTCTTTGATTCTTGTGTAGATTTTGTGATATTGATTAATCTCTTGTTGATTATCAATTACTTATATATATATCACAGCTTGGCATTATGATTATTATGTGTTTAGTCACATCTCTTACTCTATATCGTTTCATCTGATATTTATAGTTAGACTGATCCATTTATTATTTTCTTATTAAATAATACTCGGGTCAGACCGAGATGTTACAGGTGCTTCTGCTTGACTTCTCACTTGGGATTGACTTCTTTGACTTTTGGCTAACTACTTAGATTAGTAGTTTATTTTGTTGTATACACTTGAGATATGGACTCATAGTTGTATTCTTTTGTATAGCACATGTTGCTATTGTTTTGTATTATTGTGGATCTTTTTGACCACTACTGTGATATACACTTCCATGTGTTAGTTATATATTCATATCTTCTTCCGCCTTTGTGATATGAATTATCTGTGACTGATTTGTGTTATGCTTATTTCTATATTTGTTTTCGAAGATTATTATAGCCACTGTGTAGTAGCTTTGAGTTTGTATCGGTGTGTCGGATTTCCTCTCGAAAGCATGTTATACTATCCGACATAGCGGTGCTCGCACAAAGCAATTGCACGGATGGTCGCTCCTCAACAGCCTTATTCTCCGTGCTAGTTGACAGCATTACCCCGTAGTGTCCTTGGCTAGCGTGGGTATAGAGGTGGGGAGTCACAGCATGGTATCGGAGCCAAACTTCGGAACAATGTAGAATAATGTAGCAAGGATTATGTCTTAAGTCTTTCTTAGGAGTTGTGCCTTAGGATTTATTCGAGTCTTCGTACCGATTCATCCTAATTTCTTTATGATTCCTTGCTTTATCTATCAAGATTGCTTGATATTCATTTGGTGAATAACATTTTTTGTTCTTCTTTATTTCTTTCTAAAGGAAGAGAAATGGTTAGACCTGGCCGTCCCAGCGCCGGTCAATCTAGTGCTACTCCCCAAGATGGAGTTTTTATGACTACCCAGCAACTTCTTGACCTTGTCACGAATGCTCAAGCAGCTGGTTCTAATTCGGAACCTACGCACCCTAAATCTGGGTTTGCACGTTTGTGCAACGATTACACCAACCTGGGTAGGAAGCCATTTAAAGGTTCTGAAACTATCATCGAAGTCCAGGCTTGGTTAAGGACATGCGATCGAATCTTTTCTCGCATGAACCTCATTGATCTTCACCGAGTTCAGGTGGCTTCTAGTATGCTCCAAGAAAGAGCATTAGACTGGTACGAGCTTCTGATTTCTAAAACAAATGAAGCGGATCTCACTTGGGAGAAATTCCGAGAGCGCTTCGAGTTAAAATTCATGCCAGAAGCAGAGAAAGTGACATTGGCTCGGCGTTTCATAGACCTTGTTCAAGGTGAATCTTCCGTGACTGACTATGTCGCGTCTTTTGAATCTCTCTCCAAATATGGGGTTGAATACATCAACACCCCATTGAAGAAAAATCAGAGATTTGTCTATGGCTTAAACAAAAATCTCAAGAAGCCATTACTTCTAAAATTAGAAGTTTCTTTCGACCAACTCATTGATATCGCTCTTCGTCTTGAAGAGGCGGATAGGGAAAATGATGTTGAAGTGGTGGGTTCCAAGCCAAGCTTCAACAACAACAAGAAAAGGCCCATTAAATTCAAAGGCCCTTATCCCAATAAGAAAGGGAAGCAGGCAACCCCAGTGGCAAAGACTTCTTCCTTTGGTCGTGGGGAATGCTATAATTGTGGTTCGAAGGACCATTATGCGAACAAGTGCCCAAAGTCTCTCTCTTGTCGTTACTGCAAAGTTCCCGGTCATGTTATATCTTCATGCCCCAAGCTTCAGGGAAGGAAGGAGGGAAAGCTTAATGTTACTCAAGCCCCTGGCAACACGTCTCGTGGTCAAGGTATTTCTCATTCTATCCTTGATGGTATTATTATATTTCGTGATTAACCTATTCGAGCTCTTTTTGATACGGGTCCATCCCATTCTTTTATATCAAAAGAACTTGTTGATACTTTTTCTTTAAGTGTTGTTGCTTTAATGACTTCTTTGAGAATTGCGAATCCGGTTGGTGGATCCGCAACAATCAGTTTATTGTGTAATGATGTCGAGATTATGTTGGGTGATTTTTCTTTCCGAGCCGATTTGCATGTCATGCGTTATTTAGGCTTTGGAATGATTTTGGGAATGGATTGGCTTAACCGTTATGAAGCTCATATCCTATGTCCAAAGCGGACTATTCATCTTCGACATCCTCAATCTGTTGAACAGATTTCTATTAATCTTAAAGATTCGGATTCCAGCTTGGTTGCATCTTTATATTCTTTAAATCCTCATGATGACGATAATGATGATGAGGAAGATATTATTTCTCTTATTCATGTTGTTCGTGAATTTTCCGACATATTTGAGCCCGTTTTAGGATTACCACCTAAGCGAGCAATTGAGTTCAGAATTAATCTTATCCCTGGAGCTCAACCTATTACTCGTCCCCTTGTCGTATGTCCAATAAAGAAAATGAAGAGATGCGTAAATAATTATCCGAATTAGAGATGAAGCAATTTATTCGCTCTAGTTCCTCGCCTTGGGGAGCTTCGGCTATTTTTGTGAAGAAATCCGATGGTACACTTAGGCTTTGCGTTGACTACCACAAGCTTAATGATCTTACTATCAAAAATAAATATCCTTTACCTCGGATTGATGATCTATTCGATCAACTTAGAGGTGCTAGAGTCTTTTCACAATTAGACTTAGCTACTGGATTTCATCAGCTTCGTATTGCAAATGATAGCATTCCTTTGACATCGTTCCGTACTCGTTATGGATCTTATGAATGGCTTGTTATGCCATTTGGTCTAACGAATGCTTCGACTTATTTCGTTGACCTTATGAATAGAGTTTTCAAAGACTTCCTCGACCGATTTGTTCTCATCTTTATTGATGATATTCTTGTGTATTCAAAAACCGAGGAGGAACATGAAAAGCATCTTCGGATTGTATTGGAAACTCTTATGAGTAATCAATTAAAGGCGACGTTTTCTAAATGCCACTTTGTGCAATCTCGTGTGAAGTTTCTCGGTCATATTATTTCTGAATCCGGAATTTCCATGCATCCTTCAAAGATTGAAGCAATTCAAGATTGGAAGAGACCGGAGAGTGTGATGGAGATTCGTAGTTTTCTTGGATTGGCGGGTTATTACCGCCATTTTATCAAAGACTTTTCTAAGATTGCCGTGCCTCTCACTAGCTTAACGAAGAAAGGTGTTAAATACATTTGGTCGGACAAATGTGAAACTTCTTATCAGAAACTTAAGGAACTTCTTTCTAATGCTCCTATTCTTGTTATTCCCGAGGGGAATCAAGATTTCGTTGTTTATACCGATGCTAGTCGCGTTGGCTTGGGTGCCGTTCTTATGCAAAAAGAACGTGTTATTGCTTATGCTTCTAGGCAATTGAAGCCTGCCGAGACTAGACATGCCACACATGATTTAGAACTCGCGGCTATTGTTTTTGCTCTTCGGATTTGGCGTCATTATCTTTTAGGAGAGAAATTTGTTCTTTATACCGATCATAAGTCCTTGAAGTATTTATTCTCTCAAACTGAACTTAATTTGCGTCAACAGCGTTGGCTCGAATTTCTTGCACCATATGATCTTGAAATCCTTTATACTCCCGGTAAGGGTAATCGTGTCGCCGATGCTCTTAGCCGTAAACAACAAGCTGTTGTTTCTATGATGATATCCGAATGGAATGATCTCGAGATTTTATCCACTTGCGAAATTCGAGACCGTGTTTTCGATTTATGTTTATCTCTTGTTTTATGTAGCCTTGAGGCTCATCCTTCTCTTTTAGACCGCATTCTTGAAGCTCAAGTGCTAGATCCTGAATTGGCTCTTCTTGGCCAAAATGTTAAGGATAAAATTGATATTGAAGGTTTGAAAGACTTTAATATCGATTCTCGTGGCGGCATTCGGAAATTTGGTAGACTTATCGTGCCAAATATTAGTGATCTTCGTAAAGATATTTTAGAGGATTCACATCGTTCTATATTTACCATTCATCCCGCTAGTAGTAAAATGTACGCGGATATGAAGCGACTTTATTATTGGGAGGGAATGAAATCTGATATTGCTAACTTTGTTAAGTGTTGCATGACTTGCTAACTCATTAAGGCCGAACATCAGAGACCCGGTGGGTTATTGCAACCTTTAGAAATTCCAATTTGGAAGTGGGATCAAATTTCCATGGATTTTATCGATGGCCTTCCCCGTTCTCGTTCGGGTCATGATAGCTTATGGGTGATAGTGGATAGACTTACTAAATCCGCCCATTTTATTCCCGTTCGGTCTAACCGAACCGTTCCTCTTTTTGCCAAACTCTTTGTTAAAGAAATTGTTAAATTACATGGAGGTCCTACTTCTATTGTTAGTGATCGTGATCCATTGTTTACTAGTGGATTTTGGAAGAGTCTTCAAAAAGCTTTAGGGATGAAGCTTAATTTTAGCACCGCTTATCACCCCCAGTCTGATGGACAAACCGAGCGTGTGAATCAAACTCTTGAAGATCTTCTTCGTGCTTGTGTGCTCGATTTCGGTGGAAGTTGGAAAGATCATATTTCTCTTGTTGAGTTTTCCTATAATAATAGCTTCCAATCTAGTATTGGTATGGCACCTTTCGAGGCACTCTATGGAAGGCCATGCCGATCTCCTTCTTGTTGGCTTGATGCCGGTGAGAAGCTGGTTTTAGGTCCAGATTTGGTTCGGGATTCCACAGAGAAAATTGACCTTATTCGACATAGGATGAAAGAAGCCCAGAGTAGACAAAAATCTTATGCCGATAATCAAAGAAGGAGATTAGAATTTTCTGTTGGAGATCTTGTTTTTATTCGTGTTTCACCTATGAAGGGTGTTGTACGTTTCAGTCGATCGGGAAAGTTAGCGCCTCAATATATTGGGCCATTTCCTATCACTGAACGTATTGGTTCCATGGCTTATCGCCTTTCTTTACCGGCTCAGTTTTCTGCCATGCATGACGTGTTTCACGTTTCTCAATTACGAAAATGTCTTCGAGATTCTGATTCTGTTCTCGAGCCCGGTGTTGTGGAAGAGATTGAAGTTTCACCTAATTTAACTTATGAGCAGCATCCTATTCGTATTATTGCTTCGGAAGTCAAACGACTTCGAAATAAGGATGTTCCGCTTGTGAAAGTTCAGTGGTCTTCAAATCCTAAGGATTGTTCTTGGGAATCTAGTGAGTTCATCGAGCGATCACATCCGGACTTGTTTTCCCGTGCTCTTTTAGGTGAACCTTTTATTTCAAATTTCTTTTGTGTTTAATATGCTTTTAAGGTTGTTACTTTATATTTTCTTCTTAAATATTGCGAGGACGCAATTTCTTTAAGGAGAGGAGTCTGTAACAACCCGCATATTTATCGATTTTTATATTTAAATATTTTATCGATACTCGGAATTTAGTCCGAAAAGCTACTTTTTGCATATGGTCGAATTAGGACTCGGGACCACTTCCATTGAGTTTAAAATGCCGTTTGCGACCTTTTTGAGTATAAGCTTCGATATGTTTGGAGTTAGTCAAGTTTTGCTACTTTTTCACTTTGGCTTTGGGTTTGGTTCAGCCCTATGTCTAACTTATACTCAAATCTGAACCACTCCCCCCATTCACTCTCACTTCCTCCTCTTTTCAGTTCTAAAGCATCAATGGTAGGAGAGATGGGAAATTAAAACTCCAAAACCCTAGTTTTCTTTTGCAAATCAAACTCTAGCTCCAAACTAATAGAAGAACCCATTGGTAAGCTTCTCTTCTTCTTCTCCAACTCATTCTCTTATCAATTTCAGAAATTCCTAAACCTAACTTTGGGAATGTTCTTCTTCTAAAGCTTAGAATCAAGCTTCTTGAGTTGGATTTGAAGAGTGGTTGATTCTCCTTTGCTTTCAAGCTTTGGGTTCAAAGGTGAGATTTTTATCTCACATCTTTGTCTATAATTATCTTCGATTGTTAGGTATGAATTCCTAACACTTATTCTTGTGCAATTGATTTTGGTTTGGATTGATTTGGTGTATATTCCAATTTTTGGTGTTTTGAAATCAAAATCTATGAAAATCCTATTATGGATATTTGGACATTGATATTTGAGGCGTATCGAAGAGCCGTTAAGGCTGGGTTGTCGCATGGCGTAAATCTTTAGCCGTCATTTGCTCGTTCGATCGTTTTCGATATTCATTTGGCCATTTTTGGTCGAGGTTCAGGAAATCCTCAGAATTCCAGTTTCAGACATCTGAATCTGGGATTTCAGACGTCTGAATTGGCTCATTTTCAAACAGAAAGAAATTAGGCTAAAAACGCATATTTCAGACGTCTGAAACATTTGGTTCAGACGTCTGAATCACGTTCTGGAAATTTTTATTTTTCCAGATTCAGACGTCTGAACCACTTGTTTCAGATGTCTGAAACTGTAGTGTTTTGCTATTTGCCTATTTGTTTAAGAATTCCAATTTAAATCGATTCGTGATGATTCTATTTGTTGTTATCATTTATTATGACTTTGATGACTCCTTTTTAGGGATTTTTGAATATCCATTTCGATGGATTCTTTATTGGTTTCTTTGGATTTTATTCACATCTTCGTATGTGAATTTTAGTGATTGATTGTTCCTACAATCTTCTTTGTGATTTGTCACTTTAAAAAAATATAAAGGTTTTCAATACTAGTAGTAAATATCAAAATTCTTTCATCAAAACGGTTTCAACACTATTTTATTACAAAGCTCGTTTCTTAGACCGCTTTCCAATCTATTAGTATATACAAGCATTTACCTCACTCGTATGAGAAATCTAATTAAACGATCTAGTAAAATGAGTGGTATGAAACGCTTACGTTTACTTCGTCGGTTAATTCATGGACTTGTTCGATTGAATCTCTGGTGACAATTTTCTAGTAGAGATCTACAGTTTGTTCGTAAATATTTAAGTAAAGCAAGTGGTTATGGAACATGAAGCTAAACTCATATATTTACTAGCTTAGTGTAATTGACGCTTCTCATTGATCATGACGATCATCTTTGTGATTTAGACTAGAAATGTGCGATGTCTCTTTGTCTGCGAGGGAGACTAAACCCCATTTTGTGGAGTTTCGACTCAAATTGGTGGGGTAGCAACCCATGGTCTTCGGGCCGTTTGTGGAGCTTCGGCTCAATTTGTGATGGTTAGCAACCATGGAATTAGCGTTCCGTTTGTGATACACGTGTTGGTGAGCTTTATGCTGCCGTTTGTGATAGGCCTTCCCCCTTTTTTTGTGATTTCTGGATTTCTTGAGATGATTTCTAGAATTTGTGTTTCACCAATTTTCGTGATTTTCATTGATAAGTTTTATCAATATTTGTGCATTGGTGAATTTTTGTGTCATTGACTTTTGTGATTGATATTGATATAATCATCAATATTTATGGTTTGGTGAACGAAATAAGGAGTATGACATTTTTTTGATCTTTGAGTAGATTTTTGTGATATTGATAAATCTCTTGTTGATTTTCAATTACTTAATTATCACAGTTTGGCATTGTGATTATTATGTGTTTAGTCAT
Source organism: Allium cepa (assembly GCA_030765085.1). NCBI lineage: Eukaryota > Viridiplantae > Streptophyta > Magnoliopsida > Asparagales > Amaryllidaceae > Allium > Allium cepa. The sequence continues at coordinate 815,877,600 of CM060940.1, read as the reverse complement.
ATCTCTTATTCTATATCGCTTCATCTGATATTTATAGCTAGACTGATCCGTTTATTATTTTCTTATTAAATAATACTCGGGTCAGACCGAGATGTTACAGATGCTTCTGCTTGACTTCTCACTTGGGATTGACTTCTCTGACTTTTGGCTAACTACTTAGATTAGTAGTTTATTTTGTTGTATACACTTGAGATATGGACTCATAGTTGTATTCTTTTGTATAGCACGTGTTGCTATTCTTTTGTATTATTGTGGATCTTTTTGACCACTACTCTGATATACACTTCCATGTGTTAGTTATATATTCATATCTTCTTCCGCCTTTGTGATATGAATTATCTGTGACTGATTTGTGTCATGCTTATTTCTATATTTGTTTCCGAAGATTATTATAGCCACTGTGTAGTAGCTTTGAGTTTGTATCAGTGTGTCGGATTTCCTCTCAAAAGCATGTTATACTATCCGACATAGCGGTGCTCGCACAAAGAAATTGCACGGATGGTCGCTCCTCAACAGCCTTATTCTCCGTGCTAGTTGACGGCATTACCCCGTAGTGTCCTTGGCTAGCGTGGGTATAGAGGTGGGGCGTCACAGGACATACATACTTATACAATGCAAACCAACTCAAGTGAACTGTAGTAAAAGTACAAGTAACTTAGAAGATGCTTGGTACCGCCCATCCTCTGAGGATACGTTAAACTATTTACTATGTAGTATATTGCGCTATATACAATAGTGTCTAATCAGTAAAGTATAATCATATAGAAAATAGCGTTAAGGGGATGGTGAACCTTAACGCGGTCGGATCTTTAAAACCAAAATTGTAGTGGGCTCACTATAAGGAGATAACACGGCACGCGAGGCAATGCCAGGGTGGATACACCGTTTGCACTACCGGACCGGTGGTGAGGGCAAGCCAGCAGCTTCCGCCCACCTCGAGACATACCCTCGAATCAAAGTGGTGCCACATATCGAATCACAAAAGTAATAGAATGGTTTTCGATGGAACATGCTCGATGAAAGGGTGCGACCCTTTGTGTAGCCCGGTATAGCTCTTGTTTTAGTCATTTTTGCCAACTCACGAGAGTTGGGTGCACGTAATATACCTCGAGAACATCGCCACCATCCTACTTCATTCTGGAATCTCCACCGCGTACACAGTTGTTAAAGTGGTTTTCAGTATTGGCCGACTATAAGACAATATCCGATTCCGGTCTCTTTAACAACCAATCGTTATTATAACCCGTAGTTATAACTTTAAAACAATATTTTATACTTCAAAATAAAATATCATTTCAACCCAAATCTTTATCAAAATAAAGATTAAATCATTTCCAAACCATTTCAATATATCATCATACCATATATTTCAATTCAAATATTTATAAAATAAATATCAAGTCATTTCTAACCATTTCAATATATTAAATTATCATATCCTTTCAAAACTTCCTTTCAAATCATTTTAATATATCAAAATATCATAACCTTTCAGAGCTTCATTTTCAAAATATCATATCTTTCAGAACTTCTTTCAAATTATTTTAATATCAAAATATCGCATCTTTCAAAACTTCGTTTCAAATCATGTTAATATATCAAAATATCATAACCTTTCAGAGCTTCATTTTCGAAATATCATATCTTTCAGAACTTCTTTCAAATCATTTTAATATCAAAGTATCGTATCTTTCAAAACTTCGTTTCAAATCATTTTAATATATCAAGATACCATATCTTTTCAAAACCACATTTCAAATCATTTTAATATATCAAAATAGCTATATTTTTTTAAAACCACATTTCAAATCATTTCAATATACCAAAATATCATATCTTTCAGTACCACATTTCAAATCAATTTAATATATCAAAAGTTATATTTCAAAACAAATTACTTCATTTTAAATCATAAAAATGAAGTTATTACATTTACAAATTAAAATATTAAATTCCAAAAATTTAAACCTTTCAATGTTCATTTATGCACTTAAATTTATTAAAACAATGAAAATTCAAGTTTCGCAGCATTTAGAAAATGCTACAGAAAGTTACATTAAAAAACAATTCAATTTAACAAAAGACGGTATTAAAAATGCTGTTAATTAACTTCAAATATTCAATAGAATTTCACAAACACTTATATTTTTATTTAAATTATTTTTAATTATAAAATCATACATTTTCACATTTATAAGCATCATTTAATTTTCCTCAAATTCATGATTTTATAAAGTTAAGTTTCCTTCCAAAAATCAATATTTATTAATAATTCGCTTATTAAATTTCAACATTCAAATTTAAATTCATTACATTAAATTTCAACTTAACAGTTAAGTTTAAAATTTCAAATATAACTTAATTCCATTTTATTTAAATTAACTTAAAATTTCACTTTTTTAAACATAAATAATAATAAATAAAATAAAAGAACATTCACAAAATAAAAAAAATTAAATTTAAATATAATTTTAATAAAGAAAATAGCAGAAAATAAGAAAACAACCTTTTTAAAAAAAAAAGAAATCAACACAGTAAACTTTGGAAAAATTATAACATCACTTAAAAAAATATTAAAAGACAAAATATACTTAAAATAACCCATTAACACATAATAAAAAAAAATTATTTCTAAAGAAAATAGAAAACGATTTAAAGAAATTTCTTAAAAATCCAAAACGGTGTCCAGAAATTACAAATAAATCACCATTGACATTGGAAAATTGTTTACTTCATTTTAAAATTATTATAATACAAAAATATTCATACAATAACATATTTACACATATTAATATGACAAGGAAAATATAATTTGTATAATTTAAAATAGACAAAATTGCAAAATAAAACAAATTATACTCAAAATTGAGATGTACATAACTTTAACAGTTTAAGTCCGTTTCCAACGAAACAAAAAGCAGCGTTAAAGTTATTTCATCTATTTTCATAATAAAAGATAAAATTTAATATCTAAAATAATTTAAATTTGAAGTTTAAAAAGTCACAGTTTGAACAGTTTGACCAGAAATTCACTTTACAGTAAAATATTCAAATTATACTAGTTTGAACTATAAATCACTTAATAATCATCATTTATATTTAAAAATGAAATGTTTGAAATAAAAAAAATTAAAATAATTTAAAAATAAAAGAAAGTCCAATTTAAATAATATACAAAAATCTAGGGTTATTACACTCTCCCCCACTCAAAACTTTTCGTCCTCGAAAAGGGATGAGGTACGGAAAAGCACAAAAAAAGATAAAGTGAAATAGGATTAAGATAAGATGACAAGAAGATTGAAATTATATCTGATAACTGTTGTTATAGGTAAGTTTAACAAGGTGGAGATGATCTTTCCAAGATTCTCCAAAATTAAGAACACAAGCACGAAAAAGGTGGATCCAAAATGATTACCAAAGATTATCAAGGATTATAGAAAGATCTCTAAACGGAAACATTATAGAAAGATGTCTATACCAGTCTATAGGAAGATAAGGATAATAAGGACAACAAAAAGATAGTTTGAAAAACAAAATGAGGAAATAAATTTGAAAGCATGGAAATTTCATCTTAAATAGAGAATAAATCGTTACACAAGTTGAATAAATCCGAACTATCCCAATTTTCATTATCTTATTATCCAGTCATCTTAAATTAACAATTTTTAAAACCGTGGGTTTGAAAAATAATCATTTATTACACTCACAATGTACTTAATAAATTTAATTCTTCTTTATTCCTAATTAAAATTAAAATTATCCTCTCAATATATTTATCACTTATGTTAAATATGCTTACACTTATTATAACTGCTTTCTTTTATTCTTAGTTCTTTTAACATTATTTTATTGTAAGTTATTCAATTACCCTTTATTATATTTACCTCTGTTAATCATTTCATATTTAAAATTTAAGTGTATAACATTTATTATAACCACTCAAATTTTATTAAAAAAAATCTTTTTATATTGTATATTATCCAATTACATTGTTAACTTCTGAAATTAAGGTAAGTTATATTTGAATGCAATTGTATTATACAAATAAACTTTCCGATCAAATCATTTCATGCTTGATATTCATCCAAAATTTTGACTTTTTTTTATAATTGGAATTATTCTTTAGAATAAAATTTAAGAACTAAATTTTCGATTACATTCAAACCATTTAGAGATAAGTAATAATATATATATAATATGTCAAATCAAATTTCAATCATATATCTATATATATATATATATATATATATATTATAAATCAAGTCATATTTTAGAAATTCAAATCAATTAAATTCCCCAAAACAAAGCTGTAGCAAGACTAAAGAACAGTCTCTTAACTTCGAAACTCGAAAATAAATGTCGATGATGCTGCAGTCATCATCGAAATTATTTCCGAACGACAAAGAGAAGAGCACTAATTTTTAAACTTTAAAATCCTTTGGAAACATATTCTTATTCGAAAATACTTTAAATAATATACTTTAAAACTTAAACACAAGGTTTGAAACCATCGAAAATTAAATTTCTCAAATTTCTTGTTTTAACTTCATTTCAGTTCCCAAATCAATCACCATTGACTTTGGAAAATTATTTACTTCATTTTAAAATTATTATAATACAAAAATATGCATACAATAACATATTTACACATATTAATATGACAAGGAAAATATAATTTGTATAATTTAAAATAGACAAAATTGCAAAATAAAACAAATTATACTCAAAATTGAGATGTACATAACTTTCACAGTTTAAGTCCGTTTCCAACGAAACAAAAAGCAGTGTTTAAGTTATTTCATCTATTTTGATAATAAAAGATAAAATTTAAGATTTAAAATAATTTAAATTTGAAGTTTACAAAGTCACAGTTTGAACAGTTTGACCTGAAATTCACTTTATAGTAAAATATTCAAATTATACTAGTTTGAACTATAAATCACTTAATAATCATCATTTATATTTAAAAATGAAATGTTTGAAATAAAAAAAATTTAAAAATAAAAGAAAGTCCAATTTAAATAATATACAAAAATCTAGGGTTATTACATGTTTGAAGTTATTTCATAAAAAAATATAGTATGCTTTCGAAGATGAGTTTTGAAATTTATAACAGGGTGTTTAATCTTTAAGTTCCCTAAAAGGGAATTGATTTCCAAAGTAAAAAGTATTTTTGATAAGAGATTGTTTGATAAATAAATTTTGCCCTTAAATAATATATGAGATAATTCAACACTAACTTAAATGGGTTAGATTGGATATGAAGGTTTTGATAATGTTGTTTTATCAAAACTGTAACAACCTAAAATTTGATCTATAATAATTAATTAACGAATTTATTAAATAATAAAATAAGTTTGTGAAATTATCAGAATCGAGCTACGGCATAAGCGTGTCCTAGCCTTTCGTACGTGTGAAACCATCAATTATAGACCTGAAAGAGAATGCTGCTGGTATAGGCCCTACTTTTATATTTGCTTATTAACTTAATCCAAAATCTAAGTTTTAAAATAAGCCTCTTCTGTTCCTTCTTTTAGGTCTAGGGTTGACGGTTTCACACGTAGGTGAGGATGGGACATGCTTATGCTGATTAGGTTGTTGCAGTTGGGTTCATTGCCTGAGGCTGAATCTTAAGTAGAAAAAATTTCTAGGGAGGAAATTTTTTGATAAAAATATTCTACGCCCTAGAAGTGGATCCAGGAAGGCCCAGGACTAGATCTAAGAACCACATGTGAGTGTTTTGTAATTATTTTAGTATTGTGAGTAATTTACAATAATAGGGTTCTCAATAGTTATAGTTTTTCTACAATTTTGAGACAGTTTTATTTAAGTTTATTTACAGTCAGTTTTTTAGTAAATTTTTGAAGTTCTTTTCAGTCTATTTTTATTTGGCTATTTTATTCATTTATTTATAGTTAATAGCAGTTATTTACATCCGTTTTAAGTTGGAATTTAGCCTGTAAATGTAAGTTTTTTTATAAAGATTTAATCCCTTTTGACACAAATAATATATTAAAAAAAGAAGAATCCGCAAATATGGATTAAAATAGAATAACATTAAATTTATAGAAATCAGATATAAAATGAGACAAACTGAAATAAAAATAGAGATGGACTGAAATAGGCAAATTTAAGTTATTTGCAAGCAATTATGACAAGTGGTTATAACTAAAAAGAGAAAATAGAAGAGTAACAGTTATAAGAACAATTATAACACGTAGGTTAGAATTAGAAAGAAGAAACATAAGAGGTTTATTTTAAAACTTAGATCTTGGATTAAGTTAATAAGCAAATATAAAAGTAGGGCATGTACCGACAATATTCTCTTTCAGGTCTAGGATTGATGGTTTCACACGTAGATGAGGCTGGGACACGCTTATGCTGATTAGGGTAAATAAGTTATGGATGGGACACGCTTATGCTTATGCTGACACACTTTTTTCCTCTATAGGCCAGCAGAGTTGAGGATATTCTATTCAGGTTGCTAGGAGATTCATTTCTGGAGTTTTCTCATTTCAGATGTATTCTTCAGCTTTTCATCTTTTTCATTTGGTTTATGATGGACTAGCACTTGTGACAGAGATTATTATTGTTATCTTTATGCTCTGATTTTATGAGATTGAGATGTAGTTTCACGAGACATGAGACATTTTGAGTTTTTGAGACGTATTATGTTTTTATGACTTATTTTGAGATGAAATTTAATGTTGAATGATAAGTTATTATTGAAATGTTTCTGCTGTTTTTACTTATTTTTCTTGTGAATCTTAGTCTCTGTGATGCTTTAGCTATACTTATAACGCACCTCATCCTTTGGTGTGCCCTTTCTGGGAATACTAAGGGGTGTGGGGCGTTTCACTTGGTATCAAAGGCTAAGGTTACAAGATTCCTAAAAACTTGTTTTGAAAGTAAAGTATTTTTAAAAGGTAGCATATCTTCAAACTAAAAGTATTTTTCAGAAAGAAACTCTTATTATAGAAATAGTTTTCAAGTATAAAAGAGTTTTTATAAAAAAACCCTTAAGTTTAGTTCAACCTTCTTTCGATTCTTTCAAGCCTAAATTTTCTTTTCTTTGCATAGTATGGCGGATGCCCTAAATATTCCAGAGGTTTTCCAAGTTCCTGGCTGGTTCCGTAGATACCTCCAAGCTACGGCACCAAAGGTGCAAGGGCAAGCGCTCAACGCAGCACTGGCGAGTGGAGGACCCGTTAATCCACCTGTAGCAGTTAATTTTTCTAAGCTATGCAAGGATTTCGCTAGTCTAGAAGGCAAGAGGTTTTCTTGAATGGAAGATTCGTAGAGGCACGAGCTTGGTTGAAGAATATGGAGCATATATTTAGGCTATTAGGATTAAAGGACTAGTAAAGTGTTCAGCTTGCATCTTGGCAGCTGAAGAGAGAGGCTTCTTAATGACGGGAGATTGTAAAGATGGAGGGTAGAGACATTTGCTGAGTTCGATTTTGAGAAAGGTTTGAGAGAAAGTTCTTGTCGCAAGCCGAGGAAAGCATGCAGTTGGAGGAGTTCATTAGTCTGAAGCAGGGGAGTCTTTCGGTGAAAGACTATATAAATTAGTTTAAGAGTTATCGCGGCTCAGGATGGAGTTTGTTAATACACCGTATAAGAAGGCCACCAAGTTTGCTGAAGGTTTGAACCAGCCCCTCCAAGGGTTGGCATTGACACATGTACCTATGGGAGCGACGTATGAATCACTTATGGAAATGGCTCTCATATCAAATGTTGCTAAGAAAGAAGAGGTTAAGGAGTTTCCTAAATCAGAAAACTCTAAGAAGTAGTGGTGGAAGACTAAGAAGGATAAGGACAAGAAAAAAAGGAGGAGGACCTCATAAGGGACAGATCAAGAAGGGCGAGAAATGTTATAATTGTGGATTGGTTAGGCATTTCACAAAGGACTGTAAGAAGGACACGATGAAGGGGAGGTGTTACAACTGCGGGCAGCATGGACACCTTAGTAGAGCTTGTCCTTAGAAGATGGGGCAGAAAGCAGGTGCACCTATGGTGCAAGTACAGGCTTTGGATGCAACACCTTCTAGTAGTGGACCAGATCGAGATAGGAAAGTCTCTGTAGAAAGTTTGATCTCTATTTTAGATTTTCCTATTCGAACTCTTTTTGACTCTGGAGCATCGCATTCTTTCATTTCTAGTTCCTTGGTTGATTGTTTGCACTTAGATATTTCTCTAGTTGTAGACCCTATAGTTGTTTTAAACCCCATAAGAGGATCGACACATTTAGCCATGATTTGTACGGGTTTGAAAATTTTTATACTATGTGTAGAATTTGATTGTGGCGCATATGTACTAGGATTTTCGGGATATTGGATGATTTTGAGGAAGGGCTGGTTATCCACTTATGGTGCGATATTGGACTGTAAGAGTAGAGTTTGCTAGACTAGAGACATGTCGCGGATAGACTCTCGAGGTTTCTTGCAACCCACAGGGGTCAGTCATGTTGATCTTCCTTTATTCCCTTTGATTCATCACTTAGAGAATTAGATTCAGTTCCACTTGTTAGAGATTTTCCAGACGTGTTTGAGGAGGTTAAAGGGCTACCCCTAAGAGATAGAGATCGACTTTAGGATCTATCTGAATGACAATGCTAAGCAAATGGCGTTGTCCGTGAGACATATGACTCCTAGGGAGAGGAAGGAGTTAAGTAAGAAAATTTGTGAGCTATTAGGGAAAGGCTTCATTAGACGGAGCATATTTGAGTGGGTGGCGCCAATCGTCTTCGCTATAAAGACCGATGGTTCCCTTCGACTTTGCATAGACTATAGAGAGTTAACCAATGCCCCAGCCTATTTTGTAGATTTGATGAGTTGTGTTTTTAGAGATGTCCTAAATAAGTTCGTTGTAGTGTTTGTGGACGACATTCTGGTGTTTCCAAGAGTATGGAAGAGCATGCTATTCATATTGAGGAGGTTCTTTGCACACTCCGTGTTCATCAGTTGAAAAAAAAATTCTCAAAATGTCACTTTGGGTGTGAGGAGGTGCGTTTCTTGGGGCATGTAGTCTCAAGAGAGGGTTTAGCTATGGATTCCGCTAAGGTAGTAGCAGTACAGGATTGGAAGGCCCCTAAGAATGCTACCAAATTAGAAGCTTCCTAGGTTTAGCTGGTTATCATAGGAAGTTTATCAGAGATTTTGCTAAGATTTCAGCACCGCTTACTCGTGTCACTAAGAAGAATGTGACATTCGTGTGGGACGTGGATTGTAAGGATTCCTTCACGATGCTAAAGAGAGCCCTTACTAGTGCACCACTGTTAGTTTTACCTGATAGAGCTAAACCTTTTACAGTATACATTGATGCATGTGGGACTGGCCTTGGGGGCAGTATTGATGTAGGAGGGAAGGGTAGTATGCTATGAGAGTAGACAGTTGGGAACTCATGAGAATAACTACCATACCCATGATTTGGAGTTGGCTGCTATTGTTTTCGCACTCAACTTTTGGAGATATTACCTGCTAGGAGAGAGGTTCGAGCTTTTCACCGATCATAAATCATTGAATTATTTGTTCTCGCAAAGGATTTAAACTTGAGGCAGCAGCAATGGATGGAGTTTCTGACATCATGTGACTTTGAGATGGCTAACACCCCTAGTAAAGGGAACGTGGTTGCGGACGCGTTAAGTAGGAAGATAGAAACCCTTAGTCCAATGTTCATGGAATGGAAAAGCCTAGAGTTTATTTCCACCTTTGATTTTAAACCCTCTATGAACATCACTCCTGGATTATTGGCAACACTTGAGGTTAAGCCTAGCCTCATAGATCAGATTTGCTCAAGGCAGCGAGGATTCAGAGCTTGTGGATACTCTGAATAGGATTAATAGAGGAGAGGTCTCTAGACATCTCCAATGTATTCCTTTAATAGTAAAGGGTGGATAAGGAGAGATGGAAGACTTTGTGTCCCCATACTGGTGATTTGATGAGAGCAGTTCTAGCAGAGGCACGCCATTCTCGGATAACTTTTCATCCGAGCGGTGATAATATGTATAGGGACATGAAGAGAGTGTTTAATTGTAGTGGAATGAAGAAAGATGCCACAAAGTTTGTGGCTAAGTGTTTTATATGCCATAGAGTTAAGGCGGAGCAACAGAGGCCTAGCAGATTGCTTCAACCATTGGACGTATCCGAATGGAAGCGGGATAGTATTTAGATGGACTTCATAGATGGTTTACCCTGATCTAGGAAGGGGAATGCCAGTATTTGGGTGATTGTAGATCGTTTTACTAAGAGTGCCCACTTCATTCCGATCAAGAGTAAGAGGACATCACCCTATTTGACATCCATATACGTTTGTGACATAGTCCAACTTCATAGATTTTCCTTTAGCATAGTGAGTGACAGAGACCCTATCTTTACTAGCGAGTTTTGAAGGATCTTGCAATAGGCATTAGGGACAATCCTTAGATTGAGTACAACATGTCACCCTTAAACGGAGAGAGTTAATAGAGTTCTTGAGCATTTGTTGAGGATGTGGATTCTTGAATTTGGAGGAAGTTGGGTGGAGCACCTTCCTTTAATGGAAGTCGCTTATAATAATAGTTTTCAGGCTAGCATTGGGATGGCTCCTTTTGAAGCCTTTTATGAAAGACCTTGCAAGTCGCCTTTGTGTTGTTTGGAGTCTACAGAAAGATTGCTACTTGGTCTCGATATGGTTAAAAAGACTTCGGAAAAGATTGATTGATTAGAAGAAGAATGAAGATGGCCCAAGATAGGCAGAAATCCTATGCAGATAAGCGGATAAGGGATATTGAGTTCAAGGTAGGAGATTTGGTTTTCATTATGTTGTATCCGCTAAGAAAGGTAGTGAGGTTTAGATCAAGTGGGAAACTTGCTCTTAGATTCGTAGGACCGTTCCCCATTATTCATGGGGACTTCGTGATGTTTTTCATGTTTCACACTTGAGAAAGTGCTTACATGATTCAACAAAGGTAGTGGAACCTTGCCTACTTGAGAATGTTAAAGTGGCGAGAGAAGCATCAGTTCATCACATTCCTACCAAGATCGTTAGGCATGATATCAATAAGCTTAGGAATAAGAAGTCCCTTTGGTTAAGGTGCAACGGGGAGGTAGTATTGAGGTTTCTATGTGGAAGGCTAGGGAGAAAATATGTACCTCTTATCTGCATCTTTTTGATGGTATGTCTTGAATTTCCTATTTCCGTCTATAGCTTTGAATAGGTTCAATCCTTTAGTATCCTTTGTGAGGGTAGATCTTAGTATTTTACTTATGGATGGTAGGACTGAATGTAAACCTGTTGCTAGAACTTGTATGTATGATGGACTCTGGTGGTTGCAAGTGTTTGCTAGTGGATGCTAATGGACGCACATACACACACTAGGCACTATTATCTCTCAGAGATCGGCCTAACAAGGTCACTAAAGCATATGCATATGGATCTGTGTGCACTTGCATTTTTATTTCATGGTTGCTATGAATGGGTGATTATCATATGATTGTTGCATTTGGATGATGATCGTAACACGCATATAGAACTATCAGTTGTCATTAGGGAATTTGCATTCATTTGGGTACATGGCACGAACATGAGCACATAAATGAGGTCGACTGAATCAGTAGACCGCCTAATCTTTTGCATTAGTTAGATACATTGACACTACACTATTGCATATATCATAAATTGCATTTGAAGGCTTAAGGACAATGGATGTAATGGATGATGGTTGAATATGTGGTTGTAGAATTTGGATGAAAATATTTATTTTGTTCTTCCGTCCTTGGAGATTTCGGGGACGAAATCCTTGAAGGATGGAGAATGTAACAACCTAAAATTTAAGCTATAATAATTAATTAATAAATTAATTAAACAATAAAATAAGTTTGTGAAATTGTCAGAATCGAGCTATGGAAGTTGCACCATCGGGTCCGTAGCGATTTTCTGATCAATTTTCATATATGACTTGTCAAAATCCGAGTCAATATGGAGAAGTTATGAGGGAAACAAGAAATCAGAATTATATGAACAAAAACGAAAAAAAATATAAGGGCATGGGACGACCCATGCTTTGATCAGGTTGACCTATAGGTCGACCCCCAAAGATCATAGGTCGACCCGCAAAACTTCCTAGAAGTAAAAACATCAAAGTACGAGCCGAACACCTTAAAATTTGGTTTTGGTTAATCCTGTGCGTTCGTAGCTGCATCCGACGGTTCTTAGTGAGCCTACGATGTGGTTGCACCAGATTTAATCTTCAAATCCGACGGTCTGAGATCCCTAAGCCACACTATAAACAGAACCCTAGACCTATCTATTTTTCTCATTCAAATTTTCTTCCAATTGGGTTCATTGCCCGAGGCTGAACCCGAAATAGAAAATTTTTCTAGGGAGGAACACATTTTGAAAAAAATATTGTACGCCCTAGATATGGATCCAGGAAGGCCCAGGACTAGAGCGAAGGACCATAGGTGAGTGTTTTGTAGTTATTTTAGATCTATGAGTAATTTAAAATAATATGGTTCTCAATAGTTGTTGCTTTTCAACAATTTTGAGACAGTTTTTATGTAAGTTTATTTACAGTCAGTTTTTAAGTAAATTTCATGAGTTCTTTTCAGTCTATTTTTATTCAGCTATTTTATTCAGTTATTTACATCTGTTCTAAGTTGGAATTTAACTTGTAAATGTTGGTTCTTTTTTTAGAGATTTAATCCTTTTTGACACGAATAAAGTATTAAAAAGAGAAGAATTCACAAATATGGATTAGAATAGAATAACGATAGATTTACAGAAATCTGATGTAAAATGAGAAAAACTAAAATAAAAGTAGAGATGGACTGAAGTAGGCAAATTTAAGATATTTACAAGCATAATTATAACAAGTGGTTATAACTAAAAAGAGAAAATAAAAGAGTAACAGTTGCAAAAAAAATTATAACACGTAGGTTATAATTAGAAAGAAGAGATAACAAATGGGGCTTATTTTAAAACTTAGATCTTGGATTAAGTTAATAAGCAAATATAGAAGCAGGGCCCGTATCGGCAGCATTCCCTTTCAGGTCTAGGACTGATGGTTTCACACGTGGGTGATGCTGGAACACACTTATGCTGATTAGGTTAAATAAGTGGCCAATAGATAGAGACTCAAATCTAGGGATTTGGGCAAGCGTCGTAAAACTAGAAGATTTGTTAGTTGGGACCAGTACCGACAACATTTCCTTTCAGATCGAGGACCGATGGTCTCATACGTAGGTGAAGTTGGGCATGCTTATGCTGATTGGGGTAAGTAAAGGATCAATAGGGACGAAAGTTAGTGTGTACCGGCGATGACTGAGCGTGCGACATCAATTGGGATAAATATTTCGCTACTGTGTCCTTAGCGCTAAAGAGGTGTCTTTTGCTGTGACCAACAAGATTGGTTCACAATGGCACAACAGAGATAGGAAAGGCCGATCAATGGGTAGAATTAGGATTTTAGCCTAATCAAGCTAGCAGTTGAGATAGGATTAGGATTTCAGCCTAATCACGGTAGTTTAAGATAAGTGCAAACAATCAAACCAAACAGTCAAACAGAATCAGAAACGGTATTTTATCTGAGTTTTATCTTTCCTAAATTTTCCTTTCAAGCTAGAACTATTGCTTAGTCTATTATCTTTATCTTTCTTAGAAACGCTAGTAGTTACTTTCACTCACCAGACTTATCGTCTGACCGACTCCTCTATTTCTCCTTTTTCTCACCATAGGCTAGCAGATTTGAGGATAGTTGATTCAAGTTACTTGGAGATTCATTTCCGTAGTTTTCTTATTTCAGATATATTCTTCTACTTTTCATCGTTTTCATTTGGTTTATGATGGATTGGCACTTGTGAAAGGATTATTATTATCTTTATACTCTAATTTTATGAGACTGAGATGTAGTTTCATGAGACATGAGACATTTTGAGTTTTTGAGATATGTTATGTTTTAACGACTTATTTCAAGATGAAGTTTAATTTTGAATGATAAGTTATTATTTAAATGTTTCCGCTGTTTTTTACTTATTTATCTTGTGAATCTTAGTTTCCATGATGCTTTAGCTATACCTATTACACACCACATCCATTGGTGTGCCCTTTTTGGGAATACTAAGGGGTGTGAAGTGTTTCAAAAACCATAGATGTTATTTAAGTATCTAAGTAGTGTAAACTAATTGGTGTCGTTGGTGTAGTCCATAAACATGATTCATTATAACACCTTAATGTGAAAAGGTGGGATGGTTTTAATAGGCACTGTTTTATTAAAACCATAGTTTTTGTTTAAAACATATAAGTTGTAAAACTATTTGTTGTTTTGGGTCAACCCATAAACATCGTCCATTATAACACTCTAAGTTAAAGAGGTCGAGAGGTTAACTCGATTTTAAAAGACCCAAATTTTGATTTTGATCTTCACCTAAATTGTGAAAAGCAAAATAAATTTTGTGTTTTGTATATACTCTTAGGATTTAGAAGGGTATTATGCAAGTAAATAAAGTGGAATAAGTATTTATTTGGTGTTTTATAAAGAAATGACTATATAAAATATTCATAAACAAATTTGGTATTGAATAAAATAGTAAATACAAATTTATGTGATTTAATATAGTCAAGAAACCAATAATTTTAGAGTATAACTTTCAATTTTGTCCGGGTTAGTTCAGATAATATTTTAAGCAATAACTAAAGGCTAATGAGCAAAGAATGGTATGCTTAGATAGTAATCTATATTTTGGGCAATCAAGAAAGTTTTGAAACTAAGTTAGGAGTTTGTTGTTAATCTTTTGACATTTTAAATAACGTTGAGCGTTAGATTTTTCCTTATGGAATTTGAATGATTGATATCGCTAGTGTATTCCTTAACTGAATTAGATTGATTTTATTTAATTAAATTCGATTGGTTGATTGTGTGGTCTAATATACCATAGTTTATAAAGTTAATTTTTTTTATAAACCAACGTTTTTGAATTATTTTTTATTAGGACTTAAATCCTGGTGCTTTTGAAAATGTGATTTTGGATATTTTATTTATTTAGGAAAGAGATAATAATTGTTCACTCTAGTTGTTGTATTTGGGGGAACCAGAATTCCACTAGATGCTCCATGTTGTTTTGATTCTAGAGTTTTACATGTGTTGCTAGGAGGAACCCCTCCTTTTTTTTGGTTTTAATATATTTCTTTTTGAAGAAATTTGAAAATAAAATTTTGAATATAAAGAGCCCAGACATTTAGTTCTAAATTTATCTTTTGATATGATTGTATGCACAGTATTTTATTTCAAAATATTATTTGAACTTGGTTGCATATAGATTTATATCATATTAGTTTTGCTGGATAAGTTACATGTGATTAATGTGTTAGGTATTTCTGGGATAATCTGTTTTCTAGGATAGGATTGAGGTAAATGTCGAAGACGAAATTTTTTTAAGGGGAAGAGAGTGTAACGACCTAGAATTTCAAAGCATTAATTTATATATATTTAATTAATTTTAAATATTCAAATAATAGGTTTTATAATTAAAATAAAAACACTTTTTAATAATAAATACCGAAGATAAAATAGTTTTCGAATTTAGTTTATAAAAATATTTAGTTCGATGAAAAACATAAAATGTGACCGGAAACTTTTTTCTGAATTTTCGAACTTTAATCGTACAAAAGTTATTTGAAATGTTTTGCTTACTTTATTATATATATGCACACATAGACTAATTATATAATATGGGTTAAGATAGTATAATCTGGTTTAATTAAGTTAATTAACTTAAGATAATGATGATGTGGCACTTTGGCAACTAAATAAAAAATAAAACATAGAATAGTCGCATCTGGGGAGATAAGATTTGACATTTTGGCAACTCAAAGTACAAACATGTTTAAACATGTTTCTAGCATGTGTAAAAGGAGGGAGGCTTGGTGATAAGGTGGAAGCATATGAATGGAGGGCAAAGGACAAGGGTATTATGGTAAATTCCTTTATGCATTTTGTCTAAAAGTTTTTCTCCATTTTCTTTTCCCTTATTCTTTTCACCTTTTCCATTTTTTCAAAAGTCTTCATCTTCCTAAAAGCTTCATGAAACATTTTAATGGCTTCCATTTATAATTTTAGGTTTTAAAAAAATCAAAGTTTAAACTTTATTTCATGTTTGGATAGCTTTCGGTGAGTAAAACTCTTAACTTTTTTTGGGAAATATTTTACTTTAGTTTCATTGTGATTTATATTGCTTGCATGGTTTGGATATGATGTTAATTTGTTCATGTTTAGTTTGGAAATGTATATGTGTGATGAACGCAAACATGTTAAGTAAATGTTAGTTAGAAACTGGTAAGTAAGTAAAATTTTACCCTAAAAAACCAAAGCTTTAAAGCTATATTCATGTTCATATTTTTTACCTATTAATGCTTGTTGGATGTATGCTTAAACCATTGCTATGTGATATTTTGTTGTGTTGATAATATTATAAATTTGTTTGCTGAATCGCCCATATAACGACAGTCATTGTATCGACACTTTCGGAAAACCACTTCTCATCAATCCATTTGGTTTCATCTTCGCGCTTGCAATTGTTTGACAAGTTAAGGAAGGTTTTGATCAATGATGTTTTCAAAAATAATTAATTATTTTAATAATCATTATTTAATTTAATTAATAAGGATTAAGGTTAACTAATTAACTTATTAATGATGTGTTTTAAATTTAACTAAATAATTAGTTAATGATGTTTTAAATTTAATTAATCATTTTATTTAATGATGTTAAAGGCTAATTAGTCTTTTGGAAATGATGGATTAAAGTTAATCAATCAATCAATTAATTAATGATGTTTTAGAGGTTATTTACCCTTTTCAATTTAAGGTTATTGGGTTAATCAATCAACTTACTTTTTGAAGTTTTAAAGTGAATTTATCAAAGTAACAAGTTTATTTTGACTTTGTCGTTCATTTTATATAATGATAATTAATTATTGAATAATTTAATTAATTATATTTTCCTAATTTATTTAATTAATAAGGTTTAAAGTTGTTTTCCCTTTTTATTATTTAAAGTCATTTGAAGTTCAAAAATCAGATTGTCTGATGAAGTTTAAAGTTAATTAATCAATGTAATAAAGATGTTTTAAGTTATTAAATCCGTTTTAAATTGATGTTTTGAAGTTAGTGAACTCCATTCACAATGTATTTTAAAGCTAATACTTGTAATTTGAGGCTAAGCATGAATTCGGGTTTTTAAAAGAAAAAAGTTTGATACGTTTATGGGCTGACATGACTTTGAGATAACACTATCTTGACTTGTCCGGTATTATTGTTAACCAAAAGATAGTACAATTTGGAATTCGATGAGTGGTGATAAGTATACAAGACTTAATTTTCATATATGATCGTTTTATATACTCGTTAATTGGTTTCCCAACTATCGGTTACCTTAGCTTCTTTATTTATCGTCATTCTAAGACGATATGTTGCTCCGTTGGGCTTTGTTGTCCTTTTTCGAAAATGACTAAAGAAATAGCACGAGAGGAAGCCAAGTTATGCGAAGTTGCTCCCATTAGGATTTTTCACATCTCATCTAGATTTTTGTGTACCGTCACATGAAAAACGCTTAAGATTTAGATGTGAAATATTCGGATACTCGGTAAGGTTTGGTGGGGTCTGGCTTAGTATTGTCCGAGAAGTGTCACGGAATATATGAGCTTCTCAGAAGTATATTGCTGAGGTATACTTCAAGGGAGGTGCACCTTCCTAGTCATTATTGGAAAATTTTCACTTTTTTATTTTATTCGAACCTTTGAATCTATTTTCTTTAATTACAAAGGGAAGATTCAACCACTCTTCGCGGTCTTCAATTATTGGTCTTGTCCATTCTATTGAGTTTGGATAGTTATCTTGTTTAGTCCATTATATCGAGTTTTGGGCTGTTGTCATGTTTTTTCCATTCTATCCAGTTTGGATTTTTATTCCGATTATTTCCATTTTTTCAAGAATAAATGTTATACTAATTGTACCCGTCATCTATGTTTGGATTTGTTTCCTATTTTTCATTTCCATTTTGCGTTATGTTTGGTTGTTGTTTATGTGGAAGAAAACCCATTCTGCGTTGGCGGCATGGTCCTATATATTATGTTTAATTACATCTCATTTGTTGTTTCATAGTTTTACTCATACCAGACATTTTGTCCAACCCGAGTTGTTTATTTTCCCCAAACTCTCGGGTGCTCAATTATATTTGGGTAGTCCGAGAATAACAGGTTTTATTTGGAGCTCTTTGAAGATGGTGATCGAGCAAGTGGCTCCTTAGTTATCTAGTCATTTATGTCTGCAGTATGATTATATATGTGTATTTTGTATCTTAAAATTGTAAAGTCGGAATGTATAGCTGCAAATTTGTTAGGTGTAGTACTTTTTTATAACTCTGATAACTCCTTATAAGGTGAACCTTTTGTACTATATCATTTTAGGTTATATGTAACCATTCTGCTGTAAGGTTTATCTATTTTGTCTTGTTATATTCTTTATTTTACCCCAAGATAACTTGTCTTCCGGGTGCTTACGCAACGGTACACGAATGCTGAGGATGTATCAAGTGTCGTTCACATGGATCAGAAAGGTGGGTCGGCACAATGAATGCAGCCACCATATTGAACCTTGTCAAATAGCTTCTCAAGATCTCTCTAGGCCTTTGTTTCACACTCAACTATGCCATCATATTCTTAGGTCGTGAAGCATGAACTTTGAACTGTCTTAAGAACTCGTTCTACAATTGCCAGAACCATATCGCCTCCAAGTCCGTTAAGTATAATAGGAAGCACCACCCCATTACCTCCTCAAAAGCACTTAACACCTCCATATATTAGATGTATGTTATCGGATAAACCATCGAATTCAACTTTCCATTGTATTTCTAGCGTCGAAAGCTTAAAATCAGGAGGATTCCTTACACTTCAGATATTAGAAGTGACTGGGTTCGTATTTACGTCCTCCAAACTCTGGTCTAGGGGCCATCTCTAACTATTCACCTTCTAATTTAGCAATTCAGTTTTCATCGTCCAACGAAGGTCTTCGACCAAAAGCGATGTTTTGCCACCTGCTCCCGTGGGGAAACTTCGACACATACTCTGGCATGTACTTCTCTGGTTTTACATTAGCACTCTGACTTGCTCCTCTGGTTTCATTCTATCCTCTGTTCCTATGGAGAGGTTTTGGCACATACTCTTCCGATCGTTGCTCATTCACATTTTGATTTGTGTTTCTAGCTCCGGCATTATTTGCTCCCGGCATCCTAGCACATTCCAAGTACACACCATCTTTGACTCCAAGTATAATTTTGTCGGTACCGAGTTGATTTGGGTTAGTACCGAGTTGTTCTATTTGTGGGGCCATTGTCTCAGTTTACTCCGCTCCAACTTCAGTTGTTCCTGCATTAGCTTCTAACACTTGGTTTTGAACTTCTATGGCTCTAGCTATTCCTTGTTGTCCTATCCTATGGGAAATCCTTCATGCATTTCCTACCGTTGAGTCACTAATCCATCCCACATCTCCTTTATTATTTTATTCATCTCTTCTCTGGTCATATAGATGGATTGATGAGGATCTAAACGCATCTAACGAGTGCCTTAATGCTTTGATTGGCTCATTGCAGCCTTAAATCTAGTGTTAGGTCCCTTCATCTTCCCAAAATCTCACATCTAAGCTTTATGATGTGAAATCTAGCTTCGTTCTCAATGAAGCACCAAAATATTAACTTAGAAAATGATCAACACCCAAATATAAGATGAAAGCACCAGTCCTTTTAAAATAGATGTAAAAGTAATAGAAATACCAAATTAAGCAAGTACATATAGCAGAAATATAAAAGGACATGCAAGAATTTTCATAGTGGTTCGGCAATCTCTAGCCTCTGTTCACTTTGGCCTCTGTTATTCGTTGCTCTCTCTCTCGGGATTACAACTAGTTATATCTGACCTGACCACTATCTAGTGAATCTCAAATTTACAATGGAGTTTTTATATTGTTTTTGAGGTAGAGTATAGGAGTGAAGAAGAAGATGAAGTCTCCAAAGGCAGAGATATTAGATCCCTTTTAGCTGCAGATAGGCTGGTATTTATAGAGAAATAGAAGTATATAGAGTTAGAAGTCCGCTTGCAGCAGAGCCCAGAAATCGACCTAAGGTCATACGAGAAATTGCAGAGCACCATGACTTGTTGAAACAAGTCGGTACCGAGTTAAATAACTTAGTACCAAGTTATTCCCTCAGTGGGAAATAACCTGCAATATTTTGCATTCTTCTTCTTATTTTATTTTGATGTGTTCCATGTTGTTTTCATCCATTATTGGTTGATTCTGGTAATTATTCCTTCATCACTTGGGTTATCCTGCTATTTTAGCGGTCATCTCTTGAACTCTTGGGATTGATCATCCACAACTCTTGAAAGTCACTTATTCGTATATGAAAGAGGTAAATAAGAACTCAAATGAAGTTGGAGAGTTAAGATGGGTGGTGGAAATAACTCGGTACCTAAGCTAAACGAGTCCATGCTTACTTGTTTCCTTTGCTTATTTTAGTTGAATTTCTCACATGTTATTTCCTTGCTTTATCTAAGTGTTCCTCCAATATTTCTATTCATTTCATTCGCGTTTTAATCTTCTAAGTTAGGTTGAAATATGCTTTGGCTCAAAAGCGGGTTAACATCTTCGCACTAGACATGTTGCACGTGCACATACACGTATATGCATATTTGATACAAATATACATATTATATACACATTATATAAAGTATATGGAATACTAAATCAAATCATTTTATCAAAAAGTTAAATAAAATAACGATTTTATTTAAAATTTATTTAAATTATATTTAAGTTAATTTAGACTTGATGTGCCCAATAAGATCCAAATGGTAAAAAAAATTGAAATTACCCATTTAACCCGTTGTGTGCTAGTCGATTTCAACACTAAGGTCTCGCTAAAATCTTTCTAATGCCTAATCTTATGTATACAATTGAGCCTAAAGCCGCAGCTCACGTGCCAAAAACATATGCAACTCGCTACTGAAGATGTACGTGTCTTAGCCCACTATTGCCAAATGGTATGTGATTCGCTACTGAAGGTGTACTCGTCCCGCTATCGTCAAATCCTATGCGACTTGTTGTTGAAGATCTACGCATTTTAACATGTTACTGCCAAACCACATGCGACTTGCTACTGAAGATCTACATGTTTTATCCCACTACCATAAAATCATATGTACACTATTGAGCTCAAAGTCCCAACTCATGTACTGTTAAATAGACACTATAGGGCTCAAAGCCTCAACTCGTTGTCGGTAGACATTATTACTCCACCGAAGTACACGTGACACCTACTATATATCATACCATCAAGCACAAAGTCTCAGCTTATGTGACACTACCATGGAAATCACACGTGGCTATTATGATCAAGTCCATGCATGACATTCACCTTATGGTCTATGGCACATAGAGAACAAGTGCAAAACTCATTATTACCCCACTGTTTACGAAGATACTGTATCAAGCATCTACCCGTGAGCAAAAAATCATATAACAAACCTAAAATAAGAAGACACATTTCTAAAACATCTTAAAACACATCAAACTATATAAGATTATGTTCCTCGTCTCACCACGAACTCGGTGCTGTGAACCATGCATGAAACGGAGTCTGTATGCGAGAGATACAAGCATTCGAAGATACAATATTTATTATAATTATTTAAACAATAATTTAATTATTATATTTATTTTTTATTTAGTTTCTTTTTCTTCATTCCCATGTTGCTACAGTAGCCAAAAAATCATGACTCATATACATCAACTTAGCCACTATGAACTTTCGATCATCGACGCCTCCTTCGACCGTTCCATCTTGATCCAACCATATCACCAACTTGCCTATGTCGTGCCGCACCCAAAACCGCCTGTGCTAGCCCCTTCGACTACCTTAGCATGTTCCACTACCGCTGGAGGTTTTCCTCTACTGTATACGACCTTAAATCGAGTTGGGGTAATCGGTGAAGGAACCGGGCCAGTCAAATAAGGGTGAATTGGGTAGGTTTCAAATTTATTTCTATTTTGGATCTATAAGGCCTATGAAGTCTAAAGAGATTTTAGATCCAATCTAAAATGTGTTTTAAATAAAACCCTCACTTTACTTAATTATTTCAAGAGTGTGAATTTTATAAAATTAAATGTGTAAATGTATCAAATACAACCTGTGAGAAATGCGAATTACGGATCTTAAGGCTAGAATTAACACTAGAGGAAGGGTGGATAGTGCTTTAAGGAATTACTAATCTTTTTGATTTTATATTGATTTGAACACAAATTATGCAATATTCAGACACAGATATGATCACAGAATCAAACGCAGATGTAGATATAAAGTAAAAGCAATAAAGGAAAGAACACACTGGATTTTATACTGGTTTAGAGTTCCCCTACATGCAGTCCTGCACACAAGTACGAATTTCCTTTCAAAATCAATTCTTACAATTACACCCTCGATTTCAAGGCCACAAGGTACACCACTCCATATTCACAATCCTCTGGGTAGAGATACTTGATTTTACAGGCAACAAGTTCACCCAATTGATTTCCCAGGCTACAATCACACCTTTTCTCGCTTGATTGATTTTACAGGCTACAATCACACCTTTTCTCACTCATTTAATTACAAAAAAGCCTATAACTCTGAATAGCACTGAGATCTTGTTGAGATAGTGATAGAGAATCGAACCAGAGATGATCTAGTTAGATTCAATGGTGATTTCGGCAAAGTAATGGTAAAAATGTATATAAAGAAATGTGAAAGAAGAAGAGGAGTGAAATCAGAGAAAAATATGAATATAAATTCGTTTAAAGCATCCCCTATTTATAGTAGAACAACAACCATGTCCATTCATGAAAGGATATGATGAATAGACACTTCCTTTGAAATTCAAAATTTTGAAATAAACTGCCACCTTGTCAACAAGGGTATATTGGGGTTGTCGACAGGCCTATGGTTTTTTCGGTGATTTCTTTTTCTTTGAAAATAACTTCTATCTTGTATTAAAACTATTTTAAACTTTATAAATATACTTAGCTATAGTTAAAATACATAAATAAGTATAGAGAATAATATTTTAGTATATATAACATTTTACTATATATTTAAATCTAATTTTAAATATTAGAAGTTAAATATATTATAATTAAAAGATAGTTTAAAAGCAAGGATAATTTTATTTTGAAGATAAAGATTATTTTGAGGATAAAAGTATTTTAAAACCAGGATAGATGTTTTTGATTCTTTTAAAAGGAAGATTTTGAAATCATTTTGAAAACAAAATATAATTTTGTAAAACATTTGAATAAAAGTTAGTGGATACAAGATAATGTTCCACTAGATTTTTTGTAGGTTCCATCCTACTTAGGGTTCCATCCCTTTAACGAGATTGAAGCGGATTCCATTCCAAGAATAAAATGGATTTTAAGATGTCAGTGCTTTTCTAGGAGTTTTAACAAAATTCCTAATTAAATTACTTATTATTGAAATCTTGAACTCTTGATAATCTTGATACTCATGAGTCTTCATTCTTGATATCTTCAGTATTGAATCTCTATACTGTACACTCTTTATTCTTGGTACCTGCATGGTTAAATCCTACATATACATATATATCTAAACTATAATGTTAGTATTTATATTTTATAATCCTATTCTAAGGTTGTTGTCATCAAAACCATCTTCTTCGGGACTAACAATCTCCCCCTTTTTGATGATGACAACCTTTGTTTATAAAATATTACTTCTATCCTAATAACTCCCCTAAAACTAATAAATCCCGCTAAAACTAATAACTCCCCCTTAACCTATGCCTAACTATCCTATTTTATACTTCTCCCCCTTTGTCATCAACAAAAAAACTAACTCCAAACTATATAACTCCCCCTTAATCTAATACTATATGACATGTGATTATAATGATAGTGTTATCATAAATAATCAATACTTAATTCTAAAACTAAAACTAAGTCCTTAATTACTAACTATCCTAATTAAGAATGCATATATGATAATACTTATAATAGTGATAATATAAGAACACAAATCATTTATTAATTATATATTGTTATATTTACATTTGCATAGAAAAAATAAGTAAGAGCATATAACAATAAGAAAGAGAGAAAAGAAACTAATGTGTATTTATACATATTATGTTTTGCACACCAATTACCAATGCACACCAAACCAAATCAAATCAATCCAAGCAATCAATTGAAATCAAACAAAGCAATCAAATAAAATCAAACATTACGAGGAACTTCCACCCATCCTTCTTCTTCAAATATAGGGTCTGCTTTAATGACATCCCAATTTTCATTTTTATTGGTGAGAGAGACTGGAGCATGTGCTTCATTATCATCTTTGTGTAGGGAGGAAATCGTCCATCATATCGTATCGAAATGCTTTTCTTGCTCCTTGATCATCTGCATTTGACTCAACTCTAAGTGTACTGATTACGAAGAATGAAAGAAAGAATATTTTTGAAAGAGTTAAGGGTTTCTTCAAGATTCTTGGTCAAACTATGAATTGGATTGGCCATATTTGAGTTTATAAGAAGAAATATGGATAAAGTAGATAAGAAATGATTTTGAGTGATGAATTCTGGAAGAAATATGTATTTATAGGTGTAGAAATTCTTTTGAAATGAATGGACACAAGGTAGTTATTCTAATTTCAAACTTAAAATGAAAAGTCATTTCTGACCAGTACTTGTCGACAGGGTCTAGGGGGGTTGTCGACAGGGGTCAGTTAATTGTGATGACTCATTTTGATTTTGTGAATAATTGTATATATATATATATATATATAATACACTAACATTTATTCTGGAGATAGGATAAGTTAGATAAAAAAAAAGTAATTCAATTTCATTTCATAATAGAACGATACAATGATTAAACATTAAGAACTACATGAACATTCAAATCAAAACAAACTAAAACCAATACAACACGACATGAAAAGGTAGAACTAGTTAGAGGATGATGAAGATGAAGATAATCCAAGCTTCTTGCTGATTTTGGAGAAAAACTTGTTCATCTTGGATGACATTTTATCCAATTTCTTACTAAGGATCGTTTAAGTGTCCATTGATTCTCAACAATGATCTTTTGATTTTTGAGTAAGGTTTTGTTGGTTGGAATGGAGGGATAGTCAATACATTCCAAGGATGTTTCACTTTCTTCTTCTTCTATTTCCATTTCATCCCCTTCTTCTTCTTCTACTTCCTCCTCTTCCATCCCCTCATGAGCCAAACGCTCTTCCTTTTTGGCAAGAGTTTCATATGCTTGAAAACATATGGAATTTTCATAAGAGAAATGTTTGAGTGATTAAAAAATTTTCTTGAAACAAATTCTTCTCCTTTGAAATCTACTCCAAAACAATTAAAAATTCGAGTGAGATTAAAAATTCGAGTGGGATAAATTCCATGATACAAAGTGTTTTCACCTATTTCAAGATTTTTGAGACGAAATTCATCCACAATAACTTGCGCCCAATTAATATCATAATTTCCAAAAATAGAAAAAAGTGATTTGCAAACTTTTGAAGTTGGATTGTTAAAACTCCCTGATCTTGGGGTCAAAGTATGTTGTAAAAGAAGATTAACAATTCTAGCTTTTGGTCGAAAGTTTCGATTTATGAATTCAAAGTTATCATTTCCTTAGAAAATGTGATGAAATGTCTCACAATCATTTTCGTCGATATTAAAACTAGAAAGATCCATTTCCATGCTCTTGCAATTTAGAATGGTACCCAAAATATCATAATTTAAGATGATTCTAGTGCCTTTGACACTACTCCAAATTTCATCATCATTTCCATTATAAAATCCACAGTTGAGATTTGCATAGAAATTCTTATAAGATTTGGATGACAAACAAAATCATTTTGTGAAGCATCAACAAGACTAGGAAATTGGTTGTTTGCAAAAAGAGAATCAATTTCATAAGTAGAAAAATCTTAAAACAAAGCTAACTTCCCGGGATGGACTTTTCCATAGTTAACATAGTTGATATATGCTTTTATAGCCTCCGGATCATTGAAAAGTTGCTCTTTTATCTTTCTGAAAATTCTCATTATGGAAGGGTTGCTTGAAGAAGCCATTAGAGTAGAGAGTAGAGAGCTTGATATTTTTAAGTAAGAGTTTGAATTTAAAAATGAAAGTGAAAAGTTGTGATAAGAGATAGTAAATAAATAGATTCTAAAAGGACATGTTCTCTGGATAAAAGGTGACTTTTCAGAGTCTTGAATGAAGTGAAAAGATGGAGGGAAATTTAACATTTGAATTCAAATTTTGAATTTCAAATTTCCGTACCCTTGTCGACAACGTGGAGGGGCCCTTGTCGACAGGTGTCTTTGAATTTTCATGATTTATTTCTCTTAAGTATTCTAATATATATACATATATTTATTATTTTTAATGTCTATATATATCTGGAATATTACTAGAATTATAGTATATTCCATAAAATATTATGATACTATTAAAAAATAAAAAATAATAATAATAAAATAATAGTAAAAAAATAATAATGAAAAATCTAAAACTCAAACAACACACCAATTCTAAATCAACCAATCAAGCATCCAATTCTAAGCATGCAATTTCAACCAATTTATTGTAAACTTGTACCTTTTTCTGAGTCTGTTTCTCTGAATTCGTCGGAGTTGTGAACTGTCGTGAAACACATATTTGAGTTATCTGTCTTCTGATCATTATCGCTTGAGGACGAGTCTGAGTCATCTAGAGTAGCAGTAAATGTACGTTTTCGTTTCTTTGCGGAATCATTGTTTATAGGAAGATTTTGCCTATCTGGATGCGGACAGTCTCTTTTGATATGACCGGGTTCGTCACAGTTGAAACATTTGATATAGTTTGACACTACATTCTGATTTCCAGAGTTCTTATAGTTGTTTATCTTAGGATTATTTATCTTTCTGTGTTTCAAGAATTTTCGAAAGTTCTTGGTCATAAATGCTATCTCTTCATCATTATCGCTGTTTGAGTCTGATCCATCGGTCAATGCATTGAATGCAATTGATTTCTTTTCAGATGCTTTGCTTTCTCTTCTTTCAATCATTTGGACTTCAAACGAAATTAGATTTCCAATTAATTATTCTATCTTTAAGTACTGATGTCATTTGCCTCTTCGATCGCAAGTGTCTTTTGATCCCATTCTAGAGTAAGAGAATTTAAGATTTTTCTGACTTGATCTTCTTCTAAAAATTCCTTTCCCAAGGATATTAGAGAATGCACAATATTCTAAAATCTACTATACATATCTGAAATAGACTCATTAGAATTCATTTTAAATAATTGAAACTTATTTGTGAGCATGGAAATTTTGGTCTGTTTAACTTTGCTTGTTCCTTCATGAGTAATTTGCAAAGTTTTTCAGATTTCATATGCAGACTTACAAACTGACACTCTATTAAATTCATTCCTATCAAGTGAACAAAACAAAATATTCATAGCTTTAGAGTTGTTTTGTGCAACGGTCTTTTGCTCAGCAGTCCACTGTGGAAAATCAGTTGTGGGTTCCAAATATTTAGTCCGTGTGATATTCCAAGTGTCTAGTCCTACAGATTGTAAATATATTTTCATCCTACATGCTCAATATGCATAGGTACTGCCATTAAAAAGTGGTGGTCTAACAGTAGACTGACCTTCTACAAATGAACTAGTGACAGGGATAATAGAACCAGTGTTGGTAGTATTAACAATACCAGTGTTGGTAGCCATTTTGAAAATTTTTCAAAATTCAGATTATGAAACTTTGAAAACCTTGCTCTGATACCAAATGTGAGAAATATGGATTACAGATCTTAAGGCTAGAATTAACACTAAAGGGGGGTGAATAATGTTTTAAGGAATTACTAAATCTTTTTGAGTTTATATTAATTTGAACACAAATGTATGCAATATTCAGACATAGATATGATCACAGAATCAAACACAAATGCAGATATAAAGTAAAAGCAATAAAGGAAAGAACACACCAAATTTTATACTGATTTGGATTTACCCTACTTCCAGTCCTGCACACAAGTACGGATTTCCTTTCAAAATCGATTCTTACAATTACACCCTCGATTTCAAGGTCACGAGGTACACCACTCCAGATTCACAATCCTCTAGGTAGAGATACTTGATTTTATAGGCAACAAGGTCACCTAATTGATTTCCCAAGCAACAATCACACCTTTTCTCGCTTGATTGATTTTACAGGCTACAATCACACCTTTTCTCACTTAATTAATCACCAAGAAGCCTATAACTCTGAATAGCACTGGGATCTTGTTGAGATAGTGATAGAGAATCAAACCAGAGATGATCTAGTTAGATTCAATGGTGATTTCGGCAGAGTAATGGTAAAAATGTATATAAAGAAATGTGGAAGAAGAAGAGGAGTGAAATCAGAGAAAAATATGAATATAAATTCGTTTAAAACATCCCCTATATATATAATTTTCCAAAGCGGTTTCAAATAGAAAACATACGTAAACTATTCCTATTTTTATATGTAATCATTAATAGCATTATATCAATGATTAAAACTTAGGTTTTAATCAAAAGTATCTTTTTGGGATTATTTAAAAACAATAACAAAACAGATAGAACAAATCAGCCACATATGTATTTGTTGAAAAGGTTTTAGATCTAAACTATATAAGCAATGTGAACAATCAATTAAATGTAAAATCATACAGAATAGATCTAAGGATGACAAGATGACAGGTAATTGATGAAAGTATATCTTAAAATGGATTCAAATTAAAATAACAAGTTCTAGTGGTCCAGTGGTTAAGACATAGTGGAGTTGCTACATATGGTTGTAGTGGCACCGGTTCGAATCCCAGTGGCCACAATAATGAGACATAGTGCACGGCCACTTATAAAACCGGCTAACCAAAGGCCAGGGCAAACATAGTTTTCTTGGCCCCAAAGTTTACATAGTTTCCTTGGCCCCAAAGTTTAACATCCACGCCTACTTAATCAATAATGGCATAACTAACGGCTCTTTCCTCGCGTTTCTCCCCTTCTTCTTCTCCACCTTCTCTGCCCACCGATCCTCCTCCTCCCCCTCCGGTTATTGTCCCCAACCCCTCTATTCCTCTGCCTCCTCCTCTCCCTCCGCCCCTGCCACCACCTGTCCCGCCCAACACCGTCATTCTGCTCGTTGTCCCTCCTTCTGACCTTAGTTCCCTTTCCTCTCCTGTCATGCCATCTCTCTCACCTCCTTCTTGGACCTCTCTCTTTGCCTCCAAACCTCGCAATGCTGGTGTTTTCTCTCCCACGGATTTCAAGCTTAATTATCTCGGCAAACCTCTTCCGCCTCTTGCTGATTTATACACTGAAGGAAAAAACTACTAGGACGATTACCTAGTTGGTTTTTTTCTTGGTGTTAGTGTTAATTATATGGCAGTCATCACCCATATCAAGAGATACTGGAAGCTTAAGGGATCCTATGATGTTAAGTCAAATGGTACCAACTTTTTTTTTCAAATTCAATTGCCAAGAGGATAAACTTAAAATTCTGAAAGCTGATCCCACCTTCATTTGTGGGCAAATGTTTATTATTACAACTTGGAAACCCTCTTTTGGCACTGTGCAATCACAAGTCAAAAATGTGCCATATGGATACATTTGTATAATATACCACATATCGCTTGGACTTTACTTGGCATTAACTGGATTGCCTGTCAGTTGGGTAAACTGATTTGCTTCAATGAAGCCATAGAGAAGCAAGAGTGTATGGAATACGCTAAGTGTTTAGTTGAAATTTCGCCGGATAAAGAGTTACCGGAATATATCCTTATTGGAGATAGTAAAGACACTGTTCAAAAAGTGTATGTCGAATACATGTGGAAGCCCCTAATATGTACTGCGTGTAAAGTTTTTGGCCACTCCACTAAGACATGTGACTTACAAGGCAGCAAGGAAGACACTAATATAAAAACTTGTGACTTGCACGCCAACAAGGAAAAGGCAACTCAAAAACCAGACACTTCAAACCATTTACAAAAGAATACCGTGAAAGATAATGCTAGAAAAGATGGTGTTGAAATGCACAGAGCGAAGCAACAATTTTGGCAAAGGAAAACTAAACAACCAAACTTAATAACTTCAGAATCACAAAGCATCATGGAAGTTAATGAAAATAAAGACGCAACTGCAAAAGACACTACCCAGGAAAACAAGGAAAAAGCAATAGATGGAAATATAGAGATCAACAACTCCTTCTCTCTACTTGCTGATATAGAGGAAGGCGAATTATTTGAGGTACATGATGATGCTCAAAACAACGAAGAAACACGTTCGGAACTCAACAACAATATTGCAATGGAAATGCACAATGTAAATGGAAAACAAGTCAGAGGTGACCAACATCAAAGCATACCAATAAATAGTGAAGCATTTTCAAATCACGCACAAGCAAATACCACAAAAAACAATCTGGATACAATGGAGACAAGTTTGCCTTTGCAAACTTCTACTACTCCCATGCACAGTAAAGACAGAGATACAAACAATATGCAATTATCTAAAAACGCATCAAATCCTTCACACAAAGCAAGTAGTAGAAAAAATACTCCTACTTCAAAAAAGCAAGTAAAAAGTCCATATATGAAGTTAAAGCCGCCCCCTGACATTGCCTTATATCTGCCTGATACTTCCACTCCTAAGCATAAAGCTTCTGTTCACATCAATTCTGAATCCGAAGAAGAATGCTCCAGTATGTCAGCAGAGGACTTAAATGAAGGCATGGCTTTTTCCGCAGAACAAATACTTGCTAAATTAAGCTCCAGAAGTACATCAGGAAAGAAGAAAAGAATCACCAGGCAATCTTCCAAAACAAACAAAAAGAAGACATGATTGACAGTATAGGTTACTGGAATATCAGGGGAGGTGACGATGATGCAAAAAAATATGAAATTAAGCAACTTATACAGGGCAACAAACTGCAACTTCTATGCCTTGCTGAAACTAAATACACTGAATTAGAAACTATAGCTACTGCAAAATTAATTGCGCCCATTTGGTCTATGATACACAACCACAGTAATGCTCCTTATGGTCGCATTATGGTTATATGGAATCCTCTTATATTTTCTGTTTATGCGGTGGCTACTCATAGGCAATATATACATTGCAGTATATTGCACTTGCCCACTAATACAAATTTTGTTTCTACTTTTATATATGCAGAAAACTCTAAACATAACAGGCAATACCTGCTTGACTTGCTCCCCTCTCTACATCCCGTTGCTCTTCCGTGGATCTGCTTGGGTGATTTCAATTGTATGCAATTCTCTGATGATAAATCTGGAGGGCTTCCTCTTACTATTAATGACGTCTCCCCTCTTAATAACTCCATTCAAACTTCCCAGCTACATCAAATGCCGAAAACTGGAGTCTTCTTTACGTGGAATAATTGCAGTAGATCAGGAACACGCACGTTTTGTAGGCTGGATAGATCTTACTTCAACAATGATGCTTTTACTATATGGCCTACCCTCTTATCCCATTTCCTTCCCCCGTCTTTATCGGATCACAGTCCGATCATTCTTGATTGGGGACATGTTTATGTAAAAGGGCCCTCCTCCTTCAGTTTCTTCAATAACTGG
Source organism: Allium cepa (assembly GCA_030765085.1). Taxonomy (NCBI): domain Eukaryota; kingdom Viridiplantae; phylum Streptophyta; class Magnoliopsida; order Asparagales; family Amaryllidaceae; genus Allium; species Allium cepa. The sequence goes on along the minus strand of CM060940.1, from coordinate 815,845,913 downwards.
ACACAAGAAAATGAGTTCATGAGTTTAATACAGCATACTGGGAGTGCTAATAAGCTTGGCAATCCCATGTACATACTTCAATCAAAGCTTAAAGATTGCAAAATAAATATCAAAACTTGGGCTACAGAAAAATTCGGAACAGGTAATCAACTAACTTCCAAAATAAGAAATGATCTTAACAACATACATATTATGTTGCAGGCTAATCCCAATGACATCGATTTATCAAGAAAGGGAGCACGCCTTATCAGCTCGGTTAAAAGCAGCTATCGTCACTGAAGTCGATATGCTGAAAGCAAAAAATAGGAATAATTGGGAAATAGGAGGTGACAAAAACTCTAAAATCTTTCACACCTCTTTGAAGATAAAAAAAGCTGCTAGCATCATCCACAAGATAAAAGATAAAAATGGTTACGAAGTTACTACTCAGATTGGTATCAAAAATGCTTTTCTTACTTACTACAAATATCTCTTTTCCAACACAGAACTCAAACCTGAACTACACCTTCTTACTGATCTAAATTTTAAGACCATCACTATCGAACAGTCCAATTGCCTTATAAAACAGATCACCATTGAGGAGATAAAAGATGCAATTTTTAAGATGAAGAAAGATAGCTCTCCTCGCCCGGATGGTTTCACAGCTCATTTCTTTCAAAAATGTTGGAGCATTATTAATATAGATTTTTGTAATGCCATTCTACATTTTTTTAAAACCAATATTCTCCTTAATGGCATTAATCATACTAAACTTGCATTAATCCCTAAAACTGACCTACCACAAAGTGTCACTGAGTTTAGACCCATTGCATGTTGCAATGTCATTTATAAATGCATTGCTAAAATCATATCTAAACATATGAAAATATGCTTGAATGATTTAATTTCTTCAAATCAAAATGGTTTTATTCTTGGTCGGTCTATTACTGACAACATTTTGCTATCCCAAGAATTGATAAGAGGCTACAATAGGAAAAATATTTCTCCTAGATGTTTTCTCAAACTTGATATACAAAAGGCTTTTGACACTATTAGATGGGAGGCTATTATATCCATCATGTCTAGAATGAACTTCCCTCTCCCCTTTCTAGCTTGGATACATACTTGCATATCCACTGTCAAAGTATCTTTATCTAAAAACGGTGAATGCTTTGGATATTTCAAAACTGAAAAAGGTATTAGACAAGGGGATCCCATCTCCTCCTCTATTTTTGTCATCGTTATGGAAGTGTTAACTCAACTACTATGCAGGGAAAACAATAATAAAAATATTGATTACCATCCTAAATGCAAAATTCATAAAATCTCTTCCTTAATGTTTGCTGATGACCTGCTCCTATTCTCTAAACCAAATATCAAATCTATTTCTAATATTTTTGCTACCTTGGATATTTTCAAAACCATGACTGGCTTGCAAATTAACAAAAGAAAATCTCACATAAGTATAGCGGGCGTGACTGATTCCTTGATCATTAACATACTACAACTTTCTGGCCTTCAAATCATGGATATGAATGCTTCCTACTTAGGAGTTCCTTTATGTAAGGCTAGAATAAACACTTCTCAATGTCTCCCTATGTTCGAAAAAATAACACAAAAACTTAATTCTATGAACACTTCTAACATATCTCAAGCTGGTAGACTTATGATCATTAAAAGCATTGCCACTGCCATGTGCACTTATTATTTTCGTTTATTTATCATACCTGTTAAACTCATAAACATGCTTAATCGCGCTTTTAATTACTTTATTTGGCATGGTAATATCTATTCAAACAAACTTATTCCTATTGCATATAAAAAGATTATCACACCTTTTAAAATGGGTGGTCTTGGTATTATCAATCTCAAAATATGGAATATTGCTGCTAACTCTAATCATGTCAATAAACTTCTCACTGATAAGCATGGTCTATGGGCTGCCTGGAACAGGCACTATAACCTCAAAAATAAAAACTTTTAGACTATGAATTCCGATACCAATGCAAGTTACCATTGGAAAAAAATATTAAAGCATAGGCAGCATTATTTACCTATGGTTCAATGTGATAAACACAATGCCTTTTGGTTCTCTCCGTGGTGCTCTCCAGGTATGATTCTATCTTCTCTTGTCGACTACAATCTTATCTCCAACTCAGGTATCCCTCTACAAGCGACTGCTAATGACTGTATCTCCGAAGTTGGTATTCAACTGCCCCATGTTTCCTCGACCTCTCTGACTTCTGTTTGGAGCCTAATCAGAGGAAAATTCACTAAACCTAATATAGAAGGTCTGACATGGTGCGATAAACCCCACAACATTTCTTATGTTTACAATTCGATCATTTGCAGCACGACCAATACAAACTTGGCCTGGCACTCAAGAATTTGGCATTCTGGATCAAAACCAAAGCATAATTTACTTCTCTGGAAATGCCTCAGTAATGCTCTGCATACTCAAGACAACTTAGTGAGGAGGAATTTCATCGAACACTCTAAATGCATTCTTTGTAACCGTGCTCCTGAGAACGTCGTCCATCTTCTTTTTAACCGCCTCTTCTCGTTCCAACTCTGGTGTCGTACTCTATTACATATAAATGAACATCCTCCTGCACGTGACTACAAAATCGAATGGATACGTATTTTCAAAGCTACATGATGGAAAACGCAATCTTCATTCCGCCTTCTCAAGTTCCTCAAGTTAACGGTGGCTGCCATATGGGAAGAGAGAAATAAACGTAGATTCGCCAATAATCACTCTTCCATATCTGCTGTTTTGTGCAAAATTATAAGCTGATTTGCTACATATTTATTTATGCAGTAAGCTTGCGTTATGCCTATGTAACATCCCTTAGTCCTTTTGTTTAAGCTTCTCTAAGCTTTGTACCTATTTTCTTTTTTATTTCTAATAAAAAGTGGACTGTCCACTCAAAAAACAGGATGACCTTGCCAAAAAAAAATAAAAAAATAACAACATGGTGATTATATGTCATTAATTAAGATGTAGCAACAAGGGAATCTAATATATGTAACTGAATCAAACAAATATACAGATGAGATGAGATATGTCATGGAGAATAAGGTAAATGACAAATAAATGGAATTGAAATTATTACCTTGAGATGTAGACAAGAGAATGCACCTTGAATGATGAGATAGTTCCTAGATCTAGAAATCAACCTCCAGATGTTGTAGATATCAAGAGGTGTAAACCACTTCTAATAAAAAGATTTGATTTGTACTTGATTTTACGAATTCTAAAGCCATGGAAGCTCTCACACTTTCGGCCATTGCTTGATTGAAGAGAGGATGGAATGAAGAGGCAAAAAACAAAGGAATAAGGAATAATTTTTAAGAAGGGGATAAATGTAGAATTAAGGCTAGAGATTTTTCTCCTTCCGTTAATTAATCCCTTGCCTTTTTAAATCAAACTTCAACCTTTTCCTTCCCCTTCGTTTGGACGGCCAAAGATAGATGTCACATGGGCCTCTAAAGATCCCAAACGCACTCAACATTTATACTATCTAAATACAATCTAAACAATATATCGATATCCTATAGCGATATACGCGTTTCAAACTTTCGTTTACGCACTTCATTAAATGCTAATGGTACTCAACAAATCAATTAAAATTTAGTAATCAATATTTCAAAAATATTAATTAATTTACAATAGTTATAAATTAATTAAATCATGTGTTTATTTGGAATATTCATCAATATGGTTATGTGATTCAAAGGTAAAAGTCAGTCAACGATTAATATCGAACAATTTGAATATTAATGTTTACACGTCACCTTGGCTAGTGATGTGACATTTTGGCCGAATATATCGCTTACACATCTTTTATAAAATCCAATTTTACTTATTATAAGCGGTACCTGGTAGTAACGAGTTTTTATACCAATTCTCTTCGTCAACAACACTATACCATATTAGGACTTATGGAATTTGGCTTTGGTTAAAATTCCAATAACATCCACATTCAAATTGGTTAGTCCAAAAACAAAATCCTTTGTTCAATAATAAAATTTACTATTAACTGTTCTACTTTGGCTAGAGATTTTGACTTCGAGTTGATTATGGTAGACCGTAATACTAACCTCGTATAGCTGAGGAGACGAATATTCTATTAAATAATGTTTCGCTTCCTATGCTTCAATTCTAACCCATCTATAGTTATTCAATGATGTCATGCCATGATTTAACAACAATTGAAATGGAGTGTCCATATTAAAGTTCAATAGTATTCTCAGGTCAGTAAGACAGTGTAACATCGTCACTACATGATTCTCCATTTGATCTTAGTTATATTAACCAACAGAAAACTCTTCAATGTGTCATTCCATAATTATCTTACAACTACCAACATGTAATCCCTTGGTGCTCTGCAATAGCCATGTGATATATACTGCCCTACAATTAAAGAGCGTTGTATACTCTAGTCTCAACGAATGAATCGATATGCTTTCTAGAAACATCTTGACTAGGAATATTTAAAATAATATGTTATTTTCAATGTGATAAAATTCTCATGATTACAATACTTTTTTATTACTATCGCATAACGTATTATTTAAGGATTTTGCATTTATATACTTTAAATTAATTACCTAATTATCTATATCCCTATATAATAAGCTTGTTCGAATAAGATTGGTCACAGAATTAGATATATGTAACAAATTACATAATTGCCCCTAGGGCATACACCTAACTCTATCAACCTTCCATTTACACTTAGGGTCAACTTTGGAATCTTGTTCCAACTTCATCGACTAGTTTTCTCAAAAACTAATTTGGTTAGTCCCTTAATGAATGGGCATGCTATGTTATTTTAATTTTCTACCCTGTCAATCAACTCTCTTCGATGTTGATAAACTGCCTTTATGATGTGAAACTATTCGAAGTATGTCTCTTGACTTATATCGAGATCTAGGTTTTAGCGAATTATATCATAGCATTGTTATCATATAATAATATCATGGGATTCTTAACGTTTGACATCATCGATAGCTCAGTTATAAATTTATGCATTTACTTATACCTCTTTTATTGCAGCATTTATTCAAGGAAATGAACTTAGCCTTTTAGCCACTACCTTTCCTTTTGAGAATTTCCAACTTAAAGTTCCTTAACTAAGTTCTGAACATGAATTTGATATTGACATATTATACTCAATAGCATATATGAAGTTCGAATATGAATGCTCCTTCATAAGGAGTTCGTTATTTCTGTAAATAATTCTCTAGTATTTCATAAATTGTCGAGAACGCTCTAAAATATCTTTTAGTGATTTTAATTTGGATTTGATATTTGCTTCATGCATCAAACACATAAGTAAAATACGGTATTGTAGACAATACAACATTTATGATCATTCCTATTGCCAATTTGTAAGGAATTCATCTTACATGTTTCATATTAAATATTTAATAAGATGTCTTTGCATATCCTTTGAGCATACAACATCCCTTATACTTATTATAAAAGATATAATTTAAAAATCCAATATCAAGTATTAAAAAACCAAAATAGAACTGATTTAACATAAATAAATCGTTAACAATCAGTAGTAGGTTGTTTGCTTAAGTTAAGAAATATCTATGTATCTTTTAATGTTCTACTTTGAAAACAAACGCTTCTTCTGCATTTTTACTAAAAATCAAATTATTTGATATTTTTATCAAAAACGCTTGTTTAATTTTGATGCTTGTCGAATGATATTTTCATATCCGTTCTTGGATCATATCCAAAAACCCATAAATTTAATATCACTCCTATCGACTTCGAGACATTTCGGTTGTTATACACACATAATGTATTCTATTTCATTGTTTAGATTATCTATTTCAACACATATATACAAAATTACAAAGTCATGCCAATCGATAATTTTGTAAGTAAAATCTGAGTTAACTTAAGTAAATCGAATGACAAATTTGTTATACTAATTTCAATAATTAAAATTCATGATGTTATTCTCATAAATGTTGCTTACTGTATTCCAACTCATTTATATTTCTCTTGAAGACAAATTTGCGGATCGATGGATCACAACCCTTCAGGTACAACTATCGAATCATATTTGGTAACGTATTTGGAATCCTTCCGAATTTGTGAATCATACCATATCATAGAGTCAATACTATAAGTGGTTTAATTGACAACCGAGGATTATCTACTCTTTTCATTGATAAAAAACCATATTTTCTCTTCATTGTGCAAGAGTACTTATTAGATATTCTAATGCGTTGTATTCACTTAGTTTTGGTTAATTTCATTTCATCTCTCGTAATCAGTTTTATCTTAGATCATATTCAAATCCATTATACTATCAATAATTTCTAGAAGAAATTCCTTTGCTATGAAATTGGTGTTTCTTGAAATAACAATTGTTTCTTAATGCAACAAAATGGGTATTCATAAAAAAATTTGAATTGCATTACATAATACTGACTTGGTTTTAGTTTATGGTAATTATGTTCAAAACATAAATTGGTCATCTGAAATAACGATCGTTCCCAAGCTCTTTTGTGGTAATTCATACTAGAACCCTCATATACTAATATTTTTACTTGTACAACTTGGCAACTCCTTGGCCTAGGATATGTTGGGGTTTCATATAAACTCTTATCTTGTATGATTTTGTAAACTGTAATAACCACATTTTAAGGACATGATATTTAAATTGAATCATTAGTTAGCCGAGAGTCCAAAATTTGATTCTTTTTTTCATATATGGTCGAAGTAGACATAAGGCCACTTCTATTGAGCAAGGATCGATGTTGTGAACTAAAATGTGTATAAATATCAATATATTTGGAGTCATGATATTTTTATGGTGTACGTATAGTTATACGTATTTTTTAAAAATGCACGCGTCTCGATTCCAGTGGGATCTCGATATACGACATGTGATTTTGGGATATGGACTTCATTATGACACATACAGTTGAATAATTTTTGAAATCGGGCGACTCTATATCCAAAATAACCTCAAAATCATTAAATTATCACCCTAAAGCACTGTCTTAGATAGCGAATTTTTTTATACCATTGGGATCGTAAAATGAGTTAATGTGTGCTGAAGCGTTTCATGTTGATCTGATGTACTATGGGATCATGCGAGCTCAAAACGTATGGTGATTTATTTGAGGAATTAAATATATTGTATATTATATTATATAAACAAACCTATTTAAATATTTCTTTCCTCTTATCTTCCTCCTCCCCTACTCTAAACATGAATATAAGCCATAAATTTCCTCAAATTAAATCAAGAGCTTCGATCAATGATAGATGATGAGATCGGATTCATTAAACTTGGGGACGATAAAGCTTCATATCCTTGTGACCATTCATTCATGCAACATCATTTGGGGCTGGTCGACTTTCTTAGCCATCGGCAAGGGTTAGGCATTGGCAGAGATTAAGAAGGATTTCACTAAAACGAAGAGTACCATTGCACTCCTAGTGGCGACACACACCTGTCTTCACCAAAAATTTAAACACTGGTCAGCTATGGGTGGGAGCAACATTTTGAAGCCGCATAGAGGTAGTTTGGTCAAGATTTGAACGGTAATGTTCATCTTAAAATGTTGATGTTCATCATGGAGTGCTCGCGAAGTGTGGTGCGTTGGAGGAAATGGTGCATCGATTCATTGAGTATGGAAGGAGAAATTGGGAGATGAATTATGTGTATGAATGGGTTTTAGTGTGCACATTTATAGAAGGAGGGAATTGGAATTTGGGGAAGAAAATTAAAGAGTGATTAAGGTAATTAATAATTATTAATTAATCTCGTTTTGTATTTAATTAATATTTCTTACATATGCAATCTAATTGAGACGCGGTCTTCGCTGTTACGCTCGTAGTGAGATTATTTATGACATGGTATGGACTTGAACTAGATTTGGACACTTGGGAATTGATTGTTCAAGTAAGCTGAATTATAACTATGAATTAATATTTTTGTATAAATTCATATAATTATGTATATTGAAAAATAATACCTTATAGAGGTAAAATAATATATATATATATATATATATATAAGTAATAATTTCCCTATTTGATTGCATTGGTTTGAATAGATATTTGGGATAATTGGTTAAGATCCCATATATATAGATATTGCATCATATTCTTATTGAATAGAGTTAGATGGAGTTGCTATTAATTTATAACATAGCTATGAATTAATTAAACTCTAATTTGTAGTCGGATCAGCAATAAGAATTTTGTTTTTTATTTAAAGATTGAATGGTCTGAGGACCATACATACATAATAGAGCACACACATAAAGACATACATACATACATACATATAGGTACAAAGGTCCATGATCCAAAGGGCCATCCAGTAGGCAATCATAAAGCCAACATTCCTAGCTCGATAGCATAAGAAACATAAAAAGGCAACATGCCTGGCAAAATAGAAAAATAGTATATAATGTCCCAAAAGTATGAAATGTGAACACAATAATGAATTTCATGAAGAAGTAATAGATGAAGCTAAATTCTAGTGCAATGCCAGAACCAAGATATAATATCGGGCCTGTAACCAGGAGTGAAGGAGAGAAGATGAACTTGTGATCTCCCTAGCGGCTAAGATTGCTTCGTTACTAGCATCGAACTCACCTTCGTTGCATAGAATCAACTCGTCATCCAAGAGCTAGTAGAAAAGCTCCCCATCATTCATTTCATCATAAAAAATCCATTTTGAGAACACCTTCCACGCTGAGTGGTGGCAGAGGCCAGTATATTTATGGGTCCAGATCTCGGCATCCCTACTGCACACCAAAGGGGTAAGTTCCACAAGTTTGGCTTCAAGTTCCTAGGAAATAGGCTCAACACTAGGAAGATCGTCAATCAAGGCATGGACATATCGCTTCTTAATAGATACGATTGGGGTGTCAATGGAAGGGTCTGGAGGTGAATCAGTGTCACAGGTAGGCACAAGCGGAGGTGGAGGGTTATCAACGGGAATCGATTGTGGAACAACCAACCTAAGAGAGGCCGAATCGGTTGAAAGAAGTTGGGAGGGTTGGGAAGCCTTGACCTACCGATGTTTCTTATAGGGCTTAAATAAAGGGATTTTGAGGGGATGTTGATCAACAACGGAATGAGGACATCTAGGAATCTCAGAGCCAGAGGAATGACAATGGCTTCCACTGGTAAGATATGTTGATATGGCCAACCCTTCCCTCACCAAGAGAGACGGGGATTCGAGATGGTAGTTGCCTCATAGGGAAAATCTCAGTAAGAGCCTTGGCAAACTGAAGGAATTGCCTATGCTTAGTGGAAATGTCAAAACAAATAAGTTGTCCTATATGGTTAGAAATCCAGTTTATTCCCTCAAACGATTGAAAAAAGAAGGAATACTTGTAATATGCACCCAAACGGGAATAGATAAGACTTATTCATAGGCAAGACAGAATGAAGGGGACCATTCGGTGATAAAAATATTGTTATATATTTTATTACTAATGTTCGGTATAAGTGATTAAGATCTCGTATATATAAATATTGTGTTCTATTCGTATGAATAGAGTTAGATAGAATTGTTATTAATTTATAACATCGTTATATATTAATTAGAACTCTGATTAGTAGTTATATTAGCAATAGAAATATTATTGTGTATTTATTACTAATCGAAAATTAGAAGTATGACCTTTAAAATAAGCAATAATGCTAAAATAATAATTTAGGAAGGTTATACTTATATTAAAAATGGCTTTGAAGTTTATTTGATGTTGATATTGGTTTATTATTGAGTAAATAAATAACTAACTAACTGGTGAATTTCTATAAAGATGAGTTGAGAAGTTAGAAGTTACAAAGAAGTATTGTATTATTTAAAAGAGCTTGATGAAGGTTATAAATGGATAGTTTGGCTAAAGTCCCTGTTAAGTTTCAAAATACACCAGACATCAATGCCAAAAAGTATATAAATTAGGTCCCTAGAATTAAGTTACTGAATAATTGCAGATGTTTGTGCAATTATATTCTAAATTTGTAGACATTTCCTGAATTATTCATTGAAAAATTATAGAAACTCATGCAATTTTTTGAAAAAAATTGAGGAAATTTCCGCAATTATTCACCAAAGAAATTGTGGAAATTTACGTAATTATTCACTGAATAATTGCATAAATGCATGTAGTTATTCGTAAACTTAATTCTGGGGGCTTAGTTTACAACCTTTTTTTGGGGGTGGATTTTTCCTATATTAAGTTTGATTTTAAGGACCCGAGCCTAATATCCACGGTTATAAAATCATGAACATTGTAATGAGATGATTTATTAACTTTAGACCCTAAGGAATGGTTTGAGATATATGTGCATACATATATATAAGAATTATATATGAGCCGTATAATATTTCGAGGTCTTAAACTTAATATAACTAGAAGAATTAAGTAAAAATAAGCTATAATATTATTGATAGGCAAGTGGATTATTTTATATAAGTTTTGGACTTCTATAAAATAATACGAAGAAGATATAATTGTTAGATTGGTTACTTAAGTAAGATGAATTTTGTTGAATTATTTATATCGTCGTATGTATGAATTGTTATTGATATTGAGATGGTAGAATTGTTACTTTAATTACGTGTTTCCTTTGTGTATGTAAATGTGCATGATATGTATTTATTAGTTTTATATAGTTGGACTAGTTATATATACAGGGATATATATATATATCCACATGTAGTTTATGTGATTTATATGTGTCTAAATATATAAATATAGTTTCAGTATGCCCGACTTAGGGCTACTGGGAGATGCACGATATATATATATATATATATATATATATATATATATTGATATGCATTTTAAAGCATTTTTATATATATAGTTTCTATATGTTCGACTTAGGGCTACCAATAGATGCAAGGAATAAATTATACCATTGAGATGCACAACCTGCAGACGCATTTTCGAAGTAGAGGCGGAGAGAGATCGAAACGTCAATCTAGAGTAGGTCGTATACTGTTGCGTTGTATGGATGGTGCTGCGATAGAATCTGTAAGCCAACTTATTTTGAGGTATTGGTTTTTAGAGGAGTCCATAATATACTTATGGCTATGGATAAGTCTCTTTGGTAGCTAATAGTAACTCAATGTGATTTATCGATATGCAATTTAAGCATATTTATAGTTTCAATATGTCTGACTTGGGTGACTGCATAGTGGATAAAATATATTATGCAGATATATAAATATGTGGTTCAAGTGATATATATATATATATATATATATATATATATATATATAATTACAGATGCATAGTTAGGGTGATATATATATACACACTAATTTGGTATGCCTAACTTAGGGCAACCGGTAGTGCAAGGCACTTCAAGAACGAATCAGGATCCACATGGAGAGGAAAATATTTTAATGTTATGTATACGAATAGGAATGGTGTATGTGGGGTAGATTGAATCTGGATTGTCTATCCATAGAAAATTGAATGATATCGATTTTGAAATGGAATCAATTGTATAATTGAGATGCACGACCTACAAACACGGTTCCGTAGCAGGGGCGTAGTGAGATTAGGAGTGTAGGTCATATATAGTTGCGTTGTACAGATGGGTCTACGATGGGACCTACATACCAACTTCTTTTGAGATGTTGGTTCTTAGGGGAGTCCACGGTATAGTTGTGGCTCTTGATAGGTCTCTTTAGTAGCAAATGGCAATTTGGGATGGGTATAAGTTATAGATAATTTTTTTTGGTTTTGGCTACGGAGATGCTATGTTAGTAGCATCTTTTCATCACCGTACTTGTTTGGCATTTCAGATGCTTCAATAAGGATCATTGAATCGACTGGTGTCTGTTGCAAACTCCATTCATCAGCAATAATGAGTATTAACTTATTCTCTTTGTGTCCCTTATCATTATTATTATGCATGTTATTATTTTGTATGCTAGACTTATGTTATGATGTTTATATTAATCCTGCATTGGTACATTGGGTTACCTCTATCATAGTATGTTGTTACATTTCAGTCATATTATATTAACTGTGCTAACTTGTTGATTACAAAAAAAGAATGGTTTTGGTATGATTCCCTAACGTTGAATTGGGTTTACTTTCTTGTTTATAGATAGTCCGGATTATCTCTGAGCCATGTTTGTGGAGAGGACCAGTTGTATATTAGCAGTTTCTTATTTGTTTGTATATGGTTGCAATATACATTATTTTCAGGTAGTTCCCCTTATACCAGGGTTTATGTCTGATCCATGATTTGTCTTTGTCATGACAACTCTCGGGTACTTGATCGAGTAGTTTGGAAGCCAGGTGCTTTTGGGGTTATGCTTTCAGGGTAGTTGGAGAACTTTGGAGGGGAAGTTGATACTTTGGGTATATACTTGATATTATGACAGTGCGGGATGGATATGATATTTATATATGAGATGTGTTGTATCAGATATTGTATTCTTACTTTCCGTATTTCTATTTATTTATCAGTTTCTTCCATCAGCTTATATATTGTTTATCCTGTTATATTCATGTATATTACATATTATCATTCCACTGTGAAATTTTATCGCTACTCCTTGGTTTGGTATTTTTTTTATTTTACCCCGACAAGCTATCTTTTATGGTATTCAAGAGTTAGATGTTGTTATTTCACATTAATTCTGGGTATTATGAGGTGGATCTTCACAGTTGCATCATAGCACAGGCTTAACACTCAGGACCAACTAGGCCAGTTTGAGTTAAGCAACCTGGTAGATGTAGATACGTTGAGAGAGTGTATTTGTATTTTTCTACTATGTAATACCTCATACACCATTTGTCTCCTAAACTTTGATCCACTCTGTCTCCAATGGCTTAGGTATCCTCATTTTGGACTATTTATAAATGCTAACGGGGCACATTAGCAATTGAAGATAGGCAGTTTGAGATGCTTGATTGGTTTAGAGACTATTGTAATATCACAAGGGATGTTTTCTTGTCCATAAATATATTAACAGCTACATTAGGTTTTAGAGGTGGTGTTGCCTTTGGAGCATAGTAGTGGAGGAGGTTGGCGAGTAGGCCTGTAACGACCTGATATTTTCAACCATTCGCATCCAAACATGCCAGAATTTAATTGCTCAAAATACCAGATTGTAAGTTTATATTTGGAAAAACTCAGCATATACAGTAATAAATAATCACAGATTATAGACACAGAGTAATAATTGCAGCGGAAACAAAAGGTAGTAGTTCATGAAGCTACTATATACATATCAGAGTTAAATAAGGTACAACAGAAGTCTCGAATACAATAGTCAAATACAATATCAGAATACATCACTGGAATCAACCGAATATCTGAAAGCTAGATAGATAGCTGGATCTCCAAGCGAAGCCCCATCTCCAAAGGCGAGTCTCGAATACTGGTACACTCAGTATGACCCGAGCGTAAAGCAAAAAAACACAAAACATTCGAGTCAGGATTAACATTCTTATATCAATGAATCCAACTCAAGTGAAATGACAACTGAAATACAAGTAACTCAAAGGATGTTTGGGATAACCATCCTCTAAGGATCTGTTAAACTATCTACTATGTAATAATATACGCTAAGTAGATAATGCCTATCAGTAATATAAAGTATCAAAATAGTGTTAAGGCGTTACCATTATCCCCCTTAACACATTTTATATAAGCGTCATAGTCTATACAGCACTGTAAACTCCACCGTAACTAGTGGGATATCAGGGAGTACTCCATATGTTAATACAAAAACAATTCGTAGTGGTCGCGTATAGGGATACGAGTATAACAAGGCACATGAGGCAATACCCAAGGTAGTGAAACTACCGTTTGCCTGATCCGGAATGGTGAGAACGCATCGCCGCAACGATCGCAATACCACGAAACAACACTCCAAATTCAAGGGTGAACACCAATCAAAAATAAGAAATGAGTAATATACGAAGAAGCGTGTTCGCAAGAGGCAGCTAACCTCATTGGCCCGACACGACTCCTGTTTTAGTCATTTCAAATTTGACATAAGTGTCAAGGCTATCCATTATCGTTCTCTTTCTTCAAATCCAGCAACGTCATCATTCCAACCACTTCATTCTGGATCACACTCCGCGTATAGTTATTAAAGTGGTAATCGGTTTAGACAATGAGTATGTCCCTAACCGATTCCGGTTTCTTTAATAACTTTCGTAATTATTACACTGATTGGTCATTCAATAAATTTTGAAAACCAAATCAATTTCAATCTCACTTAGAATTTGAAAGCCAACATTTCATTCGTCTTTCTATATTAATTTCTATAATTCACGTTTCAAAACTTTCAAATTTACCATTTCCAAACTCTATAATTCAACTTCAATTTTTATTTAAAACAATTCAAATATTGATTTAAATTCATATATAGGTTTCATTCCATAATCATTTAAATTAAGTTAATTTAACATTCAAAACAATTTAAATTCATTGATGGATTCATTCAGTAATCATTTAAATTAACTAAATTTATCATTTCAAAATAATTTCAATTGAATCTCCAATTCATTAAATCAATCACTTAAGTTTACCTACATTATATCAAAACTTATGAATTGAATTAAATTAAATTCGTCAAATTAAATTATTTATTTTACAAATCTCATAATAATTTCCATCAATCACATTTTATTTCTTATTAAAGAAATTCAATTTCACTTATTTACTTATTTAATTTAAACAAATTTCAAAACTTAATTATTAAAGAAACTCAATTTCACTTATTAAAGAATTCAATTTTATTTACTTATTAAATAATTTCAAAACTTAATTTAATAATTTACTTAAATTTAAACAACATTCTTTCATCAAACACTTTTTTAATCATAATACTTTGGAAATCAAAATTTAGAAATCATAATGCTTGGAATCATAACACTTCCCAATTAACTGTTTAAATATAAACGATAGTATATATGATAAAATAGTTTATAATTTAAAATAGTTTATATAAAAATAATTTATATTAAAATATTTTATATGAAATAAATTTTTAAAGTAACATATATAAATAGTTTTAATATAATTTTAAATATACTTTATATAATAAAATAGCTTCCTTAAATTTCACAAATCGATTCAAATCGATTCAAATTCTAAAATTTAAATTTAATCAAATCTCAAATCATCCATTTTAACTTATTTCAGTTTCTCAATAAACCATTTCACATTATATCGATTTCAAATACAGATTTTTAACCACGAAATAAACCATTTCAATTTCAATATTTTCTAAGCTTTAAATATTCAAACATTTCAAAATAAGATTTGATAATTTCATATATATATATATATATATATATATATATCAAATTCACTTTACTATTATTTATTTTGAACTATTTACTTACTAAATCCATTATCCTTTAATTAAAACCCCAAATTTCAAATGACTATTAATTATTAAGCTTATTTTAATAAAACAAATTTAATTATTAAGCTTATTTTATATTAAAACAAATTTATGCATAGCTTAAAATCAATAATTTAACTATATATAAAATAACATTTACATAATATCTAAAACCAATGTTTATATAAAACCATATATTTCTTTCCAAAACCATAGAAATTATTTTCAAAATATTTATATATAGACCAACGGTGTCTGTATTTAATTTTCTATCCTATGGTCAAGTGATATAGATATTTATCATTTCAATCCACAATTTAAATATATACAGGTATATATATATATATCATTTCAACCCGTAATCCCAAATTCAATGTCAATGAAAATCGCTTGCGTCTATCATTATAACCCATAATGATTTTCTCTTATTCTAAAGTCTATTTGGCTATGTATCATTTCAACCCATAGTGAATCCTATACTAATAGGGAACTTGCAGAGTGATAACATATATGATAATAATATAACGGGCATATATCGTCAATATAAATAACAGATAATGGTGTCAGATGTCACAGGTGAACAGATACAGGTAATAACATATATAACGGTGTAAATAACTAACAGCAGCATATTTCAATTGTCGTTTCAATTGAAATTAAATTTAATAAATAAAAGAACGTAAATCATGAGTGATTGCTCATCTTTCGAGGCTAGAGAATATAGAAGATGACATGAATACGCACGCTGATACAGACATTGAAATTGAATCACGAATCCAAGCAAGGCAAAATCGCCATGAATTCAACGATCAAAGCTGAGAACAAGAATTGATGGAACAAATCAGAACTGGACATCTAAGATTCATTTTTAAAGTCTAATGTTTACCTTTATTAAAATAAATTACTTTATACAAAACTCAATGATAATTTAATATATATATATATAAATTCTTAAAGTTCAATTTAACATATAGTTAAAATTATATATATATATATATATATATATATTTTAACTTCAAATCGATATTTATCATAAAAAAAATATATACGCTATATTATAATATATATATAAACTTGAACAGCAATGAAATATTTAAATATCCAATAGAATATATTATACATACCAATATGTATAAGACATTGTTTACATTATTATCAAAACTGTCTCTACATACAACAGAATGATGTGGACTTGTATAAATTCATATATATCACCCCAAACAAACGATAGAATAAACTGACATAACATATATACTATATATAGCATGTAAATAACTAACAACTTATACAAACTTTTTTTTATACGTAACAAACTTTACCACTTTGAACACTTGACTATATATATATATATATATACAATAAAACAAGTTTTATAACAAACACATACAACTTATATATATCAATTGTATAATGAGATTCAAATGACCTTTAACTACTTAAAATGTATAAGCCAATATAAAAAAATACACCTTTATATGTACTGTAACTTATATAACTTAGATATACACATATAAACAACAAGTTATCTGCACCTGTATAAACTTACAGTCAAAAATTCAATAGAGCCCATATATATATATAACAAAATATATGTACACAGACATATTTCAAATATATATACAATCTTATATATATTATAACAGTTATATAACTGAAATACAAAAAAAATATGTATATATAACGAACATCAACTATATTATATGTAATCTAATATATACTCACCTAGATCGATGCACAGAGGAGAGAGAGAAGGAAACTCGACCGAGACTTATGGTTTTGGCGATGACGGTGGGGGCGGTTCACCAGTAGAGGGTGGAGATTGTGTGATGGGATGCGGCGTTGGTCTGAACGAGGTGGACGATGAATCGGCTGGTGGTGTTTGCCGCGCACACACGAGTGGAAGCAGGGAATCAGAGGTAGGTTGTCTAGGTCGTGGATCCGTCTGGGTTTGGCTCGAAATTGCTGGTGATGGGCGAAAGCTTCACGTGTGGAGGGGGAGAAAGGTGATGAATGGAGGTAGGCTGATGCTATGATGAGGGATAGGCTACTGACGATTGATGACGTTGCAGTCGGAGTGGGAAGATGTGCAGGTAGGAGTGGCGGAGCATGAGGTCGAGCGGACAATATGAAGTATAAGGAGGAGATTGCATGAAGAAGAGCATGGGCATAAGCTTCTGGAAATGATGATAAGCAATGGGAAAAGTAACGACAAGAAAATATGGTTGCCTCCATATATAATTTCTTTTCAAAGCTAAAACAGAACAGAAGAAAAAGGAAGGAGAGAAATAAAGTGGAGATTGAAGGGACGAGCTGAAATATAAATTGAAAGTTGGGAACAGTGAAGGACATCGGTTGATTTAGTGGCTATTCTTTTCAGTTAAGGGACAACGAATAGACATAGGAAATAAAGGATTTAAATGGAGTACCGATACAGATATCCATTTCCATGGATTTTTCCATGTACTGGACTGCGAAATGCACCAACAAATGTTCTATGGAGATTAGCGCGATGAGTCAATCAAAACGATATACAAATATCAGTAGTACGATTAAATTATAAAAATTCGAATTTTCTACTAGCGGAAAATGCAGCAAAAACGATGAAAAATAAGATCGATGGAGCTAAAGAAGTCCGAATTTGAAAAAACGAAAAATGATGTCTTAGTCAGAAGATGATTTATAATTTTTCTATGTAAAAATATTCAGGTTTGGAAAATATTTTATTATCAACAATTATTAACTGACTTGAATTTAATAGAATTTCACAATGAAATAAACTTTCATAAATCAGATGAAAATTTACTATCTTCTATATTTAAATATACATATTCCAAATATAAAAATTTTATTCCAAATTTTATTTTATTTTTAAAATTTTCATGAAAATTCAGTTAATCACATTATTAAAATAGTTAAAATTTACGAGTCGTTACAAGGCCATGGCTTGGATTTGTTATAGACGTTGCTTTGAGTTTTGGTTTATTTTTTAGATCGAAACGGACGTGCAGCATGGTTGTGTCATCCATTTGCAGTAGGGTAGCTTGTCAATAAAGGAGTATCTTAGCCAATTTAAACTTTTGGATAAATTTCGGGTAGAGTGGGGCAGTCCGGTGAAGTGTAACTTGGATTCTACATCCAAATAGGATTCATTGATTTCCCAGAAATGAGAAAGAGTTGAGCGGGTGACTTATAATTTTACATTGAGTCATTCGAATTAGAAGTGTTTGTCCTTGTGTTAGCAAACCTTAGGTGTTGGGATTAATCCCATGTGTTGCAATTGTGATTTCTAGGGATCAGTCCATTCACGTACCCGTTCTTAATCCCTGGTTTGAATGTGGGATTTCTAGGCAATTTTCACTAGTTGGACAAGGGGTTTTCACTCTATTCTTAAAGACGATCATTTGAGTTAGATTTTTGAGGAGACCGAGAGATTTCTAAAACATGACTTTAGTTATGCGAGGAAATTTCAATGGTAAGACCAAGGAATCGGATCAGAGTTCGCATGAGATGAGCAAGTCGGCCGACCCTGCTTTAATAAAGAAATAACACGAGCAAACAAAGAGTTGCATCGGGCATCGCATATTATTTTGGATTATATTTATCCGTTGTATAGTTATAATTATAGTATAGTTAGGATAGTTTGAGAGAGTTCGGGGAAGAACTTCTCGACTAGTTTTGTGATGATTCAGATAATCTTCTATGTGACGATATGATACTTGCCTGGGAGAGCGTCAATGTACACTTGATATATTATCCTAATTGTCATTGTGCAGTTTAAATCATTTTGAACCCAAGCAAACCCAAGCATTTCTAGATTGTCATTTAATAATGATGTAATTCGTAAAGTTTTCTCCTTTAGAGAATGGGTTCTGTTCGAAAAGGAAAGGATATTTGAGACTTAGATTGCTGGGTTTATTCGAGAGTTTTGAGGATCAGTGATCTGGCTTATCATAAGTTTTCTTTTTTTAGAGAAAGAAATGTGACAGTCTTTTTTGTATTGTATTCATGAAAGTAAGTTGCACCACTTAAGGATTTGGGTCATCTTGGACGTCGAACAAACGTGTAGGAGTTTATAGCTTGGCATGCATGCTTAGACTATTATTGGGTACCAAGGGTGTTATAGACTCCTTAGAATAATTAGTTATTCGTATGGTAATCATCATTTATTTTTGTTACTTATTGATTGCTTATTGTTGCTTGATTATTAATTAATTGTTTATTTTGTCAATTGGTTTTCATTGCTCTTGATTGCTTGCTGTAACTTGATTATCGATTGATTATTTATTTTTGTTGGTTGATTTTTGTTGCTTCATAATTTCCCATTGTTACTTGATTATTGATTGATTGTTTATTTTAGTTATTTCTTATTGCTTCTTGATTGCTTGCCGTTGCTTGGTTATTGATTGATTATTTATTTTTGTAGATTGTTATTGCTGGCTATTATGTTAATTTTCCTTTTTCATTAGAGTGCATGATGTATTTCATGAATTCTGTTTGTATAAAAGTATAATCATGGTTTGATGTTGCAATTTTGTTTATCATCTTTGTTGAGTACATGATTAGGTACATGGAAGTAGTTATTTGCTATTGGGATGCTTATTTGCTTGAATTCACATCTATATGGCATGCTTTCGCTTTAAAGAGGCATTAAGACCTGTAGTGTAGACAATATGGATATACATGCTTGTATTCCTCAAAAATGAGATGCCTCGGATATAGAATGCCTCTGATATGAAAAGTATATTATAAATTGTTTTGGGATTTTTTTGGAGCTAGCCGCACAAATGAGGTGCTGTCAAAATTTTTTGAAATAGGAGGAGTTTTTAAATCCTAAGGATTAGGAATTATATTCTATGCTTTGGAAGTTCCTACAAAGCTAACCATATAAGGGAAGAACTATTGTGATTTTTCAAAGCGGATGCTTGGAAATTTTGGTTAGCTGGGTTGCATTGTCATACCTATAGAATTCCGGGAAAGAAATTCTTTTAAGGATGGGAGATGTAAAAACCTGCATTTTAATGGTGGGATAGTTAAATAATTAATTTAAATATTGAATCGTTAATTAATTGAAGGTCCAAAATCAGATTTTTTTTCCGTGTACGATCAAAGTAGAACTCGAGGCCACTTCCTTTAGTAAAGATCAATGTTGTGAATTAAAATGTGTATAAATATCACAGTAATTGGATTCATGGTATTTTTATGATTTACATATACTTATATGTATTTTTTAAATTACATGCGTAGTCAAGTCCAGTGGAATCTCTATAAACGGCTTGTGATTCTGTAATGAGGACTTCCATTATGAGACATACAGTTGAATTTTTTTGAATCATGCAATTCAATGGCCAAAATGAACTCGAAATGTGCAAAATTATCATCCATGAGAGCTATCTCAGATAACAATGAAATATATACCGTCAGGACTAGAAAAATGATGTGATGTGCGCCAATGAGCTCATGGAGATCCGATGTACTATGGGATTGTCCGAGCTCAAACCATAGGGTGATTTATTTGAGGAATTAAACATAATATATATTATATTATATTATATATAAACTCCAACCCACTTAGATACTTCTCTTCCTCTCATCTTCTTCCTACCATAAGTACGAATATAGGCCACCACCTTCCCCTAATTGTTTCAAGAGCTTCAGTCAATGATAGATGATGAGATTGGACCAGTTGAACTTAGGGAAGAGAGAGCTCACATCAATGTGGCCATTGATACATGCGACATCATTTGGGTTGGTCGACATTCTTAGCTATCGGCTAGAGTTAGGATTTGGTGGATATTAGGTAGGAGTTGACCAAAATGAAGAGTACTATCGCACTCGTCGTGGCATCCCGCACCTGTCTTCACTAAAGACTTAAACTCCAGTCTGACATTTTGAAGCCACACGGAGGTAGTCAGTTCGTAATTTGAACGAAGGGGCTAACACGAAGTGTGGATATCGGTCGTGGAATGCTCGTAAAGTGTGGCACTTTGGATGAAGCAGTGCATCGATTCATTAAATATGGAAGGAGAAATCAGGGAATGCATTATGCATATGTATGGGTTTTAGTCTGCACTAGTACAAGAGGAAGGAATTCAAATTTGGGGAATAAAATTAAAGAGAGATTAAGGTAATTAATTTAATTAATTATTTTAATTAATCTTATTTCATATTTAATTCGTTTCTTTTGCATATGAGGTTTAATCGAAATGCGATCTTCGCCGTTGCACTCGTAGTGAGATTATCTACGACTTGGTATCAGCTTGAATCAGATTTGGATAATTAGGAATTTTCGATTTAGGTAAGCAGAATTATTACTCTAAATTTATGTTCCGTCTAAATTCCTGTGATTATATATTTTAAAAAATAGCATATCGTGGAGGTAAAATAATATATATAATTAAGTATTTTCCAATTTGACTGGATTTGTTTGGTATTGGTAGATATTCGGGATAATAGATTAAGATCATGTATATATAAATATTGTGTCCTATTCGTATTGAATAGAGTTAGATGGATTTGATATTAGTTTATAACATCTTTACAAATTAGTTAAAATTTGTAGTTAGATCGGTGATAAAAATATTGTTATATATTTTATTACTGATATTTGAGATAATTGATTTAGGATCCTGTATATATAAATATGGTGTTATATCTGTATTGAGTAGAGTTAGATGGAGTTGTCATCAATTTACAACATAGTTATAAATCAATTAGAACCTAATTTATAGTTATATTAGTGATAGAAATATTATTACATATTTTATTACTAATAAAAATTAGAAGTATGACCTTTAAAATAAGCTAGAAGGCTAGAATAACGATTTAGGCAGGTAAAACTTCTGTTAAATGGCTTTGAAGTTTATCCGGCCTTGATATTAGTTTATTATAGGGTAAATTAATAATTAACTAACTAGCGAATTTGTATAAAGGTGTTTTGATAAGCTAAAAATTATAAAGAATTATTGTATTATTTAATAGGGCTTGATTAAGGTTATAAAATCCCAAACTTTGTAATAACATGATTTATTAACTTTAGATCCTAAGGTGCGGTTTGAGATATTTGTGTATACGTATATATAGGAATTATATATATGATCTATAAAATATTTTTAGGCCTTAAACTTAATTTAAGTGGAAGAATTAAGTGAAAATAAGCTATATTATGATTGATAGACAAGTGCATTATATATAATTTTGGGACTTTTATAAAATGATACAAAGAATATATAACTTTTAAATTGGTTAATTAAGTAAGATGCATTTTGTTGAATTATTTATATAGTTGTATGTATGAATTGTTATTGATATTGAGATGATAGATTTGTTACTTTCGTTGTGTATTTCCTTGGTTTATGTCAATGTGCATGGTGTGTTTTTTAATTTCATATAGTTGGGTTAATTTATATATGTGTGTTTTTATACCCGTATATAGTTTTTGTGATTTATATATGTATGTATGTATGTATGTATAAATATTGTTCTGGTATGTTCGACTTGGGATAATTGGGAGTTGCATGGGATATTTATATATTTATTGATGTGTAGTTTAAAGTGTGTATGTATAGTTTCGATATGTCCGACTTAAGGCTACTAATAGGTGAAAGCAGTCCATTGTGCTATTAAGACGCATGACCTACGGATTCATTTCCAAAGTAGGGGCAGAGAGATATTGGGACACTAATCTAGAGTAGGTCAAACACTATTGCGTTGCATGGAAGGGTGCTGCGATAAGACCTACATGCCAAATTATTTTGAGATTTTGGTTTTCAGTGGAGTCTGCAATATAGTTGTGGCTCTCGACTGGTCTCTTTGGTAGCTAATGGCGATTTGACGCGATTTGTCGATACATGATTTAAGCGTATGTATAATTTCAGTTGTTCGACTTGGGGTTACCGAATAGTGGACGAAATATATTGTGCAGATATATAAATATGTGGTTTATGTGGTTTATATATATAATTATAGATGCACGGTTTGGGCCATTTATATATATTAGTTTGGTATGTTTAATTTTGGGCAATAGGAGAGCGCGAGCACTTCAAGAACGAATCACGGTCCATACGAGGATGACAATACTTCGGTGTTATGTGCATATGGGAATGGTGTACATGGGGTAGCTTGAATTCAGATTGTCTATTCCTAGACAATCTGTTGATATTGGTTTTGAAAAAGGAATCCATTGTACTGGTGAGAGGAACAACCTTCAGAAGTCGGTCCAGAGCAGGGGTAGAGAGAGACTGGAATGCCAAATTTGAGTAGGTCATATGCTATTGCGTCGTATGGACGGGTGCTACGATAGGACCTACATACCAACTTCTCTTGAGATGTTGAATTTTAGAGGAGTCCACAATTTAGTTATGGCTCTCAATAGTTCTTTTTGGAAACTAATGGCAATTTAGGACAGTTATCAGTTATAGATATCTGTATTTCGGTCTTGGGTGTGAAAATGTTTTGTTAGTAGCATTGTTATATTGCTGCATTTGTTTTTCATTTCAGATGCTTCGATAGGGATCATTGAATCGCTTGTTGTCTGTAACGGACTCCACCCATCAGCAATGATGGTATCAACTTATTCTTTATGTGTCCCTTGTTATTATGATTGTGCATTTTATATTGGTTGGTTGATTTATTATTATTGAACAGTATGTGTTAGACTTATGTTGTGATACTTATGTTACTTCTGCATGGGTAAATTGGTTACCTCTATCATAGTATGTTGTTACATTTTAGTCACATTTTATTAGTTATGTTGACCCATTGATTACACAAGAAGAAGGATTATGGTATGATTCTCCATCTTTAAGTTGGGTTTACTTTACTTGTTCATAGGCAGTTCGGATTATCCCCGAGCCACATTTGTGGAAAGGACCAGCTATACTTTAGTAGTTTTCTATTTATTTATATGTGGTTTTGATATATGGTATTTTGAGATAGTTCCCCTCATACCAAGCTTTATGTCCGACCCTTATTTTATCTTTGTTTGTTTATATCATGACAACTCTCGGATACTCGATTGAGTAGTTTGGAAACTTGGTGCTTTTGGGGTTATGCTTACAATATTATTGGAGCACTTAGAGGCAGAGTAGATACTTTAGGTATATACTTGATAGCGTGGTAGTACATGATAAATATGCCATTTATAAATGAGACATGCTATATCAAATATTATATTCTGAATTTTTGTATTGATATTTATTTATTAGTTACTTCCATCAATATGGTCTCTTAAATTTTTTTTATCATGTTGCATTCATGTATATTCAATATATTATATATTAGCATTACGCTAGGAGATTCTATCGCTACTCGGTTTCGTGTTTTGTTTTTCTATTTTACCCCGACAAGCTGTCTTTTACGGTATTCGAGAGTCGGACGTTGTTATTTGACGTTGATTCAAAGTAGTACGAAGGGTGGTGTGACGCCCCACCTCTATACTCACGCTAGCCAAGGACACTGCAGAGTAACGCCGTCAAGTAGCACGAAGAATAAGGCTGTTGAGAAGCGACCATCCGTGTAATTGCTTTGCGCGAGCACCGATATGTCAGATAGTTTAACATGCATTTCATTTTAAGAGGAAATCCGACATACCGATGCAAACTCAAAGCTACTATACAGTGGCTATATATAATCTTCGGAAACAAATATAGAAATAAGCATAACACAAATCGGTCACAAATATCCATATCACAAAGGAGGAAATAGATATGAATATATCACACTGAAGTGTATATCAGAGTAGTGGTCAAACAAGATCCATAATATCACAAAAGAATAGAAACAGGTGCTACACAAAAGAATACGTATACATCAAGGAGTCTCTATCTCGTATGTATAACAAAAAAAACTACTAAACTAGAGTAGTTAGCCAAAAGTCAGGCAATGTTCCCTGATGAGGAGTCAAGCAGAAGCATTTGTAACATCTCGGTCCGACCCGAGTATTATTTAATAAGAAAATAATGAACGGATCAGTCTAGCTATAAATATCAGATAAAATGAGATAGGATAAGAGATATGACAAAAATGTATGATAACTATAATGCCATACTGCGATAAGTATACATTAGACAACACAAAAATCATACAATATCTCAAGAAATCTCAAAACACGGAAAAGAATGTCATATTCTTTATTTTGTTCACCAAGCCACAAATATTGACAAGTATATCGATGCCAATCACAAAATTGGTGAAACACAAATTCTAGAAATCATCAATTAGAAATCCAGAAATCACAAAAGGGGGAGGCCTATCACAAAATGGGAGCATGAAAACTCACCAACATGTGTATCACAAAACGGAGCGCTATTCCATGGTTGTTAACCATCAATTTTGAGCCGAAGCTCCACAAAACGGTTTGAAGACCATGCGTCGCTACCCCACAAAATTGAGCCGAAGCTCCACAGAAACGGGGTTTAGTCTCCCTCGCAGACAAAGAGACATCGCACGTTGCTATTCTAAATCACAAAATGATCATCATCGATCATCAAGAAGTGTCAATTACACTAAGCTAGTAAATAGATGAGTTTAGCTTCATGTCCCATAACCATTGGCTTAACTTAAATATTTACGAACAAACTGTAAATCTCCACTCGAAAGTTGTCACAAGAGTTTCAATCGAACGAGCCTAAGAATTAACCGACAAAGTAAACGCAAGCGTTTCATTCCACTTGTTTTGCTAAGTCGTTTAATTGGATTTCTCGAACAAATGACGTAAAGGTTAGTATATACTAATGGATTGGTAAATGGTTTTATAAACAAGCTTTGTATTAAAAATAGAGTTGAAATCATCTTTGTCAAAGAGTTTGAATATTTACTACTAGTATAGAAACCTTTGTATTTAAAAGTGACAAGTCAAAAAATTGATTGTAGAAACAATTAATCACCAAAAATTCATATACGAAGAAGTGAATCAAATCTATAAAAAATCGATACCTAATCCATCAAAATGGATATGCCCCAGAAATCCCGAAAAAGAAGTTATCAAAGTCAACAAAGGTGATAACAACAAATTGGAGAAACAAGAATCGATTAAAAATTGGAAACACAAACAAAATAGGCAACATAAGCGAAGACAGCAGATTCGGTCGACTGGACCAGGGTGGTCAGTTGACTGACTCAGATCCTGTAAACTTTCTGTTTTCATGTTCAGTGGACTGAACCAGGGTGGCCAGTCGACTGGAACAGACTTGAAAACTTTCGGTTTCCAGGATCAGTCGACTGATACTGGCCTAGGAAATTAGTGCGGTTCAGTCGATTGACCCTCTGATTCGATCGACTGAACTGGAAATTCCAGTATATTCAGCCTAGTTCCCAAAGGGGAAAAAATCCAAACGGAGCCGAACGATCGAGCAATTGCAACTAGGGATTTATGCCACACGACAACCCAGTCCTACAGGCTCTTCAACTCACTCCAAAAACATGTTCAAGCATTAAAGCTAGGATTTTTAAAGATTTAACTTCAAATCACCAAAAATTGGAATATTCATAAAACCAATTCAATCCAAAGAAAATGGACAAAAACAGATGTTAGGAATTCATACCCAACAATAAAGATAGATATAGACATAGATGTGAGACAAAAATCTCACCTTTTACACCAAAAATAAGAAAGAAGAAGTTTGAAAACAAAGGATGATCAACCACTCTTCAATCTCAACTCTAAAAGCTCCAATCTAAGATCATAAGCAATAATTTCTCAAATTAAGTTATAGGAAATTTATAAATTGGAGAGAAATTGAGATGGAGAAGAAGAAGGAGATGCTTATCTAAGCTTCTCTTTGAATTTGGAGCTAAAACTTGGATTTGCTAAGAAGCTAGGCTTGGGAATTTTAATTTCCAATCTCTTCCCCCATTGTTCCTAAGCTTGAAGTGTTAGGAAATAGAAATGAAATGGATGAAGAGGATTAGGGGTGGAGCTAGAGTCTTAAGTTGGGGATGATGGGCTAAACCCAAACCCAAAGCCCTAAGTGAAAAGGTCGAAATTTTAGCTAACTCCAAACATATCGATGTTTATACTCAAAAAGGTCGCAAATGCCATTTTGAACTCAATGGAAGTGGTCTCGAGTTCTAATTTTACTATTTGCAAAAAATAGCTTTTCAGACTTAAATCCGACTAACGATGCTATATTTAAATATACAATCGTAAGATATGCGGGTTGCTATAGGTGGGTCATCATGTAAAAAAATTTAGATGAAATTACTTTAATTTATTTGTACTACTCTTGAGTACACGACTTTACTGAAAGACGTTACTTCAACTTCACTCAACTTTATTCGTACTTTGTCCAATAGAGTTCAATTACTCCTTATCGAAACATCGTTATGTATCTTAAGGAGGAGTGAGTTTTGAGATTGAATCTTCATTCAATTTTTTTATGTGTGTTTGGAATTATTTCCAATATGCCTACTTATTCAATCGAATTATTTCTACTGCATGTAATTTATTTTCGCTTTATATTGTATGAACTTATCATAGACATACACATGTATATCATAACACTTGTTCATGTTTGTGATAGCTCATCAGTGAATACAATGAAATATGTGGAACGGTTTTCGTACTAACAGACTTTTGATTGCGTACATTTACATGTTTCAACTAGAAGAGTGCATCAACACTTATGATGTTCCCAAGGAATGGGTGCTTCGCCCTTAATTGTTTGAGGTATAATTCATTAGCACCATATGATTCATAAATATATAATTAAAGAATTATTTCTCAAAACTATGGCTTGCTCTATAATTCCAAAATAATTGCAAATAATTTAAGATAGTTACGTATTTTTCAATGCATCATTTTGTTATGAAAACTAATATCACCATTATAATTTAATTTTATAACAAATATTCATAATATTCATACTGAAATAAAACTATGTCTATTTTGCAGTCAATAATGAGAAAAAAGTTATTATTTCATAAATAATGCTCGGTATGATGTATGAAAATAATTTTTATAATTTGATGCGACCAATAAGTGCTATATGAAATTCTCCCACTATTGCTGCCATTACTATAATAGCATACGATATACGGAGGTCCGTTCAACCACCTTAATGTAGGCTATCTATTCCATCTACTGTAACCATTTTACAGTCGAGAGTTTTCAGATCAAATATCTTGAACTCAAAGGAATAAGTTTCATAGAAAACAATTTTCTATCTAACTTTGGAATAGAAATCATATTTCTCATTCAGTGTTAAGTATGAATTATTATCTTGCAATTCTCGTTTTTGATGTTTCTTTAGGAAGAAGAAGGGACCATTCACTCTTTTCATCCTAATTGTACCTTAAGTTACATCTACCCTCATACACATGTTTTCCTTTCTAACTGGTCGGACCATTCAAAAGGAAACCCTTACTACAATATCGCAATGAACCTTTTACAAAAGTGCATTTGACCATCCCTAACATTTATGGATATCAAATATTGTAAGTTGATCAAAGTGACATTTATATAATCGAGTTCTTATACCTATCTTGTAGTTTCTGGTGTTACATTTAACATAACAAGATCGCTATTGTAATCAATAATAATGAATATACGATCTCATACTACAGTTTACTTGTTTATTTCGAACGAACCAGTTTCATAAGGATTTCGTAGATTACGAATTGCTACCGTTTATCACATAACACTGATATGTGATTGTACGTGGATCAAATATAAATATTCAAGTATTGCTTTTAAAGTTTGAAACTCATAAAGGACAACATATAGTCTTAGGTAAATGAACATGTAAGTGACCAATTATGAATGTATCTAGTAATTATAAAATTAGCCACTTGCATGGGTATTGAAACAATAAAATGCAGGAAATATTTGTTAGTAACTATATTTTATATTCGTTTAGTCAATCTTTGGTTTAGTTCATTAACATATCTTAATTCATAAAAAATTATCAATTATATTAATTGCACAAATTTATCGATGTACATTATTATAATTTTATATAGTAGATGTTCTTTCAATATTAGAAAGGCAAAATGTTACCATTTTATTTTTCTAATAAGACTCCCACTATATTTTTATGTTTATAAAAACCCTAAGAGAAACATAAAAATCACTTAATTTCTCTACTGGGTGTTAGGAATCACTAGCCTTGATATTTTGACCTTAAGGAATATCAATAAATCATAGGCCCACTAGCATTGGATAACACTTTACTGATTGTATCGAATACAACTCCTAACCCATTATCTTTGTCCTAATCTCAACTTGGCCTAGAGAAATATCAAAAAATTAAAAGAGATTATTCACTCATAATCACTATATCGCGAAGGCTTGAGTATAATGCATGTAACAACCTTTATTTTTGAACACTTTATCTTTGAATATCTGAACTTTTGAAAAATGGTTAAGTGTTAAAATTATGATTTTATAACCTTATTACACTTTTCAATTAATTACTAATGCTAGAAAACTTGTTTTTGAAATGTGTTTAAAAAAGATATATACTTTGAAGAAATATCGATAATGTGACCGAAAATCATTTTATTGATAATCGACTTTTTATTCGATAAAAGTTGTTTGAATTCTTTTTGACTTGTGCAACAAACATATGAACACATTAATAAGTATTTTAATTACCTTAGTTCATAAGGAAAACTAATTAGAATAATTACTTCTAGAAGGAGACTAGAAGGAAGGTTTTAAGGAGCAAATCAAGGAGGGCTTTCTCAAAGTATGAAGTGGAGAAAGTGGAGGCATGATCTAGTCATGGGTTGTGGCTGCTCATATGTGGTATGGAGGGACATTTTCCACTTTTCTAAAGCCTATAAATACACAACCATAGTCTCTTTAGTTTGTTTGCTCATTCACTTGAAATGGAACCACTCTTCTTCACTCTTATCTCTTCACAAAGCTCTTTAATTAAAGTAACACAAGCAACACTCTCTTCATCTCTTTAAACTCTTACTATTGTCATTAAATAGCATAAAAAATTCATCCTATCATCTCAAAGCTTGAAGTATTAGAGCATTCCTCTTGGAACACCCTTGGGCCATGGGCAATTAGGCAAGAATTTGGCTAGGCCATACCCATTTAAGGCTTAATCTAGCCTTAGGGCATGAGCAATTGGTTGAAGGTAGGAAGTTTGGGATTGTTACATGGTTGTGGTAGGAAGCGGTGGTAAGGTAGAGGCTTGTGCTAGCTTGGAATTTTTGTTTGAAAGTGAGTTATCGCACTCCTTGAATGAAAAATATAAACTTGATAGATTGCTTGTTAAAAACCATTATAAAAGACACTAACTACTTAAAGTTATAAACTTGATTGTTGTTCTTTGGAAAGCAATTTGATGGTGTATATTTGTTGTTCTTTAGAAGGCATTTGATTGTGTTGATTTGTTATGATTTGAAAAGCATATGACATATGTAAATATTGAACTTGGACTTATGTATTTGTGCACATGTAAATTTGAACGAATATGACTTGGACATGGACTTTGGACTTGTATATTTGTGTATATGTAATGGCAGAGGGCATGGGATTTGACTTGACTATTCAATAAGCATATGTAATAGAGTACATACTGGTATTGCCTTTATACCAGTAGTCACTGTAGAAGCACTTTGATATTCTTGTATTTATCTTGCTTTCCACTTGTGTTTCTGTTTATATATGTCGTATATATGTTTTTCCATGCCTCTTTGAGATGTGATTTAAACTTGAGAATTACTTATGCATATGTGAATGAATGAAGTTTGAATTTGAATTAAATATTGCTATGGGTATTTTCGCCCACAGCATGGTAAATATGAAAAGATATTAAGGATCATAGAAATGACCAAAAGATGTATGATAAAAGCGCCATCATGTAATTACAAGGGAGGCAAAGCACTAGAGGAAAATTTGGTATAGTCGTAAAATATAGTTAAAACATTTGTAAAATGTTCCTAAGGTCAAGACATGCACCGAGGTCAAAACCGCATCTCAATCTGAGCTACGGATTGTAAGATATGGCCATCTTAAAAATTGTCCACTACCACCTAATTTAGAAGAATGGAACATTTAGAGGTACTAGAATACTCTACCCAATGATGTGAAGCTACTGGTCAAAGTTCATTGACTTGAAAAGGAGTTATGGCATAGAAGTATGTGCAACACAATGGTAAAGACTTGCGCCTTTCAACCAACACACCCGGCTTCGAGTCCTAGAAAGCACATAATATTATTGGAACATAAGGAATGGTCCAGTAGGGAATCTAACTGCTGAAGGCCTAATCATTTCCAACGTAAGGAAGGAAGAGAGACTAGGGAAGGTAAAAAGCAAGGCATGGCAGAGAGCTTGGAGGAATGGGGTGAAATCAGACCCCCCTGTTTATGGTTGATGTTTCGAACTGAACTTTCTATTTGGTACCCCAAGCCACTGAAAAAGATCTTCTATTCGGCGGTAGAAGTACCAAACATAAGTTTCTGTTTGGTACCACCAAGCCACCAAACAGGATCTTTGTTCAGTGGCTGGTCAGCCATCGAAAAAGACATCTAAGCCACACGTCGGACCAAGAAAGAAGCTACTCACCGAATCAAGGAGGAAGATACTCATCGTACCAAGCATGCCTGGCCAAATTGAGAATCATATGAACTTGGCCAATAACTTGTCCACATCCTTCCTAGCTGAATCAACACCCTCTGAATCGACTTCTTAGCTGAATCGAGCATCATATATATATATATATATATATATATATATATATATATATATATATATGGAAGGAAATCTATGCATATTGGGAAATAATAAATCATATTCTAGATTTCCAGTAATATTCCCTCTGAGCGAGTTATGCATGGAAGTTTCCGACTTGCTGGATTAACCACATCATCTCTTTACTTCTATAAATACTAAAGCATCCACCACTAATAGATACAATTCTGGAGAGCCAAGTAGAAAAGCACAAATTTTAATAAATTCTGCAAGCGCACAGGAGTGTAGTATGCAGGTCGAACACAGGGAATTGCATTTTAAAACAATTAAAATCCATAGTTAAATCTTAGGCGTGTTAAACGAATTCGACGGTGAATTTTGAACAGAAAATAAAAACAATAATATACTCCGAATCGATTTCGAAACTAATCGAAATTGCAACCAAAATATAGAATTGTAAAAAAAATCAGAACAGAAATTGAAATTGCGGAAAAGTAGATAACGGAGCAATCAACTGAAATAATTATTAACTAACTGAAAAGAGTGCAGAAAATAACTAAGAACAAGAATAAATAAATTGCTAAATATAATCAACAATCCTACGTATTCTGTTCGAAAATAAAAACAGTGCTGAATTTAAATCTAAACTTGAAGAAAAGTGATGAGATCTGAAGGTGCTGTATAATGTTGTATATATAGGCCTCAGCCCCTAAAATCAGTCCATCTTTTTAGCAATAGGACCGGTTCTATTCTTAGTATTTGCCAAGATAATTGTACTGACTGGGTCCATTCCTTGAATTGGTGAAGAGTCAAGTTGCCACGTCATTGCTTGAAATACTTTTATATGTGAATTGGTCCAAATTCATACGTAAGCTACTTTTGAATGTGTCCCATTTTTCTTCATATCATGGCTATGTATTATGCTACTTTTTAGGAGGAACTGGTCCTTTGCTTGAATTGGTGAAAGAGAACATATATACGTCCACATCATTGCTTGAATTGGTCCATATTGCTTTGAATTGATGTTTGCTACCTTGAGAATATGCAGCCAATATTTACTAAATCAAAGTATGTGCATGCTTGCCACGTCATTGATTGAGGTTGGTCCCCACTTGCTTGAATTAATTAAATTTGTTCCTTGCTTTGAGTTTGAGCACGTGACTTGAGATATAAATATGATTTGTTTCCCATGTTGCTTGCACCCATATGCTGAAGTGAAAATGTGAACTAACTCATTTCACATAAATTGAAGTGTGACATTGCTTTGATTTATTTGGTGCTCAAAATGTTGCACTCATGCCGCTTGTCTTTTGAACCAAAGGACGCCACAACCGATTAATTTCAACGTTGCACTTCGGAATCTATAATATGCAAAACCACAACAAATACCCGTATAATACCGATTTATTAAAATAAAAATATATGAAACCAACGGTTTAAAATGCAGAAAAATACGTTCATCACCAAGCTCATAGTAGAAATCGCAGACAAGTCAGAGGCTAATAAGAACAACTATTGAGATGCTCCAAAAAAGAAAAGCCTAATAGGATCAGCTTGTAGGAATAGCCTAACAGGAACAACTAGTTGGATCAACTAACAGGAACAACTAGTCGGATCAGCTAGCAGGAACAGTTTAACAGAATAGTCTAGCAGGAAATGCTTAGTAGGAGCTGCCTAGCCATAACAGCTTAGCCATAACAGCCTAGCAGGAAAAGCTATCTAGAACAGCCTAGTAGGAAAGCTTAGCAGGGACCGCCTAAAAAGACAACCGAATAGGAACGGGCAGACAAGAATAGCCAAATAGGAATAGTCAAACAAACTTCCTTGAGCTAAACCTTACTTTCTATTGAGCTTCAGACCATTGTATCTTTTACCTCAGACATTATAATAAAGATATATAAGAAGAATAATGAAAATGTACAGTGAATGTCAGCATATTTTGGCTGAACCATTATAAATCTTCATGCTCTTTATTTTACTGCAACTTACTTCCTACATAATATGCTCTTTAAAAATCAATCATAATGCAAACATAACAACTATGTTATACACCCTATATTCATAGCTTTATAACTAATTGATTATAGGTGTTTGTCCATTTTTTGTGCAAATATTTTTGGTGCTTTCATTTGGAAATGATTCTTAGCATGCCTTTGATATCAAAGAATAAGGTTGGTGCTACCAACGGGAAGTAGGGAACGCCTGCACACCCAATCAAATAACTGCTAATCAGATAGACCATTTAGCTAGCAATCTAGTGCTAGAAGAGAAAATTACCAAAGGCAACCTAGATAGATTGTGGCCAAGATAAATGAATGTTTCATTGCCCTACATCAAGCAATGTTGGACCAACTTATGACACGCTTGGGGCAGGCACAAACTATTGGTCACAACACTTAAATACAAGGGCGTTCCCAATCTAGGGATCCAGAAGATGAAGGGGGTCACACTCTGACAAAGAATTCAATCATGAAGGTCCAAGAGCTAGAAGAAGGAATGCTAAATGAGCAAGAGTTGAACCTAATGTTAGACCCGGGAAGTGGATCGGCACCTAACCAAACAAGATGATGCCAAATCGAGGGTAGTTACAACAAACTCTTCCTATTTCCTCATTGAATTCATGGTTAATGGGGGATAAAATGATCACTGGGACTAATTTAAGAGCCATAACTATGCATATAACTAAAGATCAAGTCATCATACGGAAGATGAAAGAAATCATTCCCCCAAATGGAAAGATCGAGATATCATTAACAGTCACCCCAAAATAGAGGATATGATGGCTCAAATCATTAGACAATTCGTTCAAACGTGAAAAAGTGGAGTGAGGAATTGGAGCTTAGTTAAGCATCACCTTCCACTTAGAGATAGGATTACCAGGGACCCTAGATATTCTAGGATGCCACCATGGAACCATATCAAGGGCTTAATGACTATACAGTGCATTTACAATGGTATGTCCAGTACATAGTGGTAAGAGGAGCTATGAAAAAAATCCTTATGCAAGTGCTTTCCTCTATTCTTGTCGGACATAGCTACTACATGATTTTGTGGTTGACCCCTATGCTCAATCCATTCTTGCTACAATAGTTGGAATTTAGAACATGGATGAATGGTTCACCATGATGACTTGTATAGTGGAGTGCACCTTGGAGCAAATTTTGCTAAGAGATCGATAATGGAGAAGCCAGCCGCATTAATGGAGTTCGTCTATGAGCCGACAAAGTATGTAAGGTTGGAATGTGCTGCATCAATAAGGCAATCCAGTATAGCTATTAGAGAAGATTCTGGTAGTGACCACTAATAATGACGGAAAATATGGTAGCTTCTTTTCTAGCTAACTATTTGGAAATAATGGACCATTCCTTAGACTCATGGAGCAAGCACTGAAGATATAGGTCCATAGAGACCAAGTTCGGAGTTCTATCTACAACCCATCAAGAAGGGATGCAAGTAAGTAGGCAAGGTAGGAAGAAGCCATAGCAATTTAGGACTTCACAAACCAAGACGATTGGGGCTCGAACCAAATCGGACCGATGCAGTACCAGACCAATGATATAGTCCATGCCAAACTAAGGGAGGATGACTTACTAGAAGTCAATGCTGATATTAGAATCACACACATAACTACCAAAAAGGGGCAACCTAAGTTCATACCAACTGGTACATAGGTGGTTGATCCATTGCATAGGCAACACAACGTGTCCCGCCATGTGACCTAAGGAAGCAGAATCAACTATTAGGTGAGAAGAGAAAGAGACAAGAGCTCGGCAAGATGAACCATATTTGTAGCTAGCACTCCAAACATTGGATATGCCATCAACCCCCAAATTTTATGACAGCATGCAACATTCAACATATAGAAAAATTTGATTACAGTAGATTGAGGATATAGAATCAAATGCAGTAGAGATGGAAACTAATGATTACCTCATGTTCCATGAGGTTTATGGCCATGAGACCAATGAACATAGACAAATCTCCCGGGTATATTCTGGTTAAAATACTAAGCTAACTCCACTGAGAATGCCGCAAACTCTAGACCGCCGTCCTTCGATGCAAATGAGTCCCTATGAATAAAGTGTGGAAAGCATGCATGGGGGTACGATGTTGGATCCATCATGGATGATAGAGCATGTCCCCTTATTAGATATTTGAAGATAGATGTGCATGAAAAATTATGAAGAACGAAGTAATCAGATAACGGAGCATAAACTCCCTAGTCGTGGAGGCAGGGTTCAACTCAATCAAAGATAATAGAAGATGAGGTCTATCTCCTCCAGAGATAGTGGAGTGTAATTCTGACTCATTCTATAGGTGGGACCAGTTATCTTTAGAGACGGTGGAGCATAATCTTTTCTAAAATCCCTAGATGCGGAATCAACTTCACATGAGTATAAAGTATGACATTACGGAGACTGAACATCCCTATGGATCATGGGGGACAACAATGCAAAGGTATGACTTACTTTAATAAATAAATTTCCAATGATTTAGTAAAAAATACCTAAGGCATAAATAACACCATGCCATATGACCATGCAACACTAGTAAACGTAATAAAACACTAATGGCTTGGCAAAAAGGAATGTTCTTGAACCCTATGTGTCGGATAGACCTCTTGCCTACAGGCTAGACTGAACGACAGGCAGGGTATGCTAATAACAAAATTGGAAATAGCAAAAGAATCAGGAATCTAGACACTATATATCCATAGCGACCTACTAATGGCTACGAATCAAGCATTTTAGGAGTTCTAAGTAAGCGGAGAACTGTTGACATCCTACTTAAAAATAAAAAAGACAAAGGCTTCGCTTGATGTGCAAGAACGCTATGTGGTTAAGCAAATGCAATAGAAGGAAAATTGTGACGCCAATAATCCAGAAAAATTGGCTTCTCAGGAAATGGATCACTTTTGGGTGGGTTCTAGCAAAAAATTCACCCTTGAACCGGAATGAGGCAAGGAACGTGATGTGCAAGCAACTTAATGCACCATCTAGGATGACATCCTATATATAAGAGATCTAACCAACCCACTGCTAAGGTGCATGATTGCAAGAGGAGCTAAGGAAATATTGGATAATGCACATCCATGTAGTAAAAGAGGTCACTCTGGGCGGCAAACCCTAGAAAAGGAAATCTAATGGGCATTCATATGAAATGGAGAACTTTTAATTGCTATCAGTGGAGCTGAGAATGCAATAGTGGTTGTGGATTACTTTATCGGGTATGGAGCTTAGCTTCAGATGATCTCAGATAATGGATGACATTTTGATAATTAGGAATTCGCCAACTTCTATCAACAGCAAGGAATCCGGATAAGATTTCAAATGGTGCTCCATTTATAGGCTAATGGATAGATTAAAGAGGCCAATAAGGTTCTCAAAAATCACATAAAGGAGTGCTTGGAAAATGATAAAGGGGCTAGGATGGATGAACTGCCATTGGACTCTATGTGTACTGCATTTCCCATGAAACTACAATGGGATATACTCCTTTTGCTTTAGCCTATAGTTTATTGGTTATGATTCCCATCTAAACTATAGTCTAATCTCATAGGATAATCCACTATAACTCAGAGGAGAATGAGGAATTGCTAAAAATATCCCTATATCTGATCGTGGGGAAGAGGGATGAGGTTGTTTCGAAAACCACAATGCTCTAGCAGAAAGCGGTGAAACAATACAACTCTAGGATAGAGCGTTGCCCGCTCCAAAAGGGAATCCTACTCCTAGAGAAAATTTCCCTTTGGCGTGGAGGCACCTAACTCGATCCGAGAAAGGTTATATTTAATAAGCAAAGATCTAAGGAATGAAGCCTACATTCTCATCACTATGGACAAAGCAGTATCCGAGAAAATGTAGAGCGTTCAAAACCTTTATTTCGTTTTGGCACACTAACTATTACAACTATATGAAATATGAATACATGTATTCTTAGTCATCACTTTCTTACTGAACCATGTGGATTGGGTGTGTGAAACCATGACTGATGATCAGTGCTATCAAACAACCATAAGAACAACCATCTCATGCCAAATAAACTCCCAAATTTCTAGCACTATACGGGCAAAGCGCTACAAAATGGGGCCTCCCTACTTTGGCACATCATGGAAAGCTTGGACGAATGTTTGGCTGATAATGACAAGCCCAATTAGCCCATGGTTAGGAGATGACTGCTAAGTGGATTCTCGCCATTGATGATCAGCCTAAACTTCTTTATCGATGACGATGAGCCCAATCAGCCCATGATTAGGACATGACAGCTAAGTGGGTACTCACTGTTGACAATTGGCCCAAAGTTCTTTGCCAACAACGATGAGGCTAATTAGCCTATGATAAGGACATGATCACCAAGTGGGTGCTCGTCACTGACAACTGGCCCAAACTATTTTGCTGGTAATGATGAGCCTGATACTACAATGATCAGGACATGACCATCAAGTGGGTGCTCGCCATTGACGATCGGTCCAAACTTATTTTCCAGTAATTATGAGCTCGATCGGCCTATGCCAGGACATGACCACAAAGTGGGTATTCACTGCTGACGATTGGCCTAAAGTTCTCTATTGATAATGATAAGCCTGATCAGCCTATAGTCAGGACATGACCACCAAATAGGTGCTCGTCGCTGATGATCGACCCAAACTTCTTTACCGACAATGACGAGCCCGACCAGCCTATGGTCAGGACATAATCACTAAGTGGGTGCTCGCTGTCAACGATCGTCCTAAACATCTTTGTCGGCAACGATGAGCATGATCAACTCATGGTCACGACATGACTACTAAGTGGGTGATCGCCGTTGATGATTGGCCTAAACTTTTTTGTTGGTAGTGACGAGTCCAATCAACCCATAGTTAGGACATGACTGCCAAGTGGGTGCTCGCCTTTGACGATCAGCCCCAAACTTCTTTACCTGCAAGGACGAGCTCGATCAGCCCTTGGTCAGGACATGACTGCCAAGTAGGTGCTCACCGTTGACAATCGGTATAAACTATTCAACCGGTAATGATGGACCGGGATGATCGCTATTCGGGTATCCACAGCTGATATTCAAATAAACCTTTTTAGCTGGCAGTGGTTGACCTAAGTGATCCTTATTCGGGTGTCCATTGCTGACAATCGATACAAACTTCTTAGTTAGCAGTAGTGGACCGGAATAGTCCTTATTCGAGTGTCCGTAGTTGATGATCGGCTACAAGCCTTTAGGATGGCTATGGAGAACCCGACTTACCAATGACTATGACATGGTAGCCGCCTAGTTGGTTCTTGCTTGACATTCGGCTCTGGATTTCTATCAACAACGATAACTGAGCTTGCTTATAGTAAAACGTGACTGTCGGTTGTATGACCTAGTTCAAGTAGCCAATGCTGGAATTGCTTACGAAGATTATCTACTGACGATACTAGGGAAAACTTGTTTAAAGTATGCATGGAATATATATGATTATAAGTGAACTAGAAGTCTAGAAGTGCATAAACCAACATGGACACATAGGACTGGATGACAAAGACACTCCACCAGGGTATATTCATCTTGTTGAACTTATTAGTGATTGATCCTGGGCGAATACGCCGAGGGCAAAGGAAGAGTTGTAGGAAGAGCTAAAAAATAACATATAACCATGTTACCAATATCCTAGTATGCTCACAGTGTCGAATTTTGTCAGCGATTAGCCCTGTTCAAGTACGTGAGAAAGCGATAAAATATTAATAATAGGCTAATGGCTAAGCAAAGATACTATACAAACACAACACAATAAATAATCCTGATTGGGTATGGTAATTTCATTCATAATTTCTATAAGATACATAGAAGCTTGTGTAGGTATTCGTACATGAAATATAAAGTATGAGCCAAGGGAAGCATCGGTCATGGAAACTGCTTATCTTACCAAATTTATTAGTGATTAATCCCATATGAGTATGCATGATAGCGACGAGAAAGGTTGCTAACAGAACAAGAAAACCTAGCAATCATGTGGAATAAACAAATCATGGCCATCAGCCAGAAAAAGGGAGTCAGAATAAATATTAGATGAAACAACACATAAACATCAGAAGAAGATTTTCTTCACAGCATAAGCACATGGTCAACCCACATTCAAATTTCAACAGAGAGCACTTACTTTGTCAAACATTTGGTGATTGACCTATACAAGTATGCTTGGTGGCGATGAAGGTGTCATTATGGATTAACTTGGCAATCATGTAGGGAAAATACATCGCAGCCACCAGTCTCAATTGGCCAAATTATAACAAATGCAACAAATTACACATCATCGAGTCCATGCATCATGGAACCACTGGGTGCTTTGACATTATTGGAACATTCATAAGATGACACACAGCCCTCGGAACATGGGGGCAAGGAGGTTGAACTAGAGGGGAGCAAAAGCCTACAAAAAAGAGATAAAAATTAGTGGGAAATCATGCTAGATGATTACACTACTAAGAAATAATGAATTGCGAACGTTACATTGATAAAGGATGTCTTGGAATTATCAACAAGCATTTCTCCAAGTGAACAAAGCTATGCAACATGTTAGCAGTGTAAAACTTATGAAAGGATGGAAAAGAGGAAATAGATATTTGAGGTTCGAGATAACCATCGCATGAGAAAGAAAGATGATTTTGGACTAAGCAAAGCACACTTTGTATTCTACGAAAGTATGCTTTTGGGAGCAAGCATTGTGGGCGTTTTCGCCCTTAGTATGGTAAATAAGAAAAGATGCTAGGAGCAAAGAAACAGCCGGAAGATGTATAATAAAGATGCCACTATGTAATCACAAGGGAAGGTGAAGCGCTAGGGGCAAATTTGGCATAGTCAGAAAATATAGTCAAAACACTTGTAAAACGTCCCTAAAGTCAAGACATGCATCTAGATCGAAAGCGCGTCTCAATCCAAACTACGAATTACAAGACATGATTATCTTAAAACTTGTCCACTATTAAACCGACTCAAGCCCCACCATAGAGAGCTACTGCTTAATTTAGGCAAATGGAAGATTCAGATGCATTGGAATACTCTACATAATGATCTGAAGCTACTGGTAAATGTTTCATCCAATTTTGACTTGAAATGAAGGAGTCATGACATAAAAGCATGTATAGCACAGCGGTAGAGACTTGCCCGTTTCAACCAACCCCTTTGGCTTCAATTCCAAGCATGAACATTATTTTTTATTGGAATATGAGGAATGATCCAATAGGGAATCTAACTGATGAAACCCTGATCATTTCCAACGTAAGGAAGGAAGAAATACTAGGCAAGATAGAAGGTAAGGCATGGCAGAGAGCCTGTAGGAATGGACTGAAAGCAGACCCTTATCTATTCGATGGTTGATGTGCCATATTGAACTTTCTATTTGGTACCCCCAATAATGTCTTCTGTTCGGTGGTAGAAGTAACGAACATAAGTTTCTGTTCGGTGCCGCCATGCCACCAAACAAGATCTTCTATTTGGTGGTTGGCACCCAAGAACAAGACATTTAAGCCACACATTGGACCAAGGCTGAAGCCACATGCTGGTCATATAGAAAAAAGGAAGAAGCAATATACCAGACCAAGAAGGAAGATAATCGCCAATAAGCATGCAGAGCCAAATAGAGAATCATACATATTTGGATAATAACTTGTCTACATCCGTACTAACCGAACCAATACCCTTCGAATCGACATCTTAGCCAAACCAAGCAGCATATATACGAAAGGAAATTCGTGCATATTGGAAAATAATCATGCATATTCCAGATATTCCCTTTGAGTTAGTTATACATGGATGTTTCC
The DNA here is from genome assembly GCA_030765085.1 of Allium cepa. Classification (NCBI taxonomy): domain Eukaryota; kingdom Viridiplantae; phylum Streptophyta; class Magnoliopsida; order Asparagales; family Amaryllidaceae; genus Allium; species Allium cepa. The sequence goes on along the minus strand of CM060940.1, from coordinate 815,804,105 downwards.
CGACTTACTTGATTAACCACACTATCTCTTTACTCCATAAATACCAAAACATCCAACAACAATAAAGACAATTCTAGAGAGCCAAGCTCACGGCAGCGATGGCAAACAAGTTAGAGGCTAGCAGGAACAACTTGCAGAATCCTCCAAACAAGATCAACCTAGCAGGCCAGCTAGTTGGAACAGCTAATTGGATCAATTAGCATGAATAGCCTAACAGGAGTAGCCTAGTAGGAACAACTAGCTGGAATAGCCCAGCAAGTACAACTTAATTGGAATAACTAGCCGGAACAGCTTAGCAGGAAAAGCTTAGCAAGAACCGCCTAGCTGGAATAACCTAATAGGAGTAGCCTAGTAGGAACAGCTAGCTAGAACAACTTAACAAGAGTAGCTAGCCGGAATAGCCTAGCAGGAAAAGCTTAGTAGGAACCGCCTAATAAAGCCAACCGAATAGGAATGGACAACCAAGCATAGCCAAATAGGAATATTCAAACATACTTCATGAGCAAGATTCTTACTTTCTATTAAGCTTCGAACCATTGTATGTTGTATCTCAAACATGTACATCAAATATCTATAAGAAGAATAATGAAAATGGACAATGGATGTGAGCAAATTCTCGCTGTACCACTATAAATCTTCGTGTTCTTTACATTACTGCAACTTACTTTCTACATAAACTATATGTGATCTAATATCTGCAAATCAATCATAATACAAATATAACAGCTATGTTATATACCCCATATTCATAGCTCTACAACTAATTGATTGGAGGCATTTTCCCATTTTTTGTGCAAACAAATATGAAATTGTCCATATATCGATTGTCACAATAGATGCACTTTGAATCCCTTATCTTATAACTTACTTTTTATACTTTATCTTATGAATATTTTTGAAAGATACATTTTATTTTTTCTACACTTATAGTGGTACAAAAGATAAAATAAATTGGTTTTAAAAGTTATTTAATTTATAAAACAAACTTTAAAATTTTTGGTCCATGTTGCGATAATCGCTATGGATGCACTTTGGAAAAACATGTTTTTAGTAAAGTATAAACCATTATTTACTTTAGATATTTATAAAATATTTTCAAAGAATTTTATAAAAGGTATGTAAATATTTTAAAAGGAGTTTGAAGTTTAAATATATTTTTCAATACTTTATTTTGAAATTTTAAAGTAAAGGTTTTCTTATTATATTTATAAAAAAATGTTTATTTTGTTAAAGTAGAAAAAGGCTTTAAATCAATATAAAGTAATTATTTTAAAGTAATATTTTATATAACTATTTACAACTTATTTATAAGTACTATAAAAGGTGTTGTACATGTAAAAAAAAACTTTATAAAACCGGTTTTATGTTTTATTATAGTATAAAGAGTTTTTTCACACTTTCCTTCTTTAAGTTTATTTTAAATTCTATTAAATTTTGTAGCTTTATAAATAAAATATAATACATACATACATATATATATATATCATTTTAGAAAACATATATGATTTATATATAAGTAAATTAGAAAGAATATTATTTTGGAAGAAGGGATGAGAAGTTACACCGTGTAAAAGTAACTGTATTTTTTACTTGTTTTTGGAATATTAGTAATACTATACTTAACATTGAAGGACGAATGAGGTAGACTTCTCTATTTGTAAGGTGAAGGTTGATGTTCGAGTAGCGATAAAAGCAAGTGCTCCAACCTGCCGGCTTCCCTCTTGACCTAGGAATAGTTAAATTGGAATGTCGAAAACTTGTAAATACATGAAACTTGATTATTCGACCATCAAACTTGAAAAATATAGCTTAAGAATTATCAAAATGCTTCACGGCTTCATATGCTTTGAGAACCCCTTAGGAAGGAGCATTTATATGAAACGTCTCTAGCTTTTGCTCACTTCTAAAAGAACCAAAATTGAGTTAACCAAAAATTCATCGATTTAGTCTGGAAGAGTCCGGTATCGGATAAGTATAGATTAGTTACTGAATACTACTTCAAAATTATTATACAGGTTCTATAATGTGGAAGCATTTAGGCAAAGTGTTATAGAGTTGCACTTTCTATTCTAAGGTTAAGTTCGAGGAGCGTTAACACTTTGGATAAATGCTATAGAGCTGAATTGTATATCCTAAGGTTAACTCTGAGGGAGAGGTCAGCGTCAGCATTTTTCAAACGGGCTTATGCAGGAATCCATAGAATGGTTTGTGTTTTTTTGAGAGATAAAGACTCTTGTGAAAGATACCGAATGTGACTTTGACATCCAAAAAATGACTAAAGACAGAGTTGGTTGCACGATATGGAGTTTTAGCTAACCCATAGGGGTACATCAACTCCAGTATCTAAAGTATGCTTATCAATGTTGCCTATGGGAGTTCATGATACTTGCTTCCACGTGGTTCATGAAATGTTCGATCGTGGGCCTGTTGTTTTTACCTTATGGTATATTTTATCTAGAGGTAGAAGATGCTCAGAAGGTAACTTCTGATCCTTGTCACAAGGATCCGCTTCAGTTTACTAGAGGCATCTCTATGGAAAATCCGCATACAAATGCATTGTCACGACCTATCTTCCACTATCCAGAAAGACGCATCATGAATTAAGAAAGAAAGGGATAGAGAGTAGAAAGATAGAGAAGAAAGAAGAAACAACATCAGAATCTCAACTGCGGAACGAACAAATTATATTAATAACATAAGTACTACATAGTATACAACCATTATCAGAGTTATACAGATTATACATCACATACTAGACAGTTATAAACACCTGTCTGGTTATTACAACTCAATACAATACAAGGAAACTACTCAGAGTAAACAACACAGCGGAACACTATAAATATCTACAATGCAGAAGCCTCCTGCTCCATTGCTCCTCCATAATTCGTCAAAGCTAACCTGAATCCCTTGGCTACTCGTAAAAATTTGAGTACCCAAGAGTTTATGAAAAAAACAGAAATAAACTCTGGGTTAGACATAGGTCTGGTGTGAGTAACAGGTTAAAGTTGCTTAACTTTTGAAAACCTTTGAAAAGAAAGGTATCACGTAAGACTTCCCACACATAAACATGGAAAAGTTTTTACCTTACGCTAACCAAAACATTTGATAGGAAATCCAGTGATATTATAATAGGTCTAGGGTTTTCAAGTAAATAGAAAATAGCCGAAATTGTTACATTATTAAATTCCAGCTACTAGACACAAAAGTGGGTAATACAATCAAAACCGAGGGCAATTATTGGATTTTGGATTCCATACAATGGCAGGGCTACCAGGGTACTGTCCGTCATAATACGGGGCCTAGATCATCGTACCGAGGATCACTCCCAATCCCCTGCAACACAAAGCCGGAACCATCCCTTACTGGACAGTCCCGAATAAGACAACCCAGCAGTTGGCCGCGACCCAACTGCTCACACGGCCGAATAAAAGGGACTTCTAGACAGGGGAAAATCTCGTCCTACTTGGGCATGACCCACTTAGCCTTGCTGCACCTCCCCCGTTTTAGCCATTCTCGGTTGATGAGGCTTGAGGCTACGATTACCTTTAGAGAACACATCTTTTAGAATGCTCATCGTCCACCTGACGATGTTCTGAAAGCATTCAATCCATACAAGTTCGTTCCGGGTTCGAACGAAACCAAAGGCATTATCTCGTTACACTCATTTTGGAATCACCCTCAGAGTTAACGACGATAACCCTTGCACTCTGAATCTTCATCTTCACTTGAGATTCACGACCTATCGTTAATTTAGATCGATGTGGTTTTCGGATATCCAAATGTGGAAACCCGATCCCGGTCTCATCGAATCCAAAACGCCATCTTTTAAGGTCCAAGTTGTTTTAAGGTTTAAAATAATTCAATTCAATATTATCTATATACACACAGATAGATAATTCACATATCACAATAGATAATCAACATTATCATCATAAACAGATAATCCATATTATCATCACAAATTGATAATCTACATTATCATTACCAATAGATAATTCATATTATCATCACAATGCAACCACAGCATCCATATCACACATACTTATTTATCTCATATCTGAGATTCAAACCATTCAAAGAAATCTATATCATCCATATATAAACAAGGATTAATAATCACACCATTTAAAATTAATTTAAAATGAATTAAATTAATTATTTCATCACTAATTAATTTAAAGTAAATTAAATTAATTACTTCATTCTATAAATCCTGCTTATATAACCAATAATTAATTTTAAATCAAACAATTAATTAACCTCTAATTAATTCCCTTAATTAATCACCCTTGATTAATTATTCTTTAATTACATTCAAGTAATTATCCTTAATTAATTTTACAAATTAATTATCCTTAACCAAAACAGTAATTAACCTTTAATTACTTCATTAATTAATTAATTAATTAATCCTTAATTAATTACATTAATTAGTTACTTCATTAATTACTTATCATTGGTTAATTAATCCTTAATTACATCATTAATTATATTAATTAATGATCCCTAATTACATTTAAATTAATTAACTACATTAACCTTAATTAAACCATAATTATTAATCACTTTCAATTAATCACCTTCAGTAATTAACTACTCTTAATTACTTCAATGAGTAAATTAATTACTCCTAAATTAATTTCATTTAATAATTAATTATATTTATTAATCATCCTTGATTAATCTCATTAGTAATTAATTACCCTTAATTAATTACATCACTTAATTATTTTTCATATGGCTTAATTAATCTGTTCTTTACTTAATCAAACTAAGTAATTAATTATTAATTACTTTCACAAAATAATTATCCTCCGTATTAATTACATAAAGTAATTAATCCCAAAACTCTTCCATACTTCAATTAATTACCTCCAGTAAATTACTTATCTTAATTACTTCTCTAAGTAATTATTCATCATTAATTTCTTATCAACCCATCCAATGATTATTCTAAATTAATTAAACTTAACCAATTAATTTAAACTAATCAAATTAATTAATTAATCACAATGAGTAATTAATACCTTTAAATACCTTCATAAAGTAATCATACTTAACCAAATTCCATAAATGATTTTCTAATTTAATTAATCCAATTAATTATCAAAATTAATCACATTAATTAATTATTAAATAATCTCAAGTTAATGACCTTCATTAACTTATCAACAATTCTTTAATTACTTTTCTTAGGCATTTAACATAAATTAATCATTATTAATTACAATTTAATTAATCTTAATTACTTAACTTAACCTTAATTAATTTATTCAAACCCTTAATTAATTAAATAAATAAATTAGCTTATTTAAATTACCTTACTAATTTAATGAATCACAATTCATTAAATTCTTTCATTTACTTTAAAATAAAAAAATTTCTTATTAATGATTACATTATTATTAACAAAGTAATTTAAAACAATTTACTTTAAATTTGTTTCAAATTTCATTTAAATTTTAGATTTAAAATGAACTCAAACTTAACTTTAACAAAGTTTAAAAACATTTTAAAAACCCTTTTAAAACTTATGCAAAAGAATTTATTATTTTATAAAGAAGTTTAAAGAAGTTTAAACCCAAATTCATTTTAAAATACAAATCATATTCTAAATTACACCTTAAACATTCAAAATTGTTTTAAATCAATTTTAATTTAAAAACTTCCTTTATTTCAAAACTATGATTCAAATTTGGATTTGAATCCAGATTTAAACTTAGATTTAAAACCTATTTATATTTTAAACTTCAATTTTTTTAAACCAAACTATTTAAACATTTTAAGGTTGTTAAAATAATTCAAATTTTAAAACCCTTATTTTATTTTTCAACTAGATTCAACTAAACTTAAATCTAGACATAAGTTTTGATTTAAACTTAGTTTAAATCTCTACTTACATTTTAAATTTCAGTTTAGAATTTTAAAAACACTTACAGGTTTAAAACCTGAACAAACATTTTAAAATATACTTAAACAATTAAAGTTATTAAAACAATTTAATTTATAAAACTTTCTTTAATTCAAAACTAAGATACAAATTAGATTTTGAATTCAGATTTTAAAACTTTGATTTAAACTTTGCTTAAACCTTTGCTTTGCATTTTAAAATTTCATTTTAAAATTACAAAAACTGACAGGTTTTCAAAACTGTAAACAATATATGACCCGAGGCACCTTCACAATGCTTCGAGTCAAAACTCCCCTAGCTTCGGGTCTCACTCGAAGTTTGCTCGAGAAAAACACGAGCCTCACTCCAGAACTCAACCCAAAAGTTCACCAGATACAAAATGTAGCGACCCGACTTCCCACTCCCGGAAAATCGCATCACTAATTAAGAAAGAAAGGGATAGAAAAAGAAAAGAAAGAGAAGAAAGAGAAAACAACACATCAGAATCTCACAACGGAACGATTTGAATATAATATAGAACATATACATAGTATCATATACATCAGAGTATGCAACTAAACATCTCAATTTAGACTGTTATAACATTTCTGTCTAATACAATACAAGACATCATCACAGAATATCAACACAGCGGAAACTCTAACCATATCTACGCGCTGAAGCCTCCTGCTCCAAAGCTCCTCCAGATTTCGTCAAGAGATAACCTGAATCACTTGACTACTCATATATAATATGAGTACCCAAGAGTTTAATAAAACAGAAAATAAACACTCGGGTCAGACAGGGGTCTGGTGTGAGTAAACGGTTTAAGATTGCTTAACTTTAGAAAAACCTTTGAAAAGAAAAGGTATCACGTAAGACTTCCCACACATAAACATGGAAAAGTTTTTACCTTACGCTAACCAAAACATTGATAGGAAATCCAGTGATATTATAATAGTGTCTAGGGTTTCAAAATAAAATACAGAAATAGCTGGAATGCTTACATCTCACGTTCCAACATAGTTGGGCATAATCAAAACCGTACAGGCACTTATTGGATTTTGGATTCCATCAATGGCAGGGCTACTGGGGTACTGCCCGTCACAGTACGTAGCCTAGATCACCGTACCGAGGATTACTCCCTTCATCCCCTGCAATACAAGGCCGGGACCATTCCTTACCGAACAGTACCGAACAAGACCACCCCGCAGTTGGCTGCAGTTCCAACTGCCCACACAGCCGAAATATAAAGGGACTTCTAGACAGGGATGTATCTCGCTCTCCAGTGGGAGCGACCCACGAAGCCTTGCTGCACCTCCCCTGTTTTAGCCATTCCCGGTTGATGAGGCTTGAGGCTGCGACTACCTTTATAGGACCAATTACCTTAGAATGCTCATCGCCCGCCTGACGATGTGCTGAAAGCATTCAGTCCATACAAGTTCGTTTCGGGTTCGAATGAAACCGAAGGCACTATCTCGTTGCACTCATTTTGGAATCACCTTCAGAGTCAACGACCATAGCCCTTGCACTCTGAATCACCATCTCGAATCTATAAGCACTATTCCATCAAACTCATTACGGAATCACCCACAGAGTTATACTGACGTATAGCCCTTACACCTCGAGTCTTCACTTGCTCCACTTGGATTAACGACCTTCGTTTAATTGGAATCGATGTGGTTTTCGGATATCCAAATATGGAAACCGATCTCGGTCTCACCGAAACCAAACGCCATTTTAATGTCCAAGCTGTACTTAAGGGATTTAAACAATAGAAATTTAGAAATATCACTTAACATAAATGGATGTACCATATTACACAGATAGATAAGCATCTATTATCACATGCATCTATACATATCACATAGCAGCATATAATCCACAACCCAGATATAACCTATTCACATCATCACATATCAATCAATATCACCTAACAACAACCAAATATCATTAACTCATTCAATTGATATATATCATCAATCCTTAATCATTCATAAACAAGTTTGATTCAAACTTGATTAATTCAATTAATCCTTAAATTACATTAATCCTTAATTAAATACTTAGATTTTCTTCAATCCATTTTTCTATATATTAATTAATTGCAAATTAATTAATTAACTAACATCACTTAATTATCCATTTCAATTAATATTCCTCGATTAATTATCACTTAATTACTTTAAGTAATTCTTACTTAATTACCATATTAATTAATCATCCTGATTAATTACTTCCAAATTATACTAAGTAATTACCTCTTAATTACCTTCTAAAATTAATCAACCTTGATTAATTATTCTTTAATTTTCCTGATAATTATTCCTTAATTATCCTTTAATTAATTACACCTGATAAATCACTTTTTAATTAATCACGCTGATTAATTACTTTTAATTAATTATACTTAATTAATTACTTTTTAATTATTCACCTTTGACTAATTACTTTGATTACATTTAGTAATTAAAAATAAATTATAAATTAATTATTCTTAAATTATTAATTAACAATTAATTAATTATTAATTAATGATTACTTCATTAGTTAAAATCCTTTCTTAATTAATTACTTTAACAAGTAATTATCACTTTAATTAATTACTCTTAATACTTTTATTAATTAATCATTAATCAAATAATTTAAATCTTTAACTAATTATTAATTAATTCTTTAATTAATAACTAAAGTGATTATTCCTTAATCACATTTGCTTAATTACTTTTAATAAAGTAATTATCCTTTATTTTATTACCTTTAGTAATTAACCACTTAATTACTTTAATTACTTCCAAAGTAAATATATTAGATTAATCCAAAATGATTATCTTAATTAATCACAAGTTAATTACTTAATTAACTATTTAACTAAATCATTTAAAATTTATTAAATGATTCTCAACTTCTTATATAATAATGGTTCTTGATTTAGAAAACATCATCTTAATTAAATCATTTATGAACAATAAAACTTGATAATTAAAAATGATTTAATTATCTCAATTATCTTTACAAATTTAATTATCTTTAAATAAATCAAATTCAAACTTACTAAAGATAATCTTTATTACAATTGATTATCAAATTCTAAATCATTAAACTTCATTAAAATATAATATTTGGAAATCAATTATAATTTAAACATATTTTAAGATTTGAACTTTCAAATCTTAAAAACCTTTCCAAATTTATTTATTAAAGTTTAAATACAAACTTTATTTTAAAATCCACTCATTTTATTTTAAAACTCCATATTTTAAAATATATAAACTTGTTTTAAAACATAACTTTGAAACAATTTTAATTTGAAACTTGTTCAACCTTTGTTTTAAAGACTTAATTTCTAAAAACAAACATTCTTTGTATTAATCATATCTAACTTCTGTACTAAAGCCTAATACCTAAATACTCGAGTAAACGACTCAAAAAACCCAGTAACATCCCGAGTAAAACATGAAAACACCCCGAGTCTCCCCCACCTACCCACTGCTTCGAGCCAGAACGACGAAAACGCGAAGCCTACTTCGAGTCTCCTCCCCCCACGTTCCAGAACCCAGTACTTCCTGATACCACCCTACACCGTGCAACGTGCACCGTTCACCATTCCTCCAGCGACCATCGTCGCAGCTCCGACAAGTCAATTTCGACCTCAACGTTCAAGCTTGACACACAGAAACTAGAATAAAAATGAGATTCAAAATTTAGCCCTCTGAACCCAAACGAGCAACACAGTTCGAAACACAACACCTGTAAACCAATCCTCCACGGCAACCTACGGCCTCGAGTAACCTTGCCACCGCCGCTGTAACTTCCCTACGTCACCTCGAACCCATAGCCCCACTCGCGACAGTATCCGGTATCCCCATGACACCACGAACCCACGATGAACACAATGACCAAAAACAGGTAATAAAACCCTAACTTCTCTATTCTCGGCCATCCTACTCGATTAAAAATTCATGAAACAATTTTCGCATGATCACAGAAACTCCTTCCACCTTCGAGTTCAACGGCGATGTCCACTTCGCCGTAGTTTGCCGTAATTTGGCAGAAAACCCCAAAATAGAAAATCCCAAAATACTCACAAATCCCCACATTAAAAATTATAACAATCACACTAAAATTCATGATTTTCAATTGCTATTTCAATTGTGCAATCAAAACTTTAATAAATTTTTGATCCCATTTACCATTTTACTGTAAATTTAAAGTTTTAAAGCTAATTATCCAATTTAAAAACCTAAAATTATTTTTAGATGATAAGTTAGTTGATTACAAACAACTTCAATTCACAATTCTAAGTCAAGTTCGAATTCATAAGTTAGTTATTGAATTTATTCTAAAGTTTGAAACTGTTTTTATATACAGTAGTATATTTTTGAACAACACAGAGATTCAAACCACATACTAAATCATGCAACAGTAAAATCCAAGAATCCAGTCAATTCATCAAGAATTTCATAAACAAGAACAAGATGAAATTTAAGATTTAAAACTGTTTTTAAAACTTTATTTACTCACTTGATTTAAACAGAAGACAGAGCAAAAGTTTTTACTTCTCAGGCATTCACTATTCTTACTTCCAGAGCATGCATTCATTCAAAATCCAAGAATTCAGGTAAACTTATGATTTTCATACATACATATAACAAAGAGTAAATCAAGTTGAAACTGTTTTTAAAATTTGTTTTACTCACATTGAATCCTGCAGAAGACAGAACTGCATTTTCTTCTTTCCAGGCTTTTAAAATTTTCTGCATTCCTTCCTGAACTTGTTGCATATTGATTTTAATCCTGAATTGCTTGAATAATTTTGCATGTTGATTTTTATCTTGTAGCTGACCATTTGAATTGTTGAAGTTTACATCTTGCTTGCCATTTCAGGTTTTACTTCCTTGTTATTTCCAGATTTCTTTACAGTTTTTCATTCATTTGTTTGAGTTTATCTTTGTTTTGATCTTGCCTTTCAGATTTTGAATTCATCTTTGTAAAATGAAGAGAAAGATTTGCTGGAAAAATAAAATCGTTCCTTTTATTATTTACAATTTAATTTGAAACTTAATTACTAAGGAGAATGACATGTGTCCCTTTAAAAGTTTATATTCTTACAAATGTAACTTACATAACTAAATATTCTTACAAGTGTTTTGTTGTTTTATTAATGTTTTCTTTTAAATATTATTTTATCTTTAATAACTAAATTTTAAGCTTATATAAATATTTATGAAATGTTTACATGATTATAAGATGTATTTATTTTATAGGAATAAGCTTTGGATTTCAATACATATATAAAAGTGAATTCATGTGAACAATTATAACTTTATTTATGCATTTAAATTAAATTGTAATGGTATTATATATTAAAACTTGAGAAATTGTTTTTAATACTTTATAAAATTTTGAAACAATTTATCTTATGTAAAAATTAAAAATGAAAGACTATTAAACAAATGAACTTTTAATTTAAATCTTAAATATCATTTCCAAAAGTATAAATCAAATTAACTTTTCAAATCTCAAATTATATACATATTAAATTTTTTGAAAAGACTTATTAAATTCAAATTAATAAAATTCCCATTTAAAACATATATATACACATTTCAAATAGAAAAATTCTAACATTAAATTTGTTAATTTCCATATTAAATTTTGACACAAATATCAAATCATAATATATGCATATATATATATATATATTACAATCTGAATACAAAGTTTTATTACATTAAAAACTTCTTATTTACCAAATTAAATATTTCAAAAATCAAATTATTATAAATTCAAAAGAATTTAATCTTGCCTATTTATATTGTTAAGAAAAATATTAATAGATATTAACAAATTATTATCATTAATCTTTAAAATAAATTTTAACTTGTCAATTTGTAATATAAAATGATCAAATCAATTTAATTATTATCAAAGATTATTAAATTGATATTGCTCAAAATTCCGGGTCGTCACATTCCTCCCCCCTTGAAAGAATTTTGTCCCCGAAATTAAAAAGCAAAGATAATTTAATAACCCAGTTAAAAATTTAAATTCCTATCAGCAATCAAACAATCAATCCTAGCAACCAATTCAAACAAACAAACAATTTATCTATTCCAGAAAATTCTGAATAGAACTTCCTAATATTATCTAGAGTTTTCCAGGCATCTGTGCTGGAATACTCGCTCTACAGAATCTTAAGTAACTATACTATTAAAACCAAGAACTCCCTCATCTGATCCTACACCTCGGAACAAGATATCAGACTAAACTCAAAACCAGCTCAACTACCAGATCCTTCTGAACTGCTGATTCTATCATTCAAAGAATCATGCACATATTCCTTAGAGATATGTGAAATACCATGAATTCCAGTTATCCGAACTGACAATTCAATCCTATAGATCAAAATCAAATCCCTAGAGAACACAGGAAAACTCAAAATACCTTCAAAGCTAACTTTCCAGTTTTACCAATTCTTATATCTCCTTTGATTGGATAAAACCAAATCAATATCCAATTTCTAACTGCACATTCCAAATCTCCTCAATTCTTAGCTGCATAACCCTTCAGATGCTCTGAGTCACCTTCAATATTCCTGATCAGCCTAACCCTTGCTGATTGCTTCAAGAAACAACAGCACCAACTCAAACTAAATCTCCAGGTACTACTCAACAAAGTGGCTTTCCAAAAAATAATTTGCTGAAATCCAAAAACACAACTCTATACCACAAGCATCAATGGACTTCAAACCTATCTCTCCTATCTGGAATATCCAAACAGTTGTTCTGACAACCTTGCCTTCCAAATCTAGAAAATTCCTTCATACTTGAATTTCCTGTAGAAATTTCATTACTGCAACTCCCGGTTGCTCCCATTCAAGAATAATTGCCAACTCGCTTCCGCTGCACAACTCTGATCTAGAGCAAATAAGAATGCTATCGAAGAACATAAGCAAAATCTTTCTTCATACATAGTTCATCCAACTCATAAAATCTTAGTGACCATTCCACTTGGTCAAAACATCTCAACAAAAACTCAACTTAGAATAAGATGATCAATTCTTCTCCAAAGAATCTTGAGCTGCCTCACCAAACTCTTCTTGCTCTAAGAGTCATCCCACTATAAGGTTGAACCATCAAAATTGCTCTAGGAATCCAAGTCGATAAGAAAACTCAATCTTCGATTTGGGTCAACTTCTGATTTTCTCAAAAACATCAAGAAATCTCTGACTACTTCCAAAGCTTTCACCTCTACTTGAGATGCCTCAATCTCAAACCAAAGAATACTCAAAGATTTCCCAACTAATCGCAAGTCACTTTTGCGATCCCACTCAGTTCATATTCCAAAGAACTATCTTCACCTACTAGAACAGCTTTTCCTATTCAAGACCAATCTTCAAGAATGGCTTACCTATCAGAAACTGATAGATCACTTACAACAGATATCCCGCTTTGCTGAGCTTCCTAAAGAAATGGATAAGCCTTCACCATCTGCCTGGTCTGCTGATAGTAGTATCCCAAAGATTGCTGATTCATCGAAGAAACTAGGTCACGCTGCTGCTTCCAAACTTCACTTCAAAGATACAGCTAAACCAAAGATCTTCCTTAACCACAAGCTCCTGAAACTCAAAACTATCACCCAATTCCACTAAAAGATCCTTGAGATGAGTAGACATCTTCTTAAGAAACTCGGCTTCCAAAACCAAACACCAACCACTTATTTCCTTAAGAAAACAATTGAGACCATGTCTGAAATGAGGTAACTCATCGACCTTAGTCTCCTACTTTAATATGGACAAGACATCCTTACTTGAGATCCAGAGAATCTCTAAACATTCGAATCTTCATTGCAGTAGACATCAATGCTCTTCCAATACCATCTTAATCTGGCTCCAAAAGAAACATCTATGGAAACTGCACCTCATCACACAGCTATTTCTTCTTGAAGCTATCAAGATACCCTTACCTGTTTCTGCTCAGCTGACAACTCAACTCTTAGAAATCCCGCTCACTTGAGAGAAAATCATCCTCACACTCCAAGAATATACTCCAATTCTTGCAAAAGATTCCTCTGGACACAAAGAAATCCTTTCTACAATCCACAAAACTTATTCGAGACAGTATTAGATCTACAATCTCGACAGACACATATCCAACCACAACATATAAACCTCTTCCATTAGTGGTAGTTGTGTTCCACACACTTCTACCTTATCTACCTTTATAACCTATGTTGGAAAATCCGAACAGATAACCCAACAATTTAGGTAGTCATGTGAATATATATATATATATATATATATATATATATATATATATGTATATATATATATATATATATTACAAGTACGCTCTCTCAAGATAGACACTACTCAAGAGCCTATGTATTCACTCATCCTAATGCTCTGATACCAACTGTAGCGACCCGACTTCCCACTCTCGAAAAATCGCATCACTAATTAAGAAAGAAAGGGATAGAAAAAGAAAAGAAAGAGAAAAAGAGAAAACAACACATCAGAATCTCACAGCGGAACGATTTAAATATAATATAGAACATATACATAGTATCATATACATCAGAGTATACAACTAAACATCTCAATTTAGACATTTATAACATTTCTGTCTAATACAATACAAGACATCATCACAGAATATCAACACAGCAGAAACTCTAACCATATCTACACGCTGAAGCCTCCTGCTCCAAAGCTCCTCCAGATTTCGTCAAGAGATAACCTGAATCACTTGACTACTCATATATAATATGAGTACCCAAGAGTTTAATAAAACAGAAAATAAACACTCGGGTCAGACAGGGGTCTGGTGTGAGTAAACGGTTTAAGATTGCTTAACTTTAGAAAAACCTTTGAAAAGAAAAGGTATCACGTAAGACTTCCCACACATAAACATGGAAAAGTTTTTACCTTACGCTAACCAAAACATTGATAGGAAATCCAGTGATATTATAATAGTGTCTAGGGTTTCAAAATAAAATACAGAAATAGCTGGAATGCTTACATCTCACGTTCCAACATAGTTGGGAACAATCAAAACCGTACAGGCACTTATTGGATTTTGGATTCCATCAATGGCAGGGCTACTGGGGTACCGCCCGTCACAGTACGTGGCCTAGATCACCGTACCGAGTTACTCCCTTCATCCCCTGCAATACAAGGCCGGGACCATTCCTTACTGAACAGTCCCGAACAAGACCACCCCGCAGTTGGCTGCAGTTCCAACTGCCCACACAGCCGAAATATAAAGGGACTTCTAGACAGGGATGTATCTCGCTCTCCAGTGGGAGCGACCCACGAAGCCTTGCTGCACCTCCCCTGTTTTAGCCATTCCCGGTTGATGAGGCTTGAGGCTGCGATTACCTTTATAGGACCAATTACCTTAGAATGCTCATCGCCCGCCTGACGATGTGCTGAAAGCATTCAATCCATACAAGTTCGTTCCGGGTTCGAACGAAACCGAAGGCACTATCTCGTTGCACTCATTTTGGAATCACCCTCAGAGTCAACAACCATAGCCCTTGCACTCTGAATCACCATCTCGAATCTATAAGCACTATTCGGTCAAACTCATTACGGAATCACCTACAGAGTTATACTGACGTATAGCCCTTACACCTCGAGTCTTCACTTGCTCCACTTGGATTAACGACCTTCGTTTAATTGGAATCGATGTGGTTTTCGGATATCCAAATATGGAAACCCGATCCCGGTCTCACCGAAAGCCATTTTAATGTCCAAGTTGTACTTAAGGGATTTAAACAATAGATATCTAGAAATATCACTTAACATAAATGGATGTACCATATTACACAGATAGATAAGCATCTATTATCACATGCATCTATACATATCACATAGCAGCATATAATCCACAACGCAGATATAACCTATTCACATCATCACATATCAATCAATATCACCTAACAACATCCAAATATCATTAACTCATTCAATTGATATATATCATCAATCCTTAATCATTCATAAACAAGTTTGATTCAAACTTGATTAATTCAATTAATCCTTAAATTAAATTAATCCTTAATTAAATACTTGGATTTTCTTCAATCCTTTTTTCTATTCATTAATTACTTACAAATTAATTAATTAACTAACATCACTTAATTATCCATTTCAATTAATCTTCCTCGATTAATTATCACTTAATTACTTTAAGTAATTCTTACTTAATTACCATATTAATTAATCATCCTGATTAATTACTTCGAAATTATACTAAGTAATTACCTCTTAATTACCTTCTAAAATTAATCAACCTTGATTAATTATTCTTTAATTTTCATGATAATTATTCCTTAATTATCCTTTAATTAATTACACCTGATAAATCACTTTTTAATTAATCACGCTGATTAATTACTTTTAATTAATTATACTTAATTAATTACTTTTAATTATTCACCTTTGACTAATTACTTTAATTACATTTAGTAATTAAAACTAAATTATAAACTAATTATTCTTAAATTATTAATTAACAATTAATTAATTATTAATTAATGATTACTTCATTAATTAAAATCCTTTCTTAATTAATTACTTTAACAAGTAATTAATCACTTTAATTAATTACTCTTAATACTTTTATTAATTAATCATTAATCAAATAATTTAAATCTTTAACTAATTATTAATTAATTCTTTAATTAATAACTAAAGTGATTATTCCTTAATCACATTTACTTAATTACTTTTAATAAAGTAATTATCCTTTATTTTATTACCTTTAGTAATTAACCACTTAATTACTTTAATTACTTCCAAAGTAAATATATTAGATTAATCCAAAATGATTATCTTAATTAATCACAAGTTAATTACTTAATTAACTATTTAACTTAATCATTTAAAATTTATTAAATGATTCTCAACTTCTTATATAATAATGGTTCTTGATTTAGAAAACATCATCTTAATTAAATCATTTATGAACGATAAAACTTGATAATTAAAAATGATTTAATTATCTCAATTATCTTCACAAATTTAATTATCTTTAAATAAATCAAATTCAAACTTACTAAAGATAATCTTTATTACAATTGATTATCAAATTCTAAATCATTATACTTCATTAAAATATAATATTTGGAAATCAATTATAATTTAAACATACTTTAAGATTTGAACTTTTAAATCTTAAAAACCTTTCCAAATTTATTTATTAAAGTTTAAATACAAACTTTATTTTAAAATCCACTCATTTTATTTTAAAACTCCATATTTTAAAATATATAAACTTGTTTTAAAACATAACTTTGAAACAATTTTAATTTGAAACTTGTTCAACCTTTGTTTTAAAGACTTAATTTCTAAAAACAAACATTCTTTGTATTAATCATATCTAACTTCTGTACTAAAGCCTAAATACCTAAATACTCGAGTAAACCACTCAAAAAACCTAGTAACATCCCGAGTAAAACATGAAAACACCCCGAGTCTCCCCCACCTACCCACTGCTTCGAGCCAGAACGACGAAAACGCGAAGCCTACTTCGAGTCTCCTCCCCTCACGTTCCAGAACCCAGTACTTCCTGATACCACCCTGCACCGTGCAACGTGCACCGTTCACCATTCCTCCAGCGACCATCGTCGCAGCTCCGACAAGTCAATTTCGACCTCAACGTTCAAGCTTGACATACAGAAACTAGAATAAAAACAAGATTCAAAATTTAGCCCTCTGAACCCAAACGAGCAACACAGTTCGAAACACAACACCTGCAAACCAATCCTCCACGGAAACCTCCGGCCTCGAGTAACCTTGCCACCGCCGCCGTAACTTCCCTACGTCACCTCGAACCCATAGCCCCACTCGCGACAGTATCCGGTATCCCCACGACACCACGAACCCACGATGAACACAATGACCAAAAACAGGTAATAAAACCCTAACTTCTCTATTCTCGGCCATCCTACTCGATTAAAAATTAATGAAACAATTTTCGTATGATCACAGAAACTCCTTCCTCCTTCGAGTTCAACGGCGATGTCCACTTCGCCGTAGTTTGCCGTAATTTGGCAGAAAACCCCAAAATAGAAAATCCCAAAATATTCACAAATCCCCACATTAAAAATTATAACAATCACACTAAAATTCATGATTTTCAATTGCTATTTCAATTGTGCAATCAAAACTTTAATAAATTTTTGATCCCATTTACCATTTTACTGTAAATTTAAAGTTTTAAAGCTAATTATCCAATTTAAAAACCTAAAATTATTTTTAGATGATAAGTTAGTTGATTACAAACAACTTCAATTCACAATTCTAAGTCAAGTTCGAATTCATAAGTTAGTTATTGAATTTATTCTAAAGTTTGAAACTGTTTTTATATACAGTAGTATATTTTTGAACAACACAGAGATTCAAACCACATACTAAATCATGCAACAGTAAAATCCAAGAATCCAGTCAATTCATCAAGAATTTCATAAACAAGAACAAGATGAAATTTAAGATTTAAAACTGTTTTTAAAACTTTATTTACTCACTTGATTTAAACAGAAGACAGAGCAAAAGTTTTTACTTCTCAGGCATTCACTATTCTTACTTCCAGAGCATGCATTCATTCAAAATCCAAGAATTCAGGTAAACTTATGATTTTCATACATACATATAACAAAGAGTAAATCAATTTGAAACTGTTTTTAAAATTTGTTTTACTCACATTGAATCCTGCAGAAGACAGAACTGCATTTTCTTCTTTCCAGGCTTTTAAAATTTCTGCATTCCTTCCTGAACTTGTTGCATATTGATTTTAATCATGAATTGCTTGAATAATTTTGCATGTTGATTTTTATCTTGTAGCTGACCATTTGAATTGTTGAAGTTTACATCTTGCTTGCCATTTCAGGTTTTACTTCCTTGTTATTTCCAGATTTCTTTACAGTTTTTCATTCATTTGTTTGAGTTTATCTTTGTTTTGATCTTGCCTTTCAGATTTTGAATTCATCTTTGTAAAATGAAGAGAAAGATTTGCTGGAAAAATAAAATCGTTCCTTTTATTATTTACAATTTAATTTGAAACTTAATTACTAAGGAGAATGACATGTGTCCCTTTAAAAGTTTATATTCTTACAAATGTAACTTACATAACTTAATATTCTTACAAGTGTTTTGTTGTTTTATTAATGTTTTCTTTTAAATATTATTTTATCTTTAATAACTAAACTTTAAGCTTATATAAATATTTATGAAATGTTTACATGATTATAAGATGTATTTATTTTATAAGAATAAGCTTTGGATTTCAATACATATATAAAAGTGAATTCATATGAACAATTATAACTTATTTATGCATTTGAATTAAATTGTAATGGTATTATATATTAAAACTTGAGAAATTGTTTTTAATACTTTATAAAATTTTGAAACAATTTATCTTATGTAAAAATTAAAAATGAAAGGCTGTTAAAACAAATGAACTTTTAATTTAAATCTTAAATATCATTTCCAAAAGTATAAATCAAATTAACTTTTCAAATCTCAAATTATATACATATTAATTTTTTTGAAAACACTTACTAAATTCAAATTAATAAAATTCCCATTTAAAACATATATATACAAATATATATACACATTTCAAATAGAAAAATTCTAACATTAAATTTGTTAATTTCCATATTAAATTTTAACACAAATATCAAATCACAATATATATATATATATATTACAATTTGAATACAAAGTTTTATTACATTAAAAACTTCTTATTTACCAAATTAAATATTTCAAAAATCAAATTATTATAAATTCAAAAGAATTTAATCTTGCCTATTTATATTGTTAAGAAAAATATTAATAGATATTAACAAATTATTATCATTAATCTTTAAAATAAATTTTAACTTGTCAATTTGTAATATAAAATGATCAAATCAATTTAATTATTATCAAAGATTATTAAATTGATATTTCTCAAAATTCCGGGTCGTCACATTCCTCCCCCCTTGAAAGAATTTCGTCCCCGAAATTTAAAAGCAAAGATAATTTAATAACCCAGTTAAAAATTTAAATTCTTATCAGCAATCAAACAATCAATCCTAGCAACCAATTCAAACAAACAAACAATTTATCTATTCCAGAAAATTCTGAATAGAACTTCCTAATATTATCTAGAGTTTTCCAGGCATCTGTGCTGGAATACTCGCTCTACAGAATCTTAAGTAACTATACTATTAAAACCAAGAACTCCCTTATCTGATCCTACACCTCGGAACAAGATATCAGACTAAACTCAAAACCAGCTCAACTACCAGATCCTTCTGAACTGCTGATTCTATCACTCAAAGAATCATACACATATTCCTTAGAGATATGTGAAATACCATGAATTCCAGTTATCTGAACTGACAATTCAATCCTATAGATCAAAATCAAATCCCTAGAGAACACAGGAAAACTCAAAATACCTTCAAAGCTAACTTTCCAGTTTTACCCATTCTTATATCTCCTTTGATTGGATAAAACCAAATCAATATCCAATTTCTAACTGCACATTCCAAATCTCCTCAATTCTTAACTGCATAACCCTTCAGATGCTCTGAGTCACCTTCAATATTCCTGATCAGCCTAACCCTTGCTGATTGCTTCAAGAAACAACAGCACCAACTCAAACCAAATCTCCAGGTACTACTCAACAAAGTGGCTTTCCCAAAAACAATTTGTTGAAATCCAAAAACACAACTCTATACCACAAGCATCAATGGACTTCAAACCTATCTCTCCTATCTGAAATATCCAAACAGTTGTTCTGACAACCTTGCCTTCCAAATCCAGAAAATTCCTTCATACTTGAATTTCCTGTAGAAATTTCATTACTGCAACTCCCGGTTGCTCCCATTCAAGAATAATTGCCAACTCGCTTCCGCTGCACAACTCTGATCTAGAGCAAATAAGAATGCTATCGAAGAACATAAGCAAAATCTTTCTTCATACATAGTTCATCCAACTCATAAAATCTTAGTGACCATTCCACTTGGTCAAAACATCTCAACAAAAACTCAACTTAGAATAAGATGATCAATTCTTCTCCAAAGAATCTTGAGCTGCCTCACCAAACTCTTCTTGCTCTAAGAGTCATCCCACTATAAGGTTGAACCATCAAAATTGCTCTAGGAATCCAAGTCGATAAGAAAACTCAATCTTCGATTTGGGTCAACTTCTGATTTTCTCAAAAACATCAAGAAAATCTCTGACTACTTCCAAAGCTTTCACCTCTACTTGAGATGCCTCAATCTCAAACCAAAAAATACTCAAAGATTTCCCAACTAATCGCAAGTCACTTTTGCGATCCCACTCAGTTCATATTCCAAAGAACTATCTTCACCTACTAGAACAGCTTTTCCTATTCAAGACCAATCTTCAAGAATGGCTTACCTATCATTCTTCAAATTAAAGAAAATGAAATGTTTATTTCATTTTTAAGAAAATGAAATGAAACAAATTATATAAAAATGAAAGCTTATCCAAATAATTTAAAAATGTTTATTCTTTTGAATTTCAAAATTAATTCAAATTCATATCCAATCATACATTTAAAAATCCAATTTAAAGCTAATTTATATCAACATATTTAATTTAAAAATAATAATAATATTGTCTTTTTTTTGGCAAGGCCGACGGGGTTGAATGGGCCCCGACCATTTTATTGCAACACCAAAGAGTACTTACACAAACAACATGAGCAAAGCTCATAGAACACAGAGGAACATAAGTGCTACAAACACAGAAGAAGCAACAGGAAAATAAAAAACAAAGACACAAAGGATTGTACTTCAACTACAGAAGCTGGATAGGCATGGCAATCCCTGGATCATAGATGAATAGCATATCCAGGGAGCTTTTAATTTCATGCATAATCCAAGGCTTGAAAGAAGCATCATTCTTCGCGTTGGTAGCATCAAAAATTCTAATATTACGCTCTCTCCAAACTGCATATACGAAGCTCTTCAAAACCACAGTAAAGATTCTTTTATGTTTTTGCTTTCCCCTAGTCATTGCATGGATATGTTCCCACTCGATCAGGTTGTCATGAGAAGGACCCGTGCAGTGAATCTTCACCATGATATCAGTCCACACTTGCTTAATTAATGAGCATTCAAAAAATAAGTGCTCAGCAGTTTCAGGATACTCACTGCAGAAGGGGAAGTACACATTCATATTCATTCCCATAATCGCTAATTTCGCCTTAGTTAAAATTGCACGTTTCAGCACCTTCCATAGTAATAAGTTTTCACGCATACCACTGTCAGCAGACCAAGTGCACTTCCACCAATTCCATGCTGGTATGGCACTGTTCTGTAGTAAATACTCGTAAGCATCACCAATTTTATATGTTACCTTCTTCTCACCCCAAACAATTCTAGCCGAAGTAGTATTTATCGGGGTGAATCTTCTTATCTTATCCCATATTAATTGAACACGCTGATTAGAAGAGAAATTGCCAACTCCCTGAAAAGTGTAGAGAACATCCCTAACTTTCGTAGATAAGTGAACTCCAGTATGAATAATTTCATTGTATGATAGGTTATGTCGCAGAATATATCCCTTCTCCAGCCATGGATCATCCCAAAAGTTTACACTGAAAATAGGGTCAGTATTCATTTGTATAAGAGGGAGAAAATATTCCTTAAGCTTGAAGAGACACTGCCATGTCCAGCTTAATGTCTGAGGCTTATTCATATTCCATAAATTGTTACCTTTAATCACGTTCATTTCTGACCACTTAGCCCATAGGCTGTCTGGACAATTAAACAGTGTGTCAATATGCTTCGCAAAGGCAGTTATATTCCATTGTTTAAGATTGAAAAGACCAAGCCCTCCCTTGTTCAAAGGTATCTCGAGAGAACTAAACTTAATTGGAGCTAGGTATCTGCCCATAGTTCTGCCAGTCCAAAAGAATCTCATTATGGCACTTCTAATCATCTTAATTAATTTGAAGGGGAGAACAAAGGTTCTGGCCCAATACACTTGCATAGAAAAAATAATTGACTTGATTAAAGTTAGCCTACCAGCTTGGCTTAGCTTCTTAGTGGTCCGGTAGTTCATTTTTGATGTTATTTTCTGAAACAATGGTAGACATTGATTAGTTTTAATCTTGGAAGTTGTAAGAGGCAGGCCAAGATACGAGACAGTGGATAGGTTAAGTGATAAACCAGTGATATTTGTTATTTGAGTAACTTGCTCCATATTCACTCCAGCCATGCTGATAGCAGATTTTTGAAGGTTAACCTTTAGCCCAGTCATAGCATGAAATTGCTGGAGAATAATCATTATGTTTTGGACAGTATCAATTTCAGGAGCACAGAACAAAACAAGATCATCAACAAACATGAGGGTTGAAATTTGAGGGTCTTTACACTTTGGATGCAGTTTAATTTTTCCTTGTTGTATTGCTTTGTTAATCATCCTGGTAAGAAGCTCCATTACCAGTATGAATATGTATGCAGATAACGGATCCCCCTGCCTAATCCTTGTTTGCTACAAAAAAAGCCTTTCATCACACCACTTACATTGATCGAGTAAGTAGGAGTTGATATACATTCGTAAATCCATGCTATAAAATGAGGGGGGAAATTCATATAACCCATGATGCGTACTATGCTGTCCCATTGCAACATATCAAAAGCTTTCATGATATCAAGCTTCAACATCGCTTTAGGGGGAGAATAAGTACTGTTGTATCCTTTAATTAATTTGTGGGCTAGAAACCTATCTATATTTATACATTTATTAATATTGTTTGAAAATAACGTATTTATTAATTTAAATAATTTATAAAAGATATTATAGATTATTTATCTTATTTAGCTTATTTAAATGCATCAATGTTTAATATATAAATGATATTTTAAATTTTCATATATAATTTCAAATTATATTTATTAAGCTATATTTTAAAAAGAAGCTAAAATAAATCTTTTATTAATTTATACTTAAGCTAAGACATAATCTAAACAAATTAATATTTACCCTAAGTATTTAAAACCATATAGTTTATTTATTAGATAGCTTTGAAAAGTTATATATTCAATTAAATCATAATCTTCCAAATTATCAAATTATATTTTAGAATTTAAAAACAAGATTTATTTATTAAATTCAAAACTTATCTAATCACAATATATATACACACACACACACACACATTATAAATAGGAAAAAAATTTATTAGCTTTTAAAAGATAAAAATTCACCGATTAAATATCTATTTAATTGGATTATTAAATCAAGTCAAATTTTATTAACAAAATTTATCAAACCAATTTAATTTTAAATACAGATTATTAAATTGATATTGCCAAAATTTCCGGGATATCACATGCATCTTAGCGGTTTGAGATGTATTCTAATATTATTGTGCTGTGAGATGTAAGCAATGAAGTAATTTTTGTTTATATTCCACATCTTCGCCATTATCTGTTATATCACCTAATGTAAATATCAAATCTTCTTGGTTCTTTTGAGGGGATAACGACACTTCCGTGATTCGGTTGGTCTCAAACGTACCATTATGTGTTTATATGCATTTTCTGAGTTTCTCATAACAAATTTATGTCTGTAACATGGTATATGTTTTCCCAAAATTCTTCATGTACTCTATCGAACAGGCTGAAGAAAGCAAGTTTTTGTTCGGATGCTTTAAGCTTATGGAATCCAGCTAGATGCTTCTACGTACCTATTTATCTACCTATTTTCATTTTGTTATATAGTATGTACTACACTTTTGAGGTATTATATGTTATCATTCCACTTGTGAGATTATGATATTGTATTCTTTTTTATCGTTAGTTTCTCTTTCTTTTACTTTATCCTAATTATCTATCTTTTCGACACTAGGGTATTCAACATGTGAATATCATTGATGTATTAGTATCGATGTTTGGATGTCTAAAAGGTCGGTCATTATATCGTCCCATCAGAGCTCAAGGTTAGAGAATACCTTAGTTTTTGTTGTGTATGGCTCACTACAGATAGAGTAAGTGATGCCCTAGAATGAGTTGAGTGTATGATACATATGAGAGTGTATCAGTAGTTTCAAAACTAGACTTCCAAAAATGTCCCTTAGGAATATCTCTTTCTCAGCGATCCTTTCTTTGAAATAACTCTTTCTTTGAAGTAATCATTCATAGTAATTTTTCTTTGAAATAAATCCATCCTTTATTTTTCTAAATTTTTTTTACTTTGATTGGGTAGTAAGAAGTATAGGCACCATGGCTTCTAATGCTGAGGGAAATCTAGTAGAAGAAATAGTGCAAGTTCAACCATATAAAGAATTTGCTTTGTTATGGCGTAACTTTGGGATTTTGAATGGGAATGGGTTCAATGGCGCCAAGACTATCATTGAAGTTCAAGCTTGGTTTATTTTATGCTATAGGTTAAGGACATGACAGGTCATATGCAGGGATCATTCATGAATTTAATAAGTACGATTTTAGGTTCGACAACTCGGCTCTAAAGCCATTTGTGTCCGCATCAATCAAGAACAAAAAGCATGAGATTCATCCGTCAAAGGGTATTTCCCATTTATCTTTCTTTAAGTGGGGAAAGATGGGTCACTTTGCAGATAAGTGTAGATCAGATGGAGGAAGATAGGTAGATATGGCACCGAAGCTTGATGCATAGTTCGCACCGAAGGGATGTTACAATTGACATCAACTTGGCCATTATTTTAGAGATTATCCTATGCTTAAGAAAGGGGAGTGGCCTATGGTCTTTGTTATTTCTACAGCACCTTCTATTTCTATAGATGAGAAGGTGAAGTAGATTCTTGAGGATAAATCATCTATTTATGGCTTTCTTCTTCGTGTTTGGTTTGACACTAATGCTTCACATAGTTTTATATCCTGTAACCTTAGTGATTGCTTAAATTATGCTCGTCCATTTTAGGAGAGCTGATTTTTTTTGTTGTTTTCTATTTAACCAGTTTATAAGTAATTACCCTTTTACCACATAGATTGTGCAGGTAATAATTATTAGTGCATTGAAATAGCCACCTTGTAAATTAAGTTTCACAGTTTGGCTATAAAGCGCTCGGTGATAATGTTGGGTTAAAAGTTAACTTTAGAAAAAGTTGCTCACTGTAATCTAAAAGAAAGATATGATATTTTAAGAATAAATATTTGTAAAAAGATTTTATATAAGAAAGTGAATGTAACGACCCAGAATTTCTATTAATTAAAATTTGTATATTTAATTGAATTTAAAATACTAATAAGTAAGATTTGTAAGTCGAATAAATTTTATTTCGAATAATTAGATTTAATTTGACAATTAAATCGATAATTTAATATTTGAAAATACAGAAATAATTGAAAATTGGGTTTAAATATGATTGAAAATGATTTGTAAAATTTTATTATATCATATTGGAGTTAGCATGATGTTTTAGGACTTTTAAAATCGAATTTGAAGTTAATTTGTGAAAATTGAATATTTTAATATTTAATTGACGAGTTAAAATAGCCATTTTTCAAACAGTCTCGGATTTCGACGAAACCAGTTTCATCGGATCTGTAATGTGATATTATTGTATGGTTTCAAATTTCGTGTCAATCGGATTTATCGTTTGTCAGGGGCAAGCCAAAACGCATAGAAAATTCGTTTAATCGGTTTAATTTAAAATCGATCGTTTATTTCCGTAACTCGCACATACGATGGAATTAGCCTCCGAAACCTATTCCATTGTGTCTGGAACGTGGGGTAAACCCTAGAAACGCCAGCCGACACGCTTCGTTTTGAGTTCGGAAAATTTCGGATGAATAGTAATTTGGCAATTTTCTATAAAAGGCCCCCCATTCTTCAATTTGCAAACTAAGAAAACCAAAACCCTAATTTCTAAGCCAGCCGCCACCTTCTACTGTTAATGGCCAGAAATGCTTGATTTTCTTCCCTCTTTTCCTTCCAATCCGTAAACATCTAGCCAAAGTCGTCAACTACAAAGTTGTAGAGGGCATCAAGATCTAGCTATGCAACGGTGGAGATCGGAAACGGAGCCACGAATCGACGGAAAATCACGTTCAAAGCTGCTACGTTTTTCACGCAATTCGAGGCAGAGGGGGGCCGAGTCTGGCCGCACTCACGGCGTAGGTGGCTCTGGTGATGGGCTTCGTGGTGGCGCTAGCTGATCGTTCTGGAAGTCGTCGTGGTGATCGTAAATTTTAACCCTAATGGGGTCGGCTATGGGTTCATGAAGGCAAATGGTACTGGGAGTTTTGGACATAAGGGAGAAGATAGAAAGCAACGGCCATGATGAGTTTAGGTTTAATAATAAAAGAAAAATTGAAATTTATTTATATTTAAAACGTGTTATGTTTAAAATATGATATCTTTTTGATACGAGGTCGGATTGTGACGAAACGAATTGCGCCGGGTTCGTTTCGTCGAGCACTACGCTATGGAACTGGATTGGAGTTGTTTGGAGCTAGTGAGAATTTCAGGTAAAATTAAACGCGTGTTTAATTTTATTCGAAATAAAACGCGGAAAATAAATTGGAATCGATGTGAGAACTTCTTACTTAATCGAATTGTTTCGATTTAAATTTTAAATAGTTAGATTTAAAATTGTTGATTGTATGCTTGGATGATAAATTGTTATCGATTGATTGTTGAAATAAACATTATGCGCCGTTAGTAAGCGGATGTTATTTATTAAAAACATATACCGCGATAATTCCAACTTGTATGGAATTGGTATTATATATGTACTTGGAGTTGATTTCCCGCATTATATAGCGGATGAGACCCTATTGCGCCGCCTATTAAGCGGATAATAATTTATAAATCGCATATACCGCGATAATTCCGTACTGGAACGGAATTGGTATTGTGCTAACATCTTTGGATGCAGGGAAACAGGTTGGAGGGATCCAACTGGATTCCTCAACTGTATTGATTTATTTAAAGATATTGTGATATTTGTTGATTATCATATACTGATATATGATGTCTTTGTTGTCGTGATTGACTATTTCGTGCTGTTGCATGATCGGATCCATTTTTAAAGTTTAAAAATAACGATTTTGACTTTAAAAGGGTTTTTAAAATGATTTTTCAAAGTATACGTTTTATTAAAAAATTTGAATTGATTCATTTTAAATAAGTACAACGTTATAAATTTTTATGTTATAAAAATTAAGATTTTTGTGAAATATAACCAAAAGGCAATTTTTAAAATAAATAGATTTATAAAATAGTTTAAATTTGGATTTTTGAATTATTATAAAGGATGTATATAAAAGATTTTTAACATTGATATTTATAATATATATATATATATATAATATTGGAAATATAAAACGAGTTTATTAAGTGTTAAAATGAAGTATAAAATGGATTTCATTAAAAATTATAGATTTATAAATTGTGAAGATTATAAAATGAATAATTGTTGTAAAATAAAAGATTTATAAGTAATCAACTTATAAACTGGATTTTGGGCATTTAAATGGGATATTAATAGAAATTGTTAATAAAGGAGATTTTATAAGTTGAAGTTGTTATAAAATATAAATGAATCTTATAAGTAATAGAAGTTTTAAAAAGAACGATTTTGTAAATAAATGACTTATAAGTATTTAACTTATAATATGGATTTTTGGTATATATTTGAGATATATAAATTGAATTGGATTAATAAAGGAGATTTATAAATCGAAGTTTATAAATAGAAATGGAATTTATAGACATTGTTTATAAATTCGAAATCAATGGAATTTGATAAATTGAATATAGACATTTATTAAAAGAAGTATATTTGCGTTTTTGGATAGCGAACTATTCTTTATATAAAATGTGTAGAAATATTGAAATTTGGTTAGTGAAGTATATTCACGTTTTTGGACAGTGAATATATTTTAAATAAAATGGATATGTTTTTGGAAGTGATGTTTTAAATAGAATTAAAACGATTTAAAGATGTTTGAAAATGTATTATGAATCGAAACCATAGATTTCAACATTTATTGTTGAAATAGACGTTTTCGAGAAATAAGGAAATGGTGGACTATAACACTGTTGTTATAGTAAATGATTTCCGAAAGGAAATGTTTTTGTAAAGTATTGGGATTTATATATCTATTTAATTTTCGAATCCCTATACTAGTGATTTTGGGTTGTCGTAACGATGTTTTACGCAACATTCGTTTTGACTCAAATAAATGTGTTTAAGCGCACGTTTTCTTTAAAGAATGAAATATATACTTAATTTCGATTTAAGTATCTTGAATATTTTCCAAGTGTTGAAAATAAATGGATTTGTGAATTACTTATTATTAAATAAGTATGGAAATGTTTTCCAATATGAAGTGAATGTTTTGAGATTTTATCTCGTAAAGATAAATTGAAAATGAATATTAGAAATCGATTTGGGAATCATATATTCATAGATACTTTAGGATTGTAAATTCACTATGGAATTTACAAAAGAAAGGGGAATTTGTTTAAAAAAAACGTTGATTTATTTTTGAAGTGTGGGAATAAATTTACGGATTTGGAACGTAAATATAAAGTAAAACGTTAAGGATTTATTTAATTGGTTTAAATGAACATGTGATACGTCGTTATGAATTGCATTTGATGACCGGCGTTGAAGACCGGATATTTGTGAAAACGGAAGGATTACCGTCGAATGTTTCTGCATCGGCTCATCTCCGATATAGAAATTTATTACCCTTTGTGATGGGAAGTCCGGTCGTGATTAGTGAGTATCCGGATTGCAAGGACTTCTTTGGAAGTGCCTTCGGTTTCGTTCGATCCCGGAACGGACTTGTATGGATGTGTGTCTGACGTTACAGTTTGAGATGTAAAGCTGGTTTCTATCAAATATATTTCCGTTGGTGGCGGAGAATTTATTCTCTTAGCTTAGCACCCTTAGAGGTAATGTTGTTGATGGTTATTAGTGATACATTCCCAAATTGGTAATGTGGCGTACGAATGCTGTTGAGCATTTGATGATCAAAGCACAGCTTTTGTATAAAGCGTGGCTTTGTGGACGAGACTTCATCGGACCTCACACCTCAGAAATGGTCAAAACAGGAAGGATGTAACAAAGTTATTAGGGGGTAGCACCCCTTTAGTGTATGTCATTCCTTCTGGATAGAGGTGGTATCATGGTATGGAGCCCAGATATTTAACCTATGTTGCTGCTACAAATTTATTGCTTTGTGGTTGTTGGAAATCGAGAATCCTCGGATATAGATCGGTTACGATCAGGGAATGACATATTCATGTCAGTAGTTACCCAGTTAGGGGTAACCCGGCCTTGTGTTGGCAGAGATCCAGTTAGGTTCTCGGGTCGTCTTTCCAGAGGCGTACCCATGTGGCAATGGGAAGTTCCTTGGCTTGACCATTTGTTGGAAATCCAAAGAAACAATACGATCCTACACGGTTTTAGTTGTATAACCTGCCATGGAATGTGGCGGTAACCTGCTATTGAACATGGTAGCTATAGTAGGCATACGATAATGGTCGTATGTTGGCTAAGATTTATATCTTTACTTTCGAAATGATTTTTCCTACACTATGCACTAGTAATAATATCAAATATTTCTTTTTAATGCGTATCAAGCATTTTTGACTATCATAAGGAGAAATCTCCTCCGATTCTGCGTTTGCATTGTGTGTGTGTGCGGGAGGCCTTATGGTAGTCTCATTTTCTAAAAAGCATCGCGAATCTATTTTAAAATTATCCTGTACTTTGTTTTAAAAAAAATAAACTGTTTTAGTTCTCACACCAGTCACATGACTGACTCGAAGTTTATTGTTTTCCTTCCTAAACTCTGGGTGCCCACCAATTTCCACAGGGGCAGTCAAGAGTCAGGTTATCAGGATATTCTGGAATTCAGAAGTTGCTGAAGGCAAGTTGGAGGGCATGACGTATTACTAGTATATAGTATTTCTTTTCCGCTGTTTGTTGTTGTTGTTGTACACTCTGATGATGTAATGTAATGTAAAGTAATATGATGTAATGTAATAACTGATATAGTTCTTTGTTTAAAGATTATTCATTTATATATTATATGTTGTTCCGCTGCGATTGTGAGATTATGTTATTGATCCTGTTGTTTTCTTTTTCTTTCTCTCTTCTTCTATCCTCTACCTCTTCTTTAACCACAACGGTACGGTTTTCTGGCATTCGATTGCTCGGCAGTTGATACAGTGGACGTATTGATGTCGGTTTTCGAACGTCGAAAAGTGGCGATCGTCACATTTGGTATCAGAGCATATGGTTAAGCGACAACTATGGCTCTGTTGGGTATTACTCATTAGAGATAGAGTCAGTAGTACTCTAGAATGAGTGTAGGTGTAAAAATAGTTATGAGCGCGTATTTGTTAGTGAATATAAATTGTTTTGTATTGTGTTGACTTATCGGTTGATTGTTTATGAATTCTGGTCGGTGCGGGAAGTACAACCGTGATCAATAGGGGTTTCTAAACTCTTAAACAAGATAAACTGACACAGTATTGTTTTAAACTGGGTAAATGAAATAATTTTACCTTGATTATATTTTGTATGTAAAGGAATAATTTTTCAGAATTATTAAGGTATATATGAATTGATTGTTTGGTCGTTAAAAAAAATGTAAGAATGAATATAAGTTAATTAAAAGAATAATTGTATAAGCAATTGAATTATAAGGTATGGAATTATAATTAATATGATTTACAATTGTGAAATAATCTTGTATATAAAGGTGCAACTATATGGATATATTTACTAATACGAGTTGTAGATATAAAAATGAATTTGGACTATGAATTTGGAAATTTTGAATCCTGTTTATTTTGGAAGTTATTTTTCAAAATTAAAAGTTAAATAATGAAATTTTATAAGTAAAAGATTTGTAAATATGATTATGAATAAAAGGAAAGTTAAATAAAATTGATTTGGATTAGATAAGCTATTGAAATTGATGAATATAAGTGAAATGAGTTTTGAACTTATAAATATGAATAATAAATTTAGCTTTGGATAAGTTAATGGATTTGGAAGTTAATAAATAAGTTGTATAACTTATAGAATGGGAAAGGATAAGTATAACCAATTATTGAAGTGGTTAAAGAATTTTGTTAAGCAAAATGAGATGGAATTTGAATAAGTGGTGGAATTTGACTTCGGTAAAAAGTTAAATAGAATTTACTTTAGAATTGGAATTTGAATTGGATTTATAAATGGAAATATAAGTTAAGTTAAACGAATGATGGTTGAAATGGAATATAACTTAAGTAATGTTGAATGAAGTTGATTTTGGTGTCGAAGTAAATTAATAAGTGAATTAATGAAGTGAAGTCGTTAAGAATTTGAACTTGAGTTATATAAATGAAATTCAACTTTATATTGTTAAAGGAATTAGCAATTGAATTAATGAATGGATTGAATGTTAATCAATAGAATATAAATAATTGATATGGAATAATGAATGTAAGTGTAAATTCATTAGAAGCTAATGAAGTTGAGAAGCTGAATAATTGAATGTAAAACAATTTAATGATAAACCAATTGGAATTAAATGTGTTGAACCAAATTGAATGTAAAGAAATGTAAATTGAATAAATTTGGTTGTGTTGAATAAACATTGGTTGTTATATGATTGTAAATTGATTGTGTATATTTCATTAAGTGTTAATGAAGTTGAATTGATAAATGGAAAGCTATGAAATTGAATTTGATTGAATGAAAAGTGAACTAACTTGAATATAAATTAGTGAATGTAAACTAATTGAAATTGAATATGAATGAATGTTAGTAAATCCAATGTCAACAAATTCAATGAATATTAATGAGAAGTGAATTTATATTGATTTGGTTATGGATTTGTTGGATGTTTATTGGTTGGATAGTAGTTTGATTGTTGCATTTGTTGCTTTTGTTGCATTTTCTATGTTGGCATATGTAGTTGTTGTAGTGATATATGTTGTATATTGATATTACTTTCATATGTACATGTTTCTCATTGTTTGTCGAGTGTTTAGTAGGTGGGGATTGCACTTGCTTCGCATTTGGAGCTCGCTTTCGCGCTATATTAGCCGTATACGCTCGCTAATAAAAATATAAGGTACATATCTCGGATTAAATATCGTACTTTTACACTTTTTTCCCTGCGGGATGCCTCATCACTTGATGAGATGTATATTTGTGATATATATACTGTCATTTTTTTTCGGATCGAGCCGCGCAAAGGAGACTCTGGCGAATTTTTTCGAAAATTCGAGGCGTTAGAATATTTTTGAGAAAATTGGAAAATTTTTGAAAACTAAGTTTGGATTTGGAAACTTAGTAAAGATTTTGTAAGAAGTTTAACTATGAATTTTGGGAAGTTAAACACTTAAGAGATTTGAAAAATCCAATTTGAATGGTTTGTTTTGGAAAGTTAATGGATTCTGTAACTTTTTCTTACTTGGTAATTTCGAGGACGAAATTCTTTTAAGGGGGAAAGTTTGTAACGACCCAGAATTTCTATTAATTAAATTTTTTATATTTAATTGAATTTAAAATATTAACAAGTAAGATTTGTAAGTCGAATAAATTTTATTTCGAATAATTGGATTTAATTTGATAATTAAATCGATAATTTAATATTTGAAAATACAGAAATAATTGAAAATTGGGTTTAAATATGATTGAAAATGATTTGTAAAATTTTATTATATCATATTGGAGTTAGCATGATGTTTTAGGACTTTTAAAATTGAATTTGAAGTTAATTTGTGAAAATTGAATATTTTAATATTTAATTGACGAGTTAAAATAGCCATTTTTCAAACGGTCTCGGATTTCGACGAAAATAGTTTCATCGGATCCATAATGTGATATTATTGTATGGTTTCAAATTTCGTGTCAATCGGATTTATCGTTTGTCCGGGGCAAGCCAAAACGCCTAGAAAATTCGTTTAATCGGTTTAATTTAAAATCGATCATTTATTTCCGTAACTCGCACATACGATGGAATTAGCCTTCGAAACCTATTCCATTGTGTCCGGAACGTGGGGTAAACCCTAGAAACGCCAGTCGACATGCTTCGTTTTGAGTTCGGAAAATTTCGGATGAATAGTAATTTGGCAATTTTCTATAAAAGGCCCCCCATTCTTTAATTTGCAAACTAAGAAAACCAAAACCCTAATTTCTGAGCCGGCCGCCACCTTCCACTGTTAATGGCCAGAAATGCTCGATTTTCTTACCTCTTTTCCTTCCAATCCGTAAACGTTTAGCCAAAGTCGTCAACTACAAAGTTGTAGAGGGCATCAGGATCTAGCTATCCAACGGTGGAGATCGGAAACGGAGCCACGGATCGACGGGAAATCACGTTCAAATCTACTACGTTTTTCATGCAATTCGAGGCAGAGGGGGGCCGAGTCTGGCCGCACTCACGGCGTAGGTGGCTCTGGTGATGGGCTTCGTGGCGGCGCTAGCTGATTGTTCTGGAAGTCGTCGTGGTGGTCGTAAATTTTAACCCAAATGGAGTCGGCTATGGGTTCATGAACGCAAATGCTACTGTGAGTTTTGGACGTAAGGGAGAAGATAGAAAGCAACGGCCATGATGAGTTTAGGTTTAATAGTAAAAGAAAAATTGAAATTTATTTATATTTAAAACGTGTAATGTTTAAAATATGATATCTTTTTGATACGAGGTCGGATTGTGACGAAACGAATTACGCCGGGTTTGTTTCGTCGAGCACTACGCCATGGAACTGGATTGGAGTCGTTTGGATCTAGTGAGAATTTCAGGTAAAATTAAACGCGTGTTTAATTTTATTCGAAATAAAACGCGAAAACTAAATTGGAATCGAGGTGAGAACTTCTCACTCAATCGAATTGTTTCGATTTAAATTTTAAATAGTTAGATTTAAAATTGTTGATTGTATGCTTGGATGATAAATTGTTATCTATTGATTGTTGAAATAGACATTGTGCACCGTTAGTAAGCGGATGTTATTTATTAAAAACATATACCGCGATAATTCCAACTTGTATGGAATTGGTATTATATATGTACTTGGAGTTGATTTCCCGCATTATATAGCGGATGAGACCCTATTGCGCCGCCTATTAAGCGGATAATAATTTATAAATCTCATATACCGCGATAATTCCGTACTGGAACGGAATTGGTATTGTGCTAACATCTTTGGATGCAGGGAAACAGGTTGGAGGGATCCAACTGGATTCCTCAACTGTATTGATTTATTTACAGATATTGTGATATTTGTTGATTATCATATACTGATATATGATGTCTTTATTGTCGTGATTGACTATTTCGTGTTGTTGCATGATCGGATCCATTTTTAAAGTTTAAAAATAACGATTTTGATTTTAAAAGGATTTTTAAAATGATTTTTCAAAGTATACCTTTTATTAAATTTTTGAATTGATTCATTTTAAATAAGTACAACGTTATAAATTTTTATGTTATAAAAATTAAGATTTTTGTGAAATATAACCAAAAGGAAATTTTTAAAATAAATAGATTTATAAAATAGTTTAAATTTGGATTTTTGAATTATTATAAAGGATGTATATAAAAGATTTTTAACATTGATATTTATAATATATATATATATAATATTGGAAATATAAAACGAGTTTATTAAGCGTTAAAATGAAGTATAAAATGGATTTCATTAAAAATTATAGATTTATAAATTGTGAAGATTATAAAATGAATAATTGTTGTAAAATAAAAGATTTATAAGTAATCAACTTATAAACTGGATTTTGGGCATTTAAATGGGATATTAATAGAAATTGTTAATAAAGGAGATTTTATAAGTTGAAGTTGTTATAAAATATAAATGAATCTTATAAGTAATAGAAGTTTTAAAAAGAACGATTTTGTAAATAAATGTCTTATAAGTATTTAACTTATAATATGGACTTTTGGTATATATTTGAGATATATAAATTGAATTGGACTAATAAAGGAGATTTATAAATCGAAGTTTATAAATAGAAATGGAATTTATAGACATTGTTTATAAATTCGAAATCAATGGAATTTGATAAATTGAATATAGAAATTTATTAAAAGAAGTATATTCGCGATTTTGGATAGCGAACTATTCTTTATATAAAATGTGTAGAAATATTGAAATTTGGTTAGTGAAGTATATTCACGATTTTGGACAGTGAATATATTATTAAATAAAATGGATATGTTTTGGGAAGTGATGTTTTAAATAGAATTAAAATGATTTAAAGATGTTTTAAAATGTATTATGAATCGAAACCATAGATTTCAACATTTATTGTTGAAATAGACGTTTTCGAGAAATAAGGAAATGGTGGACTATAACACTGTTGTTATAGTAAATGATTTCTGAAAGGAAATGTTTTTGTATAGTATTGGGATTTATATATCTATCGAATTTTCGAATCCCTATACTAGTGATTTTGGGTTGTCGTAACGATGTTTTACGCAACATTCGTTTTGACCCAAATAAATGTGTTTAAGCGCACGTTTTCTTTAAAGATTGAAATATATACTTAATTTCGATTTAGGTATCTTGAATATTTTCCAAGTGTTGAAAATAAATGGATTTGTGAATTGCTTATTATTAAATAAGTATGGAAATGTTTTCCAATATGAAGTGAATGTTTTGAGATTTTATCTCGTAAAGATAAATTGAAAATGAATATTAGAAATCGATTTGGGAATCATATATTCATAGATATTTTGAAATTGTAAATTCACTGTGGAATTTATAAAAGAAAGGGGAATTTGTTTAAAAATAAACGTTGATTTATTTTTGAAGTGTGGGAATAAATTTACGGATTTGGAACGTCAATATAAAGTAAACCATTAAGGATTTATTTAATTGGTTTAAATAAACCGTGTTGAAATGAAAGTATTCCGCGTAAGGGAAAATGTTTGAAATTTGTTTTCGAAAGTGGTAAAGGTGAAATGTGATTTGAAAATTTTTTTTCAAAAGGTTGAAGTGTGGAAATTATATATCTAGTAAAGATATTTTGGAAAGTAAATAATTTGGAATTTGGTGACGTTGAACATGCCTATTGATAGTTAAATAATCCGGCTATCAATATTTACCTTTAAAAAGGTATTTATTGTGATTGCTTGAATTTGAATGCCACACTTATTTTTGAATAAGCGCTCACTATTCGGGTTAGTCGGGAAAGAACCTTGGGGTCGTATAACCCATTCCGAATATGTGATACATCGTTATGAATTGCATTTGATGACCGGTGTTGAAGACCGGATAGTTGTGAAAACGAAAGGATTACCGTCGAATGTTTCTGCATCAGCTGATCTCCGATATAGAAATTTATTACCCTTTGTGATGGGAAGTCCGGTCGTGGTTAGTGAATATCCGGATTGCAAGGACTTCTTTGGAAGTGCCTTCTGTTCCGTTCGATCCCGGAACGGACTTGTATGGATGTGTGTCTGACGTTACAGTTTGAGATGTAAAGCTGGTTTCTATCAAATATATTTCCGTTGGTGGCGGAGAATTTAATCTCTTAGCTTAACACCCTTAGAGGTTATGTAGTTGATGGTTATTAGTGATACATTCCCAAATTGGTAATGTGGCATATGAAGTGCTGTTAAGCATTTGATGATCAAAGCACAGCTTTTGTATAAAGCGTGGCTTTGTGGACGAGACTTCGTCGGACCTCACACCCCGGAAATGGTCAAAACAGGAAGGATGCAGCAAGGTTATTCGGGGGTAGCGCTCCTTTAGTGTATGTCATTCCTTCTGGATAGAGGTGTTATCATGGTATGGAGCCCAGATATTTAACCTATGTTGTTGCTGCAAATTTATTGCTTTGTGGTTGTTGGAAATCGAGGATCCTCGAATATAGATCGGTTACGATCGGGGAATGACATATTCGTGTCAGTAGTTACCCAGTTAGGGGTAACCCGGCCTTGTGTTGGCAGAGATCCGATTAGGTTTTTGGGTCGTCTTTCCAGAGGCGTACCCATGTGGCAATGGGAAGTTCCTTGGCCTGACCATTTGTTGGAAATCCAAAGAAACAATACGATCCTGTACGGTTTTAGTTGTATAACCTGCCATGGAATGTGGCGGTAACCTGCTATTGAACATGGTAGCTATAGTAGGCATAAGATAATGGTCGTATGTTGGCTAAGATTTATATCTTTACTTTCGAAATGATTTTTCCTACACTATGCACTAGTAATAATATCAAATGTTTCATTTTAATGCGTATCAAGCAACTTTGACTATCATAAGGAGAAATCTCCTCCGATTCTGCGTTTGCATTGTGTGTGTGTGCGGAAGGCCTTATGGTAGTCTCATTTTCTAAAAAGCATCGTGAATCTATTTTAAAATTATCCTGTACTTTGTTTTAAAAAAAATAAACTGTTTTAGTTCTCACACCAGTCACATGACTGACTCGGAGTTTATTGTTTTCCTTCCTAAACTCTGAGTGCCCACCAATTTCCACAGGGGCAGTTAAGAGTCAGGTTATCAGGATATTCTGGAATTCAGAAGTTGCTGGAGGCAAGTTGGAGGGCATGGCGTATTACTAGTATATAGTATTTCTTTTCCGCTGTTTGTTGTTGTTGTACACTCTGATGATGTAATGTAATGTAATATGATGAAATGTAATAACTGATATAGTTCTTTGTTTAAAGATTATTCATTTATATATTATATGTTGTTCCGCTGCGATTGTGAGATTCTGTTATTGTTCCTGTTGTTTTCTTTTTCTTTCTCTCTTCTTCTATCCTCAACCTCTTCTTTAACCATAACGGTACGGTTTTTCGGCATTCGATTGCTCGGCAGTTGATATAGTGGACGTATTGATGTCGGTTTTCGAGCGTCGAAAAGTCGTGATCGTCACAGTGAATTTATACAAGTATGGTTTTTTAATACGATTTATAAATAAAAAACATGTAAATGGAAAATTTAAGAAATTAAATCCTGATGTTTTCAAAAAAAAATTATAAAAATTTGGAGTAAATAATGATAGTATTATTTGAAAGTGTTTTCAAAAGACTAATGTTTTTAAAATGTGTTTTAAGATTTGTTCGAGTTCAAGGTTGCTATCGGAATTGACAAGTCGATTTAGGAACAAACTGTTTTTATGTTAGCTAGTTTGAGTGGCTCAAAATTAACTAAAAGTAGATGAGAGATGTATTCATATGATAAGCATTTCCCTTGATTATTACCCTTCTTATTAAAGGGGTTATATGATACTATTTGGTAGAACCCAATTTCATGTATCATTTTGGTGTTACTCTATCTATATGTGTATTTTCTATGGATTTTAAAGAAAATATTAGGTAATTTGTTTACGAAATTGAGATCATGATACTTCATACTATTTCATGAAGTATTTGATACCATTTTGAAAGTGATTTTGGTTTAATATCGAAAGTATGATTTAATATACAAAATATATAGTATATATGATTATTTCAAACAATTTGAAATAAAATTCCTATTTTTAGTTCTAAAATTTTCTTTAAAGAAATTTGATATTAAAATAAAAGTTTAGTTTTTGTAACTCTTAAATTTAAAATGTAGCAAAATTTAAATAAGTTTTAAACTATAAGTATAAATGTTTTGTGTAAACTCTTAGAATGTAATGGAGTATTATATGAGCAATGTACTCAGGTCCTGAAATGATTTTAAATGAAATTATATTTTAATAAAATGATTAGAGATAGGAGAATCAACCCTTTTAACGCCAAAATGGCCGGTCTTTATCATTCGACTTCCCTAGGCTTATGAATAAAGATAAGTCTTTATAAAATGTTTATAAGCTTAAATAATGTTTTATGAAATGCTTTATAAATGATTTTAATATTAAATAAGAAACACTATACGAGAAAAGGAATGTGTTTAAATGGTTAAGTAATTAGTGTTGTTAAAAACCAATGGAATAAAGTACGTAAGTTAAACGTAGCTCATTTTATTCGCATGACAGTTCTTGATCTAGGATTCTAGTACATGGTTTCAAGGTGGTTTACACCAGTCCGAATAAGGATTTTTCATTAGATTCTTGATGGTGAACACTTGATACAAATTCTTGATATGATTTTGAAATTTTCTATCATTGTATATGGCTACGTAATAAAAATAGAGATTTTTAATCAAGGAATCTGTCGGAGTCCGCACTAGAGAGGTCAAGTGATCTATACTAGTTTGAAAGTGGATGAGATTTAGTGAGTGATCAGATTTGATATTGCATACGGATGGTCCATATGCATCATATAGGCTTTAGTATATTTTTATGCTATGTTGGTTCTTATGGAGAATTTTAGGGAATGACTCTTTGAATTGTTTGAGGTAGCATGAAAAATCAATCTAAGCAATAACCTAGGGCTATTGAGCGAAAGTTACCCTTAGTAGATTGTTTGCCATCCTTGTGCAATGAGAGAGTTTCTGAACCTGGCCAAACCGCGAGCTATGTTTACTAGTGATTATAATAATGTTAGGTACTGCTATGTGCTTGTTCCTTTATTAGGTTAGGTAAAGTGTAGTCGATTGAGGATGTTAGGGATTGCATTTGGGAAACAAAGGATAGTTTGGAGGAGTCCTATCCGATGTTGCTTTTAGGCCAGTGGTTTCTCCGTATCCTAGTATCGTATATCTTTTGTGGTGTACTCACTGCTTGTGGTGGAGTCACGTAGCTTATATCTTGATTTGTATGTAATTTAGGTGATATTCTATATATGGGCTTATTTAATATATTCTACTTTGTGTTGTTCTTGTTTGAATTTCAAGGATGAAATTTCTTAATTGGGGAGAATGTAGTAATCTGTAATTTCGAACATTTCATCTTTCGATATAAGAACATTTGGAAAACGGTTAAGTTGTCAAAAATATGATTTTATTACCTTATTAAACACTTTTAAATTAATGTCTAATGCTAGAAAACTTGTTTTTGAAATGTGTTTGAAAAAATATGTACTTTGACGAAATATCAGTAATGTGACCAAAAATCATTTTATCGATAATTGAGTTTTTATTCAATAAAAGTTGTTTGAATTCTTTTGGACATCTGTAGTAAACAAATGAACACATTAATAAGTATTAAGCTCACCTTAGGTCATAAGAAAAATTAATTAGAACAATTACTTCAAATATTATTATTTAACATATTTTTGAATGATTGAATAATGGATTTTATAACTTAAATAAAATTTGTATCTAATGTCTCGAATTTTATTTTTTTACGATTGTAAAATGTAAGTTTAATACGGTTCGAGTTTAAGGCAGTTAGGGGTAACGATTTATTTAAAAATATGATGACTATTATTTTCTTTACCAAATAAACCAAATGAGAATTATTTCTTCTTAGGAATTAAGAAAAGAATTTGTCTAATAAAGCAATAAATAATTATTAATCTTCCCTACTAAAATAAAATAGTTATAAACTCGCCTAATAAAACAAAATAGTATAATGACCAAACTAATAAAATAATAGTATAAAATAAAATAGTATAATTACTTACCTAATAAAACAATAGTATAAAACAAAATAGCACAATGATTCTCAGTTAACTTATAATCCGTGCTTATCTATTTTCAAGTCTATCCTAAACGTAATCATTTTATTTTAACACGTTTCTATTTTTTCCTATTCTAAAGTCTTATCCTTGTCCTATCCTAGCTTACACCTAAGCTTTTCAAATCAAAGCCTATAAATAACCAAAGACAACTTCATATTTTTTTTCCTAACTGAAAAGAAAATCATCATAACTTTCATCTTCATTCTCAAGCAAACTAGACTTTCAAACCTCTTCATCAAGTCAAAAGAAATCAAGCTTTAAAAGGTGAGTATATTCAATTTGTTTTAATATATAGTGAGTGTAATTTAATTATTGTATAGTGAGTTAATTGTTCTTTTGTTTTAAAGGAATTATGATATTGATTCAAGTTACTTTAGTTGATAATAATACCCCAACTTGAACGGTTTCATTTCTAACCGATGAAAAGTACTTTTTGAAATCAAAGACCGAAAATAATTTTATGGAGTTGGTTCTCTTATTTTTTTTAAAAAGACTTTGTTTTAATTTTTTAAAAATACTTTGTTTTAAACAAAGGATTTCCTTGTCTATGTCATTAAGTAACATAAAAAATATATGATAAGTAGTGCTAAAATGTTGACATATTTATGGAAAGTAAGTCATTGTATATTGAGCACTAAAATCCAATGAGTTGACTTTTCTCTACATGCGAAATCTAGAATGGGAGTGCTCAAGACAAGGCTTTTATATGTAACCAATGCTTTAACTTACCTGGCTCCAATTCTAGTTGAGGTATAGAGAAGTCGAAATGTTGTAAACATGATAAGTATAAGAGGGTTAATTTCTATAAATAGTTTATGATTATTTAAGTATATGGAAGGTACTTCATTTTGTACTTGACACTAAATTTCAAGGTATGGAAGCCTATTGCTATCTGTGAGAACTAAGAATGTTGTCGGATCAAGGTTCGAGAGGTAATAATACCCTAACTTGTCCGGCGTCATTGATAATCGAGGGATAGTACGAGGGTGAAATTGAAAAGTGGTGATAAATATATGGTGTCCTATTTTTCTATATGCGAACTATATGCTTACACTAGATAGTGGTTTGTCCACTATTGACAACTTGACCTATTTTGATTTGGGATGTATATAAAAGCTTCGGGGTTTCGAACGGTATGAGATCCCCCGGTGAAGACTCATTCCTATAAAACGTAGTTCACTTTTAAGAACGTATATTTGAGATCCACTAGTAAGGACTCTTATATTTTTCTCATTTTCTAAAGAACCAAAATCGAATTAGCCGTGAATTCATCATTTTAGTTTAGAGATGTTGGTTTCAAATAAGTATAGTTTATCCAAACCACTCCAAACTAATAAACGCTTAATTTTCTGAATCATTGTGAAGTATGCTATGAAGATGTACTACCGAGCTTGAGGGTGATTCCAAAATGGAAGATAGTAATATTTGTGTGTTTGTTCGATCCTGTAACAACTTGTATGGATGAATGCTAGCATTGCATTACTGGCAGTGTTAACATTCCAAGATGGGTTTGCTAAAAGGAAAGGTAATCGTTGCCTCGAGCCTCACACCCAGAAATGACTGATACGTAGTTGGGCTATGTGGGTCGCAACCATTAGGGTATGATCATCCCTGATCTAGATCGATATTTATTTGGATGTATGCTTCGAGCCTAGTATGTTTGTTGGTCACAACCGTAGGATGATTATATTTAGAACTATCTAGGAAGAGATAGGCTGGTTCTATGTTGGAAGGGTTTGCAAGGTTTGTAACATTGGTACATTTTCTTTAGAGATGTGCTATGACAGGCGTTACCTCACTAGTCCTGTAATTGTTGGAATCCATTTCCTAATGCATGCTTACGGACTTGGTTGTATACTAAATATGATATTGAATGTGATTAGTGTAACTATTCTGGCAATGTTACATATTTATTTTAACCCTTAAAATTATTATAATAGCACAAGATTTTCTAATAAAATTAGTGTGGTTATCATATGGTAAAAACCCGTCCGTTTTTATTTGCGGTTCTTATGAGTTACCATTATTTTGATAGGGTTTTATAAATATAAACATTCATATGTTTTGAGTTTACTCACACCAGACTTATGTCTAACCCAGAATCTTTCTTTTATTTCCTTCAACTCTTCGGTACTCCAACTTTTAAGGAACCAAGTAGTCCAGGTTCTTAGGAATGGATTTTGGAGGAGCATGCAGTAGGAGGCTTCACCAGTGTCTAGCTATATATATATATATATATATATATATATATATATATATATATATATATATCCATTTTTGTGACATTATTGTATGTAGTTATGTATCA
Source organism: Allium cepa (assembly GCA_030765085.1). Lineage (NCBI taxonomy): Eukaryota > Viridiplantae > Streptophyta > Magnoliopsida > Asparagales > Amaryllidaceae > Allium > Allium cepa. The sequence goes on along the minus strand of CM060940.1, from coordinate 815,760,360 downwards.
ACAGTATGGGGCAAGCAGTTATAATTGTCCCTGGTTGAAGTTAGTACTTTTTGTAACTCTGATGTTTAATTTTGGGAGTGACTGTATGTAGTGTCTTATGTTCTATTATATATGATTTTCATGCATTCTAAGGCTCTATTTTTCTTTCTTCTTATCTTTTCTTTTCTTTTACCCTAATGGTCTGCCCTTGGGACACCTAGATGATTGGCATATGAATATCATAGACATATTAAGTGTCGTCTTTAGGAGTAAGGAAGGCAAATCGTTACACATGGTATCGAGCTTAGGTTGAGCGACCACCTAGGCCTCGGTTGGGTCAACTCATTAGAGATAGGGTTAGTAATACCCTGGAATGACTTTAGTCTATGAGAGTAAGTATTTGTAATTTTTCTCTAAACATATATATATTAGAGTTATTTTGATCAACATTTACATGTGTGATTTAATACCTTTTTGCCTGAGTTAATCTCGCCTATGTATTCTAAAACTTATCTTACTATATTCATGTAGTAATAAATGAGTATAAGAGGAAGACGAGGAAAGGGAACTGGCAGTACTATGGGCGCCAATAATTGAGCTTCAAATGCTGGTAGGGTAGGAGTGGTAGAAGAAGTGGGGACTATGCAACCCTAAGTTAACATTGCATCCCTTGCAAAGACTACACCAATTTGGGTAGGAATCCATTCAAAGGCACATAATCATTACCAAAGTTCAAGCTTCGCTTCATTCTTATGAGAATATCTTTAAGGGGCTTGGTATTTCTGATGAGAAAACGTGCTTTTTGGCATCTAGGCAATTGTAGAAAGGAGCTTTAGCATGGTGGGATTCAATTACCGCAAATTTCCCACATGATGATTTTCTTAGAAATGGTTTGAAGATCAGTATATGCCTACGGTAGGGAAGACCCGTCTTTACAGAAATTTTCTAGATCTTAAGTAGGGGAAATGACTATAGTTGAGTATAAGACTAAATTCAATGAGTTGTCGTGCTTCAGGCCAGGACTTATTGATACACCCTTTGAAAAGAATGAAATGCTTGTAGCCGAGATAAGAGAAGAATTTCATAAGAAGATGACTACACACCTGAAAGGATCTTTGGTAGACCTCATGGATATGGCTTTTCGTTATGAAGTCCTTAATAAGAATAAGCCAGTAGGAGCACCATGCAACAACAACAATAGTCCCAACAAGATGAAGTTCAATCGACAAGGAAAGAAGCAATTGGGGAAAAAAATCCAGGAGGAAGGGCTCAGGAAGACCGTTACAAGGATTATATTTGTAATATTTGTAAGTAGAAGGGCCATATTGCAAAATTCTATAAGAATTCTAAGGTTCAGAAGTGGTAGACATGTCCTATTTCTCTTATTATTCTAAAGACACCCTGCTTTAATTACCGCCAGCCAGGGAATATGGTGAAGGATTATCCATTGATGTTGAAAGGGAATAAGCTAGGGTTTACGGTAACAAGGATGAACCATCAACCTTAGAGGATGTGTAAGGGAAAGGAGATCTTGAAGGTACTATATATGTTAACGACATTCTAGTACGATTATTATTTGATACTAGGGCTTTCCATAATTTTATTTCCTCAAGATCAGTTGATAGATTAAAACTTTCCTCAAGGATTGTTGAAACCCTTATTTGTGAGTCTAGCCCCATAAGCAGCGCAACTAATCTATGTATGATTTGTGAAAATGTATGAGTTACTTACCTTACCAACTATTTTTCATGGGACATGTTTTTTTTTAGATTTTAATGCTTTTGATGTTTAACTTGGTATGAATTGGCTAACGAGTATAGAGCTGTCTTAGATTGTGTTGGATGGATGGTATGTTTGAAAACTGAATTAGGGAGAATTGTTGAAGTGTCATGTGAAGAGCCTAATAGGCTAATGGGTAGTTTCCTATATGCACTTGATACATCCCAAAAGGAATTAGGGTCTATATTAATTGTTAAAGACTTCCCAGATGTTGTTGAAGAAGTAAATAGCCTACCATCATATGGGAGACCGAGTTTCGTATTGACTTAATTCCTAGTTAGAAACCTGTTATTCATCTTATTCATAAGATGGCTCCGAAAGAGAAGTTAGAGTTAAGAAATCAGGTAGATGATTTGCTGAGAAAGGGACTGATTAGGCTAAATTGCTCAAGTCGGGGAGAGGTTGTAGTCTTTGTTGCAAAGTCAGATAGTTCCCTACGGCTTTTTGTTGACTCTTATGAACTAAACAAATAGACGGTTTGGAACAAGTAACCTTTACCTCGTATAGATGACTTGATCAACCAACTTCATGGGGTATTCTTACTGATGGATCTTGCCATGGGATTCCATCAATTAAGGATAGCAGTTGATAGTAAACCCTTAATAGCATCCAAAAGTCCTAATTGTTTCTACATGTTGTTGGTGATGCCTTTTCGGCTAACCAATGCACCTTCTTATTTTGTGGATATTATGAATTGAGTCTTTAGAGATGTGCTTAGTAAATATGTGTTGGTCTTCTTGGATGATATTCCTATTTATTTCAAGACGGAGGAGGAACATAAACACCATCTAGAAATTGTGCTTGAGACGTTAAGGAAGCATGTTTTGAAAGCTAAATTTTCTAAATGCTAGCAATCGAAAGTAAGGTTCCTCAAACATGTAGTGTGGGGGATGGTATTTCGGTTGAACCAAAGATGTTACCAGCTGTTGAAGATTGGAAGACGTCTCAGACTCAAAAAGTGGTTCAAAGCTTCTTAGGCTTGGCAGAATATTATGGGAGATTCATTCAAGACTTCTCCAAAATCTCCTTGCACCTAACAAAGTTGACAAAGAAGGATGTTAAGTTTATTTGGACCCCAATGTGTGAAGAAGCATTCAATGAGTTAAAGAAGAGGTTAGCCAGCACTTCCGTCTTAGCTATCCCAAATAGAGGTGAAAGGTTGAAGTGCATACAGATGCTTGTAACCTAGAGTTAGGTGCAGTATTAATGCGGAACGAAAGGTTTATCTCTTATGTTAAAAGGCAAAGGAAGCCTGATGAGCATAATTATGCAACACATGACTTAGAATTATTATCTATTTCAATTGCATTAAAATGCGGAGGCGTTATTACTAGAAGGCATTACTTAGTAGGCGAGAATCATTCTAATCTTTTTTGGCTTATCTCAACAACCTTTAAGAATACATAGTAAGTAAAATTCCTTCTTTAAATAGGTGAAAAGTTTGAGCTCTTCATGAATCATAAATCCTTGAAGTATCTTTTCACGCTGAAGGACTTGAACATGAGACAACAACGTTGGTTAGAATTTATTGTCGCATATGACCTGGATATTTTATATATGCCCCGGAAAGCCAACATTGTAGCTAATTTTCTAAGTAGAAGGCATGCAGTTTTGGCTCATCTTAAAGTTGCTCTGACTCTCCTTGATAGAATTGCAAGCAAGCAAAGAGAAGATAGTCATTTAATGAAAATAATCAAGGACATAGGCGAGGGACATTGTTCAAGCTTTAAGATTGATAACCATGGGATATTGCAGATGAACGGAAAGATATTTGTGCCAAATGTCGATTGTACTTGGCAATAAGTACTAGCAGAATGCCATCAATCCAAACTAAGTAACCATCCTGGTGGTACGAAGACAAATCAGGATATGAAGTGAGTATTCTATGAAAGGGAATAAAGTGGGACATTTCTATTCATGTTAGCAGATGTGCAAATTCCAACAAATAAAAGATGACCATTAAATGCACGACTACTACAACCACTTGAGATTCGATTTAAAAATGAGAGCAGGTGTCGATGGACTTTATGGATAGTTTGCCTAGGTCAAGGGTAACAAAGGCATTGGTTATTATTGATCGACTAACCAAAAGCTCACATTTTATTCCAATAAACCGGACTAGGACCACAATAAGCTTGGCTTATATTTATATGAAGGAGACTGTCCAATTGCATGGAGTTCCAAGTAGCATTGTAAGCGGCCGAGATCCAATCTATACTAGTCAGTTTTAGGAAGCATTGCAAGCAACCTTGGGAACAAAACTGAGTTTAAGCACTACAGATCATCCCCAAACTGATGGTCATACTGAAATAGTAAATTGGGTTTTGGAAGATTTTTTGAGAACTTGTATTTAGGATTTTGGAAGATTATGGTAGGATCATCTTCATTTAGGTTAGCTCTCCTATAACAACAGTTACCAAGCACGTATTAGCATGGAACCTTATGAAGCTCTTTATGGACGGCCATGCAAATCACCGTCTTGTTGGGTTAAAGCCAAAGATCAGTTGGTACTTGGTCCATATATAATTTGGGAAGCCATAGAGCAGGTAGCTAGGATTATAAGAAAGGCGAAGGAAGTCCGGGATAGGAAAAAGAGCTATGCCGATCAGAGGCATAGTAACTTTGAATTCTTAGTTGAATACTTCGTATTTGTTAAGGTCTATCTAATGAGAGGAGTTGTGCGGTTTGGAAGAGCAGGGAAGTTGGCACCTCAATATGTTAGACCTTTTCAGATTCTTGAGTGGATTTGCCTGCTTCCTTATCGAGTTGAGTTACCTGAGATATTGTCGGCATACACTATGTTTTCCATGTATCTCATTTGAGGGAATATAGACATGATTCGACACTAATTATTGAGCCAGCTATTCAGGAAGACTTAGAAGTGGACCTAAACTTGAACATTATAAGGCATCCTGTTCGCGTCATGGATCATGATGTAAAATAATTGCATAATAAGGTCGTGAGGTTGGTCAAGGTTCAATGGAGCGATGATGCTAGAGACTGCACTTGGAAAACCGAGGATAGCATGAGAAAGGCTTATCCCGAGTTGTTGATAGATGAGTAGTTTGCATATACTGTATCTATAGTGTGCTCACCGTCTATGGTGTAGTCACTTATCAAGTATCTCTTTCATATGTGATTTTATTGTCTACGATATATGTTCCTTTTGAGTTATCTTCTTTATGTGTTAAATTTGAGACAAAAATTTTTTAATGGGGGAAGAATGTAACGAACCATAATTTAATCACTTTAAATATGAGTATTCAATATACTTTTAAATGATTAAGTAATGGGTTTATAACTCAAATAAAATTTGGACAAAAGGCCTTGAGTTTTTTTTAACAATGTAAAATGTTAGTTTAAAGAAAGTTTGAGTTATAAGCCAGTTAGGGGTACCGATTTATTTAGGAATAAGAAGACTATTATTTTCTTTGCCTAATAAACCAAATGATAATGATTACTTTTTAGAAATTAAGAAAAGAATTTGTCTAATAAAACAAGAAAGAATTATCAATCCTGCCTAATAAAATAATAGTATAATTACTTGCCTAATAAAACAATAGTATAAAACAAAATAGTATAATGACATGTCTAATAAAGCAAAATAGTATAATGACCAGCCGAATAAAAAAAGTTATAAAACAGAACAGTATAATTACTTGCCCAATAAAATAATGGTATAAAACAAAATAACATAATGATTCTCATTTAATTTATATTACATGCTTATCTATATTAAAGTATGTCCTAAACATAATCATTTTATTTTAACTCATTTCTACCTTTTCCTATTTTAAATTGTTATCTTTATCCTACCCTAGCTTACAACCTAAGCTTCTCAAACCAAAGCCTATAAACACCTAAAGGCAACTTCATATTTTTCATTCCTAACCAAAATGAAAATCATCATAACTTTCACCTTCATTCTCAGGAAAACTAGAGTTTCAAATCTCTTCATCACAAAAGAATTCAAGCTTTAGGATGTGAGTATAATCAATTTATTTTATTAAAGAGTGAGCATAATTTAATTACTTTATAGTTTGTTAATTATTTTTTCGATTTAAAGGAATTATGTATTGATTCAAGTTACTTTAGTTGATAATAATACCCCAAATTGAATGGTTTCATTTCTAACTGATGAAAGTACTTATTTGAAGTCAAAGACTAGACATACATTTATGGAGTTGGATTTTTGATTGTTTTGAAATGATTTCGTTTTAGAAAAGGGATTTCTTTGTCTATATCATTAAGTAACATATAAAAAGATAACGCTAAGATGTTGACACATTTATGGAAAGTAATTCATATTATATTTAGCACTAAAAGTCAACGAGTAGACTTTCCACTATCTGTGTGATCTACAATCGGAGTGCTTAAGGCAAGGATTTGATATGCAACCAGTGCTCTAACCTACCTGGCTTCGATCCTAGGTGAGGGATAGAGAGTTCGAAATGTTAGAAATGTGATAAGTGTAAAAGGGTCAATTTCTATAAATAAGTCATGATTAATTAAGTGTATGGAAGGTACTGTATCTTATACTCGATGCTAAATTTTAAAGTATGAAATCCTGTTGCTATTTGTGAGAATTAAGAATGTTGCCGAAACAAGGTTTGAGAGGTAATAATACCCAAAATTATCCGACTTCATTGTTAATCGAGGGACATTATAGGGTTGAAATTGAAAAGTAATGATAAGTATATGGTATCCCATTTTCCATATGCAAACTATATACTTACACTAGACAGTGGTTTGTCCATTATCGACAACTTGACTTATTGTGCTTGAAGTATATAAAAACTTTGGGATTTCGTAAGGTTTGAGATCCCCTATTGAGGACTCATTCCTATGAAACGTAGTTCACATTTAAGGATGGATATTTGAGATCCACCAGTCAGGACTCTTATATTTTTTGCATATTTCTAAAAGAACCAGAATTGAGTTAGTTGGGAATTCATTGGTTTAGGTTGGAGACACAGATTTTAGATAAGTATGGTTTATTCGAACCACTCCAAACTAATAAATGCTTCATTTTCAATGTGAAATATGCTATGGAGTTGTACTGCCTATCTTGAGAATGATTCCAAAATGGAAGGTTGTAAGGTGTGTTTGTTCGATCCCGGAACAACTTGTATGGATGAATGCTAGCATTGCATTATTGCCTGAAGGGAAGCCTTAGCATTCCAAGGTGGGTTTGCTAAAAGGAAAGGTAGTTGTTGGCTTGAGCCTCGCACCTAGAAATGACTAAAATAGAGGATATGTAGTTGGGCTATGTGGGTTTCTCCCATTAAGGTATGATCATCCTTGATCTAGATTGGTATTTATTTGGATGCATGCTTTGGGCTCAGTATGGTTGTTGATTGCAAGCGAGGAATGATTATATTCGGTATTATCCAAGAAGGGGTAGGCCGACTATGTTGGCAAGGGTTGCAAGGTTTATAAACTCGGTACATTTTATCTAGAGATGTGCTATGATAGGAGGTACTTCAGTAGCCTTCTCATTGTTGGAATCCATTTCCCAATATATACTTACGGACTTGGTTGTATGCTAAATATGACGTTGAATGTAATTAATATAACCATTCCTGCTATGTTATATATTTATTTTAAACCCTAGACATTATTATAATAGCACAAGATTTTCTAATAAAAATGGTTTGGTCATTGTAAGGTAAAAACTCATTCGTGTTTATGCGCAGCGTGGTCTTATGAGATATCTTTATTTTGAAAGGGTTTTATAAATATAAAAATTCATATGTTTTGAGTTTACTTACACCAGATCCATGTCCGACTAGAGTTTTTCTTTCATTTCCTTAAACTCTTGGGTGCTCCAATTTTTGAGTAGCTAAGTAGTCTATGTTCTTACGGATGCATTTTGTAGGAGCATGGAGTTTGTGGCTCCATCAGTATCTTGCTATATATATTTCGATTTCTGCCATCATTATTATATATAGTTATGAATCAGCAGTTTGGGGAAAAATAGTTATAGCTGTCCCTGGCTGAAGTTAGTACTTATTGTAACTCTGATGCCTCATTTTGTGACTGACTACATGTACTATTTTATGTTCTATTATATATGATTTCCATGCGTTGTGAGATTTTATGTTTCTTATTGTCTTTTCTTCTCTTTTATCCCAATAGTCTGCCTTTCAGATGCCTAGATGATCTACACATGAATACCATAGATGTATTAAGTATCGTCTTTAGGAATAAGAAAGGGAATCATTATAGTAGATATCAAATATTCTTGGTTGTTTTGAGGGGATAACCATTTCGATGATTCAGTTGGTCTCAAAAGTACTGTTATGTGTTTACATACATTTTCTGAGTTTCTCATACCAAACTTATGTCTGACACGTGGTATTTGTTTTCCTAAATTTCCTTGTATACTCTTTCGAGTGGGCTAAGAAAAGTAGGTTTTAGTTTGGATGCTTCAAGCCTGAAGATGAGCTGGAGGCTTCCATCTATCTATCTATCTACCCATTTTCATTTCGGTTGTATTGTATAATGTGTTTATGTAATGAGCATTGTGAGGATATGCAGTTATAACTGTCTATGTTGATAATAGTACTTAGGTTTTGTAACTTTGAGATCACCACTTATATTGGAGTAACCCTTTGTACTACACTTTGAGATATTATATATTATCATTGCACATGTAAGATTCTGACATTGTGTTCTTCGTTCTTGTTTTGTTTCTTTTTCTTTTATTTTACCTTGATCATCTGTTTTTTTAGCACTTGGGTTTTCAACACGTGAATATCGTGGATGTATTATGGTCAACATTCGAGATTAGAAAAGGCCGGTCATTACAATGCACATACCTTGAGGAATATCAATAAATATGTGCATGTATCTTACCTTGTCTTATCATTGTACTAATAGTGCTATACATAACATCTATACCTTGAGGAATATCAACAACTAGATAGTATGCAAGCAATCTATTAATTTAAAAATGGTGGAGGACAACTTTATATTAAAGATTCATAATCTCTAATATATTATATTTAGTGATATCGAGTTATGGAATAATATATTTCTTATGAAATATCCTCGTGATTTAAGTGTCGAACATATTAGAAATTATGGTATACGTACTATACGCATGCATTTATCTCTTAACTCTATTTGTTTTTTTCTTCCGTTCCACTTGATTTTATACATTCATATTGTGTAAGTTCAATCATTGTATAACTTTTATAATTTAATTAATTTATATAATAGTCTTATGGACCTTACATTAATTAAAATTTAATTACTTTAATTAATTAACATCATAGTTAGTTTTATGTTATTCTATTAAACATTTCAATTGAATATGTATGCCATAACATGGGTATACACACACATATGTATGTATTTTATTATTTTTAATTAACTTTTAATTAACTTATTTAATTGGTTAATTTAATTAAATATTAGTTTTGAAAATTTCTTATGCATATACATATATACTTACATTATCTTTAAAAATTCAAGGTAATGTAACACATATATATATTGTACATGTGTATACTAATTAATTAACTATTTAATTAATTTATTTAATTTACTAATTTGATTAATTAAAATTAAAATTTTCGAAATATGTTTACTATATTTTCAAAACACATTTGAAAACTATATTATAACATTTATAATACATTATTTTCAAAGCCAATTTTGAAAATCATATTATAACATTTATAATGTAATTCTTATTTTAAATTCTAAATTTAATTTTATAATCTTATTTTAGTTCCATTTTTTTTGAAATCACATTATAACATTTACAATGTACGCAACGACCCAGATTTTTCGTTATTTAATTTGGAAATTTAAATGGTTTAAATATTGGATTTGGAATTATAATTTAGTTAGTAAGATTTTAAACTGAAAATTTCAGACGATTCATAAATTTTGGGAATCGTAGATTTAGTCGACGTGTTTAAATATTGATCCGGGGTGTAGTCTCGAATTTTGACAAACCAGATCCATTAGATCCGTAATAGTGTATAATTATCGAATTTCAAATTCAGTAGCATTTGGATTTACCATTTGGTCATACGATCTGAAAATGCCTAGAAATAATTTAATTGAATTTAATTCAATAGTCGATTTAATAAGCTACCTTCTCCATATGATCGAATTGGGACTCGAGACTTGTTCCATTGGGTCCGGAATAAGTGTATAACATTAGGAGCACTAGGCAGCATGCCTCAATAGAGGTTTAGGATTTTAGAATATGCAATCAAGACATATTGAAAATAAAATTTTAATAAAAGGTCAACTCCATCTATCAGCTGACCTTTTCCACTAGCACACGTAATCGTTCTAACACGCCACCCCTTCACTTTAAAAAAATGCATAACCTATCCTTTCTTCAAATCAAAATCGACATTACAGAAGAAGAAAAAAGATCGAATTCCGTAAAAAAAATAACGCGATTGAATCACGATCGGATTTGGGGAGCTCGCGTATGAAAGCTGCAGGCGATCGTGGTTTTGGGTGTTGGAGCGACTAGCGTGTGTGCAGTTGGTGGTGTGGCTGCGACGGTCATGGATGCTGAAGGGATCGTGAGGCTGCAAGCATTGAGTGTGATAGCTATAGCTCGCGTGTGATGGAGAGGTGGGACTCATCTGTACTCACACGTTTAAGGGTTGGTGATTAGGGGTTTCTCGTGTGCGTGTGAACGAACGAGGAGAGGGATTCGCTAGGGGTTGTGGCTGGAGCTGGGATGAGCTGCGAATGAAGGGGAACGATATTGAAATAGGATGCGTAGTGGAAGCTAGGTCGAGGATGTTAGGCCTGTGGTCGTGATGGTGCAGGAAGTACGGCAGCAGCATGGTCACAGTGGCGGTAGTGGCCTGGTATGGTGGAAACAGCATGGAGAAGGGGCGGCTAGGGATTGGCAAGCTTCATTTCAGGGGTGCGTGAGGGAAGGTATTTTGGTTAATTAATATAGTTAATTACTATATTTAGAAACGATTAATTATTTCGTTAAGATCGGATGTTTAAAATGTATAACATTTTCGTACGAGGTCTAACATCGTGGAAAAAGTCGGGATTTGAACGGAATGCAAATTAAATCAAGGTGAGTTAATCTCTCTCATTTGGATTACTAGATTTAATTTTAAATTATTAAAATTAATTATTGGATGTTTGGATAAATTTATATTTCATTATCAGTGGAATGCTATAATATATATAGTAATAGTGTGTGTGTGTGTGTGTATATATATTAGTAGTTGGATATATTTCATGCCGATTGGAGCAGATGAGACTCTGTGCTCCCCGTATAATAGCGAATGACTATGGATGCAGAGAAACAGGTTGGAGAGATCCAACTGGATTCCTCAAATTCATGTTGATTGTTTTTCATATATAATAATACATGATGTGTTAGAATAATCTGTTATATATTATTGTTGTTATGAGAATTATTGGATGCTATAATAGCACTGGCCTAACTTTTGGTATTTAAAATACCATACGTATTATTTTTGGAATTTGAAAAGATTTGAAAGGAGAATTTGAATATAAAAATATTCATATAGAAATTTGGATTATTTTTGAGAATTTTATTTGGATGAAAACAATAATTGATTTTAGTTTGTATTTAACTATTCGTAAAAATATTTTAAATAGAGATTTTAAATAAGTTAAATAAAGGATTTTTAAACAATGGATTTTTAACGATATTTTAGGAAAACATGAAAAGGAGTTGAAATCGATATTTTAAATAGATCTGCGAATATATAGAATTTATTGAGAAATGGATTTATAAAATGATATTTTATAAATATGATTAGTTTTGTAAACAAATGAAACTTAAAGGAGTTATAAATTTATAAACAATGTTTATAAACAAGGGAAAATGAAATTAATTGTTAAATTGGAATATAATTTCACATGGTGAATGTATATCGAGATATGAAAAATAGAATTTTGGAAAAAATAGTGAATTCTATTTTTAAATAGTAAGGATGGTTAAAGAATCGGAATGAGATCGACGTGTTGTAAATTGAGAGGGATAATTGAATTGGTTATTGGAATGTTAGAAATATTTTTGTAGAAGTTAAGTTTTGATTTAAAAAGGGAAATTCTATTTATTTAACTATGTAATTTTAAATTAGTTAGTATTGAAATACTTCGGAAGTGAATTTTTCAAATATCTAATATTAATTGGAATTAAATTCTAATTTTTATAATCGGCTTTGTAAACCGATTTGTTTATCTAAAAATGAGTTATTGATGTTATAAACAAAAAATGTTTCGATATTTTAAATAATTACTTGAACATATTTGTAAAAATAAATTTATTATTCTTTTGAAATACTTATTATCTATATATAGAGAGTTTTGGAATGATTTAAATTTATTTATAAATCTTCTCTAGGTTTGGAGATGGGGTTTATTCGGTAGATGGGATTTATAAGAGAAATTCTTGACGTGGAATTTGGGAAATGTATGGAAAATTTTCAAAGTATTTGAATAAAAAATAACTTCGAAAAATGAATTAGGTTTCATAATAGAAGTTAGAAATGGATATTTGGAATTATAGACAAGTGTTTTGACTTTGGAAAGATTTAAGGGAATTAATTAAGTAACCCCGAAACTTATAGAATTCGTTATAGACGAGTTAAGGAATTTACAAGAAAAGAGAAATAAATGAAATTTTCCACATTGTTGAGAAGTAAGGGGGTTAGAAAATATATTTTCAAATATTTTCCTAAGTATTGAAATAAGAGATGATTTGAAATATCTTGCTATGGGTATAAGTATTTGAGTGGTCTCAAATATTGGAAATGTGGAAGGGTTTTGAATATATATCTTATAAGGATATTTTGAAATAAATGTTGGAAAAGCTATAATAAGGCCCGATGTCTGCTTGTGGATGCTTTGTTGGTAGTTAAATAACCGGCTACCAATTTTGACCAAATTCGTTGATCGTTTCGAAGAGAACGGGATCGGATTTAATTATCCAAAAACCACTTCGATCAGATTTGAGCGTTACGAATGAATATCATAAAGATAATGAAGACGATGATTCGGTTTGTCCAGACCCAAGGCAACTTGTATGGACGAATGCTGTCAAAACATCGTCATTGGAGGACGATGAGCATTCTAAGTGGAATAATTCTTGAGGTAATCGTTAGCCTCAAGCCTCATCAACCAAGAATGACTAAAACAGGGGATATGCAGCAAGGCTAAGTGGGTCGCACCCAATCAAGGCACGTTATCACTTTCCTAGATATCCTTGGAAATATATATTATGGATTTGGTTGTGCATGGAAAAGGAAGCGCTCGATTTCAAGGGTGGGAACACCCAGGGTGATAACATATTCGGTTCTATCCAGGTTAAAGATAGGGCCAGTCTTGTGTTGTAGGGGATCCCTGCGAGGTCCTCGGTACATCTTTCTAGATGTGTACTTTGATGGGCGGTACCCCAGTAGCCCAGACATGTATGGAATCCATTCTTCAATAAGCACCGTACGGTTTTGATTGCGTCCAACTATGCTGAAACGTGAGATGCAAGCATTTTAGCTATTTTCTATTTACTTTTTATAGACACTATTATAATATCATGTGATTTTGATAAAAATGTTTTGGTTACCGTAAGGGAGAAACCCATCGTGTTTATGTGTGATGTGGTCTTACGAGATACTTTAGTTTTTCAAAGGATTTTGATAACTTTAATAATTCAAATTAAGTGTGTTTTCTCACGCTGGTTTTCTAGACTGACTCGGGTGTTTTTTTTATTTTAATGCTCGGGTCGGACCGAGTATTACAGATTCAGGATAGGATGCTATGTTGTTTAGGAGACGAGTTGGATGACAGAGACGTATCTCCATAGTTGGTTTATATTTTCCGCTGTGTGAGGACGAGTTATTATAACTATCTAGATTGATGTATTGATTGTTGTAATCTGGTGACTGTAAGTATATAATAGTTCGATGCTTTTGTATAAAAATCTAATATAATATATTATACTTTGTTCCGCTGTGATCGTGATATTCTGTGTTGATTATTTCTATTTTTCTTCTACCTTTTCTTCTTTACCCCTAACAATCCACCTTTTGGTTCAATTTGAGTTGACAGGTGCAGATTATTTATCAGCTTAGACTATGCAAAAAATTGGGTTGTTGCAATGAATTTCTTATTTTAAATTTAAAATTCCATTTTTAATTTTCAAAACAATATTGAAAATAAGCCCAAAGCCCAATTTAGTGCCTTTTCTATTATGGAAAAACTTTTTGCTCATTTCTCTTTTCAGGCGAAGTCGGTAGCTACGGAGGGTTGTGTACTTAATTATCCAAACCTAAGCCTAGACATGACTTTTCTGGACGCCGTACTAAATTGGTAAGCTTAATTGGTTAGCCCTACCATGAGTAATTTAGACTATATAGATTATTTAGCTCGGATACTATTGATGGAACCAGGTCAGTCGGAAGAGGGTGAAATAGGTATATTTTAATTTTTTTCTACTTTGGATCTATTGAGCCTATGAAGTCTAAAGAGATTTTAGATCCATTAAAAATGTGTTTTAAATAAAATCCTTATTTTATTTAATTAGTTAAAAGAGTTTGAATTTAATATTAATTTAAATGTATGAACACATCAATTACACCTATGTGTGTAACGGTTGCTTATCAAAAACATTTTGTTTCTTTCTCTAAAACTTATGCAATAAATTAAGGAAGACATAGTTTATGTGGAGAGAGAGAGAAACCTTTTAATACTCTCTCTTTAACTAGATTAAATGATTTATCAAATGCCATTGATGATCAGTTATCAAATGCCATTGATGATCAATTTAAGCATAGCATGAAATGTGACTTAATCTAAATATACTAATAGTTTATATTGTGTAAGTGCAAAATATAAGAAGTATGCATAGTTAATGTTTCCTTTATATATGTCTTTACTGTCCATAATTTTATTTAAAATACATACATACATACATACATACATATATAATAGGCTTATATAAATAAACAAACATACATATAAACACGTTAAAATTATGTTCCACCATATTATAAGTTTGAAACTAAAAACAACTATTTTGAATCTGGTTTTAAAGTTAGGAAGTATTTAAGACTATGATTTGCACAAAAGCCTATTTTATAGGTCTTAAGTTAAATTGATCCACGCACACACATATACCAAACATTGTAAATTACGTTTCAAACCTAAAACAACATTATATGTACAAAATTTATAATCTAATACATGCTTTGGAAATTAAAGTAATAAAATAAGGTCTAACTTTAATTTTGAAGGAAATCAAAGGGTTTATGATATTTTGCACAAAAGTCCAGTTATAGTTATTATTTAATAATAAAAATTAAAACAACTTTCAAAATATGTAATAACCAAAAGATTGTGCTTAAACAACAAACACAAAACATATGTATAAAATTTCTAAAGTGGATTCTAATATAAAACATATGTAGTTTATTCATATTTATATATGTAGTCATTAATAGAATTGTCTCATTAATTAAAACTCAGGCTTTAATAAAAAGTATTTTTTTAGACAACATATTTAAAAACAATAACAAAACAAATAGGACAAATTAGGCACATATGTATTTGTTGCAAAGGCTTCAAATCTAAATTATATAAGCAATGTGAACAATTAGTTAAATGTGAAATCATATAGAATAGTTCTAAAGATGACAAGATAGATAGGCAATCAATCAAAGTTTATCTTAAAACGGATTCAATTTAAAATAACGTGTAAACATAAGTCATTAATTAAGATGCATCAAAATGAAAATATAATATATATATATATATATATATATATATATATATATATATATATAATCGAACAAACAAGTATTTTGTAACGACTCGAATTTTTGAACGATTAATTTGCAATATTTAAATTGGATTTGAACTTTAATTCGATTATAATATGAACAGTTTGGTTCTATATGATAGAAAGGATTCAGAATTTAAATATAACGACCTGTTGAATTAATTAATTATTAAAATAGTAATTGAATATCGGGTAAAATATTAAATCTGGGGTAGTAAGCTTGTTTAAAATATTTTAAAGGCTTATAGAATTTATATTAATAATACTGAAAATAATAGATGGGTTAAAATTTGAATTTAACAGTGGTTTGTTCGATTTTAAAATTACATCGTTTAGATTGACGTTTAAAATAGCCATCCGAGGCACAGTTTTTGAATTCGACGAAACCAGTTCCGTTGGATCCGTGATATTGAATTATTATCGGATTTCAAATTTCGTAGCTTTCGGAGCTATCGCGTGGTCATATGAAACGTAAACACCTAGAAAATAATTAATTGAATTAATTTTAATAGTCAATTTAAAAGGGTATCTTCTCTATACGACCGAACTAGCCCTCGAAACCTTTTCCATCGCGTTCGGAATAAGTGTATAAAATTATAGACGCCGAGCGGCATGTATCGATTCGAGGTCAGTATTTTGAATTGCGTAATTCGAGAAGATTTTAAATTTAAAGTTTAAAATAAATTTAATCAAGCTTCCTCGTCACACTTTCGTCCCATCAGAACACTATTGTTCGTCTTCTCCTATACGCTTCCCTTTTTCTTTAAAATCACGATGCTTCTTGTTTCTCTCTTCGATCAAAAAAATAAAATTAAATTAATGGCTGCCATTCCTTTCTTTTAATCGCGAAACCAAACCCCCTCATATTTTTATCTTCGAAACCCTCTTCGTTTCCCCCCTTTTCTTCCTTTAGCCGAATTTATCGGCACATAAAATAAAAAAATGTCGAGCGAAATCGAATGGGGTGGGAAGCACACGAATCAATTCGTGTTCGTGCTTTAGGCCGTGCCATGATTTTTGTTGCTAGATCTCGAGTCGAGGGGGCGCGTCGCGGAGATGGCTTGGCTCGATTCATGGCGGCGGCGTGTGTTGAGGCCGCTGTAGCAAGTGGAGAAGCTAGGGCAACGTTCGATTTGTCATCTTGGAGAAGGCGAGATATAGATGTACGTGAGTATGGCGGTCGCGTGAGGGTTTCTCGAGCTCGAGGAGGAAGTCAGGTTGCGACCAAGGGAAACGCGATGACGTGTGGCTCGAGCAGTGGAGACCGTAGGCATGGATAGGTCGCGCAATAGTTCTGGGCTAGGATTTCTCGAGTAGTGAGGTATAATTATAAATTGTTATACATTTAGTTAGTTAATTAAAGTTTTAAATTTGAGGATTTGTTAGTTATGCAGAAATTTAAATTTACAGTAAGTAGGATTTTGATTTTGAAAACAAAAAGGGGATTTTTGTAGTAAAGTTAAAATCTTTTCTGTTAAAATGTAAATTTTATATTAGGAAGATAAATTTATTTTTCTTTCGAATAAAAATATATAAATATTTAGGCAAAACTTGATTTTTATATCTATAAGACCTTTAAAAAATATAAAGATTAGATTTTTAAAATAAGTATATACCTCTACATTTTAAATATTGCTTGTTCATTTAAAAATAATTTACTTAGGTGATTAATTTGTTAATTTACTTATTTATTATTTGTTGAAATAAATCATGAGTTAAATTAAATTATCAGAGTTAAAAAATAAATTATTTGAACGAAAATAAATTGTTCGATTAGGTTAATATTAATAAAATCATATAATTGTTTATATAAGGTCAAAGTCAAGAAATCGGGTCAAGATTGGAAAGATTGCAACTTAAAAGCAAAGGTGAGACTTTCTCACTCATTTGGATGCCATAGACATAAATTTAAAAGTTAAATTTAAATCATTGGATGTGTTTGGTTGATTTATAATAACTTATTCATTGGATAATATCATAACCTATATCCTGTAATATCCACCGGAAGTGGAATTGATATTTTATTTTGTGCTAACATCTGTGGATGTAGGGAAAACAGGTTGGAGGGATCCAACAGGATTCCTCAAATATTTACTTATCATATATATGTGTGTGTGTGTGTGTGTGTGTGTGTGTGTGTGTGACAGGGTGATGAATTGATATGGGCTTATATAAATTGAATTATTAACCTTTTAATAACATGTAAGTGAGATTTGGAGTTCTTAAATTCTATCAATAATTTTATTAAAGGAAGTGAAATGGAACTTGAATAGAAATAATTATTAAGGATTTGGATTTACTTCTATTTGGAGAAAAAAATAGGGAAGATAAAAGTTTATTGATACTTAATTGGTTAAAGTTAAGTTTTGAACAATTTAACTTATATATTAATAACTAAGGTATAAAAGTGAAATTCTAATTAAGGGAATAAAATGAAAAGTTATTAAGAGATAAAAAAGGAATTCTATTATGGATAAAAAGGAATTTTATTAAGGAATGAATTACTAAGGAATGATATGAAATTTTATTGAGAAATAAAATTATAAAAGATGAAATTTTTGAATAAAATTATTTTATAAATAAATGGAAAACTCAGGGGCGTTTATCAAATTTATAAACGGGGTTTATAAATGGTAAGGAAGAAACCAGTAAATATGGGCAAAGACAAGTCAAGGAGAAATCTTATATTGAGTTATAAATTTGTTTGAAACGGAAATAGTAGAATATTTCCGAATGTAAGAAGTGTGAATTTGGACAAGAGGCACTTATAGATGGATATTGGGTTTCCCAAAATTATAAATTTATTTTAAAAGGGGATATTTTTTTAAAAATTACTATACTATATAAATTTTTATGAACTATTAGTTGAATGTAAAATATTTTCGAATTAGTTACTTTGAAGGCTTGGCAAATATTTATTAATAAACTCTAATTTTCTAAAACCAGTTTTGAATTTTATCATAATTGGATATGAACTTTAATATTACTTTCGAACCATAATTTGTATAAAACCATACTTCTTATTTTATAAATATTGATGTTTTCAAATTGTTTTTAAAATCCAATTAAAATCCTCTTGTGATGGTAAGCAGGTTTATTTAAATGAGATAAGATTTAGGAGAAATCTTATAAAATGGAGAAATTGAGTTTGAGAATTTATAACAAGAGTGAAATTGATTGTTGAGAAAGGAATGGAAAAATAAAGAATATTTTCAAAGGGTAAATCAAAATGTGAGTGAGTATAGGAAATCATTTAAATGATTTCATGGAAATAAAAGGGATTTGAAAATTATCTCAAATGGGTTAAAATGGAAATAATATCTGAATGATATTTGAGAAAATTATTTGATGGCTGCTTGTGAATGATTAATTGATAGTTAAATCACCGACTTGAAGGATTACGAATCAAGACCGTGAAGAGTTGAAGACGGTGATTCGGTTGGTCCAGACCCAGGGCATGGACGAATGCTTTCAGAACATCGTCAGGGGGACGATGAGCATTCTAAGTGGGACTTGTTCTTGAAAGGTAACGTTTAGCCTCAAGCCTCATCAACCGGGAATGGCTAAAACAGGGGAGGTGCAGCCAGGCTTCGTGGGTAGCCCCCACTTGAGAGTAAGGTTTCCCTTGTCTAAATGTCCCTTTTTATTTCGGCTTAGTGCGTGGTTGGTCGCGCCAACCACGAGGTGATCTTGCTTGGGACTATCCAGTAAGGGATGGTTCCGGTCTTGTGTTGCAGGGGAGTTAGGGTGGCTTCTCGGTACTCTTATCTAGACCAAGTACTGTGACGGGCGGTACCCCGGTAGCCCTGCCATTGTATGGAATCCAATCTCCAGTAAGCGCCTGTACGGTTTTGATTGTGCCCAACTATTGCTAAAGCGTGAGATGCAAGCATTTCAGCTAGATTCTAATTTACTTTCTATAGACATTATTACAATATCAGACGAATTTAATAAAAATGTTTTGGCTATCGTAAGGTAAAAACCCGACATGTTTATTTGTGGCGTGGTCTTATGAGATGCTTTCGTTTTTCAAAGGATTTTTGAAAATATAATAATCCAATTGAGTGTGATTTATCACGCTGGTTTTCCAGACTGACTCGGTTGTTGTTTTATATAGTGCTCGGGTCAGACCGAGTTAAACAGGATCAGGTTTAAAAGCTAAGGAATTCAGAAGACGAGCTGATGACAGAGCGTACTTCCGTATTTGACTATTATTTCCGCTGTGTATGGAAAAATATTAAGTTGTCTCTGTATGGATGTTTGTTGTACTCTGATGATGGAATGTATGTATATGTATACATTATAAATTTCTGTGTATTTAAATTTTTTTATTATATATTATATTTTATTCCGCTGCGATTGTGAGACTCTGATGTTGTTTTTATTTCTTCTTCTTCTACCTCTTTCTTCTTTTTCCCGAAGATTCGTACTTTTGTGCCACTTTGGACAGAACTGTTGTGAAATTTTGTTAGTTCAAAGGGATACGGATTTGCGGGCCTTTACACTTGGTATCAGAGCTGAAAGGTTAAGCGAGAACCTTGGCTCTGGTGGGAATTACTCATTAGAGATAGAGTCATTAATACTCTAAAATAAGTTGAGCGTATTAATAGATATGAGTGCGTATTTGTCAGTGAATATAAAATGGTTTTATATTGTGTTGATTTATTTATTGAGTGGCATATGATCCTTCGTCAGCACAGTCTGTACAACTGGGCCGAAGGGGTTTCTAAACACTTGAATAGAACAATTCGACACAATATTGTTTTCGAAAGCGGGTAAATGAAATAATTTTTCCCAAAATATATTTTGATATAAAAGGAAATAATTTTCTACAAAGTATTACATATAATTAAAGTATTTAGATAATAGTATGATAGACAAATAAGATTATAAGGATTTAACTTGGATTAAGTTGAAAATTTAACTTTTGGAATTTAACTAATGATGGGAAATAATAATATATGTAAATTGATGAAGTAAATAAAATTTAGAATGTAGATGAATTGGATTGAGAAAATTTAATAGAAATAAATTAATAAATTTTGAATGTGATTGAAATGGTAAAATAGAAATTAAATGTGAGTTGGAAGACAAAATCAAATTGGGTTGAAATTAATTTAAGCTAAGTAAATGGAGGTAAGTTGAACTAATCTGGAATAAAATTCAGTTGTATTTGAATTAAGTTGGAATCAATTTGAAAGGAAATGAATGGAGATATGGATGATATCAAATGAAATTATGTTCTTAATTAATTAAATCCAAGTGAATTGGTGGATTAAAGAATATAGTATGATGCTAGATTTAACTGAAGTTAAGTTAAGTAAAATTGAATTGTAATAAAATTCAATTGAGTTATAAATAATATTGAGTGAAATTAAATTCTTACTTTAACAAGTGAAAGTAAATTGAATAAGAGATTGTTTGGGGTGAATGAATTTAAAATAGCTCATAAAGTTTAAAAAGCATTGAAATAAAATATATATACTTGACTAAGTAAAATATATAATTCTGAATTTAAAAGTAGAAGGTGAATGGGATTGATTATTAACGGATGGAAATGTGAATATAAATAAGTGCGTGACTTATAAATCTAAGGAGTGAAATTCCAACCGAAATAGAATAAATGAAATATTAATATATTCAAGCTTAAAATGGGTAGAAACGTGAGAAAATATAATTGTGTGACTTATAAAAGAAAAAAAATATAAATGAAGAAGTTAAATAGTAAGCCAAAATAAAATTGTTTTGTATTTGGAAAATGAAATAAAAATCCAAACTTGAATTATAAAATAAAATTGAACTCAGGTAAAATAATAAGATTATTTTTGAAGATAAAAATCCATATGGAATGGGAAGTGGAAGTGAACTAAATTGGATAATTAATTATTTAATGTATATGGAAATGGAACCTAAGTTGGATTATGAGATAATAATGGAGTTGGGAATGAACTCGAGTTATAAGTAGAATGCAACTGGGATTGGTGGTGAATTAAATATAAGTGGAAATGTTGTGAAATTGGATCAAAGATGGATTTAATTTGTAAATAAAATCCAATTCGAGAATAAATAAGTTAAACATGACTTTGTTATTAATAAAATAAATTCAGATGAATTGGGTATGGAATGTGAAATTAAAATGGATTATGAGAATGGCTAATTGAATTTAATGGAATTTGATTAGATGAGAATCAAATTAAAATGGAAATGAACTGGAGTATGAAGTTGGAATAAGTAAATTGACATAAGTTCATAATAATAGAAGCTTGGCTTCGAGTAAGGGTGAAAGCCCATTAAATGAAACTTGGGTGGATTTAATTTGGGTAATGATTATTAATTTATAAGCATGGAATATTGAGCTTAATAACATTGTTTGTCTGGAACCAATGATGGAATAAAATGCAAATATATAGTATGTAAATAAAATGGAATGAAATTAGAAATAATTGAGTTGAAATAAATTTTTAAATGGTTATGAAACTAAAGGAATTGTTTGTTTGAATGAATATCGTCGAATTGCTTAAATTAATCATTCAACGTAAACAGAATTAAATAAAAAAAATTCTATGGAAAGATAAAGTGGATAAAAATTTAATTTGTGAATCAAATGCAATGAATATGTGTTGGTCAGATTAAAAATGAATAGAATGTGAGAAAATGATGTTAAAAATCATTCCGAATTGGATAGGATAATATGGCAATCGAGTAAAACAATTGGGTTAATATCGAGACTTTATTAATTGCTTATGGAAACTGGTTGTGTATATTGTTTATAAAAAAATAAACTTGTGATTATTAACTGATAGAAGTAGCATGGATTGATATTTGAAATCAATTAAATTTGAAATGAATTGTTTGGACATAATTATGAATTGAAGATAAGCAAATGGGTTGTTAATCACTTAAGTTGAATGCAAATGGTATATGAAACAGTTAAAAGCAATTTGAACTAGATGGAAACTTCGCAAACGGCTTATGGAAGTATTTCTAATGCATTTCATGTGTTATAGTTGTGTTGTAGCTGTTTAAATGAATGAAATGTTATAAATTTCATAAATATGTTACTTATGTGTTTAAATTGAGTAAGTACAGGTACCAGAAGACCGTTTAGCGAGAGTTTGGCGGCACACAAATGCTTAAATAAATACACCGCTTGCTTAAAATGCTAAATAAGGTACGCCTATGCAATACAACCTAAGAAATATGAACTGTTTTTGGTTTTTCCGACCGTGTGGGTCGATGTATATATATTTATATCTACTGTCAAATTGCAAAAGCTCCTCCGTACAAAGAGACTCTGCCAAAAAATTTCGAAAATTTTGGGAGTTAGAAAATTTTGTTAACGATAAACGTTTTCAAATTGGAAATTGAAATAAATTAGTGAATGAAACTAATTTAAAATAATGACATGAATTTGTTATAAATGAAAAATAGAATTTAAATATTCAGAGTTAAAGATAAATTGAATTCATATGGAAATGGAAGAATCAATTTGAATAGGAATAGATACAAACTAAAGTGGTAAGATGAAAATAAATATAAGAAACATATAAAATGCTTATACCAACTTAAGTAAGGAATGGTGCATTCTCAATTGGGAATTGATATTTCAAACATAATCTAAAATAATATTTGAATGAATAGATATTGACATTTGTAAGAAAGTCGATAAAATGTTTTTGAATATTGTGATTGGACATATTGCTGTGTAAGATATGCAGGTAATATAAAGGGAAAGAGAATTGATTTTGATTTTAGAAGATAAATTTGAAATGCTCGACAAAAAGGTATGCGTTTAAATTTCTATATGAAAATTGATTGGGATTTTGATCGAGCCACTTGGCTTTTTGTTTTCTATTGGGATTTGAGAGGCCGTAGAGCCATTTTGTAGTTGTGCCGAGCTAGCGGCGCAAAGGAGACGCTGGCAAAAAAATTCGGGAATTTAGGGAGTTAGAAAAATTTTGAGAAAATTTTGATAATTCAAAATTTGGTTTTAAATTGAAACTTGAATGGTTAAACAAATAGTATAGTTTGAAACTAGGGAAAAGTTTGGAAAGTTAATAAGAAGGGTAATGCGACTTTTATTAAAAAGATAGTTGGTAGGATGTTGAATTGTTGGTTTTGGAGAAATAGTACCGGGTATTGGACCATTCTTCCAAACTAGTAATTTCGGGGACGAAATTCTTTTAAGAGGGGAGGAATGTAACGACCCGGATTTTTGAACGATTAATTTGCAATATTTAAATTGGATTTGAACTTTAATTTGATTATAATATGAACAGTTTGGTTTTATATGATAGAAAGGATTTAGAATTTAAATATAACGACCTGTTGAATTAATTAATTATTAAAATAGTAATTGAATATCGGGTAAAATATTAAATCTGGGGTAGTAAGCTTGTTTAAAATATTTTAAAGGCTTATAGAATTTATATTAATAATACTGAAAATAATAGATGGGTTAAAATTTGAATTTAACAGTGGTTTGTTGGATTTTAAAATTACATCGTTTAGATTGACGTTAAAAATAGCCATCCGAGGCACAGTCTCGGAATTCGACGAAACCAGTTCCGTTGGATTCGTAATATTGAATTATTATTGGATTTCAAATTTGTAGCTTTTGGAGCTATCACATGATCATATGAAATGTAAACGCCTAGAAAATAATTAATTGAATTAATTTTAATAGTCAATCTAAAAGGGTATCTTCTTTATACGACAGAACTAGCCCTCGAAACCTTTTCCATCGTATTCGGAATAGGTATATAACATTATAGATGCCGAGCGGCACCTATCGATTCGAGGTCAGGATTTTGAATTGCGTAATTCAAGAAGATTTTAAATTTAAAGTTTAAAATAAATTTAATCAAGGTTCCTCAACACACTTTCGTCCCATCAGAACACTATTGTTCATCTTCTCCTATAAGCTTCCCTTTTTCTTTAAAATCACGATGCTTCTTGTTTCTCTCTTGATCAGAAAACTAAAATTAAATTAATGGATGCCTTTCCTTTCTTTTAATCGCGAAACCAAACCCCCTCATATTTTTATTTTCGAAACCCTCTTCATTTTCCCCCCTTTCTTCCTTTAGCCGAAGTCATCGGCACATAAAAAAAATGTCGAGCCAAATCGAATGGGGTGGGAAGCACACGAATCAATTCGCGTTCGTGCCGTGATTTTTGTTGCTAGATCTCGAGTCGAGGGGGCGCGTCGCGGGGATGGCTTGGCTCGATTCGTGGCGGCGGCGTGTGTTGAGGAGGGCGGCGGCGTGTGTTGAGGCGGCTGTAGCATATGGAGAAGCTAGGGCAACGTTTGATTTGTCATCTTGGCGAAGGCGAGGTGCAGATGTACGCGAGTATGGCGGTCGCGTGAGGGTTTCTCGAGCTCGAGGAGGAAGTCAGGTTGCGACCAAGGGAAACGCGATGACGTGTGGCTCGAGCAGTGGAGGCCGTAGGCGTGGATAGGTCGCGCAGTGGTTCTGGGCTAGGATTTCTCGAGTAGTGAGGTATAAGTATAAATTGTTATACATTTAGTTAGTTAATTAAAGTTTTAAATTTGAGGATTTGTTAGTTATGCAGAAATTTAAATTTACAGTAAGTAGGATTTTGATTTTGAAAACAAAAAGGGAATTTTTACAGTAAAGTTAAAATCTTTTCTGTTAAAATGTAAATTTTATATTAGGAAGATAAATTTATTTTTCTTTCGAATAAAAATATATAAATATTTAGGCAAAACATGATTTTTATATCTATAAGGCCTTAAAAAAAATATAAAGATTAGATTTTTAAAATAAGTATATACCTCTACATTTTAAATATTGCTAGTTCATTTAAAAATAATTTGCTTAGGTGATTAATTTGTTAATTTACTTATTTAATTATTTGTTGAAATAAATCGTGAGTTAAATTAAATTATCAGAGTTAAAGAATAAATTATTTAAACGAAAATAAATTGTTCGATTAGGTTATGTTAATAAAATCATATAATTGTTTATATAAGGTCAAAAGTCAAGAAATCGGGTCAAGATTGGAAGGATTGCAACTTAAAAGCAAAGGTGAGACTTTCTCAGTCATTTGGATGCCATAGATATAAATTTAAAAGTTAAATTTAAATCATTGGATGTGTTTGGTTGATTTATAGTAATTTATTCATTGGATAATATCATAACCCATATACTGTAATATCCACCGGAAGTGGAATTGATATTTTATTTTGTGCTAACATCTGTGGATGCAGGGTAAACAGGTTGGCGGGATCCAACAGGATTCTTTAAATATTTACTTATCATATATATATATATATATATATATATATATATATATATATGCTGATATATGACAGGGTGATGAATTGATATGGGCGTATATAAATTGAATTATTAACCTTTTAATAACATATAAGTGAGATTTGGAGTTCTTAAATTCTATCAATAATTTTATTAAAGAAAGTGAAATGGAACTTGAATAGAAATAATTATTAAGGATTTGGATTTACTTCTATTTGAAAAAAAAATAGGGAAGATAATAGTTTATTGATACTTAATTGGTTAAAGTTAAGTTTAGGACAATTTAACTTATATATTAATAACTAAGGTATAAAAGTGAAATACTAATTAAGGGAATAAAATGAAAATTTACTAAGAGATAAAAAAGGAATTCTATTATGGAATAAAAAGGAATTTTGTTAAGGAATGAATTACTAAGGAATGGTATGAAATTTTATTGAGAAATAAAATTATAAAAGATGAAATTTTTTGAATAAAATTATTTTATAAATAAGTGGAAAACTCAAGGGAGTTTATCAAATTTATAAACGGGGTTTATAAATGGTAAGGAAGAAACCAGTAAATATGGGAAAAGATAAGTCAAGGAGAAATCTTATATTGAGTTATAAATTTGTTTGAAACGGAAATAGTAGAATATTTTCGAAAGTAAGAAGTGTGAATTTGGACAAGAGGCACTTATAGATGGATATTGGGTTTTCCAAAATTATAAATTTATTTTAAAAGGGGATACTTTTTTAAAAATTACTATACTATATAAATTTTTATGAACTATTATTTGAATGTAAAATATTTTCGAATTAGTTACTTTGAAGGCTTGGCAAATATTTATTAATAAACTCTAATTTTCTAAAACCAGTTTTGAATTTTATCATTAATTGGATATGAACTTTAACATTACTTTCGAACCATAATTTGTATAAAACCATACTTCTTATTTTATAAATATAGATGTTTTCAAATTGTTTTTAAAATCCAATTAAAATCCTCTTGTGGTGGTAAGCGAGTTTATTTAAATGAGATAAGATTTAGGAGAAATCTTATAAAATGGAGAAATTGAGTTTGAGAATTTATAAGAAGAGTGAAATTGATTGTTGAGAAAGGAATGGAAAAATAAAGAATATTTTCAAAGGGTAAATCAAAATGTGAGTGAGTATAGGAAATCATTTAAATGGTTTCATGGAAATAAAAGGGCTTTGAAAATTGTCTCAAATGGGTTAAAATGGAAATAATATCTGAATAATATTTGAGGAAATTATTTGATGGCTGCTTGTGAATGATTAATTGATAGTTAAATCGCCGATTATCAATATTGGACAATGCGCCAATCGTTTCGAAGAGTCCGGTATCGGATTTAATTATCCGAAAACCACTTCGATCCGGTTTGAACGATTACGAATGAAGACCGTGAAGAGTTGAAGACGGTGATTCGGTTTGTCCAGATCCAGGGCAACTTGTATGGACGAATGCTTTCAGAACATCATCAGGGGGACGATGAGCATTCTAAGTGGGACTCGTTCTTGAAAGGTAACATTTAGCCTCAAGCCTCATCAACCGTGAATGGGTAAAACAGGGGAGGTGCAGCAAGGCTTCGTGGGTAGCCCCCACTTGAGAGTAAGGTTTCCCCTGTCTAGATGTCCCTTTTTATTTCGGCTTAGTGCGTGGTTGGTCGCGCCAATCACGGGGTGATCTTGCTTGGGACTGTCCAGTAAGGGATGGTTCCGGTCTTGTGTTGCAGGGGAGTTAGGGTGGCTCCTCGGTACTCTGATTTAGACCAGATACTGTGACGGGCGGTACCCCGGTAGCCCCGCCATTGTGTGGAATCCAATCTCCAATAAGCGCCTGTACAGTTTTGATTATGCCCAACTATTGCTGAAACGTGATATGCAAGCATTTCAGCTAGATTCTAATTTACTTTCTATAGACACTATTATAATATCAGACGAATTTAATAAAAATGTTTTGGCTATCGTAATGTAAAAACCCGACATGTTTATTTGTGGCGTGGTCTTATGAGATGCTTTCGTTTTTCAAAGGATTTTTGAAAATATAATAATCCAATTGAGTGTGATTTCTCACGCTGGTTTTCCAGACTTACTCGGGTGTTGTTTTGTATGATGCTCGGGTCAGACCGAGTTAAACAGGATCAGGTTTAAAAGCTAAGGTATTCAGGAGGCGAGCTGATGACAGAGCGTACTTTCGTATTTGACTATTATTTCCGCTGTGTATGGAAAAATATTAAGTTGTCTCTGTATGGATGTTTGTTGTACTCTTATGATGGTATGTATGTATATGTATATAGTATAGATTTCTGTGTATTTAAATGCTGTTATTATATATTATATTTTATTCCGCTGCGATTGTGAGACTCTGATTTTGTTTTTATTTCTTCTTCTTCTACCTCTTTCTTCTTTTTCCCGAAGACTCGTACTTTTGTGCCACTCTGGACAGAATTGTTGTGAAATTTTGTTAGTTCAAACGGGTACGGATTTGCGGGCCTTTACATATTTAGATGAGATGAGATGAGATATGTCATGGATCCAAATCATATGAATAAGGTGAATGATAAATAAATGAAATTAGAATTATTACCTTGAGATGTAGGTGAGAGAATGCACCTTGAACTATAAGATAACCCCTAGATCCAAAAATCAACCTTCAGATGTTGCAGATATTAAGTGATATAAACCACTTTTAATAAATAGATTTGATTTGGGAATTTCAAAGACATGGAAGCCCTTATATTTTCGACCATTGTTTGGTTGAAAAGAGGATAGAATGAAGAGGAAAATGAATAAGGAATTTTTTAAGAAGGCGATAAATGTAGAATTAAAGCTGGATATTTTCTCCTTCTCTGAATTAATCCCTTGCCTTTTCAAACCCAATTTGAACCCTTTTTTCCCTTTACTTGACCGATCAAACATAGATGCTACATGGGCCATAAAAGATCCTAAACCCACTCAGCATCAATACCATTTAAATCCAATCTAAACAACCTATCAATATCTTATACCAATACGTACGTTTATAACTTTTATTTACGCACTTCATTAAATGCTAATGGAATTTAAACAAATAAAATAAAATATGATAATCAATATTTCAAAAAAAATTAAATTAAATTAATTAATTGTGTAGTTTTTTCGATAATTAAAATATTAAATTAAATAAGATTTTGGGATTAATATTTGAAGGAATTAAAATTTTGATTTATTAATGAGAAAAATAGCTAAAAGGAAATTTAATAATGTTATTCTAAGGCAATTGATAACTATTTTAATGCAATTAGTTAATTGAAATTATTGTAAATATAAAATTTGGTTATAAATTGTAAATAAGTAAATGAACCAAATGTTGTATTTAAATGGTTAAATTATACATAATAAACTTAAATGGGTTAATATAGAATAATTAATCAGTATGTGAATTTATTAGCTTGATTTATAAACAATAAAACATAGAAATGTGTTTGAAATTGTAAGTTGTAACAATTGTTTAATTATCATTTCGCTATTTAATCCATTGAAATTAAATTGGAAATCAATTGCAATTAATATACTTAAATGTTGCAGTTAATATAAATTAAGATGGTAATTGTAGAAGATTGAGGTAACGAAATGGTGAACCAATGTTAATTATATGCATAAGATGATAGTTGAGTGAGTAATAAGATGAAAATCAAAATAAATGAATTTATTGGAAATTAAATTATAATTAATTAATTTATTGCAATTAAAATTAAACACTGCATTTAGGGCAATATTTAACACTGAATTTGACATGGAGATGTATTTTAAAAGATGATAAATTACTAGGTAATCAAAGATGATAAAATTTATTAACTTTTAAATTTAAATATAAAAAGTGATTAATCGATTTAATAATAATTTATTTAATTAACGTGAATTTAGCCATTTTGGCCACTGTCTCGGGTTTCGACGAAACTAGTTTCATCGGATCTGTAACGGTGAATTATTGCAGGATTTTAAGTTTCGCAGCGATCAGACTTTTGTGCGGGCTCGGAACGCGTAGAAATCGATTTAATGAATTCAATTGAAATAAGCTGATTTAAAAGTTAACTTCTGTATATACTCGAATTTGGGTTTGAAACATGTTCCATTGAGTTTAAAAATATCGAAATAATCTATTTTGATATATGGGATTATCCACTTTCTTTCGAAAACAGAACGGGCTTTTTGGGTCGTTACTGTCGTTTCGAACCAATTCGATATGTTATTCATTCTTATTCGGCCTTATCTATATAAATAGATTTTTCTGAACAAAAGCATCCTTTTTATTTCTTATTTCTGTAAGTATATGTCTATTCAATCTGTCTGTTCTTCCTCTCAATGGCTGCAAATCAAAAACCCTAAATCCAATTTTAAATTCAAATTGAAACTGAAATTCTTCAAACTATATCAAATTATATATAGTTGGAGCTCTCAACGAGCGTAATACACCGCAGCAACTCAATTTTCGATTTGGTGCCATCATTTGACCATAAATCAAGGACGAATCTCGACCATTTTGAAATTAGGTTTTCGCGATCTAATGGTGGATCTTCATCCGATCGACGATCGAGAGGTGGCGTTGGGAAGATGGTGTCAAGCAGGTAGTAGATCATTTGTTCGTTCATCTTGATGATCGCCAGATCGCCAGAAATTGGCGTATTTTTGTTGTGGCGGTAGAGCTCTAGAAGGCGACCTGTAGGGTCATGCCACCACGGCCAGGCACGGTCTGAAATGGTAAGGGTGGGTAGTCTTTGGTCGAGGTATGGAGGCTCACGGCAGCAGCGATTTTTCCTAGGAGGTAGCAGCTAGGGTTCGAACTCGATTGAGTCTGGAAGTTGTCGCGTGGAAGAAATGCATAGAGGTGACATGTAAAATCCTTTTTATTTAATTAATTATAAAAATTGTTGAAATTTAAATATTCTAATGTGTATAACTTTTACATATGATTTCGGATTCACGAGCTGTTTGTTCCATTGGAATCGTATCGAAATTCTGGGCATTATGAAACTAGTTGCTCCAATTATGAGACTGTTCAAATTTGAACCTTTATTTGGATTTTCAATCGATTTAAAATCAAAAGTGAGTGTTTTAAACCCACTCACAACTACTAGATTTCTTATGTTAGTTAATATGAACTTATGATGTGATTTGAAGTTGATTGATTGTTGTTTGATATATTTTAATTTCATTCTAGTTAAAGCTGACTTTTGTTGAATATAATCTCCAATTAATTTAATATTGAATTTTAAATTACTAGTTAAAACCTGTTATTGATAATCAATCAATTGTTGTTATTTATTGGTTGATTAGAATGATGATTGTGATGGATGTTTAATTTTGATATTGGATGATTGGATGTTATATTTATATATTGTTACCACACTGCAAGTTGCCTCAGTTCATTGCTAGGAAATCACTATGGATTGAAATAATACATACCTGAACGATCTATAGATTATGGAAAATCGTCATGGGTTAAAATGATAGACTCGAGCGATTTTGTGGATTTTTCAATTTTAACTTGGGATTGCCGGTTGAAATGATATATACCCGTAAATTTTAAATTATTGTGGGTTGAAATGATAGATATCTGTATCACTTAACCACAGGGTAAAAAATTATACAAGAACAACAGATTAGTTAAATTAAATGATTTTAATTCCTTAAACTTTGAATCCAGTTAAATGATATTTCGAAATAAATGTTGACTTATATAAAATGAACTATTTTCAAAATCTAATCTTTAAAGTGTTAAAATGGAAATTTATTTAATGGAATTGTTAAAAGAATTTAAATTGGAATTTCTAAGTTGAATTTTGAAATATAAATGAAATTTATCGAAATTGAGTTATTGAAATGTTTGAATATTTAAACTTTGAAATCTATGAAATTGAAGTGCTTTAAAATTGTAGTTCAAACATGAATTTGAAATCGATATAAATTGAAATGATTTTGTGGGAATTTGAATTGAAAGTGTAACGACCCGACTTTCTACTCCTAGAAAATCGCATCATCTTGAAGAAAGAAAGGGATAGAAGAAGAAAAGAAAGAGAAAGAAGAACACAAACAACATCAGAGAACTCACAGCGGAACAAATAAAATATAATATATCACATAAAATATTACATAGTATCTCATTATATCAGAGTACACAACTTATTCAACACATATTGGACAGTTATAAACATCTATCTAATTTATACAACTCAAGTATACAAGAGAAACAGATATAACATACACAGCGGAAACAATATATATCTACACGTCGAAGCCTCCTGCTCCATAACTCCTCCACAATTCGTCAAGCTAACATGAACCACTTGACTGCTCATATATAATATGAGTACCCAAGAGTTTAATAAAACAGAAAATAAACACTCGGGTCAGACAGGGGTCTGGTGTGAGTAAACGGTTTAAAGTTGCTTAACTTTAGAAAACCTTTGAAAAGAAAAGGTATCACGTAAGACTTCCCACACATAAACATGGAAAAGTTTTTACCTTACGCTAACCAAAACATTTGATAGGAAATCCAGTGATATTATAATAGTGTCTAGGGTTTTCAAGTAAATAAGAAATAGCCGAAATTGTTACATTTATTAAATTCCAGCTACATAGGTATACAAACAAAACCATAGGGTCTCGTAGGAAAAATGGGTTTCCATCAATAGCAGGGCTACTGGGGTACCGCCCGTCACAGTACGTGGCCTAGATCAACGTACCGAGGAGTACTCCCACTCCCCTGCAACACAAGGCCGGAACCATCCCTTACTGGACAGTCCCAAACAAGACAATCCCGCAGTTGGCCGCGACCCAACTGCCCACACAGCCGAATAAAAAGGGACTTTTAGATAGGGGAAAATCTTGCTCTCCAGTAGGAGCTACCCACGAAGCCTTGCTGCACCTTCTCTGTTTTAGCCATTCCTGGTTGATGAGGCTTGAGGTTACGATTACCTTTATAGAACATATCTATCTTAGAATCGTCCACCTGACGATGTTCTGAAAGCATTCAATCCATACAAGTTCGTTCCGGGTTCGAACGAAACCGAAGGCACTATCTCGTTGCACTCATTATTGGAATCACCCTCAGAGTCAATGACCATAGCCCTTGCACTCTGATTCGCCATCTCGAATCTATCAGCACTATTCCGTCAAACTCATTACGGAATCACCCACAGAGTTATACTGACGTATAGCCCTTACACCTCGAGTCTTCGCTTGCTCCACTTGGATACATGACCTAACGTTTAATTGGAATCGGTGTGGTTTTCGGATTCCAAATATGGAAACCTGATCCCGGTCTCACCGAAACCAAACGCCATTTTAATTGTCCAAGTTATACTTAAGGGTTTAAACAGTTTAACTTATTCAGGATGATATAAACAGATAGATGAATAATATTATCACAATAGATAATTCATATCAATCTTCACAAAGCAGCATATCATATAACAGATATATCCAAATCATCCAATATCAAACAAATATCAAACATCCAATATCAACCATTCATCAATCTCCAAATTTTGATCATTCAAAATCGATCAATTAACCAATATCAATCAACTCATATTAATCAAACATCCAAATCAGATTTGATTATCTCTTAATCAATTGGATTACTATAATCCTTCTTCATTAATTATTATTCCAAATAAATTAATCAATCATCTCTAATGATCTTCACTAAATAATCTTCCTTGATTAATTACCTTTAATTACATTCAAGTAATTATCCTATCCATATTCAGTAATTAACCCTTTAATTACTATCATTAATTACAATAATTAATGATCCTTTATTAATTAATTAACTATAATTAATTACATTAATTCTTAATTAATTACACTTAAATTAATTACTTTTATTAATCAACTTTGATTAATATTAATTAATTATCCTTATTAATTAATTTTAATTAATTAAATAATTAACTTATGATTAATCAACTAATTAATCATAATTAGTAATTACATTTTGTAATTACTTCACTAAATTAATTAACTTCTTACTTAATTAATTTCTGATTTAATTGTATTAATTCTTGATTAATTAATTCAATTAATTAATCCTTAATTACTTCATTAAGTAATTATTATCCAATTTAAATTAACAACTAATCCTTAATTAATTTATTGATTAATTAATTATATTTTAATTAATTACCCTTAGTGATTAATCATAAATTAACCTCATTTATTAATTAATTAATCACATTAATTAATTAACTAAAGTAAATTAAGTAATTAACTCTTAATTACTTACATAAGTAATTATCTCTAATTACTTTCATTAATAAACCTTAATTAACCCCTTAATTAATTATTTAACAAATAATTAATCACATCATTAAATAATTCTTAATTCTTTAATTAATTAATTACTCCATAATTAATTAATTTCAAACAATTAAATAAATCAACTCTTTAATTGATATTATTAAGTGATTAACCAATAATCACCTCAACTAATTACTCCATGAGTAATTAATTACTTCCATAAGTATTTAACTTCCTTAATTACATTCCATTATTAATCATTAATTACTTTATTAAGTAATTACACTTAATTAATCATAATTGAGTGATTATTTAAAATCAAATAAATAATTAACTAATTATTTAAAATTAATAATTAATTAACAACTTATATAAAAAAATCATTAATTAATTAAGAAAACTTTTATCTTAATTAGTTCTTTACTTAATTACAAATCATATTAATTTAAGTATTCATAAGTTCATAACACAGATAATTTAACCATATTTATCTTTATAAATGCATTATTTGAATTTAAATCAAATTTTAATAACTTAAACAAATTATCTTATTTGGATTTCAAAATCATAATAATAACTTTATTTGAAAATAAGACATTTAGAATCAAATTTTGAAATTTAAAAATACTTTAATTATCCAATTTAAACTTATTCATTTCTAATATAATTTGAAACTTAGTCTTAAACATTACTAAAGATTTACTTTAAACTTTGATTCAATAATTAAATTCAAAACATTCTTCATTTAAATTTAAAATTCAAATTTAATTAAGTTAAATTACTTTCAAAAGAAACCATCTTTAACATTTAAATTTGAAATTAAATTCAATTATCACTTTAATAATTTGCTTAACATTTACTTTAAAGAACAAGTTTTGACTTTGAAAATCCATTTCCTTTATAAAAACTGTTGCATAGTTTAGTCTGTTTATAGGCCCAGGTTAGCATTCACTCAAACTCGAGTTTTATCAAGGAACCATACTAGCATACCCCAAGACTTCCCCCACACCTCCTCTACTTCGAGTCACCCACCTGAAAACGTGAGAACTATCTCGAGACAACCCATCACCCCCCCCCCCTCTCTTCGAGTCGCACACGAGTATATCACGATATCTTCTTCGAGTTCTTACGTCTTCCCCAGTTTCCTGTCCCCAACATCAACTGTGCACGAGACACGGTGCATATGCACCCCCGCCGCCGACCTCCATTGACCATCGCGACGACCTTCCACGGTCCCAAACCCTCACGCGAGTGCTCAGATGAACCCAGATCCATCAATTCAACCGCTAATCAAATTTCGACCATTCGAATCAAAAACTCGAACCACTGCAGAAGAATATCGACCCCAAATCTCGCCTCAACGGCCATCGCCAACGACGCCGTATGACTTACCGTCCCCTCCATAGCAACGCCAATACTTGAGCTTCAATTCGCCCCATGCGCGATCACCACAAACCTCTATTCGCGTCGCAAACATCTCATCATCCAAGCCCAGAAAAAAACAAGCTTTAAACCCTACTAGATCAAATTCCCTTCGATTTACTTAATTGAAAAATAGTTTTACATTTTTCCCATGATCAATAGCTTGCAAGCAAGCTTCAATTCAAATATGAACTCAATTAATCAAGTATAACTTCGGCAATTGCCCTAAACACAATTTACAAACAAACCCCAATTTCATCTTAATTCTTCAACTAATTTTTTTGATATTTACTCCTAAATTCATTATTTACTAACATGATTTCAATCGTGTAATTCAAATCCAAATTTAAACAAGTTGATTGATCATGTATTTTAGGATTTTGCCACTGCATTCTTGTTTCCAGGAATAATTCTAACCTATACTTTTTGGAAGCAAATTTAAGTTTTAACTTGAGGATAATAAAACATAATATGTTGAATCTCTTATCTTAAATAAGACCAGTTGAATAAGTTGGGGTTTTGATCAAAATTTTAAATTACTGAACGAAGTACAGGGTGAATAAATATACAGGCAGTAAGTACTTATAAAAAGAAAATCATGCATTCATAAAAACAAATATTTATTATCAGAGCAACAACTCACTTGCATGCGTCATTATTTGACCATAGATTAAACTAAAGCTGTTTTTAAAAACATTTACTCACCTCTGTAATATATGCAGAGCAGATTTGTCTTAAACTTCCAGGCTTGAATACTTTTAAATTTGAAAACTGCTTTTACTTTGCTGTTAAAATCAAATGCCCTTGCATGCTGAAATTGCATATTACAGGTTGAATTAAACTTGCTGAGTTGAACATCTTTTGGTTTGCAGGTTGACTCTTTGTTTAAGTTGCAGGTTTTAAATTGAATTGCAGGTTGATACTTTACTTTGAAATGCAGATTTGAAGTTGCTGAAGAATTGGAGTTTTCCAGATTTGCTTTTGGATTATGATTTTGCAGTTTCATTTTGCTTGCAGATTTTAGTTTCAGATTTTGATTTAGTCAAGAAAAGAGAAGAATTTGAACTGAGGAAAATGAAAGTGTTTGAGAAAATAAAACTAGCTTTCTTCATATGTTAGGTTTATAAAAATTAAGGAAAGAAAAATTCAAAAATGAAGACACTTGTCATTCAATTAGCTTAATTTATCAACACATGTTATTAAAAAGATTAACATGTTTACACATGTATTTAAGTATATTTAATAGATTTTCATTTAATTTAAAAGAAATATAAGCTTTCTTATTTAAGTTACTAAATAAATAAATTTTTATATATGTGAATATAAATTTACTTTATAAATAAATATAAGTTTGCCTTTTAAAAGAAAATATTCTAAACTAATAAAAATGCAAATAATTCCTATATATGTATTTAAAATCTAAAATACTTATACATATACATTTTTAACCATTTAAAATTTAAACACTTTAAAGAAAACATAAATAAGACTTTGATTTAAATCCTTTCTAAACTATCATATTTTTGAAACAACAATTATCTTATATTTTTAAAACAAATAAATTAAACTAAATTAACTTTTGAAAATAAAATTTCTAAACAAAGCTTTAAGTTACTATGTCCATTCATATACAATTATTAAACATATCTTCAAATTATCAATAGACTAAAATTAAATTTCAAACAACTCAAATTATAACATATACATATATATATATATATATATTACAATTTGATAATTAATCTTTAAATTAACTTCTGAAAATATAAATTAAAACAAAGCTTAAAATTACTATTCATTCATATATAAATTATTAATGGATTAAAGTTAAATTTCAAAACAATATCGAACTATAACATATACATGCATATATGTTACAATTTTTAAATAAATATTAATTTAAAAAAAAAGCTCTTCTATTCACAATATATATCAATTATATATATATTATAAACAGAATAAATATTTATTAGCTTTGACAGACAATCTTATCAATATTTCCAGATTAAAAATTTATTAACCTTTAAAAGATTAAATTAGCCAATTTTAAATTAAAATTATAGAGAAAATTATCAAACCAGTTAAATTATTAACACAGATTATTAAATTTATATTGCCCAAAATTCCGGGCCGTTACAGAAAGAAAATTTGAGTTTTATTGATTTGAAAGCTAGATGTAGTCTAGATATGTTGAAATGAAAGAAATAGTTTAATTTGGTATTAGTTTCAAATTAATTATTTTTATAAACTATTTAAAAATATATTACTTTAAATTCTGATTTATTAAGATTTTCAAACTATTTACCATATAAACCATTTCCAATAATCATACCATTTTATATTTAAACTATATTAAATCTATTTATAACTATTAAAATATTTAACCTATTTTAAACAATTAATCTATTTTAATCTATTTTTAAGCTATTCAATCTATTTTAAACTATTTAAACTATTTTAATCTATTGTAATCTATTTTAAACTATTTTAGACTGCTTTAAACTATTAAAACTTTTTTAAACTATTTATGACTATCTAAGCTATTTTCTAAATCTCAAAAGGTGCAAGGTTGAACTGTTATATTTCAATCTTTGATTATGAATCTTATTACTTGCATTGGAATTTGAAATGATATTTTCTATCGAATTAACATATTTTGAGTAAATATGATGATTTTGAAATGAGAGTTTAACCTGTTTGTGAATATGATTTTGAAAGTGATATGACTACGAAAGTGATATGGTTTTGAGAATATGATATTTTGATATTGATTATGAATTGGTTTTGGAAAAGTAAAAGAGCCATCCAGTGTGAAATAAGCATTTCATTATTAAAGAGACCGGGATCGAATACTGCCATACCCTCTGCAAGTACCGAAAACCACTTTAACAACTGTGCACGTGGTGAAGATTCCATAATGAAGTAGGATGGTTTGGTAAACGATTCTGTATAAGGTATTAACATAGCCCTGACTCTCTCGAGTCAACTTGATGTGACTAAACCAAGATCCATGCCAGGCCAAGTGAGGTCGCACCTCCGATCAGACATGCTTCATCGATACCATATTATGACTTTGTGACTGATTTGGTGGCCACCCCTCGATTTGATTTGGTAGTGTGTTCTGAGGTGGGCGGTAGTAGCTAATACACATTTCCACCAGTCTGTATCCGCAAAACGGTAGTATCCTACCCTGGGTATTGCCTCATGTGCCTTGTCACATGCCTTATTGCGTCTATTACGAGTTTGGTTTGTACCGTACCTATGGAGTGCTCACTGGGTAAACCACAGGTTTAATGGAGCTTACAGTATCTGTATAGACTACGGGAATATATAAAATTGTTTTAAGGGGGATATAGGTAACGCCTTAATGCTATTTTAATATTTTACTTTACTAATAGATATATTATAATAGCGTATATTGCTACATCGGTCCGTAGGAGATTGTAATCCCGAACATCTCTTATATTATTACACTCACGTTAGACACTAGATGAGAGATGTCAAATCCCGTAAACATTTCTGAAGCCGTTATACTCATATTTATTTACTGTTGATTTAACTTACATAAGATCTTCTAGTTTTGACTAGAGTGTTTTGTCTTTTCATTACGCTCGGGTCAGTTTGAGCTTTTCAGTGTACTAAAGACTTTATTTCTAGAGGATGAAGAGATTTGTATGCTATTTATTATTATTTATCCCACTGCATCATGTTATTCCACTATATTATTTATTCATTCCAGTCGTATGTATAACTCTGATTGTATTGTAAAGTGTAATCAAATGTATTTGTAAAGCAGCCGTATGAACCGTTTATTTGATTATTATATTTTTTCATTCCGCTGTGAGATTCTATGTTTTGTTTTTCTTTCTTTTCTCTTCTTTTTCTTATTTTCCCCATAATGATCCTCCCTCTTGAATGGTTTGGACTCGACATGTGTGGTTTATTGTCGATTTAAACTGTCCAAAAAGGTAGGTCATTACATTTGGTATCAGAGCTTTAGTTTAGCGATAACCTTAGTTTTGTGGGGTCTGACTCATTGGAAATAGGGTCGAAATACCCTAGAATGAGTTGTTTGAGAGTATATACAAGAGACCATATTTGTTAGTGTTATAAAAAAAAATTATATTGTGTTAATTTGTTCTGTTTATATTTATAAATTCTGGTCGGAACATGGGTCGACATGGCATCGATGGCGATTACAAAACACCAAATGGGTAGATCAACACAATATTATTTTTGAAATATAGGTAAATGAAACAATTTTAGCTAGTATTATATTTTGTATATAAAAGAAAATTTTATAAATAGATATAGTTGTTTGTGATATGTTTGTTGTTAGGAAGTGAAATTTTATA
The DNA here is from genome assembly GCA_030765085.1 of Allium cepa. Classification (NCBI taxonomy): domain Eukaryota; kingdom Viridiplantae; phylum Streptophyta; class Magnoliopsida; order Asparagales; family Amaryllidaceae; genus Allium; species Allium cepa. Next base: position 815,720,450 of record CM060940.1, on the reverse strand, counting down.
AATATTGGTTGTAAAGTAAGATTTACAAATAAAGTAAATATAAATTGGAAATTTGAGAACTTAAGTTTCGAGATTTTTGAAATTATTTTTCAAAGGTTTTTGGAATATAATATAATTATTATTTGGAAGTATTTTTGGGTGTAAATATTTTCAATGTGATTTGAAGGAAATGTTTCTAAAGAATTTTTAAAAGGAAATAAGTCTTGTATTCCCTCTCTATCGCTGGAAAATAATTTCGATGACGAATGCACGCATCATCGACGTTGATTTTCGAGTTTCAAAGCAGTAAGACCGCTATAGTAGTTTTACTGCATATTCTTTTTTGATAAACATATCTTAATTTTAATTTTCTAAATATGATTGGATATGCATAGGCTATGAGTATATGTACATGATTTGAAATAAACCCGGCATTTAACTCTTAAACTTTTGTAAATTTGAAATCTTAATTATTGTAATGAATGAAATTTTGACTATATTAATAGTTAGAAGCTTCTAAAATGGAAAATAAGAATTAGATGCTAAGTGATTAATGAAATATATAATAAATTGGAAATTTGTAACTTGTAAATCAAAGATATGAAAATTTAGAAGATGAAATTATTGAACATCTTATTAATTAAAATGAATAAGATAAACTTGTGTAACATCCAATTGCATTCTTAAACATTTATATAACTTATCAGAAATGTTCAAAAGTTGTGTTGTTAAATAAGAATGTGTAATAGAATATTATACAAGTAAAACTTAAGTAATGGAAGTGTTCAATGAAATTATTTTTATAAATAAGAATTGTGATGTTACAAAATGTTATAAACTTAAGTTAATAATTTCAGATGCTAGTAATTAAATTTAATAGAACAATAAATACTGTAAGTAAATGATTATAAGCTTAAGTTAATATTTGAAGCTATTTATAATTGAAGTGAATAGAAAAAGTGAATACTATATTAAGTAAATGATAATAACTTTAGAAAATGTGAAATGATTCAGAAATAAATTTAATATTCAATAATACTATATACGAAATAAATAAATGCGAAAAAGAAAGAATATTTTAATGGGGAATGAAATTTGTAAAGAGATTTACATAATATTTTAAGCACTGATTATGGACGATCTAAAAAAATGAATGGAAATGACTAATGTAAGAAAATGAATGTAAATTAATGAAAAAAATGGCATTGTGTGAATAAATGGGAAATGAATTTGTAACTAATGAAATTAAATTAATAAAATAATTATCATGTGAATGAATGAAAATAAATGAACAGTAAATGATGTGAAAGGAAATTAATAAGGATAAACTTAAACGATGTTTGAAATTGTTGGTTGATTTGGCTTATGGGATGTTTGGGAACGGATACTTCTGACTGTATAAGGATGTATAAATAATCTACCAAGTAATTATCTAAGATTGTTGAGAGTAGGATACATTTAATAGTTTATTTATCGCCTTTGTACACTGATAAGTTTCTAAACTAAACCAACCCATTAGGTTGCTATGGATGTATAATTAATTCTTATGTTGCATATAATCATTGTACTATTTATTTGCCTATGTTTGTGTGATTTGCAATTGTTATTAAATTGAAAACAACTTAAATATATCTCTTGTTACATAATTATTAACTTATTTGGATTATATACGTGAACTACAGGTTTATGGAAGCAATAACTACTACTTTTGATTTCATAAATAAAGAGTTGTTTGCCCGACCAATAGATACATTTTCGGATTACGGTTTTATAGCGATATTGATTTTTTTCCAGTGGTTTGGGATATTTCATTTTGAAATATGATATATATTGTTATTATTGATATTATTATTTCTCCCGGACCTCTCCGTGCAAAGGAGACTGCCAAAATTTTGAATACGGGACTTAGAAAATTTTATGAAAGTGGAATATTTTCACACTTTTATTAGCTTGAATACGAAGGATTTAATTGCTTATAAATTTATATATTTTATTTAAATACTTAGTTATGTAAATTAATTAATTATAAATTGAATACTTTGAATAAAATATATTAATCCCTTAAATTCCTTCTTTGCCCTTTTTAAGGACGAAAAGTTTTGAGCGGAGGAGAGTGTAACGACTAGTAATTTTCGATAATTAAAATATTAAATTAAATAAGATTTTGGGATTAATATTCGAAGAAATTAAAATTTTGAACTATTAATAAGAAAAATAATCAGAATGAAATTTAATAATGTTAATTTAAGGTAATTGATAACTACTCAATGCAATTTCAATTAATTGAAATTATTGTAAATATAAAATTTGGTTATAAATTGTAAATAAGCAAACAAACCAAATATTGTATTTAAATGGTAAAATTGTACGTAATTAATTGAAATTGGTCAATGTAGAATAACTAATCAGCATGTGAATTTGTTAACTTGGTTTGTAAACAATAAATATATAATTGTGTTTGAAATTTTAAGTTGTAACAATTATTTAATTATCATTTCACTATTTAATCCTTTGAAATTAAATTGAAAATCAATTGCAATTAATATACTTAAATGTTGCAGTTAATATGAATTAAGATGTTAATTGTAGAAGATTGAGGTAACAATATGGTGAACCAATGTTAATTATATCCATAAGATGATAGTTGAGTGAATAATAAGATGAAAATCAAAATAAATGAATTTATTAGAAATTAAATTATAATTAATGAATTTATTGCGATTGAAATTGAACATTAGAGTTAGGGCAATATTTGACATTGGATTTAATAGAGATTTATTTTAAAAGATTTTAAGTTACTAGGTAATCAAAGATGATAAATTTTCTAACATTTAAATTTAAATTTTAAAAAAATGATTTAATCGATTTATTAATAATTTATTTAATTAACATGAAATTAGCCATTTTGGTCACTGTCTCGGATTTCGACGAAACCAATTTCATCAGATCCACAATAGTGAATTATTGTAGGATTTCAAGTTTCGTAGCGATCAGATTTGTCGTTTGATCGTGTGGGCTCGAAACACGTAGAAATCAATTTAATGAATTCAATTGAAATAAGCCGATTTAAAAGCTAACTTCTGTATATAATGGAATTTGGGTTTGAAACATGTTCCATTGAGTTTAAAAATATCGTAAACATCTATTTTGATATATAGGATGATCCACTTTCGTTTCGGAAATGGAATGGGCTTTCAGGATCGTTATTGTCGTGTCGAACCAATTTGATATGTTATTAATTTTTATCGAATTTTGTCTATATAAATTGATTTTTCTAAAGCCTAGCAGCCTTTTTATTTCTTATTTCTATACATATCTATCTGTTTAATCTATTTGTTCTTCCTCCTTACCAACGGCTGCAAATCCGAAACCCAAAATCCATTTTAAATTCAAATCGAAATTCAAACTCTCTAAACTATATCGAATTATATATCTCGGAAAGCTCTCAGCAAGCGTTATCCACTGCAACAATTCGTTTTTCGATTTCGTGCATTGTTTGTGTAACAACCCGAAATTTAACCCGTAATAATTAATTCGTTAATTAATTAAATAATAAAATAACTTTGTGAAATTATCAAAATTGAGCCACGGGAGCTGCACCATTATGTCCATGGTAAATTTCTAATCAGATTCCATTTATATAACCTCAGACTCTGAGTTAATATAAGCAAGGAACAAAATAATCAAAGAAACAATATATATATATGTATATATATGTACGTACGTACGTATGTATGTATGTATGTATGTGTGCATGCTAGATCGACAGGTCGGTCGACCTGGGCACAAGGGTGGTCGACCACCCGGTCGACCCGCCTGCCTATTTTTATGAATGAATGAACGTTCGTTCGAAAGTTGAACATGTAATTTGCATTGTTTAAACTGATCTGGTCCTTCCATTCATGCATCCGACAGCCCCTATCCAGCCTATGACGTGGTTGCATCCTATTCAATCTCCAAATCAAACGGTCTGAGATCCACTTCTACCCATATAAATAGAACCTTAGGCCTAACACTTTTTCTTATTATAAGATTTTCTCCAGTTGGATTCACCTATTTAGGAAGGACCTTAAGCGGAATAATTTTCCAAGGAGGAAATTTGTGATGTCCCGGAAATTTGGGCAATATTTATTTAATAATTTCCATTAATAATTATTTTAAAATGTGAAATGTTGATTTAATAATCTAAAACAGAAATTATCTTTTGAAAACTAATTATTATTTAGTTTAACAAATGTTATCTTTTCAAAATTTATAATAATGATAATGATAATTTAATTTGGGAATTTTATTCTTTTCAAAGTTAAAAATATTTAAATGATAGAAAAATTATCTTTCTAAGCTAATTTAAAAGATACTCTATTTATAATGTATACATGTGTATACATTGTAAATAGGGAGTCTAATTTAAATTTTAATTTTAATTTAATAAAAATATTTTCAAATTTATAATATATATATATGTGTATAACTTGTGACTTGGAAAATTTGATTCAAAATTAATATAGAAACTTTTCAAAAGCTTATTTTAAAAAAAAATCTATCTTATATCTTCAAAAGTAATTAAAATAAATATTTATTTTGTTTAAAAAAATTGTAGTTTAAATTGTATATTATAATAAAAGTTTATAAGCGCAAGAACTAATCAAGGGATATGGCTTATTCTCATGTTCTTAAATTGTATCTTATTCTCATGTTCTGCTATCCCATGAACTAATCAAGGGATATAAGCGCAAGAGTGCAACACCGAGAGCCATGTTGAAGCTTGACATTATGAAAGCTTTTGATATGCTGCAATGGAATAGTATTGTGAGGATCTTGGGGTACATGAACTTCCCACCTCACATCATAGCTTGGATCTATGAATGTATCTCTTCCCCATCCTTTTCTATTAATATTAATGGCAAGAATGAGGGCTTCTTTGTCAGTAAGCAAGGGATCAGGCAGGGGGATCCCTACTCTGCCTACATATTTATTCTAGTCATGGAACTCCTTACGAGAATGTTCGACATGCTCATATCTCAGGGTAAATTCAAGCTCCATCCTGCTTGCAATGAACCACGGATCTCTGCACTTATGTTTGCAGACGATCTGGTTGTATTTTGTACTCCTGAAATATCTACCCTCACGAACATAATGCATGCTCTTGATGAATTCTACGCTATGACAGGGCTAAAAGTGAATCTGCAAAAATCTGACATAATCACTGTTGGTGTTAGTCTTGAACAAAGAAATCTCATTTCTCAAACCACTGGGTTGACTCAAAGCCAAAACACAATCACTTACTTGGGTCTCCTTCTAACAACTTCGAAGATCACTGCAACCCAATGTCTTCCTCTTTTTGAGAAGATTACTGCCAGGCTAAGCTGCTGGACATCCATGATGCTCAGTCAAGCTGGTAGATTAACTCTTATAAAATCTGTGATATTCTCTATGCAAGTGTATTGGGCTAGAACCTTTATTCTCCCCTTCAAGTTGATTAATATGATTAGGAGCGCGTTCATGAGATATTTATGGAAAGGGAAAGTGACTGGAAGATACATTGCTCCTATCAAATTTGATAACATTGAAAAGCCTTTGGATAAAGGGGGTTGGGTATACTCAACTTAACACATTGGAACAAGGCAGCATTTGCCAAGCACATTGATACTTTTTATAACTGCACTGAAAGCTTGTGGGCAAAATGGTCTGAAAAGAATGTTATCAAGGGGAGGAGTTTATGGAGCATGACCAAGCCTCAGAATTTAAGTTGGACGTGGCAGTGTATATTTAAATTAAAGGAGATGTTCCTTCCACTTATTCAAATGAATACCAATCCGATGTATAGGGTGAACTTTTGGGATGACCCATGGTTAGATACTGGGTACATTATACGGCGGCAACTATCATATGGTGAAATGCAGCAGACAGGTGTTCACTCGGCATCTATGGTCAGGGATTTACTGCATAACTTCCAGACTTCACGTAATTCAATTTCCAATCAACGAGTTCAGCTGATCTGGAACAGGATTAGATGTTTTACTCCTGTTAACACTGATGCTATGAGGATGGTGTGTGGGGACAGAAAGGCATCATTCAAAATTGGTGTAGCGTATGAACTGCTGATGAAAAATAAATCTCGCCCTAAATGGAGATGGTGGAAGCGTACGTGGGGAAGGGATAGTAGTATGAGACATGACTTCACACTATGGAAGGTCCTTAACAGTGCGATATTAACTAGAGTGAAACTTGCTAGCATGGGTATGAGCATTAACATCATCTGTAAGTTTTGTTGCACTATGCCTGAAACTGTTGATCATTTGTATTTTGAGTGTACATTTATTAAACAAATATGGATCACTGTGATGGGGAAGCTACAAAGACGTGATGTCTCACACGATAATCTGCTGGAATGGAGTAGGATATTTGCTCGTTGTGGAAATAAAAAAGATGGTGAGAGAGTTTTTGGTGTGGTGATGAAAAGCTTTATAAGCTCAGTTTGGGGAGAGAGAGAAACTGTAGGCTATTTGATGCTACAAATGCCAAAACAGATGTCAGCTTCAAAAAGTGGATTATGGATGAAATTAGAGATTCTTTGGGTCAGTTAACGTTCGCTATTGACCCTGGTATACGTGCTTCTTTTGTTTTGATCTAATAGGGTTACTTTTGTTTTTTGTTGTTGTTCTTTGTATTCACTGTGCTTGCTGCGCCAAGTTTCCACTGTTTTCTATCTTCCCTTTGTTGTATTTGTTTTGTTCTATCTGGTGTAGCAATAAATGGTCGGGGTCCATTTAACCTCGTCGGCTTTGCTCAAAAAAAAGTTTATTTTTGTTTTCTTTTAAAGATTGGTTTTTGAAATAAATATAGTATATACATTAAAGTACAATATTTCAGTTTGGAATTTTTAAATAAAACTTAATTCAATATCTTTTTCTTTTTAAAAATTTTCCTTCTTGAAAATTTAGCTTTAAAAATATTATTTTGAAAATTTACAAATAAACATTTAAAATATGTAATTTTATAAAGGAAATTTACATGTAAACATTTAAAGGCTAAGTGGAAATAAACATTTAAAAAACATGATAACATAAATACGAAATGGATTTAAAAACATTTATAAAATTAAGAAATTTATTTCAATATTGAAATGTAACATGTGTAAAAAATTTAACTCTTAAGAAAGACACTTGTAAATCACTCTAAAAGCTAATGTAACAAGTGGCAGTTGTTTTATTTATTTTGAAAACATTTTATTAAAAATATATTAAGTAGAAAATTTGGCAATTCATAATTGTTCAAACAATCTCTTCAAAAAGAAAAAAACTGAAAATCAGATTTAAAGAGAAATTCAAAACCAAATACAACCCAAAATCTAAATCTGTTCAAAAAAACTGCAAAACAAATTCCATTACAAATCTGAAATCATTTTTCAAGTTTCAACTTCAAAGACAAGATCAATTCAAACTATAAGCAAAGGAAAAATGGGGGTCAGCTGCAAAAATCTAAATCAACTACAACAGCAAGCAGATTCAAACTCCAGATTCATAATCCAGATCAAATACAGTTCCAGGAAAATGAATTGCAACAGAGTTGTTCTCTGATTCTATAAATTGGTGAGTAAACTTCTATTTTTAAAAACAGTTCTTTTTTTTTTAAATCAAAGCTAAAGCAAATTCCAAAACTCAAGTTTCAAATTCAAACTGTTTTTTTTCAAAAATCAAAACAGCTGTAAATAAACTGCTATGTCTTCATTTTATGGTGAGTAACTTCACAATTTAAAAAGCTTAAATATATCTGTTGCATGTGGATTAATAGAAATAAGTATGCTTTGTATGATTGCATTGTGATAAATCTCCTGTGTGTGTATATATATGTGTGTGTGTGTGTGTGTGTTGCTGCTAGGTATCTGCATACCCGTTCTTGTTTTTTTTAAACTAAGATTTTAATAGAAATCCATTACCACTTGATTTGATCACAGTTAGGATTTGATATGTAAACAAAAGTTGTTTGTATAGTATGAATTTATGTTTATAAATCAAAATTAAGATAAGTAAGAATTTGGTTGACTCTATAAACCATAAGAACAGTCATTGTTTCAAATAAGCAAAATCTCAAACATATTAAAATATTGAATCAGGTTTATAACTTGAATGCTTATATGAAATCATGATTTTTAAAACTAAAATCACATTTTTTTTTTTAGTTAAGTATTGAATGAGCATTACTGCATTGAACAAAAAGTGGGTTTTGGGGTTTATCTGATGATCTAGTGGATCTGGAATGTTGTAGTTCTTCCTGAGGTGGAGGAATGATTGGTGAGTGGAGAAAAAATGGAAGGTGGATGTTTAGAGATTGGTGACGGTGGTGGTTGTTCATTTCAGTTTCTAAACCTAGTTTTCTAGTGGTCGAAATTTTGATGCTTCTAGTTTCCTCTGGTGCATCGAGTGTTGTACGGTTTTGGGGATTGCAAGAGGGGATGTAAGCGTAGGGTTGGCCGGAGTCGTTGGTGCTTTGATGGTCGGAGATGAGTGGACGAGGTGTTGACAGGTTTGGGCATTGTTGTAGTGTCGAGTTCCAGGTTTGTTTCGTTAACTCGATTTTGATTTCAAGCTACTGTGTGAATTTTGATGGCCGTGATCATGTTTGGAGATGGTCGGCGACGTGGTGAAGATGGTGATGATGGCTGGAAGTTGCCAGAGCCACGGTGCATGTGCACCGTGCATATTTTAGTTCTGATGAACTTTTGGGTTGAGCAGAGAAAGGAACTCGAGTTTTACTCGAGTAGATCGAGTATTTTACTCGAAGCATTTAGGATTTTGTCTCGAGGCATGAATAGGTGGTGGCGGGTCAATGTCGGTTTCAGGATTTATAACCTGACAGTATTAAGTTTTTTTAAATTTAAATGAAAAATTAAATTTTAAAGCAGGATTTAAAACAGGGGTTTTAAATTCAAAGTTTAAGTTTGAATTCAAATGAACTTTTGAATTCTAAGTTTTAAAATGAAAATTTTAAATTTAAAACAAGATTTAAATCAAGTTTAAATATGAGTTCAAGTTTATTATGAATCCAAATCTTGAATTTAAATCAGTTTTGTAAATTTAATTGTTGAACAAGTTTAAATGTTTTAAGTAGATTTTAAAAAGTGAATTTTTTTCAAATAAATGTTTAAACTTGATAAAATTCTTTATAAAAGGTTTCCTTTAATATTTGAATGAAAAGTTATGAAGAGTTTAACTTAAATTTGGAAGTTAAATAATCAATTTATTTAAAGCTTGATTTCTTTTAATAAAATTAAGTATTTTAGTTTAAACTTTTTCTTATATAAGTATCTTATATAAGTAATGAATGTTCTTTACATTTATTTCAAGGTTTATAAACTTATTTAAATTTGGATAAATGTTTAAATGGTTAAACATTTTGAATCTAAAATTCAAAATGGAATTTGAATTTAAATTTAGATGTGTAATGTTTTAAATACACTTGAATGTTAATGAAGTCATTAAAAAGTAAATGAATTATCCTAGAAAAAATTAAGATAATAAACGGATTTAATTCTAAGAGAATTAAGGAATGATTTTTTATATTTGATTTTAAATTAATGATTTAGATTAATTTATAATTAGAGATGATTAATAATGATTAATCTAAGATAAATTTCTTAAGAAAGTAATTAAATAAAATGTTATTAGTTAATAAAGATAGTTATCTAAGGATTATTAAGTAATTAATTAATGTGATTAATTAATTGAAGATAATCAATTGTAAATTGTTAAATATAATTACTTGATAAAAGTAATTAAGGGATTAATTACTTATTGAAATTAATTACGATAATGTGATTAGTTTAAGTTAATTAATTTAGTTTAATTAATTTAAGAAAATCATTCGATGATTTAATAAGAGTAATTACTTAATGTAATTAATGGAGCATAATTACTTAGGGAAGTAATAAATGATAATTACTGGAATGTAATTAGTGAAAGATGATTTATAATGAAGTAATTTGGGTAATTACTTTTGTGATTAATCAAGGGATTAATTAATGGAGATAATTAATTATGGGATAATTAATTTGTTAATGAGTAATTAAGAGTAGTTAAGTACTGGATTGAAATTGATCAAGGGTGATTAATAATTGTATTTTAAATTTTAGATTAATTACTAAATGTAATTAATTTAAATAAAGTAATTAATTTAAATATAAATTAGAGATCATTAATTAATATAATTAATGATGTAATTAAGAATTGTTTAATTAAGGAATAATTAATAATAAAGTGGTTGATTAATGTAATTAATTAAGAATAAATGTAATTAATTATAGTTAATTAATAAATGAAGTAATCAAATGTTAATTACTAAAGGTTAATTAATTTATGAAATTAATTAAAGACTAATTACTTATTGTAATTAGAGAATGATTAATCAAAGATGTTTAATCAAGATGAATACTTAGAAAATGATTAATTAACTAGATTAATTGATTAATGGATATATAAGCATGATTTATAGATGTAGTAATTAATTTAATTTACTTTAAATTAATTAGAGATAGAAGTAATTAATTTAATTCATTTTAAATTAATTATAGATGGTGGTTAATAAATCATTGCTTATAGATGATATTGATATTTCATTGAATGGTTGTGATCTCAGTAATGAGATGAGTAATATCTATATGATATGGATGCTTAGTTAAAGTATGATAATATGGATTATCTATTTGTGATGATTATCTGTTTGTGATGATAATACGGATTATCTGTTTATGATGGAAATGTGATTATCTATTGTGATATGTGAATTATCTATCTGTGTGTATATAGATAATGATGAATTGAATTAATTGTTCAAACTAAAATAACTTGGACATTAAGATGGCTTTTGGATTTCGATGAGACCGGGATCGGGTTTCCAAATTTGGAATTCCGAAAACTACATCGATCCAAATTCAACGTTAGGTCGTGAATCTCAAGTGAAGAGTGAAGACTCGAGGTGTAAGGACTATTCGTGTTAATACTCTGAGGGTGATTCTAATACGAGTTTAACGGGGGTAGTACTTTCAGTTTTGAGATTAAGATTCAGAGTGCAAGGGCTATTGTCGTTAACTCTGAGGGTGATTCCAAAATGAGTGTAACGAGATAGTGCCTTCGGTTTCGTTCGAACCCGAAACGAACTTGTATGGATTGAATGCTTTCAGAACATCGTCAGGTGGACGATGAGCATTCTAAGATTGGTGTGTCCTATAAAGGTAATTGTAGCCTCAAGCCTCATCAACCGGGAATGGCTAAACTAGGGGAGGTGCAGCAAGGCTAAGTGGGTCATGCCCTAGTTGGATGAGATTTACCTCTGTCTAGAGTTCCCTTTTTATTTCAGCTATGTGGGCAGTTGGCGACGGCTATCTGCGGGGTTGTCTTGTTCGGGACTGTCCAGTAAGGGATGGTTCCGGCTTTGTGTTGAAGGAGATTGGGAGTAATCCTCGGTACGGTGATCTAGGCCCCATACTGTGACCGCGGTACCCCAGTAGCCCTGCCATTGATGGAAACCCATTCTTCCTACGTGCCCTTTACGGTTTTGATTGTATTACCCACTTTTGTGGCTAGTAGCTGGAATTTAATCATGTAACAATTTCGGCTATTTCTTATTTACTTGAAAACCCTAGATCCTATTATAATATCACTTGATTTCCTATCAAATGTTTTTCTTAGCGTAAGGTAAAAACTTTCCATGTTTATTTGTGGGAAGTCTTGAGTGATACCTTTTGTTTTCAAAGGATTTACAAAGTTAAGCAACTTTAAAAACCCGTTTACTCACACCAGACCCCTATCTGACCCAAGTGTTTATTTTCTGTTTTATTAAACTCTTGGGTACTCATATTATGTATGAGTAGTCAAGGGATTCAGGATTGCTTTGACAAGTTCTGGAGGAGAAATGGAGCAGGAGGCTTCAACAAGTAGATACATATAGAGTTTCCACTGTGTTAGTATCATATCTATTTTCCGTAATGTACTTGAATTGTAATAACTAGATAGATGTTTATAACTGTCTAGTTTGTGTTGTATTAGCTGTATAACTCTGATGTATATAATACTATGTAATATTTTATGTGATATAATATAATTTATTCGTTCTGGTGTGAGATTCTGATGCTGTTTGTTTGTTTCTTTCCTATCTTTTCTCTTTTCTATCCCTTTCTTTCTTCTTAATGATGCGTCTTTCTGTGGAATGAAAGGAGGGTTGTTACATTGTTGTATCAGAGTGCTAGGTTGAGCGAATACCTGGGCTTTGGAGTGGTTTTCTTCTTGAGAGAGCGTATTTGTAATTTTGAATATATATATATATATATATATATATATATATATATATATATTTCTACCTATCTGATTGGGTTACCTGTTCGGGTTTTCCAATATAAGTTCTAGAGGTAGATAGGGTAGTGGTGTGTGTAACACAACTACCAATGGATTGGAGTCCGAGTGTTTGAGGTTAGAAGCGAATCTACTAGGGCAGTGTTGAGCATCTTGAGTAAGTTTTGCAGTTTGGTGTGAAGGTTTTCACCGATCTTTGAAGGAAACCTTTTTAAGGTTCAGAGTTCATCTTTGGATTGTAAGCTTGGTTACGCACGTACGAGTGGATTTTCTTGAGTTTGGATCAGTCGGAAGTGCTGAAGCTAGCGATGGCATTTTGGCAACCTTAGGAAGTAGTTCTGTCTATATTGGAGTTTGAGACTCAGTTTGACAAGATATTTGTGCTTGGTTTGAAGTCGAGTTTCCTAAGAGATATCTGTCTATTTTGAAGGCTATATTGTGGAAGTGGCTGGTGTAGCTTTGTGATTCTATGGGCTTTTGGATAAGAAAGTCTTTGGTAGCTGTAGCAGCTCGGAGGTGTTGAGTATGCTGTCAGGATAGTCTCTTGGCTTAGCAATATTCTAAGAGGTGGAGTGTAACGACCTAGAATTTTTAGTAATTAAAATTTGAATATTAAATTAATTTTAAATATTAATAAGTGAATTTATAAGTCAAATAAATTTTTATTTAAATAATTGGATTTAATTGAATAATTAAATCGATAATTTAAAATGTTAAATTATGGAAATAATTGAAAATTGGGTTAAATATGATTGAAAATGATTTTTAAAATTTTATTTTATCATATTGAAGTTAGAATGATATTTTAGAACTTTTAAAATCGAATTAAAAGTTAATTTGTGAAAATTGAATATTTTAATATTAAATCGACTAGTGAAAATAGTCAATTTTTGAACAGTCTCAGAATTGAACGAAACCAGTTCCATTGGATCCGTAATAGTTAGTTATTACCGGATTTCAATTTTCGTGTCAATCGGAGCTATCGTTTGATCGTGGCAGCTCGAAACGCATCGAATTGTTTTTAATATTAATTTGGCGAGTTAAAATAGTCATTTTTCAAAAAATCTCGGATTTTGACGAAACCAGTTTCATCGGATCCGTAATGTGAGGTTTCAAATTTCGTGTCAATTGGATTTACCGTTTGTCCGGTACAAATTAAAACGCCTAGAAAATCGTTTAAATCGGTTTAATTTAAATTGAACGTTTATTGCCATATCTCGCACAGATGTCCGAATTAGCTTTCGAAACCTGTTCCATTGTGTCCGAAACGCGGGGTAAACCCTAGAAGCGCTGGTTACGGCACGTGAATCGGAGTTCGGAATTCCCGGATGAATAGTGTTCAACGATTTCCTATAAATAGCCCCCCACCCTTCATAAATTAAAAAAAAAACCCTAATTTCTAATGGAGCCGCCACCTTCAAAATGTACGCCCAGAAATCATCCTCTTTCTCCTTGAATTATTTTCAAATCCATGCATCGATTGCAAAAACTTCCAACTAACAACTTAAAGAGCGAAGTGAGTTCTATCGATCCATACGGTCGAGATGTGGAATGTCGCAGTATGGAGGGAGTAATGGGGCCGCGTATGGCTTCGGTTTGGCTCGCATTTCGAAGCACGGTGGAGGGCCGAGCTTGCTCTTGTCGTGGCCGAAGGGAGAGCACACTTGGGTCGTTCGTTTGAGGTTGCCTGATTGGGTTCTCGTCAACGTTAGGGAGGTGCGACGTGAGGAATCGAATGGCAGGTTGGGTTATCTCGCGTTCGAAAAATGTCTGGGGGGGGAAAGAAGTTACAAAACACGGCCGAGATTCATCAGAGGGAAATTGAACGGCAGATGTGGGTTGAAATTTTAATAAAATAAATTTGTAAATTTAATTATAATTTAAATTGTGTAATATTTAAAATAGTGTATCTCTTTGCTGCGAGGTCGAAATTCGACGAAACCAGTTGCGTTGGAATCGTATGGACGAGCACTACGCGATGGAATTGGATTGGAGTCGTTTGGAGTTAGTGAGAATTTCGGGTAAAATTAAACGCGCGTTTAATTTTATTCGAAATAAATCGCTAAAACGAAATTGAAATCAAGGTGAGAACTTCTCACTCAATCGAATCAGTTTCGATTTTTATTTTAAATAGTTAGATTTAAAATACTTGAATGCATGTTTGAATGATGATTGTTATCTATTGATTGTTAAAATAGACATTATGCGCCGTTAGTAAGCGGATGTTATTTATTAAAAACATATACCGCGAATATTTCATAAACAGTGAAATTGGTATTATATATAATAGCAATATATATATATATTGGCATATGTATATATTGGAGTTATTGATTTCCCGCATTTGTATAGCGGATGAGACCCTATTGCGCCGTCTATTAAGCGGATAATATTTTAAATCCCATATACAGCGATAATTCCGTACTGGAGCGGAATTGGTATTGTGCTAATGTTTGTGGATGCAGGAAAACAGTTTGGAGGGATCCAACTGGATTCCTCAACAGTTTTTATTTGATTTCTGATATTTTGATATTTGATGGACTATCATATAGATATATGATGTCGTTGTTGTCGTGATTGACTATTTGGTATGTAGCATCATCGGACCAAATTTTGGAATTTTAAAATAATTTTTAAAGTGATTTTTGAAAATATACTATATGTTTGGAATTGATCCATTTTAAATAAATAACGTTATAATTTTTAAAGTTATAAAAATTATGATTTTTGAGAAATATAGTTAAAAGCTGATTTTTGAAAATATAGGTTAATGATTTTATAAAATAGTTTAAATTGGGATTTCTGAATTTATTATAAAAGTTTAAAATATAGGATTTATAAAATTTAATTATTTTATAAATCAGAATGATGAAATTATAAAGGAGATTAAAGATGTTTTAAAAGAATAATATAAATTGATTTTATAAAGGATTTATAAATGGATATTTATAAATGAAAATATTTGAATTATAAAACGAGTTTTTATAAGTGTTTGAATGAAGTGAAAATGAATTTTGTAAATGAATGGAATTTATAGAATGGAATTTATAAAATTAAAAATGGTGAAGTTATAAATGAAATTTATAAATAGTAAGATTTATAAATTTTATAAAGTTATTAAAAGAATGGTTTTGGATAAATCATTGAATCTTATAAGTTATAGGATTTATAATTATGAAGTTCAAAGGAACGATTTTAGTAAACAAATAAATTATAAGTGTTTAACTTAAAATATAGACCTTTGGTTTATAATTGAGTTATGAATTGAATAGGTTAATAAAGGAATTTATAAACGTTGTTTTATAAATTCGCAATGACTTATTTTGATAAGTAAATTGTTGAAACCTATTAATGGAGTTATATTCACGTTTTTGACTGTGAATAAACCTTTGAAATAAAATGAATAAAAGGATGAAATTTGTTAACGTAGTATATTCACGTTTTTGAATAGTGAATAATATGTTAAAGAAAATGTTTAGATTAGATGTTTTAAATAGAATTAAAATGATCTAACGATGTTTTAAAATGTTTTATGATTCAAAACCATAGATTTCAACATTCATTGTTGAAATAGACGTTTTCGAGAAATAGAAGGAAATGGTGGACTATAACACCGTTGTTATAGTAAATGATTTCCGAAAGGAAATGTTTTGTATAGTATTGGGATTTATATATCTATTTTAATTTCGAATCCCTATACTAGTGATTTTGGGTTGTCGTAACGATGTTTTACGTAACATTCGTTTTGTCCCAAATAAATATGTTTAAGAGAATGATTTCCTTAAAGAATGAAATATATACTTAATCTTGATTTAAGTATGTTGAATATTTTCCAAAGGTTGAAAATAAATTAAATTTGTGAATTACTTATGAATAAATAAGTATGGAAATGTTTTTCCAATGTGAAATGAAACGTTTTGAGAATTTATCTTTTTGAAGATAAATTGAAATGAATAATTGAAATCGTATATTCATAGATATTCTGAAATATACATTCACTAAGGAATTTATAAAGGAAAGTGGAATTTGTTAAAAATAAATATTGATTTATTTTTGAAGTATCGAAATTATATATCTTGTAAAGATATTTTGGAAAATAAATAATTGGAAAATTATTTGGAAACTGGTGATGTGTGCATATCCATTGATAGTTCAATAACCGACTATCAATATTTCCCTTTGAATGGGTAATTGATGTGATTTGTTTGAATTTGAATGCCACACTTATTTTTGAATAAGCGCTCACTATTCGGGTTAACCGGGAAAGGACCATGGGGTCGTATAACCCATTCCGAATATGTGATACGTCGTTATGAATTGCATTTGAAGACCGGTGTTGAAGACCGGATCTTTTTGAAAGCAAAAGGACAACTCGTCGATTGTCTTTGCACCGAGTAACTATGGTATAGAGACTCCCTATGTGATGGGAAGTCCGGACGTGATTAGAGATTATCCGGATTGCAAGGACTTCTTTGTAAGTGCCTTCGGTTTTGTTCGAGCCCAGAACAGACTTGTATGGATTGTATGTCTGACATTACAAATTGAGATATAAAGCCGATTTCTTTCAAATATATTTCTGTTGGTGGCGGAGAATTTATTCTTTTAGCTTAACACCCTTCTCTGAGACGTACGAGCTCAGAGGTTATGTAGTTGAAGGTTATCAGCGATATATTCCCAATTTGGTAATGTGACATGCTGAGTGTTGCTGTAAATGATCATTGTGTTGATTATTTGTGATAGGATCATTTGTTTGATCGTCTATCCTGGTGATCATTTCTATGATCATTTGTTGACCCAAAGCATGACTTTTGTATAAAGTATGTTTTTGTGGACGTGACTTCGTCGAGCCTCACACCCCGTGAATGGTCAAAACAGGAAAGATGCAGCAAGGTTATGAGGGGTAGCGCCCTTTAGGATATGTGCATTTCCTTCTGGAAAAGGGTGGTATCATGGTATGGAGCCCAGATACTTACTCATGTTGAAAACACTTTATGATTGTGTGAATTGATTTCGAGCGCTCGGTTGAAAGGTCCCAAAGGACCGGGGGATGGCATATTCGGTCAGTTGTTACTCAGTTAGGGGTAAACCGGCCTTGTGTTGGCAGAGATCCGGTTTGGTTCTCGGGGATGTCCATCCAGAGGCATTCTCATGTGGCAATGGGAAGTTCCTTGGCCTGATCATTCGTTGGTAATCCAAAGAAACAATACGAGACTTGTACGGTATTAGTTGTATAACCTGTTATGGAATGTGGCGGTAACCTGCTATTGAACATAGTTAAGCTATAGTAGGCATAGTTCGAAATGTCTATGCTGGCTAAGATTTATATTCTACTTTCGAAATGAATTTTTCCTACACTATGCACTAGTAATAATATCAAATTCTTTTTAATGCGTATCAAGCATCTTTGCCTATCATAAGGAGAAATCTCCTCCGATTCTGCGTTTGCATTGTGTGTGTGTGCGGGAGGCCTTATGGTAGTCTCATTTTTAAAGCATTGCGAACTGACTTTAAAAATATTCCTCTATTTTGATTTTAAATATAAATAAACTGTTTTGAGTTCTCACACCAGTCACATGACTGACTCGGAGTTTATTGTTTTCCTTCCTAAACTCTGGGTGCCCACCAATTTCCACACGGGCAGTCGAGAGTTAGGTTTATCAGGATATTCTGGATATTCTGGAGTTGCTGGAGGCAAGATGGATGGCATGGCGTATTACTAGTTTATAGTATTTCTTTTCCGCTGTTTGTTGTTGTTGTTGTACACTCTGATAATATGATGTAATGAAATGTGTTGTAATGTAATAACTGATATAGTTCTTTGTTTAAAGATTATTCATTTATTATTATATGTTGTTCCGCTGCGAACTGTGAGATTCTGTTGTTCTGTTCTATTTTCTATTTTCTTTCTCTCTATTTTCTGTCTTTTTCCCTCCTCTTCTCTCTCTCTTTTTCTTAAACATTGAGAATTCGTATTTCTGTTCATCTTGAATTAATCTACGGGGATTAGTGTATATTCAAGAAGTACGGATTTGCGGGTCCTCACATGGAGTCCGGAAGCAGAAGAGTGGCCTGTTTCTTCGATGGCTCAGGAATCTTTGTGATTCTTTTGTCAGTAGGCCGGGAAGATAGTGAAGCTTGTCCATTTCTTCTGGAAGCTCAGCCAGGTATGATGTTTATGGATTGAAGGTGGACCACTAGTTTCTTCTTTGGTTAGAAGGCTTAAGCTGTACTGATTTGTGAAGGGAGAACGGTTTCTAGGAATCTGAATTGAGTAGAATCGCAAAAGTGACTTGCGATGGTTTGGAAGTTCTCTTAGTAATCTTTATTTGGATTGAAGCATCTCTAGAGGATGTTAGAGTTATCAAAGTCGTTTGATATTTTTCTGGACATCCTCGAAGGAATTAAGGTTTGCATCCACATCAGAAGATTGAGTTCTATATCGACTTGGTTCTTGAAGCTTTACCGGTGGTTCAGCCTAGTAGGAAGGAGGTTCTTTGAGTGAGAGAGGTTTTTGTGAAAGCTGGCAGGATCGATCGGATCTAGTTTTCGGGTTGAACTTTTGCTATGTTGTTGTGACCGAATCGGATAGATCACTGAGATTTTATGGAATTTGATGAACAATGTTTCCTAAAATGGGTTGATCAATTCTATACTTGTGTTCATCAACAGCATTCTCAAATCAGAGTTGTGCAGCGGAAGCATGGTGGCTGTTGTTCCAGAATAGAAGCAACACTGGATTCATTGGAAATTTGTGTTTTGTCTTGGATCAGAGGATTCCTACAGGAAATTCATTTTGAATCTGGAGGCTTGGTTGTCTTGTGTGTCTGTTCTGTTTTCCAAATAGGAGTAGTATGTTTGAAGTCTTCTGTGTGTAGTAGAGTTGTATGGTGGATTTTGGTGGATCTTGGGAGAACCATCTTTGTAACAACCCGCCTATTTAACGATTACATATTTAAATGTTTGATTTAAATATGGCGTCGTCATTCGGATTTTGGGGTCCGAAATGTCACTTTTTGCAAACGGCCGAATTGGAGCTCAAGACCACTTCCATTGAGTTCAAAATGTCGTTTGCAATCTTTTTAAGTATAAGCTTCGATATGTTTGGAGTAAGTCGTAATTGGCTACTTTTTCTAGTTGGGTTTTGGGTTTGGGTTCAGCCCACTAGCTAACTAAACCCACTTAACCCCTCTACTTCAGCCCTCTCCTCTCCATTCACTCTCATTTCATTTCATTTCTTAAGTAAAAACTGAAATGGGGGAAGAGAAAAAGAATTAGGAAATTCCAAGCCCTAGTTTCCTTTGCAAAGCTTGAATCCTTGCTCCAAAATCAAGTAGAAGCCATTGGTAAGCCTCCTCTTCATCTTCTCTATCTCTTTCTCTTTTCAATCTCAGAAATTCTTAAACCTAAATTTAGGAAATACTTGTTTTGATCTTAGATTGCAGCTTGTTGAGTTGAAGTGGAGATTGGTTGATCTTCTCCTTGCAATTGTGCTTCTTCTCCTTTGTTTTTGTGTAAAAAGGTGAGTTTTGAACTCACATCTACTTCTCTTGATTTCATGGGTGTTGGGTATGAATTCCTAACAAGTATGCATCTGCCATTACTTTGGATTTAGAAAGAAATTTCATTTCATTGAAATAGGGGAAGAAGTGCTGGAAAACAGCGTTCGGCCGACCGAGTGCAGGCTTCGGTCGACCGACCTGCTGCCCGGAGCCTTGTTATGCTCCCTGCATCTGGCCGGCCAACCGAGCCCTGTAGTCGGGTCGACCGACCTGCTCTATTTGCCCTGTTCTGCCTGTTTTTGTACATTTTGATTTTTTTTCCGGATTTTATCGATTCAAGTTGCTTTCTAGTGGTTGTTATTGCATATTTGGCTTTGATAACTTACTCTTGACTTCATCCACGGGTTTTTATAAAATAATCTCTCGAATCGCATTTAAAAGCTCGTTTCTCCTATTTATAAATTTTATTTAAAACACACACTTTCGCACGTCGAGCGAAGTGGAAGGGTGATTAAATGGTTGGGCAAAACACGGACCATGAATCTGTGCATTTATCCTTTCGATTAATCCCCGACCTATTCAATTGATCGTTTTGACCTTCGGGTTTAGTTTACCGATGATATGAGGTAAATTTGTATTGCTTTGAGTGTGAAAGTGGCTTACGAATAGTAAACCGTTTAGTGTGAACGAGTGGTTATGGGACATACGTTAACACTTTTCGGATTCCTTTTCGAGAGTTGTGACTCATTCCGCCAGTTAGTGGTGTCCAGTACTAGGTCTCTGACCTTCACCACTACGGTTTGTTGCCTTTAGTATCGCTCCGATGTTGGCCTTATGTGCCGCATGAGTGATATTGGGTTTGTTGCCTTCGGGTATGTTGCCTTCGGGTGTGTGCCTTCGGGTTTGTTGCCCTATATAGTTTCGCTCTGATGTTGGCCTTATGTGCCGCATGGGTGATACTTGGGTTTGGAGTCTTCGGGCTCATGGATCCTTGTTTGTACAGTACTTAGCTCGAGCAATTTTCTGATATTTCATTGATATTATATTCCCTTGGTATCGCCCTTCGGTGTTGGTCATTATGAGCCGCATGGTGCGTAGCGTTTACCTTGCGGAACTTGTATACCTTATCCGTATTTGTTATTGCCTTTTGGCTTGTTTTGGGATAATTATATCATTTGTTTCTATATGTTGCCGATGATATGAGGCTTGTTCTATATGATTCATCTCTTGTTGATGATTGTGTTATCTCCTCTAGAGATATTTGTTATACTGTATGACCTTGCAGGTTTATTATTGTTCAGTTTATCTAACTGATTTGTTATCTAGACTGACCCGTGTATTTTATACTCGGGTCAGACCGAGATGTTTCAGGTTAGGTGCTTTTGGGACTTAGCCTATTTTGCTTCCGCATGGACTATTCGCTAGCTTCATTTTGCTATAGCGTCTTTTGTGGTCCTTATCTGTTGTAACTCTGATATTTATACTTTTTCGACTCGTCTGTATATTGTGGTTTGCTATACCACTTGATATGTATCATTTTGTATACTCTTTTATGTATCTATATATGTGTATGTGATGATTTACTGTTCTGTGATGTATATTACATTTGAGTTGTTATATTCTGTTCTGATAGATCCTATAGCCATTGTAGTCTTGCTTTAAATATTTATTGAATACGTTGAACTGTTTGTGATTCTACTTTTCGACGTGTTTAGTGAATAGTTAAGGTAAGATTACACATGGTCGCTCCTATCCAGCCTTATTCTCCGTGTTAGCAGACGGTATTATCTATACAATACTCTTTGCTAACGTGGGTATAGAGGTGGGGCGTCACGGCGTGGTATCAGAGCCAGGTTCAGAACAAAATATGATAAACACAGAACAGAAGCACATATTACGGTACATCAAAGTGTAACAAGTGTTACAGATCTTTGAATCATCGTGCTTTTATTCCCTCCGTGTTTTTGGGGTAGATAGGATTTGGGGAATACGTCTAGGAATATATTTTATTCCGTAGTATTCCGTATTGAAATATCTACCTTGTAGTTAATCTTTATCTTCTTCAACTTTCAGCTTATGGCTGGAAGAGGCAGAGGACGACGCTCGGGTGCTGGGCAATCCAGTGGCTCGCGTCCGGACGGCGTTTATATGTCTGCCGATCAGTTTATGGAGTTGTTTAGGAGCACTTAGCCTCCAGTTCCTGCTCGAGTGTCTCCACCTCGCAAGTCTACCTTTGCACGCCTGTGCAGTGATTTTACTCATCTTGGAGGAAAGCCGTTTAAAGGCTCCGAGTCTGTTCTTGAGACCTAAGCTTGGTTTCGCACGTGCGAACGTATCTTCTCTAGAATGGATATTTCTAATCATGATAGAGTTCTTGTAACTTCTAGCTTATTGCTAGAGCGTGCCCTTGATTGGTACGAGCTTCTTGTAGCCGAAATTGATGAGTTTGCTCTTTCTTGGACTCAGTTTCGGGAATGATTCGAACTCAAGTTCGTTCCTGAATCTGAGAAAGCTTTGTTGTCCCGGCGCTTTCTTGAGTTGAAGCAAGGGGAGTATTCCGTTTCTGAATATGTTGCATCTTTCGAGGCCTTATCTATGTATGGTCTTGAATTCATTAGCACTTCTTATAGGAAGAATCTGAAGTTTGTCTCTGGTCTTAGGAAACATCTGAAGAAGTCTTTATTGCTTAAGCTTAAGCTTTCCTTTGAGGAGTTAGTTGATTCTGCACTTCATCTCGAAGCCATCGAGGGGGAGTGTGATAGTAGTGATGATGTTGAGGTTTGCAAGAACCCCAACAAAAAGCAGTCTCCATTGGATGAGCCGGAATTTTTCCCTTCCAAGAAGAAAAAGTCCGTTGAATCTGATTCTCCGTCTCAGTCTGCTGGAACACCTTCCATTCGGAAGTGTTTCAATTGTGGTTCCCCTGATCATATGATTCGAGCTTGTCCTAAGCCTCTCTTCTGCCGCTATTGCAAGAAGGAAGGCCATCGTAGTTCCACTTGTCCCATTGCTCCGAATAATTCTCAACCAGGCAAGCCAAGTATAGCAGATGCTCCTGGAGGTTCTTCTCGAGCATAAGGTATGTCTCCATCTATTTTGGTAGGTCTTTATTTTCTTTGTGATTTCGATTCCAATTTGATGGTATCATTTTATTATTTAATCCCTCATGACGAGGAAAGTGTTCTTTCTCTCATTCTTGTAGTTTGAGAATTTTGCGGTATTTTTGGTCTTGTCTTAGGGTTATTACCTAAGCAATCTTTTGAGTAGTGTTAAGGTCTTTTTAGCTCGACCTTACCACCGGTTTTCATTTGGCTACGAGTTGCGGAAGTTAGGATTCCACTTACCGCATTCCGCACTCGTTGTGATTCTTATGAATGATTTGTTATGTCATTCAGTTGTCTAGCTCATTTCATCCATTTTATGAATCGAGTATTCTGCAAATATCTCGATGATTCCATTTTTAGTATTTTATTGGTTTTGGATGGAAATTAGCAATTTAAAATTTTTGCAAATCGTTTTCATAAGATTTATTTATAAGTATAAATGGGATTTTTGTTCTTAAAACGAACAAAGTGGATTTTTAAAAGTTTTTAGAAACATGTTTATCTTATAAAAGATGGTTTTGTGATTGTATTGCCCATTGAGTGCTTTAAGAATTCTGGTCGATGCGCTTGATCAACGTTATCAATAGGAATCTCCTAAACGCTTTGATGAGACAATTTGACACAATAAATTGATTCGAAATAAGAAATTTTTTTCTCGAAATATGATTTCATGAAGGTAATTGAAATTTTGAAGCTTTAGCTTTTTGGTAAGGAATTTTATTTGAAAGTTTTAGCTTTTAAGAAAGTAGATTATTTGAAAGGACTCTTTTCCGGTACTCTTATCTTGGGATTCCCGAAGGAACCAAGATTTTATCTTTTTACCAATACTAGTCGTGTTGGTTTGAATGTCGTTCTCTTGCAAAAGAAAACGTTCTATCACTTGTGCTTCTAAATCATTAAAGCCGATAGAGATTAGGTATGCTACTCATGATCTAGTGCTCACGGCTATTGTTTTCGCTCTTTATATTTGGCATAATTATTTTGGGTAAGGAATTTTGTTCTCCTCACCAATCGTAATTTTTTTTTTCATGTTTAATTTCTCATAGGGAACTTAGTGTTGGCTCGAGTTCCTTGCATCTTACGACCTTGATATTCTTTGTATACTCCCGGAAGGGGGGATTGTGTTGCCAATGCACTTTGTTGTAAGCAACAAGTGATTGTTTCTTTGTTGATGTCCGAATGGAATGATCTTTTTACCAAGTTCATCGGACGTTTTATTGTGCTTCTTTTTGTTGGGCTTCAGTTCATTGACTTATTGTTTGCATTACGTCGGTGTTCCGAATATTTGAGCTTAGGAATCTAGAGAATTCTCTAAGCAAGCAAGTTCGGGCTTATCTTTTCGTGCCCTTTATTGTGAGCTTCTTCTTCGGATATTCTTTTGTGTTGATATGCCTTTTGGTTGTTACTATTTATTTTCTCCCTAAGTATTGCGAGGACGCAATTTCTTTAAGGAGGGGAGATCTGTAACAACCCGCCTATTTAACGATTACATATTTAAATGTTTGATTTAAATATGGCGTCGTTATTCGGATTTTGGGGTCCGAAATGTCACTTTTTGCAAACGGTCGAATTAGAGCTCAAGACCACTTCCATTGAGTTCAAAATATCGTTTGCAATCTTTTTAAGTATAAGCTTCGATATGTTTGGAGTAAGTCGTAATTGGCTACTTTTTCTAGTTGGGTTTTGGGTTTGGGTTCAGCCCACTAGCTAACTAAACCCACTTAACCCCTCTACTTCAGCCCTCTCCTCTCCATTCACTCTCATTTCATTTCATTTCTTAAGTAAAAACTGAAATGGGGGAAGAGAAAAAGAATTAGGAAATTCCAAGCCCTAGTTTCCTTTGCAAAGCTTGAATCCTTGCTCCAAAATCAAGTAGAAGCCATTGGTAAGCCTCCTCTTCATCTTCTCTATCTCTTTCTCTCTTCAATCTCAGAAATTCCTAAACCTAAATTTAGGAAATACTTGTTTTGATCTTAGATTGAAGCTTGTTGAGTTGAAGTGGAGATTGGTTGATCTTCTCCTTGCAATTGTGCTTCTTCTCCTTTGTTTTTGTGTAAAAAGGTGAGTTTTGAACTCACATCTACTTCTCTTGATTTCATGGGTGTTGGGTATGAATTCCTAACAAGTATGCATGTGCCATTACTTTGGATTTAGAAAGAAATTGCATTTCATTGAAATAGGGGAAGAAGTGCTGGAAAACAGCGTTCGGCCGACCGAGTGCAGGCTTCGGTCGACCGACCTGCTGCCCGGAGCCTTGTTATGCTCCCTGCATCTGGCCGGCCGACCGAGCCCTGTAGTCGGGTCGACCGACCTGCTCTATTTGCCTTGTTCTGCCTGTTTTTGTATATTTTGATTTGTTTTTCGGATTTTATCGATTCAAGTTGCTTTCTAGTGGTTGTTATTGCATATTTGGCTTTGATAACTTACTCTTGACTTCATCCACGGGTTTTTATAAAATAATCTCTCGAATCGCATTTAAAAGCTCGTTTCTCCTATTTATAAATTCTATTTAAAACACACACTTTCGCACGTCGAGTGAAGTGGAAGGGTGATTAAATGCAAAACACGGACCATGAATCTGTGCGTTTATCCTTTCGATTAATCCCCGACCTATTCAATTGATCGTTTTGACCTTCGGGTTTAGTTTACCGATGATATGAGGTAAATTTGTATTGCTTTGACTGTGAAAGTGGCTGACGAATAGTAAACCGTTTAGTGCGAACGAGTGGTTATGGGACATACGTTAACGCTTTTCGGATTCCTTTTCGAGAGTTGTGACACATTCCGCCAGTTAGTGGTGTCCAGTACTGGGTCTCTGACCTTCACCACTACGGTTTGTTGCCTTTAGTATCGCTCCGATGTTGGCCTTATGTGCCGCATGAGTGATATTGGGTTTGTTGCCTTCGGGTATGTTGCCTTCGGGTGTGTGCCTTCGGGTTTGTTGCCCTATATAGTTTTGCTCTGATGTTGGCCTTATGTGCCGCATGGGTGATACTTGGGTTTGGAGTCTTCGGGCTGATGGATCCTTGTTTTTACAGTACTGAGCTCGAGCAATTTTCTGATATTTCATTGATATTATATTCCCTTGGTATCGCCCATCGGTGTTGGTCATTATGAGCCGCATGATGCGTAGCGTTTACCTTGCGGAACTTGTATACCTTATCGGTATTTGTTATTGCCTTTTGGCTTGTTTTGGGATAATTGTATCCTTTGTTTCTATATGTTGCCGATGATATGAGGCTTGTTCTATATGATTCATCTCTTGTTGATGATTGTGTTATCTCCTCTAGAGATATTTATTATACTGTATGACCTTGCAGGTTTATTATTGTTCAGTTTATCTAACTGATTTGTTATCTAGACTGACCCGTGTATTTTATACTCGGGTCAGACCGAGATGTTTCAGGTTAGGTGCTTTTGGGACTTAGCCTATTTTGCTTCCGCATGGACTATTCGCTAGCTTCATTTTGCTATAACGTCTTTTGTGGTCCTTATCTGTTGTAACTCTGATATTTATACTTTTTCGACTCGTCTGTATATTGTGGTTTGCTATACCACTTGATATGTATCATTTTGTATACTCTTTTATGTATCTATATATGTGTATGTGATGATTTACTGTTCTGTGATGTATATTACATTTGAGTTGTTATATTCTGTTCTGATAGATCCTATAGCCATTGTAGTCTTGCTTTAAATATTTATTGAATACGCTGAACTGTTTGTGATTCTACTTTTCGACGTGTTTAGTGAATAGTTAAGGTAAGATTACACATGGTCGCTCCTATCCAGCCTTATTCTCCGTGTTAGCAGACGGTATTATCTATACAATACTCTTTGCTAACGTGGGTATAGAGGTGGGGCGTCACAATCTTATTGAGTAGGATCTGGAGATCATTTATTTCTTTGTCCAGAATTGTTCCAAGGGGCATCTGCGAAGATTGGATCGACCAAGAAGGTTGAAGGCAGCCCAGGATCGACATGAGAGATTTGTGGGTAAGAGACAAAGGAATTCAGAATTTGAAGTCGGAGATTTGGATTTCAAAATTGGGAAATTTAATTTTGGATAAATTTTTCTTCGATCGTAAGAGCTATAAGATTGGCTAAGTTTGAAAGCTAGCTCAGAAGAGTATTGTATCTTTTTGTTTTCTCTTAAGGGTTAAGTGTTTGGTCTACAGGATTGAATTGCCAGTTCGAACGGCTGGGATTCATTATGTATTTCACGCATCTTTGAGGGAGTACGTGTATGGTATATAACTGGTTTTAGAACCAGCAGTTCTGGGAGACTTTTGGAAGTTCATCGGGACTTCTCTGTAGGCCAGTATCCTGTTTAGATTTGTAGATCTAGATATATAGAAGCTCTGAATCTGAGTGGTGTAGTCAGTTTAGATTCTGTAGGGCGAGTATCTCGGTGTTTGTACCTGGGAAACTCTAGGGAATCCTATCTAGAATTTTATCTGGATAGTTAGAATTGTTTGTTTGAATTGGTTGCTATGGTTGCTAGTATTTGGTTGATAGCATATCCTTGCTATTTTAAAATTAAAATCCGTATGGGTTTATTAAATTATCTTTGCTTTTAAATTTCGGGGACGAAATTCTTTTAAGGGGAGGAATGTGATGTCCCGGAAATTTGGGCAGTATTTATTTAATAATTTCCATTAATAATTATTTTAAAATGTGAAATGTTGATTTAATAATCTAATTCAAACAGAAATTATCTTTTGAAAACTCATAATTATTTAGTTTGACAAATGTTATCTTTTCAAAATTTATAATAATGATAATGATAATTTAATTTGGGAATTTTATTCTTTTCAAAGTTAAAAATATTTAAATGATAAAACTATCTTTCTAAGCTATTTTAAAAGATATTATATTTATAATGTATATATGTGTATACATTGTAAATATGGAGTTTGATTTTAATTTAATAAAAATATTTTTAAATTTATAATATATATATATATATGTGTGTGTGTGTATAACTTGTGAATTGGAAAATTTGATTGAAATTAATATAGAAACTTTTCAAAAGCTTAGTTTTAAAAAAAATCTATCTTATATCTTCAAAAGTAATTAAAATAAATACTTATTTGTTTAAAAAAATAATAGTTTAAATTGTATATTATAATAAAAGTTTATTTTTGTTTACTTTTAAAGATTGGTTTTTGAAATAAATTTAGTTATACATTAAAGTACAATATTTTAGTTTGGAATTTTGAAATAAAATTTAATTCAATATCATTTTCATTTTAAAAATTTTCTTTCTTGAAAATTTAGCTTTAAAAATATTAGTTTAAAAATTTACAAATAAACATTTAAAATATGTAATTTTATAAAGGAAATTTAGATGTAAACATTTAAAGGCTAAGTGGAAATAAACATTTAAAAAACATGATAACATAAATAAGAAATGGATTTAAAAATATTTATAAAATTAAGAAAAAAAATTTAATATTAAAATGTAACATGTGCAAAACATTTAACTCTCAAGAAAGACACTTGTAAATCACTCTACATGCTAATGTAACAATTGGCATTTGTTTTATTTATTTTTGAAAATTTTTTATTAAAAATATATTAAGTAAAAAACTTGGCAATTCATAATTGTTCAAACATCTTAAAATATCAAATCAGGTTTATAACTTGAATGCTTATATGAAATCATGATTTTTAAAACTAAAATCACATTTTTTTAGTTAAGTATTGAATGAGCATTACAGGGTTGAACAGAAAGTGGATTTTGGGGTTTATCTGATGATCTAGTGGATCTGGAATGTTGTAGTTCTTCCTGGAGGTGGAGGAATGATTGGTGAGTGGAGGAAAAATGGCAGGTGGATGTTTAGAGATTGGTGGCGGTGGTGGTTTTTCATTTCAGTTTCTAAACCTAGTTTTCTAGTGGTCGAAATTTGGATGCTTCTAGTTTCCTCTGGTGCATCGAGTGTTATAGGGTTTTGGGGATTGGAAGAGGGGATGTAAGCGAAGGGTTGGCCGGAGTCGCTGGTGCTCTGATGGTCGGAGACGAGTTGACGAGGTGTTGACAAGTTTGGGCATTGTTGCAGTGTCGAGTTCCAGGTTTGCTTGGTTAACTCGATTTTGATTTCGAGCTACTGTGTGAATTCTGATGGCCGTGATCATGTTCAGAGATGGTCGGCGACATGGTGTAGGTGGTGATAATGGCTGGAAGTTGCCAGAGCCACGGTGCATGTGCACCGTGCATATTTTAGTTCTGGTGAACTTTTGGGTTGAGCAGAGAAAGGAACTTGAGTTTTACTCGAGTAGATCGAGTATTTTACTTGAAGCATTTAGGGTTTTGTCTCGAGGCATGAATAGGTGGTCTCGGGTCAATGTTGGTTTCAGGTTTTATAACCTGACAGTATTAAGCTTTTTTAAAATTTAAATGAAAAATTAAATTTTAAAGCAGGATTTAAAACAGGGGTTTTAAATTCAAAGTTTAAGTTTGGATCCAATTGAACTTTTGAATTCTATGTTTTAAAATGAAAATTTTAAATTTAAAACAAGATTTAAATTAAGTTTAAATATGAGTTCAAGTTTACTATGAATCCAAATCTTGAATTTAAATCAGTTTTGTAAATTTAAATGTTGAACAAGTTTAAATGTTTTAAGTAGATTTTAAAAAGTGAATTTGTTTTCAAATAAATGTTTAAACTTGATAAAATTCTTTATAAAAGGTTTCCTTTAATATTTGAATGAAAAGTTATGAAGTGTTTAACTCAAATTTGGAAGTTAAATAATCAATTTATTTAAAGCTTGATTTCTTTTAATAAAATAAAGTATTTTAGCTTAAACTTTTTCTCATATAAGTATCTTATATAAGTAATGAATGTTCTTTACATTTATTTTAAGGTTTATAAATTTATTTAAATTTGGATAAATGTTTAAATGGTTCAACATTTTGAGTCTTAAATTCAAAATGGAATTTGAATTTAAATTTAGAAGTGTAATGTTTTAAATACACTTGAATGTTAGTGAAGTCATTAAAAAGTAAATGAATTATCTTAGAAATAATTAAGGTAATAAAAGGATTTAATTTATAAGAGAATTAAGGAATGATTTTTTTATTTGATTTTAAATTAATGATTTAGATTAATTTATAATTAGAGATGATTAATAATGATTAATCTAAGATAAATTTCTTAAGAAAGTAATTAAATAAAATGTTATTAGTTAATAAAGATAGTTATCTAAGGATTATTAAGTAATTAATTAATGTGATTAATTAATTGAAGATAATCAATTGTAAATTGTTAAGCATAATTACTTGATAAAAGTAATTAAGGGATTAATTACTTATTGAAATTAATTACCATAATGTGATTAGTTTAAGTTAATTTATTTAGTTTAATTGATTTAAGAAAATCGTTGGATGATTTAATAAGAGCAATTACTTAATGTAATTAATGGAGCATAATTACTTAGGGAAGTAATAAATGATAATTACTGGAATGTAATTAGTGAAAGATGATTTATAATGAAGTAATTTGGGTAATTACTTTTGTAATTAATCAAGGGATTAATTAATGGAGATAATTAATTATGGGATAACTAATTTGTTAATGAGTAATTAATAGTAGTTAATTACTGGATTGAAATTAATCAACGGTGATTAATAATTGTATTTTAAATTTTAGATTAATTACTAAATGTAATTAATTTAAATAAAGTAATTAATTTAAATATAAATTAGAGATCATTAATTAATATAATTAATGATGTAATTAAGAATTGTTTAATTAAGGAATAATTAATAATAAAGTGGTTAATTAATGTAATTAATTAAGAATAAATGTTATTAATTATAGTTAATTAATAAATGAAGTAATCAAATGTTAATTACTAATGATTAAGGTTAATTAATTTGTGAAATTAATTAAACACTAATTACTTATTGTAATTAGAGAATGATTAATCAAAGATGTTTAATCAAGATGAATACTTAGAAAATGATTAATTAACTAGATTAATTAATTAATGGATATATAAGCAGGATTTGTAGATGTAGTAATTAATTTAATTTACTCTAAATTAATTAGAGATAGAAGTAATTAATTTAATTCATTTTAAATTAATTATAGATGATGGTTAATAAATCATTTCTTATGGATGATATTGATATTTCATTGAATGGTTGTGATCTCACTAATGAGATGAGTAATATCTATATGATATGGATGCCTCGTTAAAGTATGATAATATGGATTATCTGTTTGTGATGATAATACGGATTATCTGTTTATGATGGAAATGTGATTATCTATTGTGATATGTGAATTATCTATCTGTGTGTATATAGATAATGATGAATTGAATTAATTGTTCAAACTAAAATCACTTGGACATTAAGATGGCGTTTGGATTTCGATGAGACCGGGATCGGGTTTTCAAATTTGGAATTACGAAAACCACATCGATCCAAATTAAACGTTAGGTCGTGAATCTCAAGTGAAGAGTGAAGACTCGAGGTGTAAGGACTATTCGTGTTAATACTATAAGGGTGATTCCAATACGAGTTTAACGGGGGTAGTACTTTCAGGTTCGAGATTAAGATTCAGAGTGCAAGGGCTATTGTCGTTAACTCTGAGGGTGATTCCAAAATGAGTGTAACGAGATAGTGCCTTCGGTTTCGTTCGAACCCGGAACGAACTTGTATGAATTAAATGCTTTCAGAACATCGTCAGGTGGACGATGAGCATTCTAAGATTGGTGTGTCCTATAAAGGTAATCGTAGCCTCATGCCTCATCAACCGGGAATGGCTAAAACAGGGGAGGTGCAGCAAGGCTAAGTGGGTCATGCCCAAGTAGGACGAGATTTACCCCTGTCTAGAGGTCCCTTTTTATTTCGACTGTGTGGCCAGTTGGCGACGGCCTTCTGCGGGGTTGTCATGTTCGGGACTGTCCAGTAAGGGATGGTTCCGACTTTGTGTTGCAGGGGATTGGGAGTAATCCTCGGTACGGTGATCTAGGCCCCGTACTTTGACGGGCGGTACCCCAGTAGCCCTGCCATTGATGGAAACCCATTCTTCCTACGTGCCCTTTACGGTTTTGATTGTATTACCCACTTTTGTGGCTAGTAGCTAGAATTTAATCATGTAACAATTTCGGCTATTTCTTATTTACTTGAAAACCCTAGAACCTATTATAATATCACTGGATTTCCTATCAAATGTTTCGGTTAGCGTAAGGTAAAAACTTTCCATTTTTATTTATGGGAAGTCTTGCGTGATACCTTTTGTTTTCAAAGGATTTACAAAGTTAAGCAACATTAAAAACCCGTTTACTCACACCAGACCCCTGTCTAACCCAAGTGTTTATTTTCTGTTTTATTAAACTCTTGGGTACTCATATTATGTATGAGTAGTCAAGGGATTCAGGATTGGTTTGACAAGTTCTGGAGGAGAAATGGAGCAGGAGGCTTCAGCGAGTAGATATACATAGCGTTTCCGCTGTGTTAGTATCATATCTGTTTTCTGTGATGTACTTGAATTGTAATAACTAGACAAGTGTTTATAACTGTCTAGTTTGTGTTGTATTAGCTATATAACTCTGATGTATATGATACTATGTAATATTTTATGTGATACAATATAATTTATTCGTTCCGCTGTGAGATTCTGATGTTGTTTGTTTCTTTCTTTCCTATCTTTTCTCTTTTCTATCCCTTTCTTTCTTCTTAATGATGCGTCTTTCTATGGAATGAAAGGCGGGTCGTTACAAAATTATTTTAAATAAAAATATTTAACAACTCCAAGTGGATCCGTGAAGGCCTAAAGGGAAGAGCTAAGGATGAGAGGTAAGTGATTGTAATTATTTTAAATTTCTTTAAGTAATTTAAAATAATAAGGATTCAAATAGTTGCAGTTTTACTATGATTTTTGGAATAGCCTTTTAAGTAATTTATTTGCAGTTTTTAGAATTATTTTCAGTCTATTCCTTCTAGCTATTCTTTTCAGTTAATTTTAGTTTATTGTTGTTAATTATAGCCTTTTCATTTAATTACATTTATTTACAGTATTTTAGTTTTTGTTATTTATGCGTTATTTACATCTTCTTCTTACGCTTTGGATTTCCTTCTATTTTCAGTTTTCTTTTATTTCTCCTTCTTCCTCTTCATGTGTAGATTAGAATAAAATTAACATGAAATTGGATTAAATTATAAGAAATTTGAAATAATGGAATATGAGATGTAAATCACAGAGACTGTAATATAATTAGAATTGGGCTGAAATTATGCCTAATAACGATATTAATTGGACTGAATTAAGAAGATTGGCCTAGTTATAACTTATAATGATAACTAAAAAGAATGAAAGAAGAAAGAGGCTTATTTTCACACTTAGACCTTGGGTTAAGTAATAAGCATGATTATAACATAAGTTATAAAATGGTAAACTATGGAAACTATGGCGCTTATTTTAAGACTTAGGATAAATTAATAAGCAATAATAGCAATTGATAAAAATAAAGGCTTTTTTAAATATATCTAAGTTAATAAGCAAAGATAAGAATAGGACCTATACCAAATAGCATTCCCTAATATTTCTATGGTTATGGTGTTTCACATAATCCTGAAGTGAGACCAGGTGCTTCAGAAAATCCTGAAGTGAGGCGAGGGGTACACTTATGCTTATAGTGGTATTAAACGGTCGATCGATGGTAGTTCAAATCAGGGGTGTTTGAACAAGGAGCGCAACTAGATTATTGTATGATAGGGACCAGTACCAACAGCATTTCTCTTATTTTTCTATGGACACAGTGGTTCACATAACCCTTAAGTGAGACGAGGTGCTTCACATAAACCTAAAGTGAGGCGAGGGGCACGCTTATGCTGGCTAGGGTATATAAAAGGTCAAAAGAGGGAGCAATGGGTAGCATGGGCATGGTGGAAGTTACGCATGCGACTTCCATTTCGGTGCTCGGTAATCACTATGAGTTCCAAGCACTTAGTAAATGTGTCTTTCTTAGACACCAAAGTCTACTATGTAGGGAAACGTCCGGTCCACGGTAGATTCTATGGAGTAGCAGGCAGATCAAAGGGTAGAATTAGGAATTTAGCCTAATCAAAGCAGCTATCAAGGACAAGTGCAAAATATCAAAGTTAACCTGTCTTATTAATTGAGAACTAGTTAATTCGTATCTATTTCTACCTTTATATCTTTCCAGTTTCTTTTGTTTCCTTTTATATATACTAGAACTATTGAAGAGCCTATTACTTTTATTTTAGTCAAAGATTCTAGTAGTTACTATCATTCACCAGACTAAACCTTTAGTCTGGTCCACTCCTCTATTTTCTCCTTTTTCCTCATAGGCAATCAAGGGAAAGGGCAGTATATTGCAGTTGCTCAGAGGTTTCTTGGAGAAGATTTTGCTATGTATTTCCTTACTTTTATTTTCGTTTTTATTTCTTTGTACTGGCACTTGAGAGAGATATTTATACTCTGATTTTTGTTAAGCCTACTAGTATTTATTTCGTGATACATATTAGGTTTTGAGACATGTATGCTGTATTTGGTATTTGACCTAAGCAATTGTGAAGTTTTTGTTTTGAATAAGTTATTATTTTAGTTTCTACTGTTTTTACCTGATTTTGTCTTGTGAATCTTAGTCTCTATTAGTTTCGGTTATATCTACAACGCACCAAGCCTTTTAATGTGTCCTTTTGGATATATTTATAAGTGGGGGGTGTTTCACATGGTATCAGAACCTAAGGTTGCAAGATTTCTAAAAATTTATTTTAGAAGTAAAAGTATCTTCCAAATAACTTCTTTTAAAAGTTATTTTTCAGAAAGGAACTCTTAGAAATATTTTTTAAGTGTAAAAGAGTTTTTATAAAAATCCCCTCCAAGTCCAGTGTAATCTTCTTCCAATTCTTTCGAGCCTAAATTCTCTCTTTTCTGTATAGAATGGCTGATTGGTTCCATAGAGCTACAGTACCAAAGGTGCAAGGGAAAATGCCTAATACAACACCGGAAGGCGGAAATCCCTTTAATCCACCCACATCGACCTCATTTTCTAAGCTATGCAAGGACTTCGCTAACATAAGAGGCAGAATGTTTTCTGGCACTGAGGATTCCAGGAAGACATGGGTTAGTTTTGAGAATATGGAGCAAAGGTTTAGGCATTTAGGTTTGGAGGACCGATAGAGTGTTTAGCCTACATCCAAAAGAGGGACCTTGAGAAGGTTCCTACAAGCTTTAAGAAGCAGTGGAAGGATAAGGACAAGAGGAAAGAGGGAGGACCTCAAAAGCGAATTAAGAAAAGTAAGAAATGTAAGCATCGTAGAATGACTGGTCATTGCACAAAAGACTGTAAGAAGGCGGGAATGAAGGGATGGTGTTTCAATTATGGGCAGCTTGGTCACTTTAGTAGGATTCATCCTTAGAAAATGTGGCAGGCAGCGAATGCACTTGCAGCACCGATTCAGACTTTGGGTACAACACCTTCCAACAGCAGATCAAATCAAGGTAGGAAAATTTGATTTCTATTTCTGATTTTTCCATTTGGACTCTTTTCGACTCTAGAGAATTACACTCTTTCATCCCTAGTTCTCTAGTAGATTGTTTGAACTTAGACATTTCTTTAATAGCAGAACCCATCTTTGTTTCAAACCCTATAGGAAGATCGACACCCTTGTTTATGGTTGGTAGGGGTTTGAAAATTTATATCCTAGGCATAGAATTCTATTGTGACGCCTATGTTTTGGGATTCTAGGGGTATGGGAAGATTCTGGGAATGGATTGGCTATCCACACATGGAGCTATATTAGATTGCGAGAGGAGAGTCGTTAGACTAGAGACAGGCATCAGTAGGACTCTCGAGATTTCTTGCAACCTGTAAGAGTCAGTTATGTTGAGCTTCCTAATTCATCATCATTAGAGTTAGATTCGGTTCCTGTCGTCAGAGATTTTCTAGACATCTTTGAGGAGGTTAGGGAACTACCCTCCTAAGAGAGAGATTGACTTCATCATTTATTTTGCTAACTAGTAGCATTACCCGTAGAGCATATGGTGCCAAGGGAAAGGAAGGTATTGAGCAAGCAGATCCGTGAGCTTTGGAAAAAGGTTTCATAAGAAGAAACATATCGAAATAGGGAGCACCAGTCTTCTTCACTACTAAAGCAGGTGGTTCCCTTCGAGTTTGCATTGACTATAAAGAATTGAATAAGCTCACAAAGAAGAACCATTATCCACTCTCTAAGATAGATGATCTTTTTGACCAGTTAGCTGGCTCTTTAGTATTCTCCCAGCTTGATTTGGCCACTGGATTCCATCAGCATAGGGTTGCTGATGATGGCATATATAAGATTGTATTTAGGACACCAGATAGATTCTTTGAGTGGTTAGTCATGTATTTTGGGTTAACCAATGTCCCAGCCTATTCTATAGACTTGATAAACCATGTTTTTAGAGATGTCCTAAAATAAAGTCCGGAGTGGTATTCGTGGTCGATATTTTGGTGTTTTCCAAGAAGTATGGGAGAGCATGTTATTGGTCAAAAGGAAGTTCTTTGTATTCTTCATGTTCGTCAGTTGAGAGAAAAGTTCTTAAAGTATCACTTTTGGTATAAGGAAGCGTGTTTCTTGGGGCATAGTGAATGTCTACACATAGAATAAGTTTGATAAATAGTTTTGTACATTTAGGTTCAGATTGTGGAAGTTCAAAGAGAGGTAGGAAAGAATTTGAGATGTACAATAGAAAAGGAGAAAAACCACGTGTAGATAATTACAGAAATTATAATTGTTTTATATAAGTGGATTTAACGGTTGTACCTTAAAATAAATCTAACAAAAGACTATAGTAGGGAAATGAGATTTCCAAGGTTTAAGAAAATTACTCCTAGATTAGTAAGGACAAAATCCAATTTTATGCCAAGCCTAACAAAATGAAAATTTTGAAATTTAAAAAAGTAGAAAAAATGTAATTGTTAGAATAAAAAAATTTCCTTGTAAATATTTTCTTTTAGAAAATAAATATGGGGTTTTTGAAGAATGGCATGAAATTTAAGTTGGTTTTTATATAATGAAAAGTTGGAATTCTTTTTAA
This sequence comes from Allium cepa, assembly GCA_030765085.1. NCBI lineage: Eukaryota > Viridiplantae > Streptophyta > Magnoliopsida > Asparagales > Amaryllidaceae > Allium > Allium cepa. The sequence continues at coordinate 815,683,461 of CM060940.1, read as the reverse complement.
AGAATAATGGAGAGAGAGAGTGTGTGTGTGTGTGTGTGTGTGTAACTCACTAGTTTCATTGTATATAAACAAAGATTTTAAACATAAAAACCTAGAGTGTATCAAGTATCGAAAACGTAGATTACAACTTTTATTGTTGTAATAAATGTTTTCGTGAAAAATTAGTGGAGCATAAGCCATAACACTATTGTCACCGTAAACGGATCCCAAGAGAAATATTATTACATAGGTATATAAGATTTATTGGTATTTATTTAATTGAATCCATACACTAGAATTTTTTTGGGTTGTAGTAACGGTGTTTTACACAACATCCGTTTTAACCTAAATAAAAATGTATTTTAAAAGGTAATTTCTAAGTAAAGAAAAAAATGGTTTGTAAAGTACACTTATTATTTTTAATAAGTATAAGGAAGTGTTTTCAGTTATGGAAATATTAAAATAGTTTTGAAAATGAGTTTTCTGAAAGGAAAATGTGTAAGTTAGATATTAGAAAATATTTATCATGAAAGAATACAAAGTAAAAATTCTTTATTCTAAGAATAATGGTATGATTTTCTATGAAACCAATAAAAAAATGTTTTGTGCAAGTTACAGGCAATACGTGAAAGAGATATGCAAGGTATGAAAAGCACCATATTTTGTATAGCCTGTTTCTAAAATCATAAAATAAGTTCCTTGTAATTTCACACAAACATGAAATTCTCTTTTAAAAGGTTCATAGAAGATTTTAGCGTTAATAATTTCTCATTTAAGAAATTAGTTCTAACATATTAAGGTATGACACCATGAGGTATAATAATAAGATGTTTTGAAACGCATGAAAATAGTTTAAAGATATTTTAAAAGAAAATTGTTTGGCGAAAAAGTAAATAAGTTTTTGGAAATGAAAACTTAATAAAAGTAGAATTTGAAAATTCAAATTTTTATAGAAAACTGAAAAAGTCTTTAAAAGAAAATGGGGAATAAGTTTTGGACTTAGACTTTGAAAGTTTTTTCCTCCAGGGAATAATATTAAGTAAACAAGTATTTCTGAATTTAATAGAAACTCAAAAGTAACAATTTTTGAAGACAAAGATTTCGGGTTTTGATGTAGTGAAAATTTAGAAGTCTTAGTTTTGGAATGATAAATACCTAACCAAACTCTTATAAATATGGAGTATAGAGAAAACATTTCCTAGGTGTAACGAAAAAAGTGCGAGACCATGTAAGGGATAGTAATGATTACTTTTGGAAGTAATGATAGAAGTTCCTGTGGAATGTACATGGTACTAGTAAGGACCTAAGAATGTTGATTCATGTATGCAAACTAAAGAAGAATGTAGAGTGAAAGAAGTAAGATTTTAATGCACACATGGTTGAGGACATATTTTTTTTATTTTTAAGAAACTTGGGAAAAGCGTCTTTTGTTAAAAGGATCCTCATGTGATAGTAACATTAGAGTGGAACCTTTCAAAGCTTTTTATGAAAGACCACGCAAATCGCCTTCATGTTGGAAAGGTCTACAGAGGGATTGCCTTGGTTCCAACATAGTTAAGAAGGCTTCGGGGGGATTGGTTTGATTGGGAGAAAATTCGTATTTTGTATCCACATTCCTTTGATAATAAGTTTTCGAATTTTCTATTTTCCATCTATAGTTTTGAATAGGTTCTTTCCTTTATTATCCTATGGGAGGATAAAACTTAGGATTTAACCTATGGATGGTGGGATTTGATGTAAACATGTTATTAGAACATGTTATGAATGATGTATGCTAGTGGTTGCAAGTGTTTGCTAGTGGTTGCTAATACGCATATAGGTACACTAGACACTATTATTCTTAGGTATTGGTCTAACTAGGACACTAGAACATATGCATATGGATGTGTGCATATTTTTATTCTATTTTTCATGGTTGCTATAAATGAATGATTATCACATGATTGTTGCATTTGAATGATGTTTGTAGCACGCATATAGAACTATAGTTGTTATTAGGGAATTATTGCATTCATTTGGATACATAGCACAGACATGATGCATAAAAAGAGGTCAACTGAATCAGTGGACCACCTAATCTTTTGCATTAGATAAGAACATTTACACTACATTAATTGCATGAGTATCATAAAATACAATAGAAAAACTTAAGGACAATGCGTGAATCATCGAGATTAAGTAGTTGGTTATAGAATTGGATGGAAACATTTATTACATTCTTTTATCCGTAGATATTTCAGGGATGAAATCCCTTAAGGAGGGAAGAATGTAACAACCAAAAATTTAACCTATAACAACCCGCATATTTGACGATTGTATATCTAAATGTTTTATTTGAATATAGCATCATTAGTCGGATTAAAATCCAAAATGCTACTTTTCGTAAACTGTCGAATTAGGACTCGAGACCACTTCCATTGAGTCCAAAATGGCGTTTGCGACCTTTTTGAGTATAAACATCTATATGTTTGGAGTTGAGTAGAATTTTGCTATTTTTCTATTGGGCTTCGCATTTGGGTTTCAGCCCTTGAACTCATCTAATACCCTAACTCTTCTTTAACTCCTCTTCACTCATTCTATTTTTTTCTAATACTCAAACCAAAAGAAAAATTGGGGAAGAGATAGGAAATTAGAATTCCTAAACCCTAGTTTTGCTAGGAAATTCAAGTTATTGCTCTGAAATCAAAGAGAAGCTTAGGTAAGAATCTTCTTCATCTTCTCCATCTCAATCTCTCTTCAATTTTTAGAAATTCCTGTAACTTAACTTAGGAAATTCATTTTATTTGATAATAGATTGAAGATTCTTGAGGTGTTGTTGAAGAGAAATCAATCTTTGCTTGTTTTAGAGCTCCTCATTTCTATATTTGGGTTTAAAAGTGAGTTTTTGATTTCACATATACGTCTATAACTTTCATTGTTGTTAGTATGAATTCCTAACATTTATTCATGATCGTTTGATTTTGATTTGAATTGATTTGGTGAATTTTTCAAATTTTGGTGCTTTGAAGTCAAAATCTTTATAGATCCTATCTTGGATATTTGGACAGGTTATTTGGGGTATATCGAAGAGCCTATAAGGCTGGATTGTTACTTGGCATAAATCCCTAGTCCCCGTTGCTCGTCCGATCGCTTCCGAATCATTTTGGCCATCATTGGCCTAGGCAAAATGTTTCCCAGAACAGGCAACCAGACGTCTGTATGTCAAGTCCAAACGTCTGGCTAGGGTCCCTGAAGAAAAAAAAATAAGAACGCAAAAAATAAAATGTAAAAGAATAATTCTAGACGTCTGATTTATTGGTCCAGACATCTGGTTAGGGTTCAAACGCCTGAATTGAGTTCGGACGTTTGGAAGGTTTTCTGGAATATTTTTAGAACCCAAATCCAAACGTCTGGATGAACCCCTAGACGTCTAGAACTATCCAGTTTTGCCTTCTTGTCTATTTCTTGAATGAATTTCCAATGTTTATCCATTTTCGTTGATCCAATTAGTTGTTATCACTTGACTTTGATGACTTCTTTTATGGATTTTTGGGAATATCCATTGATGGACTTGATATCGATTTCTTTGGATTTGATTCACGTCTTCAAATGTGAATTTTTGGTGATCGATTGTTTTAACAATCGTTTTCTGTGATCTGTCACTTTAAAAAACAAAGGTTTCTATACTAATAGCAAATATTCAAACTTTTTCATCAAAACGATTTCAACATTTACGTTCAATATCAAGCTCGCTTTTAAAACCATTTTCCAATCTAATAGTATATACAAACCTTCACCTCATTCGTTCGAGAAATCTAATTAAACGATTGAGCAGAACAAGTGGTAAGAAACACTTGCGTTTACTTTGTCGGTTAATTCTTGGACTTGTTCGATTGAACTCTTGTGACAATTTACAAGTGAAAATCTACAATTTGTTCGTAAATACTTAAGTTAAGCCAGTGGTTATGGACATGAAGCTAAACTCATCTATTTACTAGCTTAGTGTAATTTACACTTTTTATTGATCAATGGTGATCATTTTATGGTTTAGACTAGCGATATGCGATGTCTCTTTGTCCACATAGGGGACTGTACCTCGTTTTATTGAGCTTTGTCTCATTTCTTTTATAGGCTAATGACCTATGTGTTCTTTGGAGTTTCGACTTATTTTTATGGGCTAGCGACCCATGTTCTTTTATGGATTTCGGTTCATCGGATGTACCATTATTGTACTACGTTGTTGTTCCGACTTATCAAGATCATCGGATGTACCGTTATTCTATTACATTGTTGTTTCGACTTATCAGTTCCATCAGGCATACCGTTATTGTACTACGTCGTTGTTCCGAATTATTGGAGTTTTAGGTCCATTAGGAATACCGTTATTATACTACGCCGATGTTCTGAATTATTCGAGTATCTGGTTTCTTGGATGTACTGTTATTGTACTACGTCATTGCATCGGCTCTAGGGTTAGCGACCATGGGATAACGACCCGTTTGTGATACACATGTTGGTGAGTTTTTATGCTCCCATTTGTGATAGGCCTCCCCCTTAGTGATTTCTGGATTTCTAATTGGTTATTTTCTTGAATTTGTGTTTCACCAATTTTTTTCGTTTGGCATTGATATGTTTGTCAATATTTGTGGTTTGGTGAATAACATAAGAATATGACATTCTTTTTGGTGTTTGAGATTCTTGAGATATTAAATGATTTTTTTGTTGTTAAATGTATTCTTGTCACAGTATAACATTATTATTATCATACATTTTTGTCATATCTCTTATCCTATCTCATTTTATCTGATATTTATAGCTAGACTGATCCGTTTATTATTTTCTTCTTAAATAATATTCGGGTCAGATAGAGGTATTTCAGGTGCTTCTGCTTGACTTCTTATCTGGGTCTGTCATCTGACTTTTGGCTAACTTCTAGTACAGTAGTTTTGTTTTTATACATTCGAGATAGAGACTCCTTAATGTATACATATTCTTTTGTCTAGCTCTTATACCTATTCTTTTGTGATGTAGTGGATCTTGCATGACCATTACTTTGATGTACACTTCTATGTGTTTTATTCATATCTGTTTCCGCCTTTGTGATATGAATACCTGTGACTGATTTTGTGTTATGTTTATTTTGTATTGGTTTTCGAAGACCACATAGCCGTTGTGTAGTAGCCTTGAGTTTGTATCCGTATAAAGTGATATTTTATCTGGCATATCGGTACTCGCACAAAGCAATTTCATAGATGGTCGCTCCTCAACAGCCTTATTCTTCATACTAGTCGACGACATTACCCCATAGTGTCCTTGGCTAGTGTGGATATAGAGGTGGGGCGTCACAGCTTAGTATCAGAGCCAAACTTTGGAACAATATAGAATAATTTAGCAAGGATCATTGTCCTAAGTCTTTCATAGGAACGTGCCTTAGGATTTATTCGAGTCTTTGGGCCCATTCTATCCTATTTTCTTTTATGTTTCCTTGTTTTATCAATCATGATTGTTTGATATTCGTTCTGAGAATAACTTTTTTCTTCTTCTTTCTTTCTTTCTTTCTTAAAGAAGAGAAACAGTTAGATTCGGCCATCCCTGTGCCGGTCAATCTAGTGCTACTTCTCAGGATGGAGTATTTATGTCTGCTTGGCAGCTTTTAGATCTTGTAAAGAATGCTCAAGCTATCGGACCCATTCCGGAGCCTACTTATCCTAGATCTGGGTTTGCACGCTTGTGCAGAGATTATACCGATTTGGGTGGAAGGTCATTCGAGGGATCCGAAAGTGTTATAGAAATCCAAGCTTGGCTTAGATCATGCGACCGCATCCTTTCTCGCATGAATCTTATTGATCTCCATCGAGTTCAAATGGCTTCTAGCATGCTCCAAGAAAGAGCATTAGATTGGTATGAGCTTTTGATTTCGGAGACTATCGAAGCGGATCTTACTTGGGAGCAATTCCAAGAAAAGTTCGGGTTGAAGTTTGTGCCGAAAGCTGAAAAGGTAACTTTGGCCCGGCGCTTTATTGACCTTGTTCAAGGTGAATCTTCTGTGACAGACTATGTCGCATCTTTTGAATCTCTCTCTAAATATGGGGCCGAGTATATTAATACCCCATTGAAGAAAAATCAGAGGTTTGTCTATGCGTTGAATAAGAACCTCAAAAAGCCTCTACTCTTGAAACTAAAAATTTCTTTTGATCAGCTTGTTGATTTCATTCTTCAACTTGAAGTGGCCGATAAAGAAAGCGATGTTGATGTTGTGGGTGCCAAACAGAACTTCAACATCAACAAGAAGAGGCCTATTAAGTTCAAGCCTAATCCTAACAAGAAATGGAAACAAGCAACTTCGGTAGCAAGGACTCCTACCTCTAGTCGTGGACAATGCTACAATTGTGGTTCTAAGGACCATTATGCTAATAGGTGTCTGAAACCCCTTATTTGTCGTGATTGCAAAAGTTTGGGTCATCTTCTATCTTCATGTCCCAAACTTCCAAGCAAGAAAGAGGGAAAACTAAATAATGTGGAAGCACCTAGTAACACTTCACTTGGTCAAGGTATTTCTTATTCTATCCTTGATGGAATTACTATGTTTCATGATCATCCTATTCGAGTTCTTTTTGACACGGGTGCATCCCACTCTTTTATATCAAAAGAACTTGTTGATACTTTGTCTTTAAATGTTATGTGCTTGATCACTTTTTTGTGAATTGCGAATTCGGTTGGTGGATCCACGACACTCAGTTTGCTTTGTAAAGATATCGAGATTATTTTGTGATTATTCTTTCCGAGCCGATTTGCATGTTATGCATTACTTAGGCTTCGAAATGATTTGGGAATGGATTGGCTAAACCGTTATGAAGCCCATATCCTATGTCCTGAGAGGACTATTCACCTTCGACATCCTCAATCTGTCAAGCATATTTCTGTTGTTCTTAAAGATTCAGATTCTAATTCGGTGGCATCCTAATATTCTCTAAACCCTCGTGATGACGATAATGATGACAGGAAGATGTCATTTCCCTCATTCACATTGTTTGTGAATTTCCCGACATATTTGAGCCCGTTTTAGAATTACCACCTAAGCGATCGATTGAGTTTAGAATTGATATATTCGCTAGAGCTCTACCTATCACTCGTCCTCCTTATCGTATGTCCAATAAGGAAAATGAGGATATACGTAAACAATTCCCTGAATTGGAAACAAAACAATTTATTCATTTTAGTTCCTCTCCTTGGGGAGCTTCAGCTATTTTTGTGAATAAATCCGATGGTACACCTAGGCTTTGCATTGACTACCGCAAGCTTAATGACCTCACCATCAAGAATAAATATCCCTTACCTCGGATTGATGATTTATTTGATCAACTTAGTGGTGCTAGAGTCTTTTTGCAATTAGACTTAGCAACCGGTTTTCATCAGCTTCGTATTGCATAGGATAGCATTCCTTTGACATCGTTCCGTACTCATTATGGATCGTATGAATGGCTTGTTATGCCATTTGGTTTGATGAATCCTCCAACTTATTTCGTTGACCTTATGAATCGAGTTTTTCAAAGACTTCGTCGATCGATTTGTTCTCATCTTTACAGATTATATTCTTTTTTATTCTAACACCGAGGAAGAGCATGAAAAACATCTTCGGATCGTGTTAGAAACTTTGAGGAGCAATCAATTGAAAGGAAAATTTCTAAGTGCCACTTTTGGCAATCTCACGTGAAATTTATTGAGCATATTATTTCTGAATCTGGAATTTCCATGGATCCTTTAAAGGTTGAAGCGATTCAAAATTAGAAGAGACCAGAGAGTGTGACAGAAATTTGTAACTTTCTTGGATTAGCGGGCTATTACCGTCGGTTCATAAAAGATTTTTCTGAAATTTCTATGCCTCTTACTATTTTGACAAAGAAGGGAGTTAAGTACATTTGGTTAAACAAATGTGAAGCTTCATTTCATAAATTAAAAGAACTCCTTTCCGATGCTCTTATTCTTGTGATTTCCGAGGGGAATCAATACTTTATTGTTTATACCGATGCTAGTCATGTTGGTTTGTGAGTCGTTCTCATGCAAAGGGAAAGCGTTATCGCTTATGCTTCTAGACAATTAAAGCCTGCCGAGACTAGATATGTCACTCATGATTTAGAGCTCACGACTATTGTTTTCGCCCTTAGAATTTGGCGTCATTATCTTTTGGGAGAGAAATAACACCGATCATAAATCTTTGAAGTATTTATTTTCTCAAAAGGAACTTAATTTGCATCAACAATGTTGGCTCGAGTTCCTTGTATCTTATGGTCTTGATATTCTTTATACTCCTGGAAAGGAAAATCGTGTTGTTGATGCCCTTTGTCGTAAGCAACACGTGGTTGTTTTTAGGATGATATCTGAATGGAATAATCCCAAGACTTTGTCTACTTGTGAGATTCGAGATCGTGATCCAATTCATGTTGATATCTTGTTTTATGTAGCCTTAAGGCTTATTCGTCTGTTTTAGACCGCATTCTTGATGCTCAAAAGCATGATCCCGAATTGGCTCATCTTAGCCAAAGTTGTCGGGATAGTATAATGATGGTTTGAAAGACTTTGAAATCGATGCTCGTAGCGGCATTCGAAAATTTGGTAGACTTATCGTGCCAAATATTAGTGATCTTCGTAAAGACATTTTAGAGGATTTCCATCGTTCTAAATTTACCATTCATCCCGGCAGTAGTAAAATATAAGCGGATATGAAGTGACTTTATTATTGGGATGGAATGAAATTTGATATTGCTAACTTCATTAAGTGTTTCATAACTTGCCAACTCATAAAGGCCAAGCATCAAAGGCCTGATTGGTTGTTGCAACCTTTGGATATTCATGTATTGAAGTGGGATCAAGTCTCCAAGGACTTTATTGACAGTCTTCCTCAATCGGGTCATGACAGCTTATGGATGGTTGTGGATAAACTTACAAAATCCGCCCATTTTATTCCCGTTCGGTCTAATCGGACCGTGCCTCTTTTGGCCAAACTCTATGTTAAAGAAATCATTAAATTGCATGGAGTTCCTACTTCTATTGTTAGTGATCGTGATCCATTATTTACTAGTGGATTTTGGAAGAGTCTTCAAAAAGTTTTGGGAACAAAGCTTAATTTTAGCACCGCTTATCATCCTTAGTTCGATGCATAAACCGAGCGTGTGAATCAAACTCTTGAAGATCTTCTTCGTGCATATGTTCTTGATTTTGGTGGAAGTTGGGAAGATCATAATTCTTTTGTTGAGTTTTTCTGTAATAATAGCTTCCAATCTAGTATTGGTATGGCACATTTCGAGGCACTTTATGGAAGGCCATGCCGATCTCCTTCTTGTTGGCTTGAAGGCGGTGAGAAGCTGGTTTTTGGTCCAGATTTTATTCGTGGTTCCACGGAAAAGATTGATCTTATTCATCATAGGATGAAAGAATCTCAAAGTAGACAAAAATCCTATGCCGATAACCGAAGAAGGAAGTTGGAATTTTCTATGGGAGATTTGGTGTTTATCTGTGCTTCACCTAGCTTTAGAGATTATAGAGATTGAGATGTGAATGGATTTGATTTTCTTTAAGCTTCTTCCTAGCTTTTCTCTATCTTATTCCACTTTCTCTTGTTAATGGTGGTTGGTCATAGTTTTAATTTTTTTTGATAAAATGAAAATGAACGTGTAGGGGTACACGGCCAAAGGTTTTAGGGTATAAGAATGGCCTCTTTCCTATTTCACTCCTCCTCTGTTTCAATTTAAACTCTTCCTTTAATTCATTGTTTAAATGGCATGGCTACCCCTTAATTAAATCAAATCTCAATCCCCTAATCAACACATTATTTTATTTAATAGCTAATTAAATATCTTAAAAAAATATTACAAAAAATCCAGGGTGTTACAGAATCCTCTCCTCAAAGATTTCATCCTTAAAATTACGATAAGGCACACATCAAATCAAACAAGAAGGTAAAACATACTATAACGACCCGGGATTTTTAAGATCCCGAGTAGTGAATATTAATTTATAATATTCAATAATATTGTATGTATATATATATACAACATTCCCATAAACAAATGATTAATAATTTTATGCAATTTCCCAAATCAATATAATTTGAATTTTCAAATCTATATTAAATTATAGATTGGTTTAAAAGGAATTTCTTACATATATACATATTTTGTTTTGGATAAAATATGTGTAGATTGTTTTGGAAGTATATATGCATTTTTTTAAAGATTAAATGTGTATATTTTATTCTGAAGATAAACTATATTAGAGAATTTAAATTTGTTAAAGATCAAATGCTCATAGTCTTATGTATTGGAAACAATAAAACATACACATAATGTGAATAGGAATTCATGGCATTAAATTAAATTTAGATGTATATAAAATTTGGATAGAAATTCATAATGAAGTAAAAGTGATATTTTTGATTTCGGTATATATAAACAATGTTGTCTATATTAACTAAATAGTAGTATTAAGATTTCTAAAATAATGATATAAATTGAATTAGAAAGTTGTGAATGTGAAATGATAAGTTAAAAAGGAAATTTAAGATATTTAAATTGACGGAATGTTATAAATAAATAGATGTGTATATGAATCAAATAAATAATTGGAAAGAAACTATATACACATTGAATAAGGAAATTTATAATAATTGATAAAACATTATAAATAAATTTAGGTGTATAACAATCACTTAAGTATAATAAAGAGATGTTGTATATATAATTGGGAGAAACTATATACACATAGATAATAAGTGATTTAATATATTTGTAGATAATATATGTCTATATTGTAAATGAAATTGTGTATGTGGTTATATGTACAAGAAGGATTTAAAAATAATTTTATACCATTATGAAGTTTTATAACACATAGACTATTTAATATTGAATATTAATTATTTTATTTTAGTAACGTATGAATATAAGGTGTTGATATTGAATGTTATTTAAGTAACAACATATTTATATAAGTATAAACCAGGAAGTATTATGTTAATCTAGTTTCTTATTTTGTTTTATAATATATAGGTGACAAATGCAAATACAACTTAGTCAAAAGCAAAGATAATTTTTAGCTATTTTGTAGTCTTTGTTTAAATTAACACATATATTTATAAGATAAATTAATTAAGAAGTGTTATTTCAAAATAGTTTCTCGTTTTCATTTTTTATTTAAATGTATAGAAACAATACAAACATTACTTTGTCAAATAATGTGAATTATGCGCTGTTTAAAATCTTGGATATACTTGCATACGCTTTTAATAGTGTATGGTATACATTATTATAAATATATGATAAGAAGAAGGCTATAAAATTATTTACTACAAGTAAGAAACCAAAAAACAGTAACAAGTGGCAAATATTTATCTTATCAAAAGAAACAAGTAAAAAAATATAAATCTAAATCAAGTATGCTGGAAAGAAATAAAAGATGTGTTGCAACAGCTTGCCCAGCAAGATATAGTAAAAACCAAAACACTAATTCAAATACTTTTCAATTTTCATTTCACCTAAAAAGCGAACATCTACTTCAGCCGCCAAGGGATTATTTCCATCCATCACTTAAATATAATATATATACATATATATAGATATATATATATATATATCTTTTGTTCAAGTTCAAGTCTAAATACAAACACCTCTATAAACAAAGAAAGTTATAACTTAAAAACTGTAGGAGAATAGAAAGATTGGCAAAACCATTTACTGTAAGTAAAAAAATAAAAAATAAAAACTGGTTAACCAAAACCTGGAAACAAACAAATAACAACAGTATACATGCGGTAGATCTGATCAAATAAGAAAATATTTAACAAGAATCCATATTCTTTTCACAAATCCTTTCAACAAAAAAGAAAATATCAACTTCAGCTAACAAAATGGCAACTCCAGCTAACAAAATGTCCACTCTATTCATTTTCTTTGACTGCAACTACATGTATATATCTGAACAACCTCAGGTCCGAGTTGTTTGAAATTATAAAGCCTGTAATTTGAAAACAAAGCTCTATTCAAATTTATTAAGCAACTAGAAATCAAAGTTTTAAGGGTAAGAAGAAACGTACTCTGTATATAAGAAGAAAACACTCTGGTTGGTGATTGCTGTTCAAATTCAAGCTCGGAAATTTTAAAGGCTAGTTCGAATTTTCGATTTCAACTTTTAATCAAGACTTCAACTTCAAGTTTTGAAGCATCTAGAATCAATGTGGAAGGTGAGAAACTAAATTTTTAAAATCTGGAAATCGAAATTACTCTGTTACTGTAAATGTATTGTTCATTTTAGCCTTCAAAAATCTGAATCTCTTCACCTAGTCCATATTTCATGTTGATGCAAACTAGGAGTCTGTTTATTTTCTAATATAGTTTGTGTAAAAAATAGATTTGCGAAGGAATATGTTTTGTAGTTCGATAGGGTCCTGTTTTACAGTGGGTAATCCAATTTTGGTGGAAATTCAATGTTTTTATTTCAAAGATTCAAGCATGTAGTCTTGATTCTTGTGAGAAAATATGGATTTTAGTGGTGAAATTATAATTTTTAGCGTTGAACATTTTAAGGAATTGTTAGATGATCGGTTTTCCCTCAAAAATATATTGCCGACGATTTCATCGAAGAGAGGTGTAGTGGCCTATTCTAGTAGGAGCAGGTGATCATGGAGGAGGCATCTACCATGGTCGTTTGTTGGATATGGGTTTGGATTGGGAGAATGAGCGAGATGTAGGGTTTAAGAGCAGGCTCGGCAATGGTGGCGTCGAAGTGCTCTCGAGCAATGGTGGAGCGACCGAAATTCGAAGGGGTTGGCTCGATGATAGCTTAAAGGGTGGGCTTTCATCTGAGATAGGCGGCGTGCGACATAGTTGTCGAAGGTGAGAGCAGTTCGTTGAATTTTGAAGGTATTGTGGGTTTCTGGTTTTGGCATTGTGTAAGCTGATGGTCGATTTTCGATCGAAGATGAAGTTGGCATCGGCGATGCAGCTAATCGTGTCTAGTGACGATGGGGGACTCGGCGGTGGTGTCACGGCGGCGTGTTAATCAAGGACTCGGGTGTACATGCGCACGCGGATCACCGAGCACGACCAACATCCAGGCAAGCATTGTTGTTCGTGTGATGGGTGGTGCGAACGTTTTGGTTCGATGTTTGTCTCGAGTGGTCCTCGTTTTGGATCGATTCTGTATTGTAACTTGTGGACGTCGAATTCGAGCTGCATTCCTGAAGAGCAACTGGACCGGGATTGTGAGATGAGGGAAGAAGGAGGTGATGGGATAGGAATTGGGTGGGTTCTTATCTTTAGGCTTGGCTCGTTTACTTCGGCTATGAAAATTATTGAAGAGAGTCGGTTTGTGATTAGTTTGGGCCGATGGGTCTTGTTATAATATATTTTTTAAACAAGATTTGTTAAGTGAAGAATTTGGTTACAAAGTAAAACAAGTCCAAAGCAAATTGATTTTCAACAGGGAGGATGATTGAAATAAATATTTTCAAAAACAAATTTTCCTCTAATGCTAAATGTTTATTTTCAAGTTTATAAAGACAAAAAAATTTGGAAATAAACTTGATTGTTTGAGATTTTATTTAAGTTGTTTAAATAATTATTTTACCATTTAGTAATCAAGCTTTTAAAAATAGTTTATTTATAAATCCTTGGGTTTTGTATAAGTGAAGTTTAACTGAAATAATTAAAAGAAAATAAATGTTTATACTATGAAATGAATTCGAGTTCTTAAGTGATAATATAATAATTTATTTAATTTCACATATAATAGTGTGTTATTAAGAAGGTGGTTCGTATCGACGGATTGTACGCCGTCGTACGACCAGTAGTGAAGTTAAATAAGAAAATTTACCAGCTTGTGAAGATATAATTTAATTACCCAATTATAAATGAGTGCCATTGAATAATTTTTTTGGCCAAACTGCTGAAACGTTTCCCAACTGAATTAGGTGTGTTTATTTTAGATTATTTCAACTAGTTGACTTTTGGACAGTGGAAACAGACACTATTCCGCTGAATAGTTAATTAAAACGTCTGTAGATAGTATAAGCCATCTATCTGATATTATCTATGTAATTGATTACTATTTATGATAAACACTGATATGTTATTCATGTATACCTGTTGATTATATTTGAGAATATAACGTGAATCGATCTATGGAAGCTGATTGATTTGAATATCTGGAACTGTGAATTGTGAATGGTGAATTGATAAGTACCGTTGAGACTGATAAGCCTTATTCTGTTTCTGATTGATTTTGAACCTAGTTTTGTTTTAAAAATAAATATTATTTTCAGAAATGTTTTAAACAATTTAATAAATATTTATGAGATATCAAAAGTAGTTTATTTATTATTTTTGAAAATCGTTCTAAAAGGTATAATTTGTTATAAGTATGTATTATTTTAACTATTTCAAGTATAAAATACTATTTTGTAATAATTATGTAAAAAGTAAATTTTTTATTAATTTAGAATTTAAGTATATATCCTTTAATATAATATATTATATAAACTTTTATAAAAAGAGTATTTCATTTAAGTTACCTGAGAAATGTATTTGGAAATTTTATAAGTATGATTTGGAAAGAAGTTGTTTTAAATTTATAACTAGCCAGTAGATGAGCTTTCTTAAATCTGCTAGGATTTTTAAATGTGAACAAGGCTTAATGCTTGCAATGGGAAATAACTTGGTTGTATTGATTGGTTATTTTGATAGTTAAATAACCGACTATCAATATTGGACAATACACTGATCGTTTCGAAGAGACCAGGATCGGGATTTATTTCCTAAAAACCACTTCGATCCGGTTCGAACGTTTTCGTATGGAAAATAAGAGTTTGGATTCGAAGGTGGAGTAGTGAAGTGCAAGGGCTAGTTGCTACTAATCCAAAAGATGATTCCAAAATGGATGTAGTAGGAGTAGTGCCTTCGGTTCCGTTCGAACCTGGGACGGACTTGTATGGATGAATGCTTTCAGAACATCGTCAGGTGGGCGATGAGCATTCTAAGAGATGTGTTCTAAAAAGGTAACGCTTAGCCTCAAGCCTCATCAACCGAGAATGACTGAAAATCAGGGGATATGCAGCAAGGCTATGTGGGTAGCACCCATTAGGGTAAGGTCATCCCTGTCTAGATGTCCCTTTTTATTCGGCTCAGTGGTGCGGTTGCTGATCCCAACCGCCGGGTGATCTTACTCGAAATTATCCGGTAAGGGATAATTCTGGTCTTGTGTTACAGGGAATTGGGAGTTATCCTCGGTACGGTGATCTAGGCCACGTACTGTGACAGGTGGTACCCCAGTGCCTAGTCATTAGTTGGAAATCCATTCTTCCTACGTGCCTTTTACGGTTTTGTTTGTATTACCCACGATTGTGGCTAGTAGCTGGAATTTAATGAATGTAACAATTTCGGCTATTTTAATAAGTATTTGTATATAGACCCTATTATAATATCAAAGGATTTTGGTATAAAAATGTTTAGCTATCTTAAGGTAAATACCCGACATGTTCATTTATGGCGTGGTCTTACGAGATGCTTTTGTTTCAAAGGATTTTCTAACTTTAATAATCAAGTTGAGTGTGTTTCTCACGCTGGTTTACCAGACTGATCCAGGCTTGTGTTTTTCCTATATGCTTGGGTCAGACCGAGCATATTTCCAGGTTTAACTGGAAGAGTGAAAGCTGTTCAGGAGAGAGGCTAGATCAGGAACGTATTCTCGCAGATGTTTATATTCAGTCTGTTTGGTTGTGTGGTTATGGTTTTAAGGACAGGGTTGATATAACTGTCCGAGTTGTGTGGTTGTAACTCAGATGTAAAACCTGTATATGTTATATAAAGTAACAGTTTTGGTTTCATGTAAATCTTTGTTTATATTATAATTTAATCGATCCGCTGTGAGATTTTGATTTGTTCTCTTTTCTTCTATCTTCTTTCTAGTTCTACCTTCTTTCTTTCATTCATCATCCGTCTTCCTGTACGGTTTAGCTGACAAGAGTGGTTAAAAGTCGGCTTAAATCGGTACAGAAAAATGGATCGTGACATTGTGGTATCAGAGCCTAGGTTGAGCGAATACCTAGGTTCGAGTGAGTTGCTCCTTAGGAATAGAGTCTGTAATTGATCGGGTAAGTGGCATATGGATTCTGGTCAATACGAGTAGCTAACGTTATTGATCGGGATCTCTAAACACTTGAACCAGGCCAATGGACACAATATTGTTTTAAAAGGGTAAATGAAATAATTTTACTCGAAATGTATTTTCTATGTAAAAGGGGTATGATTTCTGAATATATATATATATATATATATATATGAAATTTAAAATGATTGGTTGTGATTATAATAATTTATCATCTAGGATTTAGTGGTCTTAATTGTCAACCTTGTGTATTTTCATTGGTTTCCCTTCTTGACTTGAACATACCCTTAGAAATAGAACTCTTTCGGATTCGAATTTTTGGGAAGAAGATTTTACTGAGTTATTTACTAAAGAAATTTAGAATTTTTAAACTAGTAAATTTTTGGGAAATTTTCCACCCTATAAAGATAATTTTAGAACAATGGGTTTCTAAAAAAAGGGTGTTTGAAATTTAAAAACCCTATAACAATTTGTTTGTTATATATATATATATATATATAGATTTATAAATTAAAGAAATAAGTTGTTTATAAAACTTAATATATGTGTGTGTGTGTGTGTTTTCTCCATCTGATAATCACTTTTCAAATATGTATACTAAAATTATTTTGAAAGGATGATTTTATAAAAATCTAGGATAATAGGAATTTAAAAGGTGGAATAAATTTTGAAATGTAACCCTTCGATGTATTCCTTAGCCTATAGAATTATAAAACCTTAGGATCTCATCTTTGGGTTTTGGTTTTGAATGTAGAGAACCCGTAGCATCAACCGGGGTGGAGCACTCTCGAAGGCCAGAAATGATGGCGATTATGGTTTGGCTAGGAGGATTCATGAGGATCTGGGTGAGCCGTTAATATACGAGGAAGTGCCAGTGGAGCCTACGAGCAGCTACAACCTCAGGAAGAAGAGCCCAAGGAAGAAACAGTTGAGGAGCCCAGGGAGGAAGCTGAAGAAGAACCAGAAGAGGAGTTTGAGGACGAAGAAGAACCTGAAGAAGTATTCGACGATGAAGAGAAGTTCGAGGTCGAGGAAGGACGCGAAGAGGAAGAGGAGGAGTTTGATGACGAGGAAGAGTTTGAAGATGAGGAATTTGTTAAATCAGAGAATGAGGACGCAGTCATTTAGGATTTAGATAATGCTGTTGAGGAGCCAGATGGTGTAGATTTCATTCCTGGAGTGCCTGATCCAGAGGATGTTTGGGTACCAGACAATGATGCAGAGGTCAGAGAATTGTCAGGACCCGAAAGGGAGGACTCTGGTAGTGAGAGTCCATAGTTAGTTGGGTTGCTTTTTCATGGTAGAGTGTGCTTTTTGTAGGTGTTTATGACCCATGGACGTCATGATTGTTAGATATTAGATGTTGGTTGGGTGATATATATATATATATATATATATATATATATACACATACATACATACATATATATATAGGGTTGAATGGATGATGATAACAACTGTAGGAATATTCTAGATGGTACTTAATGTAATGTATATTTTAATAAGCAATTTGAATCTATGTGTTTACTGGTTTGGATTGTTATTGACCTGTTCTAATCTGTGTAGATAATTTTCCTAAATTAGCTATGGAATTTCTAGGACGAAATTCATTTAGGGGGGAATGTAACGACCCAGGATTTTTAACATCCCGAGTTGCGAATATTAATTTATAATATTCAATAATATTGTATGTTTATATATATACAACATCCCCATAAATAAATGATTAATAATTTTATGCAATTTTCCAAATCAATATAATTTGAATTTTCAAATCTATATTAAATTATAGATTGGTTTAAATGGAATTTCTTACATATATGCATATTTTGTTTTGGATAAAATATGTGTAGATTGTTTTGGGAATATATTCGCATTTTGTTTAAAGATTAAATGTGTATATTTTATTCTGAAGATAAACTATATTAGAGAATTTAAATTTATTAAAGATCAAATGCTCATAGTCTTATATATTGGAAACAATAAAATTTACACATAATGAGAACAGGAATTCATGGCATTAAATTAAATTTAGACATAAAATTTGGATAGAAATTCATAATGAAGTAAAAGTGATATTTTTGATTTCGGTATATATAAACAATTTTGTCTATATTTACTAAATATAAGTATTAAGATTTCTAAAATAATGATATACATTGAACTAGAAAACTTGTGAATGTGTAATGATAAGTTAAAAAGGAAATTTAAAATATAAATTGACGGAATGTTATAAATAAATAGATGTCTATATGAATCAAATAAATAATTGGGAAGAAACTATATACACATTGAATAAGGAAATTTATAATAATTGATAAAATGTTATAAATAAATTTAGGTGTATAACAATCACTTAAGTATAATAAAGAGAGGTTGTATATATAATTGGGAGAAACTATATACACATAGATGACAAATGATTTAACATATTTGTAGATAATATATGTCTATATTATAAATGAAATTGTGTATGTGGTTATATATACAAGAAGGATTTAAAAATAATTTTATACCACTATGAAGTTTTATAACACATAGAGTATTTAATATTGAATATTAATTATTTAATTTTAGTAACGTATGAATATAAGGTGTTGATATTGAATGTTATTTAAGTAACAACATATTTATATAAGCTGTGCAGTTAATGTGCTCGGTAGATTCAAAGCGGTGGAGGTGCAAAAAGTCATAGCAGGGATACAGCGAGGATATAGCGGGATATAGCGGATGGCTCTAAAAGAGCATATAAACTCGTACTTAATGTTTTTACCAATATATAAATGGTAATTAAATGGAAAATTATCATTCAATTGAATTATAAAATAATACATAAATAATTTTAAATAAAAACATGTGCGAATATAGTTTAAATAAACGAAAAACTGTTATCTAACATAATTGAATTTGGTAGAATATTAGAGTATTTTCATTTCTGAAAATATATTAAAAATTAAATCAAATAAATTAGTTTCATAATTTTATAATGTACAAATGCAAATTTTCAATTCATTTTATTAAAAAAGATATAGCGGGAATAGCGGAATATAGCGGAAATAACGGGATATAGCGGAAATAGCTGGGATTAAAGCGGAAATGCTATATTTTGGGGCTATGTGGAAAAATCCTAGTGGTAGAAATCCACTATGAGATATAGCAGGATTGTAGCGGGGTAATAGCGGTGCATTAACTACACAGTATTTAAGTATAAACCAGGAAGTATTATGTTAATCTAGTTTCTTATTTTGTTTTAAAATATATGGGTGACAAATGCAAATACAACTAAGTCAAAAGCAAAGATAATTTTTAGCTATTTTGTAGTCTTTGTTTAAATTAACACATATATTTCCAAGATAAATTAATTAAGAAGTGTTATTTCAATATAGTTTCTCATTTTCATTTTTTATTTAAATGTATAGAAACAATACAAACATTACTTTGTCAAATAATGTGAATTATGCGCTGTTTAAAATCTTGGATATACTTGCATACGCTTTTAATAGTGTATGGTATACATTATTACAAATATATGATAAGAGGAAGGCTGTAAAATTATTTACTGTAAGTAAGAAACCAAAAAACAGTAACAAGTAGCAAATATTTATCTTATCAAAAAAAACAAGTAAAAAAATATAAATATAAATCAAGTAAGCTGGAAAGAAATAAAAGATGTGTTGCAGCAGTTTACCTGGCAAGATATAGTAAAAACCAAAACACTAATTCAAATACTTTTCAATTTTCATTTCACCCAAAAGCGAACATCTACTTCAGCCGCCAAGGGATTATTTCCATCCATCACTTAAATATAATATATATAGATATATATGTCTTTTGTTTTTGTTCAAGTCTAAATACAAACACCATTGTAAGCAAAGAAATCTGTAACTTAAAAACTGTAGGAGAATAGAAAGATTGGCAAAACCATTTACTGTAAGTAAAAAAATAAAAAATAAAAACTGGTTACCCAAAACCTGGAAACAAACAAATAACAACAGTATACAAGCGGCAGAAATTTTTCTGACCAAATAAGAAAATATCTAACAAGAATCCATATTCTTTTTACAAATCCTTTCAACAAAAAAGAAAATATCAACTTCAGCTAATAAAATGGCAACTCCAGCTAACAAAATGTCAACTCTGTTCATTTTCTTTGACTGCAACTGCATGTATATATCTGAACAACCTCATGTCCGAGTTGTTTGAAATTGTAAAGCCTGTAATTTGAATACAAATCTCTATTCAAATTTATTAAGCAACTAGAAATCAAAGTTTTAAGGGTAAGAAGAAACAATACTCTGTATATAAGAAGAAAACACTCTGGTTGGTGAATGCTGTTCAAATTCAAGCTCTGAAATTTTAAAGGCTAGTTCGAATTTCAGATTTCAACTTTTAATCAAGACTTCAACTTCAAGTTTTGAAGCATCTGGAATCAATGTGGAAGGTGAGAAACTAAATTTTTAAAATCTGGAAATCGAAATTACTCTGTTACTGTAAATGTATTGTTTATTTTAGCCTTCAAAATTCTGAATCTCTTCACCTAGTCCATATTTCATGTTGATGCAAACTAGGAGTCTGTTTATTTTCTAATATAGTTTGTGTAAAAAATAGATTTGTGAAGGAATATGCTATGTAGTTCGATAGGGTCCTGTTTTACAGTGGGTAATCCAATTTCGGTGGAAATTCAATGTTTTTATTTCAAATATTCAAGCATGTGGTCTTGATTCTTGTGAGAAAATATGGATTTTAGTGGTGAAATTATAATTTTTAGCGTTGAACATTTTGAGGAATTGTTAGATGATCGGTTTTCGCTCAAAAATATATTGCCGACGATTTCATCGAAGAGAGGTGTTGTGGCCTGTTCTGGTAGGAGCAGGTGATCATGGAGGAGGCATCTACCATGGTCGTTTGTTGAATATGGGTTTGGATTGGGAGAATGAGCGAGATGTAGGGTTTAAGAGCAGGCTCGGCAATGGTGGCGTCGAAGTGCTCTCAAGCAATGGTGGAGCGACCGAAATTCGAAGGGGTTGGCTCGGTGATAGCTGAAAGGGAGGGCTTTCATCTGAGATAGGCGACGTGCGACATACTTGTCGAAGGTGAGAGCAGTTCGTTGATTTGTGAAGGTATTGTGGTTTCTGGTTTTGGTATTGTGTAAGCTGATGGTCGATTTTCGATCGGAGATGAAGTTGGCATCGGCAACGCAGCTAATCGTGTCTAGTGACGATGGGGGACTCGGCGGTGGTGTAACGACGGCGTGTTAGTCAAGGACTCAAGTGTACATGCGCACGCGGGTCACCGAGCACGACCAACATCCAGGCAAGCATTGTTGTTCGTGTGATGGGTGGTGCGAACGTTTTGGTTCGATGTTTGTCTCGAGTGGTCCTCGTTTTGGATCGATTTTGTATTGCAACTTATGGACGTCGAATTCGGGTCGCGTTCCTGATGAGGAACTGGACCGGGATTGTGAGATGAGGGAAGAAGGAGGAGATGGGATAGTAATTAGGCGGGTTCTTATCATTGGGCTTGGCCCGTTTACTTCGGCTGTGAAAATTATTAAAGAGAGTCGGTTTGTGATTAGTTTGGGCCGATGGGTCTTGTTATAATATATTTTTTAAACAAGATTTGTTAAGTGAAGAATTTGGTTACAAAGTAAAATAAGTCCAAAGCAAATTGATTTTCAACAGGGAGGATGAATGAAATAAATATTTTTGAAAACAAATGTCTCTCTAATGATAAATGTTTATTTTCAAGTTTATAAAGACAAAGAAAATTTGGAAATAAACTTGATTGTTTGAGATTTTATTTAAGTTGTTTAAATAAGTTATTTTACCATTTAGTAATCAAGCTTTTAAAAATAGTTTATTTATAAATCCTTGGGTTTTGTATTGGTGAATTTAAACTGAAATAATTAAAAGAAAATAAATGTTTATACTATGAAATGAATTCGAGTTCTTAAGTGATAATATAATAATTAATTTAATTTCACATATAATAGTGTGTTATTAAGAAGGTGGCTCGTATCGACGGATGGTACGCCGTCGTACGACCAGTAGTGAAGTTAAATAAGAAAATTTACCAGCTTGTGCAGATATAATTTAATTACCCAATTATAAATGAGTGCCATTGAATAATTTTTTTGGCCAAACTATTGAAACGTTTCCCAACTGAATTAGGTGTGTTTATTTTAGATTATTTCAACTAGTTGACTTTTGGACAGTGGAAACAGACACTATTCCGCTGAATACTTAATTAAAACGTCTGTAGATAGTATAAGCCATCTATCTGATATTATCTGTGTAATTGATTACTATTTATGATAAACACTGATATGCTATTCATGTATACCTGTAAATTATATTTGAGAATATAATGTGAATCGATCTATGGAAGCTGATTGATTTGAATATCTAGAATTGTGAATTGTGAATGGTGAATTGATAAGTACCGTTGAGACTGATAAGCTTTATTCTATTTCTGATTGATTTTGAACCTAGTTTTGTTTTAAAAACAAATATTATTTTCATAAATGTTTTAAAGAATTTAAAAAATATTTTTGAAATATCAAAAGTAGTTTATTTATTATTTTTGAAAATCGTTTTAAAAGGTATAGTTTGTTATAAGTATGTATTATTTGAACTATTTCAAGTATAAAATACTATTTTTGTAATTATTATTTAAAAAGTAAATTTTTTAATTATTTAGAATTTAAGTATATATCCTTTAATATAATATATTATAGAAACTTTTATAAAAAGAGTATTTTATCTAAGTTACCTGAGAAATGTATTTGGAAATTTTATAAGTATGATTTGGAATGAAGTTGTTTTAAATTTATAACTACCCGGTAGATGAGCTTTCTTAAATCTGCTAGGATTTTTAAATGTGAACAAGGATTAATGGTTGCAATGGGAAATAACTTGGTTGTATTGATTAGTTATTTTGATAGTTAAATAACTGACTATCAATATTGGACAATGCGGTGATCGTTTCGAAGAGACCACGATTGGGATTTATTTCCTGAAAACCACTTCGATCCGGTTCGAACGTTTTCGTATGGAAAACAAGAGTTTGGATTCGAAGGGGGTGCAATGAAGTGCAAGGGCTAGTCGCTACTAATCCAAAAGATGATTCCAAAATGGATGTAGTAGGAGTAGTGCCTTCGGTTCCGTTCGAACCCGGGACGGACTTGTATGGATGAATGCTTTCAGAACATCGCCAGGTGGGCGATGAGCATTCTAAGAGATGTGTTCTAAAAATGAAACGCTTCCTCAAGCCTCATCAACCGGGAATGATTGAAAATCAGGGGATATGCAGCAAGGCTATGTGGATAGCACCCATTAGGGTAAGGTCATCCCTGTCTAGATGTCCCTTTTTATTCGGCTCAGTGGTGTGGTTGCTGATCCCAACCGCCGGGTGATATACTCGGAATTATCCGGTAAGGGGCAGTTCCAGTCTTGTGTTGCAGGGGATTGGGAGTAATCCTCGATACGGTGATCTTGGCCACGTACTGTGACAGGTACTACACCAGTGCCTAGTCATTTGTTGGAAATCCATTCTTCCTACGTGCCTTTTACGGTTTTGTTTGTATTACCCACGATTGTTGCTAGTAGCTGCAATTTAATGAATATAACAATTTTGGCTATTTTAATAAGTATTTGTATATAGACCCTATTATAATATCAAAGGATTTTGGTATAAAAATGTTTAGCTATCGTAAGGTGAAAACCCGACATGTTTATTTGTGGCGTGGTCTTACGAGATGCTTTTGTTTCAAAGGATTTTCTAACTTTAATAATCAAGTTGAGTGTGTTTCTCGCGCTGGTTTACCAGACTGACCCGGGCTTGGTGTTTTTCCTATATGCTCAGGTCAGACCAAGCGTATTTCCAGGTTTAACTGGAAGAGTGGAAGCTGTTCAGGAGAGAGGCTAGATCAGGAACATATTCTCATAGATATTTATATTCGGTCTGTTTGGTCGTGTGGTTATGGTTGTAAGGACAGGGTTGATATAACTGTCCGAGTTGTGTGGTTGTAACTCAGATGTAAAACCTGTATATGTTATATAAAGTAACAGTTTTGGTTTCATGTAAAGCTTTGTTTATATTATAATTTAGTCGATCCGCTGTGAGATTCTGATTTGTTCTCTTTTCTTCTATCTTCTTTCTAATTCTACCTTCTTTCTTTCATTATCCGTCTTCCCGTACAGTTTAGCTGACAAGAGTGGTTTAAAGTCGGCTTAAATCGGTACGGAAAAATGGGTCGTGACACGTACCATCCAAGTAAGGATAAGTATCTCTAATCCTGCTCTCAATCTCTCGAGTAAAGTCTCTGTCATCGTCGCTCCACTGGACCTTGACTAATCTGACGGTATTGGTTCTAAGCCTCTTCTCGTCTCTCGCAACAATAAGGATAGGCTTCCTCACTATAGTCAAATCCGGTTCTACCACTAAATCATCTAGCACAGTCGGTACAATAGTAGTCTTTAGGTCCCTAACACACTTTCTGAGATGAGAAACATGAAAAACATCATGGATTCCTGCTAACTGCTCGGTAACTCAACTATATATGCGAGTTTCCTGATCCTCTCAACAATAGGAAAATGTCCAACGATGCTCGGTGCCAACTTCCCCAATTTCCCAAACCTAATCACCTCCTTCATTGGTGACACTTCGATGAAAGCCTAATCTCCAATTAAGAACTCTAGATCATTCTGTCTCTTATCTGCATAACTTTTCCGCCCAGACTGAGCCTCCTTCATTCTAGCCCAAACGACCTCAATCTTTTTTGCAGCTTCTCTGACTAAATCTGGACCAAGAACCAACCTATTCCCAGTCTCTAACAAATATATGGGAGATTTTCATGGCCTTCCATATAAAGCCTCAAATGGTGATGTCGCAATACTAGTCTGATAACTGTTGTTATACGAAAATTTGACTAAATGCAAATGGTGTTCCCGTGATCCCCCGAAATCTAGTACACAAGCTCTTAACAGATCTTCTAAGATTTTGTTAACTCTTCCCATTTTCCCATCTGTCTACGGATGGTAAGTGGTTTTCATCTTGACTTGGTTCCCAAAACTTCCAACAACCTCTTCCAGAACTCAATAGTGAATAAAGGATCTCAATCACTAACTATGCTACTAGAAATTCCGTGTAGCCTAACTACATTCTTCATCAACAACTTTGCCAAAATAGGTGTCGTTTTGGTCGACCCAACTGGAATGAAATGGACACTCTTGGTCAATCTATCCACTATGACCCATATATTATCACTTTCTCGGTTCGACCTTGGCAACCCGTCAATAAAATCCATGGAAACAGAATCCCGCTTCCATACTGAAATGTCTAACGGTTGAAGTAACCCACTTTGCTTCTGGTGTTCGGCCTTTGCCTGCTAGCAAATCAAGCACTACTTTACCCATAAACCAAAACCCCGCTTCATACCTTCCCAGAAGAAACTCCTCTTTATATCCTAATAG
Organism: Allium cepa; assembly: GCA_030765085.1. NCBI lineage: Eukaryota > Viridiplantae > Streptophyta > Magnoliopsida > Asparagales > Amaryllidaceae > Allium > Allium cepa. The sequence continues at coordinate 815,657,875 of CM060940.1, read as the reverse complement.
ATCTTAGTACCTCCTGGATGAATAAAGAACTTCGAACGATGGCATTCCTCTAAAACTTCTTTCCTTATGTTTCCTACACTCAAAACACATGATCTTCCTTTTTTCTCAACCTTCCTTTTTGGTCAAGACTAAAATCTTACAAGTTATCGCTCTCAGTTCTGTCTCTTAACTTCCTGACCCGTTCAGCTAATATAGAATCTCTTCCTGTTTAGAAGCAATCCTTTATATCATCACTGGTCGAACTTCCAAACAAGATAACGCCATGGTTTCTCCGCTAAATCCAGCCTTAGATCTTCACTGCACTCTGCAATCTGCTAATGCTTCCAGATCTTTTCACTTGGTAATCATTGCTAATACCGCTTTCTGATATTTCCTGCTAAGTTCATCCACAACCTTGTTACCTTTTCCTGGTGTGTACTCAATTCCAATATCATACATGGTAATAAAAGCTAACCACCTCTATTGTCTCATGTTTAACTCCTTCTGAGAGAACAAATATTTCAACGACTTATGATTTGTATATAACTCAAACATCTCTCCCAAAAGGTATTTTTCCGTACCTTCAAAGCAAAAATCACTGTAGCCAACTCTAAATCATGCGTCGCGTATCTGACATCATGTGGTCTGAGCTATCTAGAAGTGTAGGCAATCACTTTACCTCTCCGCATCAGCACTGCTCCTAATTCTATTCCACATGCGTTCGTATAAACCACCAAATCCTAATTCCCCTCTGAGACCACTAACATAGGTGCATGGGTCAACAAGTGTTTCAAACTCTGGAATGCTTCCTCACACTTATCATTCCACTCAAACTTCACATAATTTCTTGTCAGTTTGGTCATCGGTGCCGCTATCCATGAAAAATCCTTAATGAACCTCCGATACTAACCAGCCAACCCAAGGAAACTTTTTATCTCCGTCTTGGGTCTTTTTTCAACTATTTACCGCTTCAATCTTAGTTAGATCTACTGATAACGCTTCCTATGTGACTACATGACCAAGAAACTTCAATTCTTTTTCCCAGAAATGACACTTTGAAAACTTTGCCTTCAACTGATGCTGCCTTAGCATCTCAAGCACCACTATAAGATGAACTTCATACTCTCTTTCATCCTTGGAGTATATTAAGATATCATCTATAAAAACTAATACGAACCTATCTAAGTGCTCTCGGAAAACTAGGTTTATCAAATCCAAAAACAAAGCTGGTGGAATAGTCAGTCCGAACGGCATAACTAACCATTCATACGACCCATATCCGGTCCTAAACACCGTCAAAGGTATACTATCCTCTACTACTCTGAGCTGATGGAAACCTATCGCTAAATCTAACTGCGTGAAGACCTTGGCTCCACTCAACTGATCGAACAAATCGATAATCCTTGGCAATGGGTATCGATTCTTTATCGTCCTCTCATTAAACTTACGACAGTCGATATATAGCATTAACGATCCATTCCGCTTCTTAGCAAACATTGCGGCTTTTCCTCATGGAGAACTACTCCGCCTGATTAAACTCTTGCCTTCCAAATCCACCAACTGCACCTTCAATTCCCTCATCACTGAAGGGGACATCCTGATTGGCGGCCTACTTACTAGTTCTTCTTCCAGAACTCAATGGCTTATTTCATTGGCAATCCTACTACAGGCTCAAACATATCTACGAATTCACTAACAACGAATACTCGACTCAGCTCATCATCCAATTCCATAGCACCCAATAAGGCATACATCCCACCGTAAGAACCTTCCACGACATAAACTATCTGACCACTAAAACCAGGGTGTCTAAGCTGTAGGATCGATTTCGCCCTAAAGGGGAGGTCAATAGGGTGATGCTATTAATTATAAAAATTTATTGCGAAAGTATATAAATAATTGCAGCACTGATCATAGCAGAATAATAGCAGCACAGATAATAGCAGAATATAAAAATGCAGAAATAGAACAGCACAGATTTACCCAACTTCGGCAAAACTCTGCCTGCGTACTGCCCTTAAGGTTTTCACTCGAAATTAAGTAGTCAGATGCTTACACACGTAAACTCACGACACCCGCTATCGACTTACCTAACTCTACGCTCAAAACCCTACCACAACTCAGCCATTGAGTTGCGAATTCTTGAACTACACCATCGTAGTTCATCCTCTAGTCACACGACTAGAAATTACAATAGTTTAAAAAGGAAATACAAATTTAAAACAATAATTTAAAAACAAAACCCCAATTTTAAAGTATTAAGCCCAATAAAAAAATGTAAAGACGCCGACCGAAATAATTGTAAATCCCTCTTTTGATTTTTATACTATCTTTGGCCTGGTATCCTTGCGTTGACAAAATATGGCCGCTTCCTTTAGCTCGTTCGTTCCTCTTTCAGTACTTATGGCTTTGTTAAATTCGAAGGCGCCGCTTTCTGTTGATCGATTGATCTTATTCTCGTGCTTTCTTTGACGATCAATTGTCTTTTAATTTGCGCATAGCTCATTCAAATTTGATCGAGTTAAGTATGAATTGGTATGTGATTTTATGCTCTTTGCTTTACTGGTTAATTTCCTTGAACTCGATGCTTTTGAGGCCGATGATGTTTACAGTTTAAATAGGATTGGAATTCCTATAAATTCGTTTGTATATATTTTTTTGAATTCGTCAATTGATTTTTCTTGGCCACTGATTTTCGTTTGGATGTTTGTGATTTTTTCCGACTTGTTCATATTAGTATATTTTCTGTTACTTGATTCCCATGGCTTCAATTTAGGCTAGCTCGATTCCTTGGTCATCATGGATTTGAATTTCCCGACGATATTGATTGACTTACGGCTTGATATTGTGATAATGTTTGGCTTTGGAACCAACTTGTTCATTTTGGAATTCCTGATGCACTGACTCGATTTGAAACTGTTGCCTTTTTCTAGCTTTTGTGTCTTTGTTCAAAACTGCTATGTCATTGTTTCGGCTTTGTGTGTTCATGCCTGTAGCGTCGTAGTCTTTGGCTTGTTTCATATATATCACTATATATTGATACATGGTTTTTTATCTCTTTTGCGCTGTGACTTGATTGCATTGAGCTCTGGTTGCCTCGAGTACATATGTATATATGATATTGTGTTTATTTTGTTTCACTGGTGACATTGTTTTGCATTCTTCGAGTTTTTGGTGCACTTGTGTACTTCATGGTTGTTGTTGCCACTCTTGTTTATGTGCATACTATTTCATTCCTGAAATGTTGGTTGAGATTCTTATCACTGTGAGTTTGTAGTCTGTTGCTTGACCATAAGCATTTTGTTGTTGAACTTCATGATATCTTCATGTTGTTGCCATACTTGTTTTCATTGTGTATCCACACATCTCTGTCTTGTAGTATTTGTGAAACGTTGGGTCTGTTCTTTGTTTCACTGATGCATGTGCTTAGGCCTTCAGCATTGGTTGTTACATCGTGTTCATGTACATTTGGGTTTCACTATGTTTGATCTAGACTGTTTACTGCCTCTTGGTTATGCTGCACATATATGTTCACGCATGTATGCTTGTTACTATAGCCACCTCAGTTTTGTCTTAACCCATTGTTTTGTACTTTCACCTCTATTGAATCCAACTTAAAGCTCGTTTTTGACCTTTAGCTCGTGTCATGACTTTATTTGTATTGCACTTGAGTTGAACCCGAATTTTGTTTGGGTTTGACATTGTGCTAACCTGGCCCTTCAATTTATCAAGTGTATATCGGTGTGCACAACCTTATGGCACGTATAGTGATACACTTTGCATGTCACACGCTATTTATGTATGATGAATTCAAAATAAATATGACGACGAACAAATTAAATAACTAAGGCAAATAATATATTCAAAATACATTTTATTTTACACTACAAAATATTTTCTTTTCAATTTACTGCGTTAGTGTTTATTTTATAGATTGCTCGGATGTTGGATTCAATCTGAAATGGACTTGAAGATAAATACATGTGAATGAGTGATCTGTAGTGAGGTGCTAATGTAAAAGATAAATTGTGATGTAATTGAAATTTATGTGTATATATATAGTGAGAGCTCAAATTTGTGCTGTTCAAAATTATAATAAATATTTATTTGAATAAAATATCCATTTGAATTTAAATTCTATGTTATTTATTTTATTCAACAAATATTTATTTAATTATGTGAAAATAAAATAGTAAATTAAAAAATATTCTTCTATCCTGCCAAAATATCCTAGCATCGTACTCACTTAACCAATCTATCTCGATCCCAAACCCTAAAAAATCAAACATATGCAAAATGCAAACAAAAGTATAACCTAACAAGTCAAACTCTAACTGGTCACATCTAAACTCTAGAGTTGCATACTCGACTATTTGATTCGCAGCTCGTAAGGAAGTAACTAAATATGTGGGTTCTAGGTTAAGTTTTTCTATCAAACATCCAGATATAAAAGAACGTGATGCGCCGGTATCAAATAAAATGCTAATAGATATACCATGAATCTAGAGCGTACCTCCCAAAACTGCCTTTCCTTTCTCCATGGAAGTTGGCTTAGAAGCAGCAGGTTCCAATGCATACACCTTACCCCTTCCATCCTTAGCGAGCTTTTTACACTGGCTCTCAAAATGGCCAATCTGGTCATAATTGAAGCACCTGATATTTTTCTTCCCTACAACCTCCTTTTCCTTTCCAACACAACACTCATTAGCAAAGTGCCCCATCTTGTCGCATTTGAAGCAAACAATCTCAGACTTTCCTTTCTTAGCTGCTCCACTCTTCTAAGCACCTTTCTTAGGAAGAGAACTTCCACTTCTAATTATACCCAACCTGGACTTCTGTAGTCTTACTCTTCTGTAGATAATCAATAATCTCCTCATGCCTAAAGACCATCTCCATAGCAAAGTCAGAAGGATCTCTAATATGAGGTAATGTGGCCCTAGCTAACTCAGGCTTCAACCCCCTGATAAACTTCTCATTCCTCTTCATCACAGTATCCACTGAAGCATATCCATACCTGGCCAACTCCTCGAACTTTCAACCATACTCCAGAACAGACATCTCTCTCTACTCTAACCCGGCAAATTTCGTGATCAGAGCAGACTGTGCCACTACAGACATAAATCTTTCTTGGAACCTTCCCTTGAAATCTGCCCATGACAAAATTTGCTCGTCCACACCTGCCGTCAAACTGTTCCACCAAAACAAAGCAGCTCGTTGAACCTGTCTAGATGCCAACCTCCTCTTCTGCTCATTATTAAGCCCCAAGTCTGCAAAAATCCTTTCATAGTGCAACAACCAATTCTCTACCTCAACGGCATCCTTCGTTCCAAGAAACGGCTTTTCTCCCAGAATGGTGTAATCTTCACACAACTTAGCATAATGGTTAATTACCAGAATTTTCGAAACCTCTGCCACTACTGTAACAACCATGTATTTTGTGATTATTTTATTTTATATTTTAATTATTTTAATTTGAATTTTTGATTGAAAAACTTTATTTGATTTATTAAATGGATAAATTTTTGTATTTTAAATATAAATTTTGATTTTTGATGTGAATTAGAATTCCGAATATGACTAAAAAGAATATTTTCCAAAAAATTGCATTTTGGTCAATATGGTCAATTTTGACTTTTAAATTTAAAATTTGGAAGTTTGAAAATTTGAATTTTATATTTTATTATGAAATTAAATAAAATTTTAAGAACACTGCTTTCCATTTCGTTGAAATCTGATTTATAATGTGAAAGTTATGCCTTTTTAACTATTGTGTGAAATTTGTTGTATTTAACAAAACTGTTTATTTTAAATTATATAAATAATATTTTATTTGGTCATGTAATGTTCTAGTTCATGTTTATATGGATAAAAAACATGTATTGTATATATTTTGGTTTTAAAACATTTTTGATAGTGTAATTGACATTTTCTAGTGTCAGTTGTATTTTGTTTAAAATTTCTAATTTCCAGTTTCAATTAATTAAAGAAATTCTTTATTTATTTTTCTATTTACTTAAGAACTTATTTTATTCTCATTCCCACTTTATTTTTTTTCCTCATTTATTTATTTATTTGACTTTTTATTTTTTTAAAGTGAAATAGAATTTTCTAGAGCCAGTGATATTTTATTTGTAAGTTTTAAGTCCTGTTTCCAATTTTTAAACAATTTCTTTAGTTCTTTTTCTATTTTCTCTAAATTTAATTATTTATTTCACTTTGAATATGAAAAATAAATTATTTTATTTCAAAAAATTTCTTTCTAATATTTTTAAAATGAAGTGGATATTTTTCCAAGGCTAGTGATGATTTATTTGTAAATTTTGAACCCTGTTTTGAATTTTTTAGCAATTTCTTGAAATTTTTTCCTATTTTCTTTAAACTTAATTATTTATTTTCATATTATTTCACTTTTTTTCGGTTTTTAAATGTATTTACTGAAATTACTTTTTTATATTTGATTTAATAGAAATGGTAAATTGAAGAGACAAGACTCTTCCTTTTCCTATGGCTTTTCATCTACTAAACCTTTCACTTTCTCTTGACCTTTCATTTGATTTGTTTTGGCCGTACACCCTAAATGCTTAGCCATGAGTTTCTCAAGCCATTTTCACGTGAAAATTATCCTCTTCCATTTCATTTTCATGGCTAAGAAAAATGGTAATGACCTCTTCTTCCTTTTTCACTTTTTCCCTTTATTTTCTATTGTTTTCAATGATTTTTGGCCATGATTTCACTTGCCATGCTCGGCCAAACCCTCCACCATCTCTTCCACCAACCACCACCACTTCTTTCCCCACTTAATCCACGGCCTAACCTTCATATCCTCTGACCAATACAAGCCATGCCTCTCCCCCTGGCAAAAAACTCCACAAAAACATGAAAAAAAAACCACTTAAATCCATGCTAGCCACCACTTTTGCTTCACCACCTTCATTTGTAGCCACAGCCACCACCTCTAGTCGCCACCACCAGCAAGTACACACCCCTATCCATCATCCTTAGCCTCTTTTCAGACCTGACCATGACTGGCCGTGCACTCCACTTGATCAAAAACCACACAAAACATTGCTAAATCCCTTAAAACCATGCCTAGGCGAGCCAAACTTCAACAACATCACCTTAGATTGCCTTGGCCACCTCCTATTGCTCCACCATCACCATGATATTACCACCACCCATCACCTTAGTTACTGTCCAGATCTGAAACATGAATGGCCGAGCCAAACAATGCATGTAGCCGAGCCTAATATTGCACCAAACCCTCCTATTTTGCCTTGCCTCTTTGTATTCTTGTGTGGTAACTTCTCTACCACTTTCTAGTCCATGTACCCATGCCTTTTTAAGTCCAAACCTGAACCAAAACCATGTTATGGCCGAACCGACAAGACCCCTAAGTCGAGCAATCGATGATAGAAAGCATGGCTAATGCATTTTGTCTCATTTGTTGCTTCTATTTCAAAGTTCTTTCATAATATGTTGCATTGAATTCATATTTATATTTGGTTTTGTTTATGGGTTGTGACAAGATCATTAAGCTTAGTACTCTCATCCACTTGAACCTATTGCTGTGTCATCGTGCCTTTGGAAATCCGTTTGTGTCATTTGATTCGCTATCTCCAGCACAAAGATGTGAGTAAATCCACCAGACATTTATACTTGTGCAATTGTGAAACGACAACAATTGAATGCGTAGAATGATATATTATGTTATAACTGCCTATGATTATTTATATATGATGTTAAACCTGCTAATTAACACGTCATCTCATCTGTTACTGTTATATGTTGTTAACTGTTCATTATATCTGTTTACACTGCAAGTTCCCTGTAGAATAGAATCACCATGGGTTGAAATGATACATACCCGAACGGACTTTAGAATAGGGAAAAATTGTTATGGGCTGAAACGATTGGCCAGAACGGTTTTTAATTATTTCTTTTGACTTAGGACTGTGGGTTTGAAATGATAGAACCTGGATTTTTCTTTTTAAATTGCGGTTTGAAATGATATATGTCTGTATCACTTGACCTAGGTTAGAAAACTATATACAGGCCCGTGGGTATTTTATAAAGTATTTTGAATATTTTTAATTATTATTAAAAGTGTAAATTTATGAAAATTTGATTTAAATTGGATTTTTTAATGTTAAATAAGAAATTTTGATTTTTCTATACGTTAAAAATGTTGAATAATTAAATGATTAAACTGAATTTTGAAATATAACCTAAATTTGGAAATTTGGACTTTGACTTTTAAAATGACATTTAAGTTATATAAATAAAATTTTAAGTGATTTAAAATGTAAATTTATGATAATTTGATTTAAATAGATTTTAAAGTGTTTTAAATAAAGAATTTATAATTTTTCTATAAGTGGAAATGTTAAATAAATAAATGGTTAAGTTGAATTTTGGAAATATAACTTAAGTATATAAATTTGGGGTTTTGGTAAAAATGATATTTAAGCTTATAAATAAAATGGAAATTTAATTTAATTTGGAAATGGTAAATATGATAACTTGATTTAAATTTGAATTTAAGTGATTTATTAAAGTATTATTGATTTTTCTATGAATTTAAATGGTTAAATAAATGAATGCTTAAATGTGTAATTTTAAAATACAACTTGACTTGGAAATGTGAAATTTGGTTTAATTAAAGGTTTAGTTAAATGAAATTAATTGGAAATTTAGTTTAATTTGTGAAATGGAAATTTAAAAATGTAAGTGTTAACAAATTGCATATGTGAAGGAAAGGAAATTGTACACTTGAATTATTAAGTAAATTTATTGAAAATTTAATTTATTTATAAGAAATTTATTTTATAAAAATCATATGTTAAAGTTATGTTAATAAACATTTTTGACTGTTAAAATATGCTTTTATAATGTTTAAATGGTTTACATTGAAGTTTATTATTTTTGGAAATTGAATACTTAATTTGAAGGTATAATAACCCCACTTTTAAATGGTTTAAATTATTTAATGTGATAGAATATAAATCATTTTAAAAGGTGATTTGAAAGGATAATAAATGAATGTTATCTTGAGTTTAGAAGGTATTTAAAGTTGAAAATTTGGATTTGAACTTATATGATGATTTGGAAATAAAGTTCTGAAAGACATGATATTATGATATATTGAAATGATTTGTAATGAAGTTTTGAAAAGATATGATATTATGATATATTGAAATGATTTGAAAAGGGTGTTTTGAAAGGATATGTTATTTTGATATATTGAAATGGGTTAGAAATGACTTGATATTTATTTTGATAAATATTTGAATTTGAAAGATATGGTATGTTGATATATTGAAATGGTTTGGAAATGATTCAATCTTTATTTTGATAAAGATTTGGATTTGAAATGATATTTTATTTCGAAGTATAAAATATTATTTTAAGTTATAACCATGGGTTATAATAACGATTGGTTGGCAAAGAGACTGGGATCGGATATGGGCATACTCTTTGTCGATATCGAAAACCACTTTGATAACCGTGTACGCGGTGAAGATTCCAGAATGAAGTAGGATGGTGGAGACATTCTTGTGGTATGTTACGTGGACCCAACTCCCGTGAGTTGGCATAAGGTGGCTAAAACAGGAGCGGTCTCGGGCCAGTTGAGGTCGCACCTCGTAGCGGACGCATTTCTTCGATACCATACTATTACTTGTGATTGTTTGTGCGCCCCATCGATTTTTATGGGAATGTGTTCCGCGGTGGGCGTATGTGGCTGCTGCGTTACCACCAGCCCGAGTGTCGTAATTGGTAAATCCACCCTGGCATTGCCTTGTGTGCCGTGTCACCTACCATATCGAGCCCTTACTACGAGTTTCTATTTGTGTCATACCTATGCAGTATCTTCTCGTAGTCTCCCGATCAGGAGATATGCAGGTATTGTATAGACTATTGCATTATTTGTGTTAAGGTGGAAAATGTAAAGCCTTAACACTATTTAAAAGTATGTTTATTTTACTGTTAGACATTATTATAATAGCGCAATATACTATATAGTAAGTAGTTAACCGGATCCTTAGAGGATGAGCGGTCCCAAGCATCCTTTAAGTTACTTGCACTTTTACTACAGTCCACTTGAGTTGGTTTACATTGTATAAGTATGTATGTCCTGACTCGAGTGTTTGTATTTTTATTTACGCTCAGGTCAGCCTGAGTATTCACATATTTGGATTTTCACTTTCTAGAGATTTGGAATCGCTGGAGATTATCTGCTTGTCTAGTTTTATCTATTTCACTACCATTTATCCTGTTGATCCCTGTGTTGTATTCATTTTGTACATGGATATCATCTAGATACTTCTTTTGTACTTTATTTCTTCTGTCGTATCTTATGTAACTCTGATATATTTATATAGTAGATTCATGAACTACTATTTCTTTTACTTCCGCTGCACTATTATTACTCTGTGTCCGTGATTTGTGATTTTTATTTACTACATATTCTGATATTTGCCAAATTTTATTTACAACGCGGTATTTTAAGCAAATTCAAGTCCGACATGTGCGGATGCGAATGGTTGAAAATACCTGGTTGTTACAACTACAACATCTCCTCCTACCACTCTAGCTTGCATCATATTCACAAAAAACTGATACATAGCTCCCATGTCCACTTGCGGGACTCCAGCACCTACATTCTCTGCTTGTGTCTGACCTTGGGTCCTCCTTTTACTAGGTCTGGCATTCCCCTCGGTGCCCTTCCTCTTGGGTTAACTCTTCCACTTCTATCTTCCATATCGGTATTCTAACCTTATGAGATAAAGCGTATACTTATATATAGCAAATACAGGTGCATTATTATAGTATATCCTATACCCCAACCTTACTCTAATTCTTTAGGATTATGTTTCAAAACCCATTTTTAGTCAAAGATTTCCATAAACCTATTATCTAATACCAAGATATAACATTTCATATCTGGAGGTCAAAAGCCAAGCGCTACAGATGCTGCAGTCATCTATAGTATTAATTTCTGATGACAAAATACGGTAATGATAATGGTATTCATTATATCAGAAACACTTGAATATGAATAAAATCACATGTTTTAAAAACAACAATTTACTGATTACATTTCAAAACAAATTCATATTCAAATTACATAATCGCATATCGTTTCCCAGGTAAAGATTAATTATAATCATTAAAAAAATACGCAAAGAGCGACATATGACGATGCCCCCTTGGTTGATCAAAGCAATGTAGTCATATCTAACTTAATACACAGTAGAAATAAACACAACAATAATCTGTAACACTTAATTAGCTATTCATCAGCCACCTGCTCTTCTCAGGAAGGTTTATTCAGCAAAAGACTAAAACTCGAAAACCTTAACCCTCAACCTACTCAAATCAATTTTGAGCACCCGAGAGTTTAAGGGAAAACAAAAACATTGAGTCAGACATAAATCCAGGGGTGAATACTTCTGTTATATCTCGATTTACTGATATTAACTGAGACCATGCAGCTTAGCGGAACGGGTTTTCCCTCAGAATATCCTCTTTTAAACATATATTTTGCAAATCCTTTCCTACAACCAAACTGGTTAATCGAACGGATTATATCAAAATAACAATATCCTTTATGCTGATAAATGGACTATCTGTCCATAAAACAGGTGATAAGTGGTCTATCTGTTCACAACATAATTGTAAGGTCCGTTATGCTACAAATGGACTATATGTCCATATAATTGGGTCGACTACCCGCAAACTGGACTAACTGCTCGAATTCAAAATGGACTAACTATCCGAATCATTTTCTTAGGGTTAACTACCATTTATCTTTTTCCTTGAAAGCCTTTTCAAAATGTTTTAACCTTTTATATCATACTTGTACAAGGAACATATATTCTTAGCTTTAATGTAAGTTGTTTTGCCATGATACACACACACACACGCACACACACTTTGCTTATAATAATGTTGATGAATTTTAATAAGGATTAGCTTTCCTTCCAAAACAAGTTAAATCCCTTTTTAACTTGAAAATACTTGGGCTATTTTTCCTATCTATTACATTTGAAACCATTGTTTAGAACCTTTGAACAACCTTTTCGAAAACCATTGAAGGTAACCCCTTTGAAACCATTGAAAGACCCTTTTGAAACCATTAAATATAGCCTTTCGAAAACATTGGAGAAATATTTCTTTCTTTTCATAGACAGCTTCAAACCATTAGACATCCTCCTTTAAAACCATTAAATATTACCTTTTGAAAATATAAGAAAAACCCTTCTTTTAACCCTTTCAAAACCCTGGATAACCACCCTTTTGAAGCCATTAAATAAAACCCTTCAAAACCGTTCAAAAATTTATTCCTTCTAAACCTTTGAAAAGCGTCTCAGTCGAGACCATTTAGATTCTGCCTTCAAGTAGAGCAAAAGGATTAGAAACACATTAAATTAGAAAGCATCTATTTTGAAACCATTTAAAACTCGGTTTTACTTCAACCATAGGAAAAGTGTCCTAAAAACATTCAAATCAAAAGCATCTGCTTCGAAACCATTTTATAAGTAAAGAAGTGATGGTGCCGGAACTATCTCTTTCGAAAGCATTGGAGAAGTGGCCAAAATTTTAGAAAACAAAGTAAACACTGCTTTTGAAACCATCTGGGTTGAAAGGTAGAAAGCGGCAGTAAAAAGGCTTCGACTTAGTTAAAACACTTATTTAAAACAAAAGCATAACCCAATCGAAACCATTTCTTTAAATCTAATAAACCCGGTCGAAAGCTAATTCAAAAGTTACTCAGTCGAATGCCATTTAGTCAAAAGCAAACGGGCGAATTTTTAATTTAAAAACGAAGGACTGCCTTAAACCCTTCGGAACCCCTGTTTTCAACTCCATACCTTTCATCTACATCCAATTCACTATGTACCAGTTCCTTGATACCATATGCATTGGTTTCGACTGTGTGGGAAGTGTAAATGAGGAGGCCGAACCTAGTGCCGACGGTGTCGAAACAGTGAAAAACATGTAGAAAATAGTTCTTTTAACCTAGCCTGCTTCACGTATCTAATTTTAATTGGTTGCCTCTTTCTTTACCAATAAAAAATACTATAATTTTCAAAAGGCCTGCCGACTTTCAAAGTTAACAAATTTAAATTATTTTGCAAAAAGCCACTTCTCCTCTCTTAATTATATAAAACATTTAAGTCCAATATCTTAAATAATTTTATATAACCATTAAAATACTTAGGAAAAATGTACAAAAATTCAAGAAAATCTCTTTTAATATGTTTTCCCACATATAAAAATTTTGGATCCAAATCTTTTATCATTTAACCAAAAATAATTATTAACCAAAATTAACATTTTCTTTACTAGAAAATTCACATAAATTCCACATAATTTCAGAAAATTTCGAAAATTAAAACCCATTTATAAAATATTATTTATGATCTTTGAAAAAATTCACAAGGCCTTTGGATGTCATTTTATAAGATTTTCACCATAAAACATATCATATAATTAGTATGAACATATAATCATTCCATCATTTAAAAATATAGCAAATCAATGCAAAATATTCGGCATTCATCTAAAAACTGAAAACAAGATCAAAAATGAGATGTAAACATTATTCACTTTAGTTTTAGAGATCATAGAAATTGATATGTGAATGGATTTGATTTGCTTAAGCTTCTTCCTAGCTTTTCTCTATCTTCTTCCTCTTTCTCTTTTTAATGGGAGCCAGCCTTAGTTTTAATTATTATTTTTTGATAAAATGAAAATGGACATGTAGGGGTATACGGCCATAAGGTTTAAGGTATAAGAATGGCCTCTTTCCTATTTTACCCCTCTTCTATTTCAATTAAACTCTTCCTTTAATTCATTGTTTTAATGGCATGTCTACCCATTAATTAAATCAAATCTCAATCCCCTAATGAACATATTATTTTATCTAATTTAGCTAAATAAATATCCTAAATAATGTTACCAAAAATTTGGGGTGTTACATAGAAATTCATAGAGAGGCAAATAAACACCTAAGTGACCAAGTTACTGTATGATCGATTTCACCCTAGAGGGGGGTGAATAGGGTGATACTATTAATTATAAAAATTATTGCGGAAGCTTATAAAATTATTTCAACACGGATAAATCAAAATTATAGCAGCACGGATAATAGCAGAATAGTAAATGCAGAAATAGAACGACATAGAATTTACCCAACTTTGGTAAAACTCTTCCTACGTGCTGCCTCCAAGGTTTCTACTAGAAATTAAGTAGTCACACGCTTACACACGTAAACTCACGACACCCGCTACTGACTAACCTAACTTTACGCTCAAAACCCTGCCACAACTCAGCCACTGAGTTGCGAATTCTCAAACTACACCACGTAGTTTATCCCCTAGTCACACGACTAGTAATTACAACGTTTAAAAGAGAAATATAAATTAAAAAAACAATTTAAAAACAAAAGAACCCAAAACCCTAATAACTATAGCCTTTGAAATAAATCACGACCGGCCCACACAAGTGATAAATTCAATTCCTTTTTCTTTCTATTATACGGCCGGCTTTGCTTGTGAAAAATGGTGGCTTTCTTCGTACGTTCCTCTTTGATTAAAAATTAGGGCTTTGAGATGCTGCTTCAATTGTTTGTCGATGTTGCTTCAAATATCTTCCTCTATCAGTGATTTATTGCGGCTGCAAAGTCGAGATCTATTGTTGCGTGAATTGGTACGTTTTTTCCTTTTTGATTTATACGGTACTCGACTTTGATTCGAGTTGTATGAGTTATTCTTCTCTGTTGTACTTGAACTCGAATGATGTTAAATCCGATGATGATTGGGTCTTTATATAGGGTTTGAAACCCTTGATTTTCGTTCGTATGTGTACTTTGGAGTTTTAGTTGACATTTGTGATTGCCTTTGAGTTTCAGACCTATAGCATGCATGTTGCATTTGCATTGACTTCTTTGTGGTTTAGTTTCACACTGTTGTCACTTGTCGTTACCGTAGTGTTGCAGTCTTTTATTTGTACCGTTAGAGGCAGTTTACATATTTGTTTCATGTACACTCTGGCCTTTATGTTGAACTTGTTACTGTGGGTTTCTGACTTAGTTCGATGGTCATGCACTTGAATGTGTAGTCTTGTCTCACTTATTTATGCTGGTACTATTTTATTTGATGTGTTGTGTTATTATATTCACTTGGTGGCATTTGGTTGCATATCCATCACTGCACTTTTCGGTTGTATTTGAATTTTATGCTCGGCAAATTTATGATGTTTCGTAGTGCACCTGAGTTGAATCCAGCATAAAGCTCGGGTTTGACCTTGTGCTTGTGTCATGACATTATTTTTATTGCACTTGAGTTGAATCCGCGTTTTGGGTTTGACCTATGCTCACTTGTCCCTGTAATTCAATCAAGTGTATATATCGGTGTGCACGGCCTCATGGCATATACAGTGATACACTATGTATGTCACAAGCTGTTCGCGTATGATGAATTCAAAATTAAATGATGACGAACAACCCAAATAACTGAGGCAAATATTATTTTCAATATCCACATTTTATTTTATACTGCAAAAATATTTTATTTTCAATTTTACTGCGTCAATGTATATTTCTGCAGATTTCTCAGAAGCTGGATTCACATTGGAATGAAGTTGAAGATCAGTACGAGTTGAGTGAATGAGTGATATGTAGTAAGGTGCAATGTAAATGTGAAATTGTGATGTAATCAAAATTATATTGTAATTGAAGTTGTATATATATAGTGAGAGCTTGAAATTTGTACTATTCAAAGATTGTAATAAACATTTGTTTGAATAACATTTCTATTTGAATTCAAATTCCGTGTTATTTATTTTTATTCGGCAAATATTTATTTAATCTATGAAAAATAAAATACTACATTAACAAATACATTTAAATGAATATATATATATATATTATCATCAAACAAAAATCATATAATCGCATATTCAACGATCTCCCCTTTTTATGATAACAAACATATATTTAAGATTTTGAAACATATTAAATTATTTGATGATTCCATTTGCTCCCCCTATTTGAATGCTTCCTCTCTACACAAAGCTCCCCCTTCATATATGCATACAATTAAAAATATGCAAATGAGCCTAGATGCAAATAGAAAATATTTGACATTTACTTGATTTTATTTGACAAAATCTTAACTTTTCTCTCCCCTTTTTGTTATCAGCAAAAGAGTAATAATGTTAGAGAAAATAGAGATAAAGTGATAGATATTAATCCAACATTAAAACTCAATTGAATATAAATATTAAATTTCAATAAGAAATCAAACAAAAATCATAAATACTTTATTAGGCGCATATTCCACTTTTAGAATGATGGGAATGATGTCATCATTTAGAACCATATAGTTGTGTCTTATTTGTGGTATATTTATATCGGGAATTTGAATATCTACTAACCATGCATAACCGTTAGGACTTTTAAATGAGATTAGTAATATTCCAATTTTATTTTAAAAAATGAATTCAAGTATCTTCTAACCATGCATAACCGTGAGGACTTTTAAATAGGATTAGAATCAACTTGTTTATATAAAAAAAATCAATTTTGATATGCGTTCCATACATGCATAACCGTGAGGACTTTTAAATGAGCATGGAAGCACACAACAAATTCCAAGTAATTCACCCATGCATAACTGTGGGGACTTTTAAATGAGAGTGAATACTTTGGATTTTATTTTATTTTATTTTATTATTATTTTCATTTAAAAAAAAAGTAAAATGAAAAACGAATGATTCCTGTTTAAAGTACCACATATTGACAAGCTATATAGAATTTTGATGAGTGATGGTTGCTAGAAATATAATAGAAATAGAGATGGTAATGGAATTTTTACCAACAAAAAGTTTTATAAATCTTGTTTAAATTTCTAAAGAAATTTACTAATTATACCATCTCGAGTCATAATATATGATAAATATCAACACTCATCACTTTTTCAATCACTATTTATCTTTTCGATAATTATTAGGGAGTCATATTAGTCAAAATAGTCATTTAAAATCAAATTCAAAAATAATTATAAAATCAATTTTTCAAAATGACTGATCTGAAAACATGGTCAAAAATGATTTTCTAGAAGGGCTTATATGAGAAAAATTTCTGCTATTTGAAATGAAAATTATGCAAATATTTTCTTTGAAAAACGATGCAGTTACTAAAAATTAAGTTCAACTAGTAATTTTTCTATCAACTAGATTACCAGTGTAATCTACATCTGAATTTCTCTTTCACTCAAAATTATTATTAATTGAATTTGATAGACCAAACCATGGAGTGTGCAACAAAAAATCTCAAAGTCAATTTTAACAGCTTTTTTTTTAAATGACATTCTCTTGAATTTGAATTGAAGCCGTGTAAATAATCAAAAAACGTGAATGTAGAGTTAGCCGTAAAATAACCAAATGTATTAACATCCAATAAAACACTATTATTAATCCAAACTAATATATATGAAGTAATTCAAAGACTCTACAGATTTTTATAGTGTTCTTGGCATAGGAATATAATTGGCCAACAATTTTGAATAATTCAGAATCAAAATCATCATTATTTCATCATCTCATTATTGGCTGATTACGGTGCAGATTATCAAATTTAATATATCGTTCAAATAAATATACCATTACATGTTTTACCTTTACGATATTTTTCGTTGTTGTCCATTGTGTTTCTGTCCCCTTTATACTAGGCTAAGGAAATTTGCTTTGTCGCTTGTTGTATCCTTGGAACAGCCAGAATCCAAGCAACACTATTATTGTTCCTTAGCCTGCCACCACACCTACATGATGGAAGATTTTTGTGATCCATTTGTTTTTATAGGTCCATGATTGTTAGTAGCCGAATATTTTGAAAACTAATTTTGTAGAGACCCAAAACTATTTATATATGTTCCTTTCGGCATCCAGATTTGTTTAACTTTGAGAGATTTTATATTTGTGCCTTTTGGAACCCAAATTGGTATAGTTTTCACGTGTTTGGGTCTATACAACAATTATTATGATTGTGTCCATATTTTCTACAAATTATGCACATAGAATTGACTTGATTAATTTTGTTTTTAACCTTTTCAGATTGATTATATCCAAGTCCTTGTCTAACTGTATTAACAGTTTGTTTCCCTAAGAACATATTCAACGATTTTTCACTTTTGGAAAATTTATCTAAAGTCATTGACAATTGTTAGACTTGTGTTTTGAGAGATTCATTTTCGTTTAATAATTGTTTGCGCTTTTTAATAGAATTCTCTCTCCTAGTATTTTCACTCTCTTTCAAAATCAGAATTTCATTTTCAAGCGATTTTATGTTAATTTCTGATTTTTTTTAATTTCTTCTTCAAATGTTGGACACTTATCACACTTATGGATCCTACTTTGATAGGTTTTAACTAATTGGTCAAGATGTTTATTTAATTCTATCAAAGTGTCTTTTTTTGATTCAAGTTTGGTATACTTCTCCCTAAGTCGTTCAAAACAGCCATTTACTTCGTGGAAATATATAAGTAATTATGAGTGAGTGAGTTTTGATACCTTGCTTGGCTCGTCATCGTCGCTATCAGTTATATTTCCTTGAAGGCACATATCTGCTTTCTCACTCTCACTGCTAGTGCTTTGATTATCTTCATCACTTGTATTCCACGTGGCTGTAAAACTTCTCCTTTTTGATTTTTTTTCAAAGTCGCGTCGATTTTGAGGATAATTGGGCTTGATATGTCCGGGTTGGTTGCACTTGTGACAGATGATCTTCTGTTCTTCTGAGTAGTCTAGTGCTTTGGCTATTCTGCTTTTCAATTTTTGATTTCGAGCTGGATTTCCGTATTTGTAATTCCACCTTTTGAATTTCTTTATTATCAGCTCCAATTCTACTGCTCCATCATCATCGTTATCACCATCACTTTCTGTTGTTCCTTTAAGAGCTATTGATTTCTTTCGAGTGTCACCTCCTTCACGCTCTTCCCTGAATATCATTTCTAGCTCATAAATGGTGAGATTTCCGATGAGTTCTTCAACTTTCATCTGTTTTAAATCTTTTGATTCTTAAATGGCAGTTACTTTGGCTTCAAAACTTCGCGGAAGAACTCTGAGGATTTTTCGGACTATCTCCAACTCTGTGTATGATTTTTCGAGAGCTCTTGATTTATATAAGATATTGGAAAGTCGTCCATACATCTCTTTGACATTTTCTTCCTTCGCCATTGTGAAGTTCTCATATTCGCTGCTTAGCATGGCAAGGCAAGATTCTTTGACTTGAGATGTTCCTTCGTGAGTCACTTCTAGTGTGTGCCATATTTCCTGTGCAGTTAGACAATGTGAGACACGATTAAATTCAAATTGATCCAATGAACAGATAATAGAATTCATAGCTTTAGCATTAGCATTTTGTAATTTATTTCCTAGTTCTGTCCATTGAGCCTTTAGTTTCTCTATTTCTTGATTATCTATAATTATAGTTGGTGCTCTATAACCTATCTCAACAATATTCCAAGAGTCAATGGTTTTCATAAAAAATTTCATTTTATTTTTCCAGTAGGCGTATTCACCATTGAACATTGGTGGTCTAACTATGGACTGACCCTCGGCAAAGCATTATTAAAAGAAGCCATTTCTTAAAAATTCAAATTTTTAAAACAAAAATTGGTTTTTGAAAAACAAATTTCTAAAACAAAAGTTGACTCCTATTCCTAGCTCTGATCCACTTGTAGGATCGATTTCACCTTAGAGGGTGGGTGAATAAGGTGATACTATTAATTATAAAAATTATTACGGAAGCTTATAAAATTATTTCAACACAGATAAATCAAAATTATAGCAGCACAGATAATAGCAGAATAATAAATGCAGAAATAGAACGACACAGAATTTACCCAGCTTCGGCAAAACCCTGCCTACGTGTTACCCCCAAAGTTTCTACTAGAAATTAAGTAGTCACACGCTTACACACGTAAACTCGCGACACCCGCTACTGACTAACCTAACTTTACGCTCAAAACCCTGCCACAACTCAGCCACTAAGTTGTGAATTCTCAAACTATGCCACGTAGTTTGTCCCCTAATCACACGACTAGTAATTACAATGTTTAAAAGAGAAATATAAATTAAAAAATAATTTAAAAAAAAAGAACCCAAAATCCTAATAACTATAGCCTTTAAAATAAATCACGGCTGGCCCACACAAGTGATAAATTCAATTCCTTTTTCTTTCTATTATACGGCCGGCTTTGCTTGTGAAAAATGGTGGCTTTCTTCGTACATTCCTCCCTGATTAAAAATTAGGGCTTTGAGATGCTGCTTCAATTGTTGGTCGATGTTGCTTCAAATATCTTCCTCTATCAGTGATTTATTGCGACTGCAAAGTCGAGATCTATTGTTGCGTGAATTGGTACGTTTTTTCCTTTTTGATTTATACGATACTCGACTTTGATTCGAGTTGTATGAGTTATTCTTCTCTGTTGTACTTGAACTCGAATGATGTCAAAGCCGATGATGATTGGGTCTTTATATAGGGTTTGAAACCCTTGATTTTCGTTCGTATGTACTCATTGAATTCGTCTGATAATTTTTTGGCTTGCCGTTCGATTCAACTTGAATGTTGATGATTTGCACTAACTTGTTCAAATTCGTATAATTTCTGGTACTTGATTATCGGCTTGTTTCATTTTTCTTTAACGATGTTTTCTTGGTCATCACGGCTTTGAATTTTCTGATTTGAAACTATGTTAACTTCGGCACTTTGATTTTGTGATGATATTTTCGAGATGAGAAATTTACCTTTAACTTGTTCAATTTGTATTCCTTATATTATTTGACTTTGGTCATTTTTGAAATTTCATGCTTGATTTTTTCTCGGCCTGTACCTGTGCATTTACATTTTCCACTGACATGTGCTTCAATATGCATTGTGCTTGAAGTGTACTGCCCCGCTGCACTTACTCATTCGAGCTTGCTCTAATAGTTGCTGTCAATTGCATACATGTGTGTTCATATATGTATGTGCTGGCTTTGGGTTTCACTGTGTTTGCATTGAGTCATATACTTCGAGGCAGATCATCTTATTCCTCTTGAAGTCTTCACCTGGTTGTTCTGGTCAATCATATATAGGTTTGGTCGAAGCATTTGCTGTTTGAACTTGTACTCTACCATTTGTTGATTTGTAGCTGTAGTGTCACTTGATCATTTCATACATGTTTACTGTTGTCATGGTAGCAGTGACTTGAACTTTAGCCTTTGGTTTGAGTTTTGCTTGTATACTTCATGTGTACTTTGGAGTTTTAGTTGACATTTGTGATTGCCTTTGAGTTTCAGAGTTGTAGCATGCATGTTGCATTTGCATTGACTTCTTTGTGGTTTAGTTTCACACTGCTGTCACTTGTAGTTGTCGTAGTGTTGCAGCCTTTTACTTGTACCATTAGAGGCAGTTTGCATATTTGTTTCATGTACACTTTGGCCTTCATGTTGAACTTGTTACTATGGGTTTCTGACTTAGTTCGATGGTCATGCACTTGAATGTGTAGTCTTGTCTCACTTACTTATGCTGGTACTGTTTTATTTGATGTGTTATGTTATCAGATTCACTTGGTGGCATTTGGTTGCATATCCATCACTGCACTGTTTAGTTGTATTTGAATTTTATGCTCGACGGTTTTACGATGTTTTGTAGTGCACCTGAGTTGAATCTAGCTTAAAGCTCGGGTTTGACCTTGTGCTTATGTCATGACATTATTTTTATTGCACTTGAGTGGAACCCGACGTTTTGGGTTTGACCTGTGCTCACCTGTCCCTGTAATTCTATCAAGTGTATATATCGGTGTGCACGGCCATGTGGCATATACAGTGATACATTGTGTATGTCACAAGCTGTTCGTATATGATGAATTCAAAATTAAATGATGACGAACAATCCAAATAACTAAGAAAAATATTATTTTCAATATCCACATTTTATTTTATACTGCAAAAATATTTTATTTTCAATTTTACTGCGTCAATGTATATTTCTGCAGATTTCTCAGAAGCTGGATTCACATTGGAATGAAGTTGAAGATCAGTACGAGTTGAGTGAATGAGTGATATGTAGTGAGGTGCAATGTAAATGTGAAATTGTGATGTAATCAAAATTGTATTGTAATTGAAGTTGTATATATATAGTGAGAGCAAATTTGTACTATTCAAAGATTGTAATAAACATTTGTTTGAATAAAATTTCTGTTTGAATTCAAATTCTGTGTTATTTATTTTGTTCAGCAAATATTATTTAATCTATGAAAAATAAAATAGTACATTAACAAATACATTTAAATGAATATATATATATATATATATATATATATATATATATTGTCATCAAACAAAAATCATATAATCGCATATTCAACAGTTACGAATGTATTTAGTAGTTGTATAATTAAGCGCCTGCATGGGTCTTGAATTAGTAGCATGCAAAAATTTATTCACAGGTTTATTTTATATTTTTATTTCTCAATCCTAATTCAGTTCATTTGTATATTTTAATTGATAAACATTTTATCAATTATATTAATTACATAAACTTGTCGAAGTAGATTGGTTTAATTTATAATTAGCAGATATTCTTACAATATTAGAAAGGTTAAATGTTACCATTTCATTTTTCTAATAAGGCACCCACTAGATTTTAATACTTCTTAAAACCCTAAAGATGAAACATTAAATCATTTGACTTCTTTAGTGGGTTTTAGGACTCGTCTATCTTGAGATTCCGACCTTGAGTTTTGCTTAGCAAACCATAGGCCCACAAATTGTAGGTGATATTTTACTAGTTGTATCATATAGAACTTCTAACCTATGGCCTTTGTCCTAATCTCATTTCGACCTTGAGTTTGCTCAACAAACCGAATGAGATTATTCACTCGTGCCAATCATTTCGTGATGGGCTAGGCATAGTATATGTACCTTTAGTATGCTTAAAAATGCATATAGCTATCTTACCTTGTCAAGCTAATATATTAATAATACTACACATAACATCTTTAGCTTGAGTTTCCTCGACAGCCAGAGAGTATACAAGTAATTACTAATATATAAGTGGTAGAGCACAACACTTATATTAAAGATTCATAATCTTTAATATTTTATTTGAGTGATATCAACTTATGGAATAACGCAGTTCCTATGAGATACCCTGGTGATTCAAGTGTTGGACACGTCATAAATCATGGTATACGTACTATACATATGTCTTTATTCTATAAATCTTGTTTGGGTTTCTTATTGTTCCACCTTTATTATACATTAATATTATTAAATTTTAATTCCTGTATAACAATTATCATTTAATTAACTTAGATAATAATCTTATGTATAATCTTACATCAATTTTATTAATTAAACGTTATTTAATTAATAATAAACATTTTTATTAATTTTATTTTATTCATTTTAAACATTGTAAATTGAATACGTATACTATAACATTTATAATTATAAACATTTATATTATATTATTTACTAGTTAACGATTAATTAATTTATTTAATTAAAAAAATTCAAATAATTATAATTAATTTTGAAATTTGTATATATATATTACCTTAAACATTTTAAGATAACTTTACATATATCAATATATATATTATTTGGATTTTATTAAATAAATAACTAATTAATTAATTAAGTAATCCAATTAATTATTAATAATTTCGAAAATAATTATTAAATGTTCAAAACAATTTTGAAAATTATTTTATAAATTTTTACTTATTTTAAATTTAATCTTTTAAATTCAAAATATTATATTAATTTCAAAAACGATTTTGAAAATAACCCAAGACCCAAATTCAAATTGGGCTTTCAAATCAAGGATAGCCTTTGGGCTTATTGCACCTTTCGGGCCAAGCCAGTAGGTCAGGATAATTAATTACCCAACTACCCAGCTGAACACTACTTTTTTAGACACCCTATTAAATGTGAAGGCTTTAATAAGTTAGTCTAATATTACTAATCTAGTCCGCACAAGCTATTGGGCTCCGATACCATTAGAGGAACTGGGCCAGCACGTAAATGGTTAAATGAATTTCAAAAATTTGATCATTGGGACTATGAAGTGTAAATTGATTTAGATCCAATCAAAATAACTTTTAAATAAAATCTA
The DNA here is from genome assembly GCA_030765085.1 of Allium cepa. Taxonomy (NCBI): domain Eukaryota; kingdom Viridiplantae; phylum Streptophyta; class Magnoliopsida; order Asparagales; family Amaryllidaceae; genus Allium; species Allium cepa. The sequence continues at coordinate 815,633,727 of CM060940.1, read as the reverse complement.
TATTTTATTTAATTAATTAATGTACAAAATTGATTTGTATATATTTGTGATATATAAGTGTATATGTGTGTACCAAATACACACATACGTGTAAGTGCATGTGAAACGTATAAATGTGTACATGGCTTAATACGTCCGTATATAAGTATTAGGAACAAACACATTAGCCCCTTTTCATATGCATATACCATCTATGATTATTTATACTAATTCTCTCCATCATAACTATATCATATTAGGACTTATGGAATTTGGTTTTGGTCAAAATTTCAACATCGTCCATATTCAACTTATATAATCCAAATGTGAAGTTCTTAGTTCAATAATAATAATGATTATTAACTAAACTGCATTGACCAGAGACGCTGACTTTGAGTTGACTACAATTGACCACGATACTAACCCCATTAACCGAGAAGACAAATTCACTTTTGAATAGTGTTTCAATTTCAATGCTTCAACTCAGGCCCAACTATAGTCATACGATGGACATCATGCCACAATTTAACCATAAAGTGGAGTGTCCATATTGAAGTTCAATAGTATTCTCAAGTCGAGAACTTGCAATATTGTCAATGCGATATTCTCTGTTTAACATTAATTATATTAATCGACATAAAACTATCAAGTGATTCATTTCATAGTTATCCAATAATTATCAGCATGTAACCCCTTGGTGTCTCCAACAGCCATGAGTAATACATACCTAATATTTGAAGAGTGTTATGTACTCTAGCCTCAACGGATGTATCGATATCTAGTCTCGATACATCTTGACTAGGAATATTCAAAATTAATGTTTAATTTTATTGTGATAAATTTCTCATGATTATAATGCATTGTAACTACTACCACAAAATATATCATTTATGATTTTTCTATAATGTACTTAAATTAAGTAAATAATTAACATAACACGTTATAACAAGTATATGACAGAAAGAAAACACCTTTTATTTCGAACAAGATTTTATTATAAAGTTAATAATTTACAGTAAATTGTAGAGTTGCTCTTATGGCATATCTCTAAATCTATCGGTGTAGAGGTACTTTGCCAAGGTGGTAGTATGGGACAAGTAGCGGCTATAAGTGTCGCTTTTGTCAGATGAACAGTGTCGTATGTGTCAATCCCATCAAAAAAAGGACACAAGCATACCTTCCTTTTATAATGTCGGTTGGACCCTATAGCCACAATTAGTCATACCAAGATAAGGGAGCTTCATAAGGAGAAGGTGGTTGAGCTGGAAGATGAGCAGGGTCTTTGTTCAAGATAGGATGATGAGACCATTTGGGTTGATCGAAGTATAGGCGAGGCATGTTTCCTGGGTTGCTCGCTTGTGGATAATCGTTCATATATTGTGCCACAGAGGCATCCCTTCTCCCGAAGTTACGAGGCTATTTTGCCGAGTTCCTTAGATAAAGTTTTCTCGTGCCCCTAGGTATTAATTACGTACCCACCTTTATCGGTTTTGAGTACAGGTACCCTTTTGTTGAAGGCCGTTCGAGCTTTTTCTAGAAATATGGCCTGGGTTACTTCAACGACGTAGCGTCTGGTACTCGGACAATAGCTTGAGACATTTTCTCTAGCACTTCTTAACCTAAGCAAAGTCACCTTGCATCCTTGAACCGATACATCTTTCGGCTAACCTAGCCTCCTCCGTCCCTCGGGACCAACAAGGGGTAGTACATGGCCTTATATGTCTCGCGTGTGTACCGATGTCGAGGGAGTTTTTTTTTGTAACAGAGGCTTTGTGCACCGAGCAAGAGCGAACTCAGTGAGATAGGTGAGCCGAGTTGCAAAAGACTTTATTGGAAATAAAATTAAATCTCCAAAATTAATTTATTCTTTTTCTCACATCATTTGTGCAGGAAAAATAAATATTTTTTAACCTTATATAACAAAATGAAGAATATCATGATTTATGAAGTCCTAATTTGGTTACTAAAATAGATTTTCTAACTTATATTGGGCACACAGAACTTAAATTAGGTCTTTACTCTAATTTTTTGATTAGATTTAAAAGAGAACCATTCAAGTTAATTTTTTATATTAATTTTCCTATGGTGGACACTAAAAACATTTGGTTTAGTGGGTGTGGCAGAAAATAGTGGGGCTTTAAGTTGATATACTATATAATAGCACTATACTAAACCGCTACATGCTTTAGCGAGGATATAGCGAGGCTTCAGTTGGGCTTTAACTTCATAGGATGAAACCTTGATTTTCCAAAGAGTGGCAACAATGAAAGACTTACCAGACATGTTATAAGTATGTGAAAAGATTTCACGTGAAGTTACCATTTTTCTTGAAGCCCCAGGTGAAAGAGTCTAGTTCAGTCTAAGACCAAAGTGTGAAGTCTGGCCTCGAAGATCAAGTAGCTTGGAAAGATTATTAACTGCAAGATTTAAATAAAAAGTCTCTGCATCTGATAAACAACAGCCTTCGTATGTTTTAATTGCAAAACTTTCGCATATTTTGAAAAATAAAATTTCACATGTTTTAAAAATTAAAGTCCATGTGTTTTGAGACAACCACTATCAAAAGCAATAAAAATCATCCGCTACAATAGTCAGATGCTTAATTTTGTTTTAAAACATGCAACCATAAATTTCATAAATTAAACCGCTACAAGTTTTCATTCAGAGGTTGTTGCTTGTTTTGAAATTAAAGTTATTGCAAAATTTAAATTTCCAAAATTATTACAAGTTTAAAAGTAAATCCCCCGCGAGTTTTAAAATAACATCCTCGAGAGTTTTAGACAGAACTCCATTAGAAGTTTTGAAAACTAATCACTACATAGTCATCATAAATTTTAAACAACACGCCATCGCAAGTTTTAAAATCCAAATTCACCGCGTATCTAAAAAATGCCACTGCATTTTATAAAACATAGCTATTTCAACTTCTCATTTAAAGCTTGTCGCTTCTTTTAAAAACTATCGTTATCACATGTTTTGGAAATCGTGGCCATCGCAACATTTAAATGCTATTGCATGTTTTAAATGCTATCGCAAGTTATAGCAACCACAATGTTTGAAATTAGGTATGTCAATGGATATTTGAAAATTTTGAAATTCGTCCGCATCCGTATCTAAAAGGCGGATAAATATCTAATATTTGAAAAAATGAGTATATTCACATCCGAAAATTGTCTATCTGGTTTTTATCAAGATTATAGTTCATAGTTTGTGTATTTTAGTACAATAAAAGACGTGTTTATTTTTTATTAAATTAGTAATTTTTTATAGCATTTAATACATATTAATTGCCCAAAACTATTTAATATCATCATATTTGTTTATTTTACACATTTTTATAGTCAATTAGATTGAAAAAACATTATACTAAGTTAAAATTTTCTATTTATATTTCTCAACTTATCAATCGTTAGCGGATATGATAATTATCTTATATCCGTCTGTATCCGTGAATACGGGTATCTGATATTTGAAATTATTTTCGAATACCGAAATGGATATGTTACCGTCTGTATTCGAAAGTATCCATTTACACACTACCCCATATTCCCAATGCTTTAACTATCGCCAGTTATAAATCTATAACCATCAAAAGTTTTGCCAGGTTATCGTAAATATTGTTTGTCACGAGTGTTAAAAAGAAAACTCATAAGTACTTTGAATTTTCTACTTCAAATTATCAATAGTTTGCCCGATTCTTGTTAGAAAGTTCAATCTTCCGAACCGGAAATTTCACATCTTGTTCTTCAAGTAACTATTTTCGTTAACTAATCAATTAATTAATTACTCCATCTCAATGCCATTTCTTACCATGTTTAAAAATCAAAATAAAAGAGGAAATATTAGGAAATTTTCCAAAAATTACAAATTCCATTTTTACCATATGTCTTGGATTTAGATAAAAATACTCATTTTTGAAATTTTTGTACTATTTTCAGTTGTGAAATAGCTATTTTTTCCTTTGGAAATTCATAACTATAACTAGTATTTAGACCATTGGATTAATTTAATATTAGAAAATAATCACTAAAATCATGTTAAAAACATCATATCAAAGTTTAAAGTGATTTGAGATTTATTAACATAGGTTTTAAGTAATAAACCTCCTCTAGTCTCAGATAAAATCATCATTCATATGCATAAGTAAACCAAAAACTCACTTAAAAATATGTATGGATCAATCATTAGAACCGAAAACCTAAAATGATAAATCTCAAAAGGCAATGTTGAATATTACTAACTTAGAATGGTTTAGGAATGCAGATATGTGCTTTAGAGATCTACATTCTTCAAGTTTTGTTAAAGGATCTATTGTTTGTTTGCTTTCATAGATTTTAATGAGAGGAGGAAGATGTGAAAGAGTCCACATATGATTTTATGAAACAAATGAAAATTGAGAGAACGAGTTCGAAGCTATGGGCCCATTTTGACCTAACTTTTTATCCAAAATCCAATAAGCAGTCTCTTAAGCTAATTACTTCACTAACGAAAAATCCTTGTCATACTGTTTCATTAATATGTCTTCCAAAATAATTACATAATTAATTTGACACTTGTCCTATCCGTTTCCATTCTCTAACATCATCATCACTTTACTATCGATATATTAAAATTAGCAATATTAAGGGTGTTACACTAATCTTTTGATAGCAATGTAGTGAGAAAAAGAGTTTAAATTGCTTTTGAAATAGAGAGGTGCGCAAAGTTATAATGAAAACCTCCGTAAATTTCTTCCGTCGTGAAATTTCCCTTTAAATGGTTGTGATTCACCATGAAAAGTAGTGGCTAAAAGGTGAAAGGTTTTGACTGGTTGAAATGAAAGATAGGACATGACACAACGATCACTTTTACGCTTATATAAGAAAGTTCCTTTGTTGATTAGTCATGCCTTAAATTGTTAAAATCACATATTCATGTTCACACGTGGACAGAAGAGAGTTCATACGTAGACAGAACTAGATTTTTCAACTTGAATGTTGATGAATCCTTGTAAACTCCACTAAAATATCTGCAAATACTTGGTAACAAAAATTGTAACTTAATTACATGTATTATCATCCGAATAAAATAATATGGGCTTAACAATCTCTTTCTTTTTTAATGATGAAAACTATATAACAAGAAAATAAGATATATGTTATATACTCACCCCAACTTTTATGCGACCTCTCTATCATTATACATCATATTTTCTCTCCTTCTTTATACAATGCAGTGAATGTATTCCTAAAAATGAGAGATTAAACATAAATCAAATCAAAGCATAGAATCTGAATGAAAGAACTTGATCTTTTGATAGCATAAAACTGAGCAAATTAGTTCAAATTGTCTTGGAAACCGAGAGAGTTTGAATACAATAAATTTAAATGGTAGTTAGATACAACATGTCACTGAACAATATATCACAAATCACATGTCAATATATGTTATAATCACGCTACGCAAGTTTCGAATTTACGACCTCACGCACCAAAGTCGAATCACTTTGTCATTGGAACAATGGTGTTTGAATACAAAAATTGATATAACAACCTTTGTGAAGTTCTTAATTTATAGTGATGAAATCGCCATCAAATCTTATGATTGATTCACTATGAAAAATCATCGCTAAAAGGTGAAAGTCTATAACTGGTCAAAATCGAAGAAAAGACATGAAAACCACAAGAATCGTTGTCATGTTAAGATAATAAATTCTTTTGTCGGCATACCACGTTACAAACTATCAAAAATCACATTTTAACGTTTATCTATCATGTGAAGGAAGTTATTATGTTGACACGGCCAGGTTTTCTAGATATCTGGACTTTTTTTGAAAGGTCGGGTTTTCTAGATATTTGGATTATTATTATTTATTTATTTTTGAAAAGAAGCTTATTTTACCCTATGTTTCATCATGTACCTAAGTACGATTGAATACTTATTTTACCCTATGTTTCATCATGTGCGCATTTTTACGCACTTTTGCCCATATCTTTAATTCTTGACTTGAAAATCCACGAATCTACGTAAGCTCCACCAAAAAATTTGCAAATAGGTTGCAAACAGGAATGCACACTAAACATATAAATTAGCCCAGTCATAAACAGTCTACATTTCTGTTAACTCTAACCTTAGAATGCATTCATGGGCCAAAATACACTAGCAGTAACAAATGTCAACAGGAATGCACGCTAACCAGATCATGTTCATGTCCTACATTTATGTTACAAACTACTACCAAATCTTTCCATTCATCACCTAATTTTGCTTTCACATCCCCCATACAGCACGACCGCTTACAAGTTTACTGTTCGGCCTTGCGGTCAGCTCAAACAATATTCGTGCAAACGTGTCTGAGTACCTTCCATCCGATAACAGTATTTCTGAAAACATGGTCTCATGAACAGCAAGAAGTGTTCGATTCTGTGGCTCCGATACTAGGTTCTCTAGTATATTTGCTGCTTTTCTGCACACCTCTGGCACAGGATGTGGAGCCCTTATTACCTTTAGTAGTCTATCTACTGCCCTGCATTATAAATAAATCTACCATTAGTCCCGCATTTAGGCTTAAACATGATTTGTAAAGAGTATTTTCTATCTGTTTACCCTTAGAAACATTACCCATCAACTAATTGTCTAGCTCCTCTTTTTGTTTGTAAGCGTATTCATGAACCTGCATTAAGCATTTATGAACAGTTATCATCTAATGGAGCATTTCTACCTTCGCCGAAACTCAGATTGTGCTTTGCTCGGTATTAGTCATTTTGCGTACGTCCGTGGACATATTTGTTCTTGTCTGAATAAAATCAAAACTGCCATGTTTTTTTCTTTTTCTTTTTCTAGGCGTTTGGCGGCACCTTACCAAGGGAGCAAAAAACAGTTGCAAATCAAGGAGTACGCGACCAAATTGCTAGTGCCACTAATAGATGCATTAATGAGATCAAAAGATTGATATTGTTACAAAACCAAACAGAGCCTGTGTATCGTGGGTTTAGAGGGATCGAAGAACAACTTATGATTGCATCCACTTTGTTCGAAATCGTGCAAACTGTGGCATCTTTGTTTGCAGGCAAGTTATTTTATTATTTTGGATTTTCCGAAATTGTGCAAACAAGCCTGTGTATTGTGATGTGTAGTACTTTTGATCTACTATATCTTTGAAACATAACTTACCTACAACAAAGGATGTTAAATTTCGTACAATTTGAGAAAAGGTAGATGCAGTCATGAGTTGTTCCTTGAACTCTCTAAACCAATACACAAACTTAGTTGGGTTTATAATTGTAGCAATCTTTTGACCTCAGTCACACTCCTATTAGTTGCACTAGCTATTCTATAATGTATTTCCTTGATTTACAACTGTTGTTTGTTCCTTTAATAAGGTGCCACCAAACATACAGGAAGAATTCTCGTTTTATTCGCAAGAACAGAAAGTATCCACTCACGTAAAATGACTAATACTGAACAAAGTAAGTGAAATCCAAATTTTGGTGCAGCTAAAATTGCTCCATTAGATAACAACTGTTAGTGAATGTTTAATAACGGTTCATGGGCATCAAGAAGGATTCTAACAACATCATCATCGCCAATTATTTCTATACTCAAGTTACACGCTCCATGGTGACACTTCCAAGATGAAGATATAACCTTTCTAAGGATAAATAAGCACCATCTCTAGGATAAATATTTTTTGAACCAACTTGCTTGAACACAACGCATACGCATGCAATACCACCTGTTAACGGTGCTTAATCCAAAAGTCTAGCCCAAGTCGGGATAGGGATGGGGATAATTCAGACTTTCGTGTTATGACTTGTAACACAACGAGGCAAGGTTTTCAAAACGCAATTTAAATCGTAAATCTCAAAGTTCAAACTTCAAATTTATATATTGTGGATCCAAAAGATTTAACACACACATGCACTTGTGTGCTAAAAATTTCAAGTCTATGTAAATTATTAAATAATAACATTTAAATATTCGTCAAGTCTTCTTTCCACAGTAATAAATGTGTCTAAAATTGCTTCTACATCTACATCCAAATTTAAAAAAATAAAAATAAAACCGAATTCCATTTTTATTTTGTTTGGAAACATATTAAAATTTGAATTGCAAATTCAAGTAAACATCTACATAATCTTTGTTTTTGCACGAACTAATTGATTACATTTCTAATCCAATTTTGAATCGAAATTCAAAAATCAAATCATAATTGAAGATATCCGATTTAAAACAAAATTTGAACTGTAAGACGTGAAATCTAAACTTCAGATCGAAACTGGAATACTAGATTTCAATTGTGAATCATAGATTTAAAGTGTTCGAATTTAATGGTTTTGAATGTTGTATGCAAGAACTTTGCTCCCTTTAACATTGTTGTCAAAAATCAATTTGAATCTTGTTTTACATCAAATCTTTTGTATTACGGTTCAATTCACAAAGTACTATTCAAATCTCATTTTGAAAACACTATTGTATAGATTGTTAAGTAACATTTTAGTGCATAAAAACACTTTAGTAAAGATTTATACATTCGGAAATTGATTTTGAATCTTGATATTCTACGTCTGAACTTAATTTTCTATTTTGTTTTATCTTTATTACGTCTGAAAACTACAAAATTTGGATTGTCGATTCAAATGAGTATCTATATATTTCATATTTAGCATGGATTGAATAATTATACTCAAATGCAATTTCGACTGAGTTCTGAATCAGAATTTAAGAATTGAATCATAATTAGAAATTCACTTTAAGACAACAAATCCTAAGGCCTCGTTTGGTTTGCAATATCAATTTTGTATTTTCGTAGCAAGCGAAATGCATTGATTTCAGTCAACAAAAAGGTTTTAAAATATAAAACTGAAAATGATCTTTTTTCCCGCCTTTTGGGAAATATAAAAAACATGACAACTATCTTCTCCCTTCATGTTCTACCCTTTGTTGTAATGACTGCAATCTTTCCATCATATCATTTTTCCATGTTTTACAAGTACATATTGAAAACGCAAAACACAAAATTCAACTAAACGGACTCTAAGGCCCCGTTTGGTTTGCCATTTCTAGTTTGGGTTTTCGTCCAAAAAACGTACATACGACGCATGCATTTTTGGAAAACAAACAATTTGAAAAATGAAGCTAACATATAAAATGAAAAACAAGTTTATTTTGTTTTCGTGTTATGAGAAATAACAAAAAAATGGGAAACAATCCATCACTTCCGTCGCAATGGCCTAAAATTTTAAATTTCACTTCTCATTTTCTCATTTTCTCATATTTTGTGTTGAAAACACAAAACACAAAATAAAATCAAATGGACCCTAAGATTTTAAGGTTTTTAATAATAGTGTAGCATAAAACTCTGTGGTATGTAACACACAAAAAAATATTTTAATTGAGATATTGTTTACCATCTTTCACTAGCTAGCTTCAATCTTGAATCCACATTAACTTCAGTAAGGTTGTAAAGTGCACCTACAGCGGCAGCTTGTGCATCTGCCGCTTGATAGCTTAAAAGGTCGACTAGGCGCTTGTACATCTGTATTAATAATTGGATATCATGATAAATATCAAAATAGAATAATATATATACACACATAAAAATGCAAGATTTCATACTTGAGGTGCAAAAGGAAGAAGAAATGGTTCATTGTCAGGGTTTATTATGAGACGTCCCAGCAACTCAGCAGCTGCACAGTGCCATGCCTTAATTGAAGATGCAAGCACTGACATGATAGCTTGAACTGCACGTTTCTCACTGTTTAAGAAACATCTCATCAGCATTTGGGCAAAAATCGAACTTCAGAAATTAAAATAAAATAAGGAGAATGTATCCTACGTCATTTTAATGTAAGAAGGTTTCGATGAGCTGAATATTCGCAAGTCCAGCAATGGTGCTAAATTGACAAGTGTCTCGATAGCATTGGTTACAAGTTCCTCATCTTCTGTTGTTATGAAAGATATACTAAACCATCATGGATTAAAATGATGTAAGCAAATAGAATGCATTGAAGTAAGCATTCTATGTCCAAAGCTTCCTTAATATTGCATGAAACGGAACTAAATTGTAAAGCACTGTGGTTGTAAGAGCTATACAGATTACAAGCTTGTAAATAAGGATTTCAGTAACGATAACAGATATGCACCATGCAGATTAACCATACACCAAATGATAGTGGAGCTGAAGAAAAAAAAAAGAACTTGTATTGTGTGACACGGAGAAAGATCAGTTGAGCTGATATATAAAAAGAACTTCAGAATTACATTAACTGTCTAGAAAGAACATCATCACCATAAAACACAGAGACAAAAGAGTTAAACGCACAAATGCCTAGATAAAAGTAGATGTATGTTTGAATGCTGAACTTCATAAATTTCAGTGCTATACAGACATTCACATAATGGCTCATAAAACATTGAGCTCGAGAAAGCTAGCTCATAAAACATCAAGCTCGACAGATGGGTTGTGCATTTAAATAAACAGGAGCTACATATAATAAAACATACAGCAATTTTGGTTAACGGATAATGCATAATTGATCAGAGAAATGCCAGCAACACTCTCCTTTAGGGAGAGTATTACTATACTTGCTCTCTTATTGGTGGAAATTAATGAATCTCATAGTTCAATCATTAATTCCTACATAATTGCTATGTAGAACACTTGATTTCCACCGATAAGAGAGCAAATATAGTGAGTGTTGCTAGCATTCTCAATTGATTAAGAGATCAAATAAGTTTCAAGGCATGCATGATAGGCTAAGTAACTATACGACATACTAGAAACATCCTGGCTAATGATTCATGCATTATCTAGGTTCCTTCAATTATACTACTGTTATTGCCTCTAACGAAACTGGCCCTAATAAGGAGGTTAAATGCTATAGTTTTTTCAAGTTGTAATTGAAATTTGTTCCTAATGAAAGCAAAGCTTTTATGGGCTTCCCAAATAATTAGAGTTGTTATGCACATGTTAAAACATATTTAAAAAGTCAATTTTATATCTTAATATATTTTTTAAAGAAAAATCGCAGAAATGATATTCAACATATATGTTGAAAACTTTCTAGTGGTATTTAACTCGAAGAATATATTTTTTTTCTCTTCCTTTTAGGTCGGGAAAAAATGATTTTCCTTTTACAAAATGAAAAGAAAATCTTATTTTCTTTCACCGCTTGACAATCGAGATGATTCGTCTTTTTCAATGGAGAAGGTTTACCTTCTTTTTTCAGTAAAGAAATCATTCTTTTACAAAAGAAAAGAAGGTTTAACTTAGTTAATACCCAAGGTATTGATTTGATGACAACAACCATATGAATATTGTTACTGATGTTTTCTCAAATTATATATTGTATTGTGCAGGATATCAAAAATGTTAAAAACATGTTTATACAAGTGCTGATTGAATGAAAGCTTGAAGAACTGATCGGTATAAATCAAGAGTAGATCAAGATATACTAAGTTGATCATGATACATTTGAAGACTCATAAGTTCTGAAAAGTCAAAAACAAAAGCACGAAGAGTTCAAGGCATGCGTGTCGGTATTGTATCGAGTCTTGGAATAAATGTTAAAGACCTGAGTAGTATTATATCTTTAATTATCTTAACTTCAAAAATTATTTTCAACGTGCGTTTATAAAAGAATAAATATTTATTTATCTATAAAATCGTTTTAAAAGGGTTTTTTTTGAAGAAATATAGTTTAAAACATTTTCCAAGTGGTTTTGAACATATACAAGTAAATATGTATATGTCGACATATCATTTTTCTATATGTTGACATATAGACCGATGAGATGTTTTTTAATGTTTCAAAAGAAGCAATTTTTGGCGGCACCATCCTTTCGCAAATAGCCACAACTCTTCAACATCTATTTAAAGGCCTTTGATTTCGAAATTTATAAAATAATTCTATATATTCTCTTCATCTTTATCTTCTCTCTCGTTCTCTTTGGCATTTCAATGAAGTGCTGTCGATTTCTGAACCAAATCTCTCTCTACATTCAAGGATTCGATTTCTTGTATTCCACTACAACCACGTGTAAAAGGGTGATCTTAACCACCCGAGTGAAAGTTAAGATGAGATTGTAAAGGGGGTTGACCTACCTCCTGAGTGAAAGATAGGATGTGTTCCGATTACCTGAACCAAATTCCAGCGGATGTGCTGGTTATCCAGGTCAAATTTCAGTAGGTGTCTTTGCCACTTGAGTTAAATTCAAGTGTAAAGGATGTTTGTGCAACCTGATTGAAAATCAAGACGTGATTAGTGAAATTCTGTACGGAGTACATGAGTGGAAGTATGATTGAAAATCCGAACCAATATAAAATTCTTGATGTCTTCTTTACCTTTATTTGTACTGTATTTACTTACTGTTATCCAATTGTCCGGTCATTATATTATATGTTTATATTTGAATTCTTTGTGAAGAAGTTCAGAATCTGCAAGTATATTGATAAAAAAAATTAAATAAACTATTCAACCCCCCTCTCCCAAAACAAAAATCTAGTGTAAATTAGCCTTAAGATCAATTCTGTTGTAGTATATAGTAGGTTATCACATCTATCACCGTATCCCCTCTCACACTTGTTTTATTGGATTAAAAGTAGGATGAAATTTCTTTACTAAGATTTGAAAAGAAAGATGAAAATCCTACTACAGGATGAATAAAAAAGATAAAAAAGAAGTTGATTGTACAAATAAGAAAGATGAGATTCGTTAGGTGAAAGAAACTGATGTTCCTTTTTACAAAAAAGAAACAACCTCTTCTTACAGAAATTATGACTTTCTTTTACAAAAAGAACTTGACCCTCCTTTTGCTGAATGGAAGATTATTTTCTTCTTTTGAAAGACAAACCGTCTTCCTTTTTTTTTCGAAGGGGACTATGATCCCCCTTATCCCAAAACGAAATATGATCTTCCTTTCCCCAAAGGGAATATGATCTTTCTCTTCCAAAAGAAAATATGATATTTCTCTTCCAAATGGAAATGATGTAAATACAACGAAAAAGCTTCTATCGTGTATGACTTAATAACGGTGATGAGTCATTATTTCAAAGTTAACACAAAAGCTGACTTATGATCTAATTTTTATAAATGCATGAATTCTTATCATTAAATGAACATTGAAACTTGTGATTCAAGGGGGAAACCAGTTCTTCAAAAACAACTTTTTCAATGTGTGATTCAAGGGGGAAACCAGTTCTTCAAAAACAACTTTACTATAAAAAGTTATATATTAAGATTGAGCCAACTTGGAAATAATAAGGTAAGGTAAGTTAGGATTCATGGTGGTTGACTTTTGAAGAGTTGTCACGCAGCAAGGATTAAAACGGATAAATTAACTGAAGAGGAATACCAATTATGGAATCGTGGCGAGGTTTAAATTTTCATAAATCAAATCCCTCTGCTTACAATATACAACTGCTGTACCAAGAAAGAATGGTTAAAGCATATAAAAAGCTCTTCACCCAAATTTCTTCTATCAATGTTGAAGCACTTACAAATCGGGATTGGTTCATTTTTCTAATTTATTGCCGGCATATTACCAATTCCTAAGCATCACTAAGTATTATTTATTACATAGTTAGGGCCAAAATTGATTGCAGAATTAAGAGAAACAACATGCAATGCTAACTTTTGCAAAAACATCCAACACTTAAAAAATCAGTTCATAGAAAACAAAAAATGCATCCACAAGATTCATAATAATTTTATAAAGACGAATAATATGCTATAAGCAATGTTAGAAAAGGTCCAATCCTTGCCAATATTTGTTCATTTATAAAGATAATAAGCTGTTATAAATGAGGATTTGTTCTTTTTTCGTCGGCGATATATTACTGATGCCAATGTATCACCAATTATCTTTATTTATTTAGGTTCAAAATTGATTAAAAAATCAAAATAAAATAATTACGTGCAGCCTTACTTTTGGCTAAAAATATCCAACTCTTGCACTGATGATTCGCTCGGTTCATGGTAAACAAGAGATGTGATCACAATATTTGATTTAATTTATAACAATGAATAAGTTGCTATTAGAAATAGCAAGGGTCTGAAACTTGCTAGGTCCGTGCAATAAAAATGGTACTATAATTAATGTTTTGAATTCTTATCAAGGTGCTTAAGGATTTTAACACATAATATCTTGCATCAAATGAGATATCAAACAAGATGAGTACATTTTGGACCTTAAAGTGCATTCTTAGACTATCTTGAAGGAATTTATATGTCCAAATTTTGAGATATTTTAAAGATTTTATAATAATTGTTATATATACATAGAAAAAGAGTTGCTGCCTATAAAGACAGAGAGGACTTTCTGGAGAACAATAGAAATATTGGAAACAAAAGAATAAAGCTTTTATTGTGCCACGTACTGATAAATTAGGATTAGAGGATAGTAAACATTAACTGAGTTGGAATTTTTCTGGGAAACATGTAAAAAATACAAAAAATGATATGTTGAAGGAAGAAATATAATTTCGGATAAAAGTTGGTCTGAGATTGTTGTGTAGTTTTTCGCTACAATAGCAACTAAGATCGAAGGCTAGGCTCCATTTAAAGAGCTTCGGTTTTTTAGAGTAACAGCAAAGGATTTAGTACTGAAACAGTAGTAAATCTTTCGGTGTTACTCCGAAAAACTGAATCTGTTTAGTCTTTGATTCTTGGTTATTGTTGTAGCGAAAAACTACACCAATAGAGATCTTGTTCCTGATTTCGGTTGAGATTTTAATACCTTACGGACCAGATGGGTGTCAAACGAGGTTTGATGTTTCATCCCACCCAAGGTAAAATCTTAAACATGATCTCGGACGAGATGAAAGAGTTTTAAAACAGTGTCTACGATAATGTATTTGAAGTTACAAATTCAAGAGACATGAATTAACAGAAGATTAGACTAGGAACCTAGATAATAAAGGATGATTAAATGCACATCTACCTTTCTGATTACTTTCCACCATCCAAAAAAATTGCAATCCATGGATACCCCACTCCCACCATTAGTTTGATTGACCACGATATATGAGTATGTTTTACAATTTTCTCATGTATAACCAAGAAGAACGACCCCTTGTTGCCCACAATCTCTAATCCCATTTTATAATTTAATCATCTCGTTACACAATCTTTTTTATTTTACTTGTACTTCTCTTACGTTTAGGAATATATTGAACTTACTAGTGCTTTTCTCGCACGTTGTTTCATTACTTGTTTCTTCTTTTACTTTTTTTCAAGTTGGAATCATGTAGAAGGCCGATGTTTCTTCATAAGAACTTCGATTTGATGTTTTTACATTTTGAAAATTGATGGAAACGTATTCCAAACATATCAAAAACTCATTTTGAAGAAAATGGAAATATATTTTTAAGTAGATGAATACTTTTTTGGTAAATCCTAGCTAATTTTAAATGAGATCAATTCTTTCAAAAATCTTAAATAGTTGTTATACAAGTATAAATTGAGTAAGCTTTTTTTTTTTTAAAAATGAACCAAAAAGTAGCAATCTTTTTTTTCCATTATTGCAAATCAAAATTTAATTTATCTTATATATACTATGTATGTATTTGGCAGTTTATTTCATTCTATTATAAACATCTCTATTAGTTTATAGACTGCTATCAAGTTTGAGTTATATTTCATACACTCTTCAATAAAGACTTTGATGTAAAAAACAATAACTTTGTGAGTTCTATAACATGAAGTAAAGCATTTTAAAAAATCATAAAAGTCATAATAACATTAGTAAGTATTATTTTCTTTGAGATGTTTAAATAAATGTTTGCTAGTACTATAACAATTCTAGAAGTGTAACTAAATGTAAAATTTATAACAATATTAACAAAGTCTTTTTATTATTAAAACATGTTTTCATTAATCTGTTTTAAAGCTGTAATTCCTCGATCTTGTTTTCATATCCATTCTCATATTCGCTCCAACTCCTGATTTCTAAGCTCAAGATTCATATAGAAGTGCGGTATGCTGGTTTGACCAAAATTCAAAATTAAAAAAAATTAAAAAAAAATGAACCCATTAGGTTATCAAAACAAAGTCAATTTTTGCCACCAAAATAAAATATGTTTCTCAACATCTTTTTGCCATAACTAAAACTTAATATTATGTCGCTTTTAACTGAACCAAAGTTTTCTCCATTTTGGCACTTGATTGTTGGAATCCATACTGTTCTTCAATGTGCTGGCTATGAAGGTTATTTTTTTATGAGTTCAACATGACTGCATTAACATTACTCATTCAAATTCTAAAAAATTACAACTAAATTACCACCAACTAAAGCTCAAATCTAAAAAATTACAATCAAACCCCATCATCACTTGTAACAAAATAAATTGAACACTAAAAGATGGAACCCAGTACACGAGACTCACGTACGACAGCGGACTCTGGGAAGGTCGATAACGTACGTAACATTTTCTTTGCATCGCGAAGAGGCTGTTTCCGGACTCGAACTTGTACCCCTACATGCGGGTGACCTAACCGTTGCGCCAAGACTCCACCTCAGATTGAACGTTGAACCAAGATTTAATAATGGTTCAACCAACGTTTGAAGTTTATTAATTTTGCAAATGAGTATTGGATAGTGATGATCCATTTCTTATGAAAAGATATTTGCAAAATGGGTGTTGTCAACTTCCAACCAAATAAATTTGAAAAGAAAGGCTTCGTTGGGATGTTTTTAGCTATTTTGATCATTATGAATGGCTTCGTTTTTTAGGTGTTGAGCAAATCCTATTTGTGGATTTTTGGTTATAAACTAGTCAAAAACTAGATTGATGTAAGTTTTGGCTGTATTTCTCAACCACTCAAATAGATGGTTCTTGTGAGTTCCTCGAGTTTATGTCGATTTTACCTTTTATTACTACTAAAATTTATCTTCTTTTTATGCATTTCAAAAATATTATTTATTTATTTTCATCATCTCAAAATTAATGAAGTCTTATTAACAAATAAATCCCTCTTTTAATAATTCCAAATCTAAATCTACAGCAATGGAATTTTTACTATGTTTTTCTAATAAAGTCTGTTTTAAAAAAATTGTAGCTATTTGATCTTGCACAATTAGGACTAGTATTTTTGACTGTGTCATGGATTCACATATAAATTATGGATTGAAATTTAATTTCAAACTTGGAGTAAGCTGTCAAAAGATTACATTCAAAGAAAAAAATTATAGTTTTAAATATTGTTTGAAGAACATGAGATTTCAACTGAAAATTACGGTCATGTGTGTATGTGTTTTTATTCTTGAAACAAACTCCAAGAAGTAAGCAAAAAAAAATAACTCCAAAATTATGTGCTGATAAGTTATAAAACCAGGTGATGAAAACCAATGAAAACTAAAATTCACATTAACGGTCAAAACCAACACCCTCAAAACCTCACATAATCGATGCTACAAAACTTTCAATTGGAACGAATTATTCAAGGAGTAAGGGAGTAAAAGGCAAAATGAGCACCAAAAATTAAAAAAGGTATTTTAGGTATTACAAGTAAAATATGAAATTAGTTTGTAGTGTTAAGGGTGGAAATGTTTTAGATGCTCGCTATTATGCTATAAAATAAAATTGTGAAATGTTTTGGAAGCTCACTATCAAAATTATCAGACTACAAAATGATTGAAGTGCTAATAGATAGTGGTGCCCACCAGTTAAGGGATGGACAAGCCTCAAATATAGCATGATTATTTTTAAATGAGATTTTTGGCACATGCGATGCACGTGCATATAGAAATATCTTTCGATAAAAATATAATACGATCTAAAATCATTTAATTCCAATTTAGCATGATGTTTCTATTAAAGTATATCATAACATTACAAAAAAATGTGGTAAATATTTTTGTTGGAACTAAGATTCGAACACGTGACGTCATTTAAATATTTGTATTTTCAAATGGAAATATTGATTTTCAGTGTCAGCGGGATCTGAGTTCGTGACCTCGGCTATATGTAGTAAGGGCATTTTGAGAAGTTCGCGATCAGATTGAAAAATTGTTAATCTATTCCGATTATCAATTAAGAAGATATAATACCTATAACCACGAGCGTGGATCCTTCAATAGCTATTTGCATAGATCGTATTGAAAACACGAGAGTAAAATATTGATCCTCGACAACGGACAAGAATGGATTCATATGAGTAATAAATTCCAGTTGCTATAAAATGTCAAATGAGGGGTATAAAGTGCAACCAGATGTGATACTAAATCAACAAATTTTAGTAGTATGAAAACATGTGGCAGCTTTAACAGTTAATTACAAGTCCACATATTCTTGTATATACTTGATTGTGGCTAATATTACCTGTATGCTGATCTTCAACGCATTGAAATACTGTTTCCACACAATGCCTATGTTGAGCCATAATTGTCTCATTTTCTGGCATAAATGAAAAATTCCTAATGATATTTGAAGCAGCAACAGCACATTGCTGTTTCTCTGCTCGTCCTTCATCATCTATGTTGAACAATCCGTCATCGTCAAACCACCACTCAAAATGATTCTTACGCTTCTTGGTAGAAGGCTCGGTGATAGATGAACCACTTCCAGTGCTGAAATATGGAATATTCAAATTATAATAAGAAAAGCTGTGGTTTTATTGCAATTTAAGTCGCCAAATATGCTAAACATGTATCATCATAAAATAGCTAAGCAATTCATGCTAGCAGCAGCATATTTCATAGATAATTGGTTTGGTCCATAAGGTAAACATATTATGGTATCTAAGTCAACGATTTTATTTAAGAGGAAAAAACACAAAGTGTATAAAATGCATGGTTGTAACTTAATAACTCAAAAACAAGGGTAAAGGAAAAGGTACAGCCAAAACCATATACACCATACCCACTGTGCAAAACATTATCGGACTCGTATTTGTTTCCAAAACCTGTAACCTGAGCAGCCCCTAACAATCTTATTCTTGAAGGTTTAGTGGAGTCCCAAGAAGAAGTAATGTCACGCCACTCATCGACCTGTATCAGTGTATAATTAAGCACGACAAGAAAGTATTGCTTTTAATCTAAAAAAGAAAAGAAAAGCAAGTATTGCTTTTGTTCTTAGGTAAGCATAGAACTATAGAAGATAAAGGTTTCATTGGACTTGCAAGGAAAGAAGTATAATACACTGGAACAAATTACTTTATTGATAACTTTGGGACATAAAACCACAGCACATAGTTATCTCCAAGCTGCTGGTAAACATTAGGTAGGTATAATATAAATGCTAGATATCTTATAAACACCGCAATGTTAAATAGGTAATACCCTTACATAATGGTTCCACATTTCACATACTCGATCTAGTTTCAAAATGAAGTACAATGGAAGATAAGTGATCAAACAAAAAAGGAACACCTTGGTTAGTCAAAATAAGAGGATAACTGCACTTACAACTTGAAGAAGAGCATCTAGAAGCCCTGGTATCTTAGCAAGAGGAGTGGCTTCTTTGCGTGTATCATCCTTCTCTTTAAAAGAAAGTACTGTAAGAGTGTTCAGAGCCCATGTCAAGTCACTCTTTTGTCCACTTTGTAGAGCAAGGACTATCCTTTTGTTGGTCTGTTCTGCATAAAAATAAGTATGAATATCATGATTGTATATATGGATTATTGGGTCCCTGCTGATTAAATTATATACAGGAACAGACATGTGATGACCCGTAACCATTAGGAAGTTAAATGCATGTGGAAACATAGAGATGGACGTTTGGGTAAAAGGTTCAGCCTTTAAGCATACAGGAGGATGCAGTTGAAGCTATCCCATATATCTGACAACATATGATTCCAAAATACAAAGATCCTCCGAATCTCGTGTTTGTTCATTTTCTCCAAACATACATCAGAGAAAAAAATATCATGATGCAGCATGAAATCCATCATCGTCAAACCACCACTTGAAATGATTCTTACGCTTCTTAGTAGAAGGCTCAGTGATAGATGAAGCGCATCCACTGTGGAATTACTATGATTCCAATCTCATAAATGAAATATTCCAATTCATATAGCAAGCACATGGAGATGGCTAACAAGTATTTTGTTCATACAGTGCGTGGGCATAAAAAAATAAGTAAAATAAACTCAGAGACATGACATGCATAAAAAATAGTGTTTGCAGCTTCAATATTACTTGGTAAGTGTATGCCTTAATTTTCAGTATTAGTGACTATATTTTGCATTTTTACAGACCGTAATCTATACCCATTCTTTCACATACGTCAAATGAATGCCACCAGAAAGGTCATGATGTATTTTTTTAACAGTTAAAACTAAGTTCAATTCTAACTCTTTTACAACGAGTTATACATTTTCAGCATTCAAATCCATGGTTTCAAGGATTGTCAAATGGCACCTTTAGGGTTCGTTGTTGTGTAATAAATAATTTAATGACTAAAAATAATGGAAAGCCATGTATACCTTGAAATATGAATGTTGTTTTCACAATTATAGAGTATAAATGTTTTTTTTCTCATAGATACATCATAGAACAACCATCACCGATACAAATATCATTTTTCCATCGTTGAAGTTTGAAAGTATATGGACTGTGAACATTAACCCACGGATCACCACTGAAATAGTAAACTTTATCATTTAGGGTTGCTTTCTCAATGAGCCCTGAAATGAAGAAGCACTTTCTTGAATTATGATTTAGGTAAGTTGTAACAACCCGCATATTTAACGATTTTATATTTAAATGTTTAATTTAAATATAGCACCGTTAGTCGGATTTTGGGTCCGAAATGTTACTTTTTGCAAACGGCCGAATTGGGACTCGAAACCATTTCCATTGATTCCAAAATGGCGTTTGCGATCTTTTTGAGTGTAAGCTTTGATATGTTTGGAGTAAGTCGAATTTTTCTATTTGCTAAGTGGGCTTTGGGTTTGGGTTTCACCCAAACTGTTCTATAAACCAACTCAGTCCTTCTCTCCTTCCATTCACTTATTCATTTCATAAAATCTTAAGCTAAAACTGAAATGGGGGAAGAGAAAGGAAATTAGAAACTCCTAACCCTAGATCCTCTTGCAAATCCAAATTCTTTCTCCAAAATCATAGAAAAGCCATTGGTAAGCTCCTCTTCATCTTCTCTATCTCTTTCTCTCTTCAATCTCAGAAATTTTCTAAACCTAATTTAGGAAAATACTTGTATTATTCTTAGATTGAAGCTAGTAGAGTTGAAGTGGAGATTTGTTGGTCTTCTCCTTGCAAATTGAACTCCTTCTTCTTTGTTTTTGAATTAGAAGGTGAGATTTTTTATCTCACATCTATATTTACAACTATGTTCGGTTGTTAGGTATGAATTCCCAACAATTATTCATGTGCAATTGCTTATGATTCGGATTGGTTTTATGAAAATTGCAAATTTTGGTGTTTTGGAAGCATAAAACTCTAGAATCATAGTTGAGGTTTGATCATGTGTATGGAGTTGGGTAAGAGAGTCAATAGCGCTGGGTTGTCGTTGGGCATAATTCCCTAGCGTCGTTGCTCTTCGATTGCATTTTGAAGGAGTGTTTCCTTCATTAGAAAGGCTGAGATACAGCCTTAAGGCTCAGTCAATCGACTGACCTTCTGCAGTCAGTCGACTGGCTGTAGCCAATTGGCATATCAAGGCCGTAAACGGAGACATGAAGTCTTTGTTTCCTGCAACCAGTCGACCGGCCATTTTAGTCAGTCGACTGAATGCAGGAAATGGGATTTTTATGTCTCTGGATCAGTCGACTGACTGCAGTGAACCAGTCGACTGACCTGCCTCATTTTGCCTAATGTGCCTATTTGTTTGTAATTCCCACTTTTATCGATTTAAATTGATTCCAATTAGTTGTTTATGCATATTTGACCATGATGATTCTTTTTTTGACTTCATCCACGGGTTTTTATAAAATAATCTTCTAAAATCACATTTAAAAGTTCGTTTCTCCAATTTATAAATTTTATTTAAAACACACAATTTCGCACTTCGAGCGAAGTGGAAGGAAGATTAAATGGTTAGGTAAAACACGGACCATGAATCCCTGCGTTTGTCTTTCCGATTAGTCCCCGACCTATTCGATTGATCGTTTTGACCTTCGGCTTTGGTTTATCGATGATATGAGGTAAACTTTGTACTGCTTTGAGTGTGAAAGTGACTGACGGATAGTAAACCGTTTAGTGCGAACGAGTGGTTATGGGACATACGTTAACACTTTTCGGATTCCTTTTTGAGAGTTATGACACATTCCGCCAGTTAGTGGTGTCCAGTACTGGGTCTCTGACCTTCACCACTACGGTTTGTTGCCTTCGGATATGTTGCCTTCGGGTTTGTACCTTCGGGTTTGTGCCTTCGGGTTTGTTGCCCTTTAGTATCGCTTTCGATGTTGGTCGTTATGAGCCGCATGGGTGATATTGGGTTGCCCTTTAGTATCGCTTCCGATGTTGGTCGTTATGAGCCGCATGGGTGATATTGGGTTTGGAGTCTTCGGGCTCATGAATCCTTGTTTGTACAGTACTGAGCTCGAGCAAATTTTATGATGTTTCATTAATATGTATATTCCCTTGGTATCGCCCTTCGGTGTTGGTCTTTTTGAGCCGCATGATGTGTAGCGATTACCTTGTGGAACTTATATACCTTATGGGAATTTGTTATTTGTCTTTTGGCTTGATTTGGGATAATTGTATCATTTATTTATCTATGTCGCCGATGATATGAGGCTTGTTCTATATGATTCATCTTTTGTTGATGATTGTGTTATCTCTTTTAGAGATATTTGTTATACATAGTAGCCTTGCAGGTTTATTGTTGTTCAGTTTATCTAACTGATTTGTTTAGCTAGACTGATCCGTATATTTTATACTCGGGTCAGACCGAGATGTTTCAGGTTAGGTACATTTGCACTTAGCCTATTTTGCTTCCGCATGGACTACTCCGCTAGCTTCTTTTTGTCATAGCTTTTTGTGTAGTCCTATTATGTTGTAACTCTGATATTTATTCTTGTGAACCCGTCTGTATATTGTGGTCTGTTATACCACTTGACTTGTATTATTTTGTATACTCTGTTATGTATCAATATATGTGTATATGATGATCTGCTGTTCTGTGATGTATATTACATTTGAATTGTTATATTCTGTTCTGATAGATCCAACCACCTATGGTTTTGTTTAAATATTCATTAGGTATGTCGCCCTACTTGGTATGATTCTTGTCGATGTATTCAATAGATAATTAGAGCAAGGCTATAGATGGTCGCTCCCAACCAGCCTTATTCTCCGTGTTAGCAGACGGTATTATCTATTAATACTCTTTACTAGCGTGGGTATAGAAGTGGGGCGTCACAGAAGTGGACCGCCATGGGCATAAATAAACATCTCGTACAAAAGATTCTTTGACAAGGTTAGAGGCGGAGTTCAATGAATGATGGAATGTGAATTATCTTTACTACTAATAATGAGAATTCCAACCACTAATTTCATTCGTGTCTTTTTGGATTACCGAAATTACCCTTCATTTCAGATTACATTCGCGTAACCCGAATCATTACAGATCAAATCTCCTTCGTCCTCTTTGCCCTTTCTTCACGCCGCACTCTTTCTAACCCCGCACTCTTTCTAACCCCGCACTCTTTTCAATTACCTACATCTACATCGACTCTGTACCTCCGTACTTCCTATAATATCGAAATCTATCGGAGATCACGCCGCCACGTCATCCAACCAAACGATTCACCAGCGCTGCCATTGTTGAAACTATCGCAGGTTCTATCTACTCAGTGCAAGTTGAAACACCTTTCCTCTAAATCAATGCTCCTTTTATCCATTATTTACTGATAAGATGAAGGTATACTAAATATCGATTCATAGATATAAAAAATAATTCCAATGTAAATGATATATACGCTGCTGATAGTTTGGAGTTTGATATACTTGACAATAGCGATGATGAAATATAGCCTTTTGGTTTCTGATGAAAATAAGAACGGTGAAACAAAAAATTTGGAGGATTGAATTAGCAGCGTTTGCATAGATTTGGTTAGAGCATTTCATCAGGTGAGTTTAATTAAAGCTCTAAATTTGGTTTTACTGTTTCCATTCCGTATAAAAGGACAGAATAACTGCAAAATTTACAGTTGTGTTTGATTAATTTGATTTGACAAACCAAAATGGCAATTTGTTTGTGTTGGGATTATAACTTTTCATAACATAAGTTTCAACTAGAGAGTTATATATATCAGGCACAAATAAGATGATTGAAAATTTCAACTTGCAGTAACGTAATCCTCAACTTAGTATAAAAATAAAGATAATGATAAAAACCATTATTTTGGGCTGATTTTTTTGGTTGTTGATGATTAAACCTGACCATAAACTATAATACAACTCTTAATATAATCACCTTAAAATTTTCAGCTGAATAATCAGATTTTTTTTTTTACTATATACCATGCCCTCATAAGTTGTAGTAAAATAGCTAGAGAAGGAAATGTTTTGGGCACATGATAAAAGGTTTAGGTGAAACTGTATATTATATTTTGATAAACTTTTTCTCTTTAATTTTTTTAAATGAAAATTCTTTATTTTTTTTCTCATATCATTTAGTATGCTCATCTGTTACCTATTTACATCATTCAATTCCATTTTCTTTCTTTCATTTTACGTTTATTATTATTATTATTCTTATTTTCATTAATATTTGCATGTCCTTTATTTTTATTTTCTTTCATCGGCTTCTTATTTAGATGCCTAATATTAGAAGACATTTGTTTGACCTTCTCCTAATATTACCTTATAATCTTTACATTATGCTAATTACCCCCCTTTTTCTCAAGTGAAATCAAAGAACTAGGTTTGTACCTTTTCACCACACGTTTGGATTTCAGATCTCAAAATCCATCGCTTTATTGTGACCACTATTTGTAGAACCTTTTATGTTGAAGAATGGTGCAAAATTGATTTTACGTTGCTCTAATGTGTTCCAAGTAAGAAGATCAATGAAATAGTGACCTACATTTGGATAATAATAATCTATGCAATTCGGTGTGTAAAGATTGGAAAGTGTAACTTATCTGTTAATAGTGGATAATATGTGCAATACTCTAAGTTGTAATAGATGACACAGACGTACGGAAAATGTATGGATCCGTGATAGATAATATGTTAGCAAACAACTGATGAATAAAATAGATTTAGTATTTATGACAAGAAATTTATGAAAATTATTGCAAAATTATAGTATTAGCAAGCGTGCTGCTAAACTTTTTTTGTGTGCAAAGGGACAGTATTATTCTCAACTTTGGTGTTGTTGTTATGGTTATATTTGTTTTTTTCCTTTTTCTTTCTTTTATCTTATTAAGCATACTATTGATTCAGGGTTCCCTCTTAATTATTATGTCATTACTAAAGTAGGAAACTTTAATTTGTGCTCTTCATCTCTTACATATTATTAGATGCTTCTTTTTTTCTTGGAGTTCAGGCTCAAATGATCAATTTTGAAGGCCGTAGCCTGATATTTGAAGTCATTCCTGAACTCTATAATTGCATAGTTGTTAGAATACTGAGATTTTGCTTTGTGAATCGTCCATGGTATATAAAGCTAATAAATCTATAATAGATTTAAAGTTCAGCTATCAGTGTATTTGAATGTTGATTAATATTAGATGATTGAATAATCTAACATGAATATTTGTAGGAGATTAAGAGGTATATCTGTTGGCGATCAAACTTTGAGAGTCTTGAATACCATGCTAGGAGTGTTATAGTTAACACTTTTGTAAAGTGAATCAAATAAAACGACGCACTTGTTTATTTTTTCATAAAATTTCAAAGAAAATCTTACTGATAACCATTACCATACATAAAATTATTGGTTTTTATTGATTTGAATATAAGCTCGGAATGAGTATCAAGTGGCCTAATTACTTATAAATTTAGTTGCGTATAGTTGGCACTTGGTAACCTATTTAAATATAATTTTCTTTTTTACTTCATAATACAATGTTTTTTTTGCTCAGTACCAAATGCATTCATATGACAAATCAATGTAACCAAGTCATCATCTTGAGTCTCCCCATGTTTATGGATTTAATCAAGGAATTAACAGCTAATTATATTTATGGACTTAATCATGGTTTTAAACTTCAGATAAGTTAGTTTTACCCCTATTTTGGGTAGCAGAAATGTTACTATGCCACCTTGGCGTTTCCCATAAACTATCTATGTAACCATTGGGATTTGCATGAAATGTTTTAATTTGGTCGTTGCAAAGAGGAAGGCAGTAGACAAATTAGAGATAAACACAAGAGTTGTTCGAGAAACAATTACATGTGCAAATTTTTTTGAAAGTTATAACGTATGAAATTTTGATGTGCGGAACATGATACATTTCAAGATTCTATGGTAATCAAACGGTATAAAGAGCATGAAATATCTTTTAATTTGAAGAGATACTCTGTCGCAACACAACCATGTCGAAAGCAGTTGGCCTGGTGCAGTTCATGGAAGCTGTCAAATATATTTCATGTCATTTTACTTAGAATTGATACATTTCATATTCATTCTATAGCATATTTGTGGTTGATGGTTGTATGTTCTATCAAAGTTGGAAAACTATTATATTTGTGAGTGTGCCAAAACTAGAATTTGCAACTATTGGGTAGCACACACTTAATTTAACAAAATGTTTAGTGTTATAAGGTATACGGTAAAAGTGCAATCTAAAAATATCAATCTACCCATTAGCTAACAAATTCACATTAAACAGTTTCAGAAATACAACGTAAAAGAAAATGATACTTGCAAATAGCATAAAGAGAATTTTGACTCGGCGGCAGCTTAGTAATTAATTTCAGTTCTGGACATGAAATCAATAACGAATAAAGAAAAGTAATTGCCTTTTCCATTTAATTCAACAAGGATGTAATAAATAGTAACACAGGCAAACCTGCTATAATTTCCCATTGAACAAAGTTGTAATCTTGGTGGCAATCAAGCTTATATATTTAAAAGAGAATAACTTAAATTTAACATATTTTCAAACCTAATATTTATTTACAAATTTTCAAATATATATATATATAATTAGGATTTCAGTACATATATCTATAGGATTCCAAATCCCGAATTATTCATCATGTTTTGGTCATTAGTTTGGAATTTTAATCATTTCAAGATTAGAATCTTACGGTTATGCCGAAAGTTTAATTAGTTGGTTTCGACCGAAATTTTCTTTTCAATCCTAATTTGTTTGTTTCGACTAGTGAGATGTCCAGGTTTTCACCACTTTTTGTTCGTTTCGACTGATACTTTCATGGACGGCCCTAACAGCAAGTTTTCTACATGAGTTTGTGCTAATAATTAAGATACGAAATGAGCTCTTGATTTTATTTTAACCCTTCAATCAAATAGTTAAATTCCACACAACTTCCTTTTTTGTGTATCATTAGATTTTATATGTTATTGCACTTTAGTTTATTTGTGATCATTTTATGTTTAGCTCATTTACTATCGTTCTTAATTTAATATGTTTATTCTAATTTTCATTATTAGACACATGATGCTTAGAATTAATGTAAAGTTATTACATTTTAATGTAATTAGAAAAATCAATTTCCAAATAAAAAAAGATTGAATTTGTAAAGATTTCTCGGTGTTTTTCCTCATCAAATCAAAAGTTTTGCTCTAGCTACCTTAAGATGAATAACATAATTTATAGTTTAGGATCACTCTGAGCCATCTTAATTCCATTTTGAAAGTGCCTTCTCTTCGATGACATTGGTTCTATGCATGTAGTGAATGTATTGGTGATTTTCTCTGTTTTAGTTTCACCGATATTGGTGACAGAGTAAAGAACTTAAATTTCGGATGCAATGCACCAATTATCATTTTCCTAAGAATTATGATTTTATTGTTAAACTCAAGTTAATTGTACAATTGTTTTCATATGTGCTATTTCTACATAAACTATCTACTAGCCTCATAATCAGAACTTATTTATAACATAGCTCATATTTTAATGTGATTGTAGCTTAAGCGCGTTATATGGTTTAATAAGTGTATGTTGATGTGCATTAGATGTTTAATAACTGTATGGTCATAAATATAGCTAGGTATTATGCATATGAAGTTATTTTTATTCTACACTCAAGCAACCAGACTCTTCACCACCAAAACACTGCACAAGACAGACACTTCCAAGTAAAGACAATGAATATCTTAAATATCAATCTGATGGAAATATTTCATGAAGTAGGAATAGGGAAGCCCTTCTTATAGTGATTAACCTATATCAGGCACTCTCGACTGATGTTTGAAATCAATTCTGCAACATTATGGAAGCAGTTTCAGTACATATTCCTTCTTCACTTGCTATTCTCCATGACAAGGATGCAAAGGAGGCTAGCAATATCTTCCATTATGCATGGAATGTATTAGAGAAAAGACATGTATCTAATTGCATAGGAACAAAAAAATAGTCAGATGAAAAGCAAGCAAATGATGATGAAGATAAGAACAACATGAGGTATATATAGTTGCAGGATTGGTCCACTTGATGAGGTATAAGATGCATTAAACTAAGAAGGGGGTAAAAAATGAAGTTCTATGTCATATGCCCAAGGAGAGCAAAGACATGTTTTGGGTTAAATATGAACAGTTATTGAATGTTCAAAATTTTATTATGTGATGGTTAACTAAAAATAGGTAAAATGTTTTGATTTTTTTCACTTTTTTTGTAACACTCAACAAACAATCTTTATTGTTGCTTTTCGTTAGTTTGTATTATTTTGGTGTAGTAGTTTTTGTATGCTAAATCAAAAAGTGGATTGATTCTGTTTCATGTATCGTATGCAGATGAGTACCAATTCAAGATGATTTAACGGTCATCGCTGTCATGGATAATTTATTCATTTTAGAATGGGGCTCTTTATTACTTTACAAAAGGAGAGCAATAGGTCTGAAATACAAAAAAAACACTATGTTCAAAAAAAATTAATCACCATGGGCTTAGCCCAATACAGCACCACAAACCCAACACCGCATAACAAAAGCAATGCCTCCCTAACCATCTAACCGAAATGAGTTAAAGAAAATTAGTTCGAACATGGTTTCATGTGTGGGTCATTATAGGGTATAACTCTCTTTTCAGCCCATGTAACTACTTTTAGTGCAAATCTATATCTTAAAGCTAAGTAGAGTTGTATTTTTTAGCAATAAAGCTGTATTTTGTTGGAGATAGTTGAATATGTTATTTTTCTCTCATATTTGTAGTCACCGGTTCATTGCATCTTCTGCCGAGGGTATTGAATATGTTGTATTTTTTTATTCATTAATATCACATTATCTATGGTTCCTTATTTGAATAAGTAAAATCAACCGAAGAAGAATCACTTTCCTTACTTATTTTGAACAATATATATATGTTAGGTTTTTACATTGAACTTTTAATAGATTTTGTTGTTACAAAAATCTTCCTCTATTCTAAATTGTAGCAAGTTATGACTTTCTATCTAAATTATCAATTATGAATTTTAAAAATTAGTTTTCAAAATTTTATTTTTGATTTACTAATTTGGTAAGATTTCAAGTTTCGGTAAGAGTAATGATGCAAGCTTTCCATAGACCACTTATGTTTTGCAGTATGAGATGTTGATATAGTAGTTAATTAATTTCTTTACTCTATTTTATTATTTTCTAAAATTAACTTAGTCTCATCTGCATTTCAACAACCATTTGATTTGTGCACTCCTATAGGTAAAAGCACACAACATTGTGTATACTTTAAAGTCGCACGGTAAGATTTAAAAATCTTTAAAACGGTGTTTAATACCTATTTTTCATATGCATGTGCAACGCACGTGCCAAAGTACTCGTATGCATAAAAACATTTCAAAATCATTTTGACTACTTAGGGCTCAATCACAAGCTTCCGTGAATAATATGCATGATCAGATTGTTAATTCTCTAACTAGTGCTAGTGATAACAAAAATATGTAAACATTACACAATCGATAGTTTTTTAGGCTTTGTTGTTTGTGTTATGGATCCTCGAGACATTTCTATTTATATTTTCTAGTTGTTTAGTATGTTTTGTATATGAGTTGAGGATAAAATTTATTTCATTTAAAAAAAATTCAAAAATGAAAACAAATAAATTTTCTACATTCAGCATTCAACATCCAGAGCATTCAGGGTGCATTCAGAGTAATTAGTTACCCCATTCTCACGTCAGACACGCTAGACGCCTATGACGCAAGAATAAGGCAACTGTTGCATTTGAACCAGTTGGGGCGTAGGGGGAATGAACTGTTGGCATCTGACGCGTCAATCACCAACGATTCATTTTCAACAGTCATTTTCTCCCTACATAAACACCTCCATCTTCGCCAACATCTTCAAACTAAATCTGATCTTCTCCGAGGCAAATCGAGATTTCCTATCCACAATTTCAAGTTTTTTTATATATTTGGTTTATTTCGAATATCTTTAGAATATGTATTTTTCTAGATTTTCTTTTCAAATTTTTCCTAATTTGTCTTTTAATTTACATGCCAATACATACAGAAGATAAGTATAGCAGAGATGCGTATGATGCGGTCATACAAGAAAAGACTGAATTAGAAATGATGATATACATGATAAACTTGGAGTGGCAACGATTGAGGAGAAGCTAATTCAACATCGCTTAAGATAGTTTGGAATCCTTCAACGGACACTGCCTGAGGCACATGCGCGTGTTGGAATTATAGCCCGCGTCGAATGCTCAATGAGAGGTAGAAGTCGAGCAAGGTTGACATGGAAGGAGGTAGTAAAAAGGGATTTGGAGATTTATAGTAGATCTGAAGAGCTGGTGTCGGACAGGAACGCATGAAAGTTAACGATCCACGTACTGAAACCATGAGTTATGAGCTTTTTAAGTTTAGATTATAGAACTAGGTAACATGAGCCTAAGACGTAGTGTTTAGTCATTGACCAATATTACTATTAGTACCATTATCACTATTAGTGTTAGTATTAGTATTATTATTATCATTTTTTATACATATACATATACATATATATACATATATCTTTATTTTACTTAGTTGCTATTATTATTAATTTACTTATTTGACTTTATTTTATTATTGTTATTATTATGACTTTTAAATTGACCATCATTTAGTTTTAGGTTGCAACTCTAACCGACCCCAACTTATTTGAGAATAATGACTTAGTTGTCGTCGTCGTCGTCTTTTTATTTACATGTCGTGTGAATCCTTCGATTCTTCGTCCAAAGCCATGGTTGATTGGACGACGAACGAACGCTAGCATCCATTGACATCTACGCAGAAATGATCAAAAGTAGGCATGGAACAGTCGGGTTGCAGACGTTCTTAACGCCCAAGAAGGCGTTAACTTCAATGGATTGCAAATAAAGAACAAATTGAACAACCTGAAGTGAGTTTGGTCTTCAACGAATAAGCTGCTACAAACTGAAGGCATGGTCCGGAAGATAGAAAAAGACACCATGGATGGAAACAAGAAGTGGTGGAATACCATGGCCAAAAAATTCATGCTTCCTTCTCCGCTAAAGTTTGGAGATGAACAAAATGCACTATGGTTGTTTAAGGATGCTACAATGCAAATATCTTGTCCATCTGTCCAGCTAATTTTAATACATAGTTGTATGTCGACTCTCTTAATGGGATGGAGATGAAAATGGGTGTTGCTAGCCCTCGTACCATACCACAGAGACGACCCTCTGATGCTACTTCATCGTCTAGGCCCAGACGATCTAGATGGCAAACGCCGACCGCTTCGGTTCATGACTCTGGGTCCCAGCAGATGGTTGTACGGTTTATGGCACTAAGGGAATCTGGTGACATTTTTACAAGCTAAGAAATTTCGCATATTTTGGCACACCCAGAGATGGATTACACGCTATGATCAATTATGTAGATGTTAGAGAGTTGCTAAATTACCTAGTGAAATGTCTGTCGTAACCGTTCCTATTCTATTTGCATTATTTATGTACTTGTTTTTTTTTATTGCACTATATCGGCTTTTATTTTAAAAATGCAATGCATCAGTTTTTCTTAGTTCGATGGTTTTCTTCGCATTAGTTTATATTTTATTATCAATTATTAACAATTGTTCTATAATATTTGAAGTAAATAAAAACCAAACATACAAATACATACAAACAATCATTCCCCTTTCCATTACCCCTTTCATAACACAAAAAACGCATTCCACTTTCGTTAACTTACTCCTTTTAGATTGCCGCTTTCACTTTCACTTAACAAATAACATACGCTGAGCATTAAAAAAAACCGCAACCTTAATCTTATGTGAAATTGCTCCTGAAAACAAAAGATAAAGAATACGAAACATGAGAGGAAATGTGAGAAGGAGATACCAGAGAAAGCAGGAAGGTGGAGAGAAGGGCCAAGAAGGGAGGCGGCGGTGGACGAATCTACGCCCGTAGCGGCGGCGGCGGCCAAGCTCGCGCTCGTGCTGCCGAAAGGGCGTCCTCTTTTTGCCGGAGTTTGACCGACAGGGGATGCTGCGGCCCCAGAACCGCCTTTGCTTGCTCCTGCTTCTCTCTTCTGCATCTCTCCTACTTTTTTCCCCCTCTATGCTTTCTTCGTCGAATTAAACATCAAATTGAAACCCTTAATTGAATTGGGCTTTGGTAAATCAATATTAGTAGCTGAAATCTTTTGCGTCAGGCCCAGCCTGTTAAGTGGCCGAAAGTCAATGTGTTTTTTTTACGTAGGACGGCCCGCTAATTGTTTTTTCACAATGACACACGCACCTAGTTTTCTTCCAGCCCACTTTCGCGCGCTGCTTTTCTTCTTCTTTTTTTCGATTAAATTTTTTTTGTCGCGGTCCAATATTACTCTCGCAAAACATCGATC
Source organism: Allium cepa (assembly GCA_030765085.1). NCBI lineage: Eukaryota > Viridiplantae > Streptophyta > Magnoliopsida > Asparagales > Amaryllidaceae > Allium > Allium cepa. The sequence goes on along the minus strand of CM060940.1, from coordinate 815,600,890 downwards.
AACCTTGTTCGGTCATTTCAATTTCGTTCTTCTTAAAATTATAGTTCATCTATTATATTTTTCTCATGCGCGTTTGTCGATCTCGTTCTTTTCATATTTCTAGTGTGATCTCGTTTTTTTTCAAAGTTTTGATATAAAGTTGTTTGGCTTGTATATAAAGTTGTGATAGAGTGGAAAAGTATCATGTTTAGGTTCTGTTTTTTGGTTTCATTTTTATTTTTTCTTGTTATCATTTTTTCTGTTATCAGTAACTAGGTATTAGTTTTGTATACGGTAGGTATCAGTTTTGTGAAATTGAATAATTAATGTTCTACATTAAACATATTTTTACTAATGTTTATTTTTTATTTACTGAAACCAAAATGTAATGTTAGTATCAATTTGCATAAGTTGTATTATCAGGTTTACAATTAATACAAAACATTGAATTTCAGGGATAATGGTACAAGCATATAGTATGCTTTGAATTAAAATATTTAACAGTTTTACTGGTACACTTAGTATCGATTTGTGTATGAATTTTTGCGTTTGTAGCTATTACTTTAAGATATATTTGCTAAATACTTTGTTTTATTTTTTATTATGTAGTTATCTTTTTGTAGGTGTCAGTTTTGTTTCCGTAAGTGTCAGTTTCTTTTATGTAGGTATCAGTTTTGTTTCTGTAGGTATCAGTTTCTCTTATGTAGGTATCAGTTTTGTTTCTGTAGGTATCAATTTCTTTTACGTGGTTATCAATTTTCTTCCTGTAGTAAATGTTTATTTTTGAACTAACTGTTTTTTAAATCGAGAGATAATATTTTTCAATATTTTGTTATGAATCAAATTCAATTAAATATAAAAGGCATACAATGATGTATAGAATTATGTATGAAATGTTATAATGCAAAAACACAGATAGTTTGAATAATGAGCAACTTTCAATTGGTTATGACTAGTAGTTTCAATTGTATTGTTCATTTTGTTGTCAGTAGATCATTTTAACCAAAAAAGCTTACGTGTCTTCTGCTTGTTGTGCACACTTTTTTTATGCATATCATCTAGTTTCACCTCCATGCCTGTTATGTTATTGTTTTTCCAGAATTCTTTGAGCATTTCTTATATTTTTTGTCTCTAATAAAGACAAAATGTTAAAAAGTTAGTTTATATTGACCTTTTTTTATCCGTAATAAGTGATTTTTTTAAAAGAAAGAGAAATCTCATACCAATTACTCATACCAATTTTATAGCTTCTTTTAAACTGGATGTGGATTAACAAAATCATCATTATCCTATTATTTTAAAATAAAGACAATAAGTAATTTTTGAAACAAATTATGTTGAAATGTAACAATAGGTTGTGTATTGGCTGCAGTGAAATATCTTTAGTCAAATATGTAACGATTTCAAGTTTGCAGTAATTAGGTATCAGTTTGCATTAAGTAGGTATCAAATTTCTGTAAGTATGTATCATTTTTTTCAAGTAGGTTGCTCCACCTTCATGCGTATACAACAAATTGCTTCTCCGACTTCACTGCCCAAAAACCCAACTCATCTGCCATGGCCATACTCCAATACACCTTCCTTGACCAACACAATCATCGCCAACAACTCGCGACCTCGACCTCGATCAAACCCCGACCTAGTCAAAATTTTCTCCTCACCGCCTCCTGTAGAACACCAACTACAACCGCGACATCAAACACAGACTCAAAGAAATTGGAAATTGTAATTTTGGTTTAGGGAAAGTGATTTTGGTTTTAGGGAGATTGTGGAAATCGATTTTTCTTCCCAGCAATTGAACGAGGAATCGATTTGTTTTGATTTACTTTTATTTTTAAAAGAAAGTTCATCAAATTTTGAGTGAATGTGAGGAAGAGGAAACGAACAGAATTCTTTGTTTTGTTTTAATTTGTATCTGGACTTTGTCCTTACGGTAAAAGTTTTTAACGAGTGTCCTTGTGAACAATTATTTACTTTAATTTGTCCTTTAAAATTATTTTCCCTTTACTTAAAGGGAAAAGTTCAATTTTAAATTATCGACAACTAATCTATATTATTGTCTATAGTATTATATTATTAGTGAGTTCAATTTTAAGAGTACACGAGCCTGTCAAGTTCTAGTGGTCCAGTGGTTTCGACATAGTGGATGTTGCTACATTGTGTTGTAGTGGCACCAGATCGATTCCCAACGGCCACAATAATGAGACATAGTGCACGGCCACTTTAAAACCGGCTTAACCAAAGGTCAGGGCGACATAGTCTCCCTGTCCCCAAAGTTTAAAAAAGTTTAAATATATTTTTAACCTAATTTAAATCAATTTAATGGCGATTGCTCCGTGATTTAATGGCGACTGCTCCGTGATTGTCTTCGCTTCTTCGTGATTCCCCCCTCCATCTTTTCGCGTCTGCCATTTCATGTCCCCTTCTCGTTCATCTCCACCGCCCCGCCCCTCTCCTTCGTCGACTAAATCCGGGCGGCCTTTCAAATCCATGTCAGTTGTTAAGCCTGGGATTCTCTCGCTTGCTGATTTCCCACCACTTCGTGCTTCCGGCCTTTCACCTGATGTACCGAGTGATTGTTTTCAACATGTGGCAACTGGAATCTCTGGCGCAGATTCGCCTTCCCCTGGAATCCCTGCTTGTTTGCCTGAGAACACTGTCTGTGAATTGAGGTACGACGGTTTGGCTTCTTTGTCTTTTGAGTGTGGTGATGGAGGACCTGTTTCGACTGCGATGGTTAACGAGTCTGGTGTTGGTGGCCTGTTTGATTGTGATGTGGGGTTAGTAGATGCTTCTACGTCCAAACGTTGCACGACAGGTGTTTGTTTAAATGCAAATGAGGATCGTGGTCCAGTAAATTATGTTGGTATTTCGGCTGCGTCCAAGGATGTTGTTCAAACTGTTTTGCCCATTGTTGTGGAACGACCATTGCCTTCTGCAACAATTCCAGCATGCCTTAAGTCATGGTCTTCTTTATTCAAGACGCTACCTCGAAACGCTGGTGATTATATTCCTATTGATTTTGAAATTGTTGAAGAGAATGGAGTGAAGATCCCGCCTCCTAATGTTATCCAAGCCGGAGTTGATTTTTGGTCTGATTATTTGGTTGGTTTCTTCCTGGAACCAAATCACCGTCTTCGTGATCCGTCCTTGTTATTACGTAAGATTTGGAAGCTCCGTGGTAATTTGCAAGTGAAACTCATTGACACCTTGTATTATCTTAAGTTTTCTTCCGCTGAGGATCGTCGACTTGTTCTTAGTGCCGAGCCTTCTTTTTTTGCTGGAAGACCATTTATTATCACCCCCTGGACTCCTACCGTGGCGAGTGCTCGCGAGCAGGTGCTATCCATCCCTGTATGGGTGTACTTTTCCCAGATCCCCTCTGCTCTTCAGCCTTTGCTTGGGTTGAACTGGTTGGCCTATAACGTAGGACAATTGAAGTGTTTTGACACTAATACGGTTGCCCGAGATAAATTGATGTATGCTAAGGCTCTTATTGAGATTCCCCCCCCCAGCCTCTCCTTGCTTCTATTCCGGTTCAGCTTGCTGTTGGGCATGTTGCGGAGGTCCGGGTTCGCTATGGTTGGGTTCCAGATATTTGTTCCTCCTGTCAGTCTTTTGGCCACCTGGCCGCTTCCTGCCTGCGTTCTGAATCCATCGCGGCTGCTCCTAAGATTCCTCTGCCTCGCCCTCCTCTTCGGAAATGGATGCCTAAAGCCCCTTCTTCTCCTATCCATCCTCTTCCTGCGTCTGATATGGATCCGCTTCTTTCTGGAGATACGCCTGACCCCCCTATTGTTGCTGTGGTACCTTGTGTCGCCCCAGCTTCGTCTGTTGCTGTTCCTGATTCTGCACGGGTATTTTGGGATGTGTCTGAGAGGTGTTGGGTTGATCGCATTTCTGATGTGCAGTTTAGCCCAGAGAATAGTTCTTTCTTCAGATTTGTTTCGGATGATCAGAAGGACCTTCGATGCCTTTATTACCGTTCGACTGGTGATTCATTGCTTCTTGATATGGATGGAGTGTTTGCGAGTAGAAATTCGGACTTGCTTGATGATCCTTCTTGGGACCATTCTTTCATTTATTCTCCTACTGCTCCGGGTTATGAGCCTTGTCTTGCTTCCCTTTTCAGGCCCTTTGCTAGACTTTTGTGGGAATGTGCCTTTGGTTATTGATGAGGATGGTGATTCTTCCTCTTCGGAGGAGGCATAGTCTTGGTGATTTATTTAGTTACTGTGGTTTGTCTGCCACATACCTGTGCTGTATTTATCCAGTTTTTTAGTAGTGTAGGTTCCTTCGCCTTACTCCTGTACTTCAACTTTATTACTTTCGTAATAAAAGTGGACGGCCCACTATAAAACCGGCTTGCTTTGCAAAAAAAAAAAAAAAAAGAGTACACGAGCCTCTTTGAATTTTGGCAACTGAATAGTCATCAAATTTATGTCTATACTATTATATTATTTATACTATTATTATATTATTTCTCAGTTCAATTTGAAGAGCGTACAAGCCCTCCGAAATCAACAGTTGCGTTTCTTATTTCTTCCTGTTTTGTACCCAACTCTCTGCTTCGTTCTTTATCCTCCAAACCTTAAATATCAACGTCCTCCTTTCCTAATATATCGAAGTCGGCTTTTCCTCTGATAACTGGCATTTACGGCTGAGATAGAAGCTGCCTGAGATTGAATTTCGCATTGTTTGAGCTTGGAGGTGATAAATTTTTAGATCTGTTTTAAATCGAGGTAGATCTATTAAGGTTTCCTATGTTTTGATCTGATCTGCATACGTTTGTTGATTGATTGTTTGGCTTCTGTTATCGTCATTGTCTGTGGATTGTTTACGTTATCTTACCTGATCTTTTATGATGTTGAACTTTGTAGACCTGGATTGACTTTGGAAAGAATGTAGAATGATTTTTGAATCTAAATTTCATGGATAGACCACATGTGATTTATCTTTTTGACGGCAATCGAGATTATTAGAGCATTCATTTGTGGAATATTGTCTCCCATCTGCCTATATTTTATACCTAATTCATTTCCTTTGTTAGTAAAGTTTTTTTTCCAGAAAGCGATATGTTGAATCTCATTTTAAATTGCTTTGACTGTTCCAATATTTTTATTTTATGGTTATCCATGCAATCCATGTAGTTTCATAACCGACAATTTGTTCTGTAACTGTAACATAAATTTGATGGAAAATGAATATGATAATAGTTAATTTGAATTTGCTTAAACATATTTGTTTGTATTTCCAACATGCATTTCTCTACTTTATCTTTTGCTTAAACCTTAATTTTCTAACGTTATGTTCATATTTTGGTCATATAATTAGTAGAGCATGACTGATAAATGCTACGTGCAAGCTCCAAGTTAATTAAACATCTTTATTTGATCATATGTGTAGAAGTCGGTAGTTTTCTCAACCAAGCTTACCTAGTTATGAACGTCCTTTTTTTTTGGATACACATTTTTGAAAAAAGAAAACTATTTACGCATGGACTTTGTATTCTATATTACAAAATGTGCTGTTGTTAAATACTCCTGTCTCTTCCACAAGTCAGAAATGAAGCAGCTGGTGATTTTTACGAGCTACTAAAAGAATGGGACAAACTTTGCAAAAAATATATTGTTAAGGCTGACAAAAAAGTAAATCGGGCTCAAACAAGTCAAAATTATGTGCATCTAGGAGAAAATCAATCAGAAAAACATCCTTCTCACCCAATGAACATGTAGTGTCAAAACTTATTGATATTTGTTATGGCGATCCCAGTGAATCCGGTGAACATGGCTTGAAATTCAAGGTAAATTGTTTTTCATCTATTTGGCTATATATTTTATACTAAGTTGAACTTATTATGTAATCTTGCAAAAAAGTTTCAACGGTTATTCTTAACGAAACGGGCTCATAGGATTTGATCTTTTATAGTTCACTCAGCAGCCTGTTTGATAGGCTTGAGTATTTATGATTATTCATAGTCTAGGTACGTTGGTAGGGGTATGATCCTAGCGAAGATACATGGGAACCAATAAAGAATTTAAGGTGCTTTCTAAATTATTTTAGCATGCGGGTTTCGTTTGGAGTTAATACATGTTATGAGATAGTAATTTTTAGTGTCCATAGTTTGATAATTTATTTTATTCACGTATAAAAATTGTGAAGATAAAATACGAGATTTTGTGGTAGAAGGTTATGCATCCAAATTGTTACCATTACCAGTAAGTCTACTACGGTTTTTTGTGTGCAACTTTTTGCCTTCATTTTTGGGTCATACCATACCAAGTATTGTTGTTTGATTTTATTTTCTTCCCTCGGGGGAATGTAGATGTCCTATGCGGAGGACCACCCTGCTAGGGCATAAGCGGCTATAACCATTTCAAAAACTTTGAGACACCGTTAGAAGAAGAGAAGAACCAACAACTAGTCGTGTTTATTGACATTGTTGAGTTTTTAAAGCCCAGATACGTACTGATAGAAAATGTTGTGGATATAATGAAATTTGTGGGAGCTACTCTTGGTAGACATGGAATAAGCCAATTAGTTCACATGAATTACCAAGCGAGGCTAGTTATGATGGCTACAGGTTGTTATGGTCTTCCACAATTCAGATTACGAGCATTTTTATGGGGATGTCATCCTTCAGAGGTAAGTTATTACTATACTACTTTCGAGTTGAATATACCGGTTATACTGATAATTTTCTTTCCGTGGAGAAACTACCACAGTTTCCTCTTCCTACACACGAAACTATTTTAAAGGGCGGTGCTCCAGTTGAATTTGTGGTACATTTAATGCTACTTATGCATCTATAAAATATAAACATATAGCAATTGTCATTATAATCTTGGCCAAACAAGCATATGAGAAATAAAAATTATTCAAATGGGAAACAGAGTGAATTGTGCATCCATTGCGTTGAATTTCATCTTACCTTAACTAAGGAAACTACTGTATAGTGCACACCTTACAAAAGAAGCTCAAGCCCGAAAAGTAACATGAAATTCACAGTAATCTGTATTCTTCAGTTTCAATTTACATAGTAAGTTACCTTAAATGGTATAGTAATTTTTAATCTTCCAACAGCAGGACACCTGTATAACTATTTTCCCTTTCTCTTTTCTTTTATTTAAAGCAAGCCAGAGCACATAACTATTGCATATTGAAGCATGATTTTTTTTTTTAAAAAAAAGATTATTTAATTAGATGTCATATGTATATGCTTTTCAAAACATTCCATGGGGTTTCAAGATTAATTGGCATTTTTTTTCTCTCTTTTATATAGCGTAGTCAATAATTAGAAGTTTATATTAATGTTTTGTTTAAATTCAACCATGCACCAACATCCTTCTCTCCTGGCAGGTGTAGGTTTCTTTTAGCACAACATTGTTTGCAGTGTAGGGAACCGTACCTATTCAAAGAACTACTGAGAATTATATATTGAGAGCTTATTCTTTTTGCAGATTCGCAACAAAACTAATCAAGATTGTAGACTCCTCTAGCAATTGCCATGAGGTAAATGTGTTTACAATTTTCATTTTTTTTCTTTTTTCCCTACACTTTTTCATTTCTTGCATTTGGAATACTACCTAAATGATGTCTAAAAAATTATTATACTCTGCAATTCAGAACCTTTACTGTTATTGTATTGAAGAGATTACTATTTCGATCAAACTAATAATGCATTTTGCTTTATTAGTCTCCAAAATGTCATTATACGTTATTGACTAAATCGTCCCTTCGGTAACTACTTTTAAATTGATCATTTATTCTACACAAAATTTGCAATGTCTCTTTTATGGTGATATCTCATATCAAAATATAAAATACGGGTAGCATTTATCGCCTACTATATTAAATTCCGCAATAACATTATTATATATATAAATATACGCCATTAACCCTTAAAAAAATTAAATTTCCCAAAATAGTAATTTATTTTCAATCCCATTGCATATATCTATCATATTAATTACAACTTAAATTCTTATACAAATTAGTACACGTAGCATAATTAGATAGTAAAATTACATATATGAATTTATCGACAATTTAAAATTAGTATTTATATAGTGTTTAGTAAACAATTTTCTTTAAATTTATATTCCATAATTGTTACAAATTTATTTTAAACAGGCATAACACTTTACGCTGTACAAATTTATACATATAATAGTAATGATAAAATTATGATTATCCATCGTAAACAGTCAAAATTTGACCAAGTCTTCTCTTCGGCAACTACTATTGAATTTGTCATTTATTCTATGTAAAATAAAATTTATTAATGTCGTCGTTTTTGGGAATATCTTATATCAAGCATAAAATAGGGATATCATTTATTACCTTATAAATGATAAAGTTACGATTATCCATCGTAAACAGAGAAAAAATTGTGATGTCATTGTACGTTATTGACTAAATTTCTCTTCAGCAATTGCCATTGAATTTGTCATTTAGTTTATGCAAAATAAAATTTCGTAATGTCGTTTTTTTGGGAATATCTCATATCAAAGTATAAACTATGGATAGCATTTATTACCTTATATTAAATTCTGCAATAACATTCTTCTATGTACACACTTGTGCGCCATTAACCCTCCAAATAATTACATTCCCCACAATAGTGATTATTATCAATCCCATTACATACTCCTGTCCTATTAACTCCAACTTCATTATCTCTTACCTAAATTACATTTTATTTATCCTAAACCAATTTGTAGCTCTTGGGTCATTCATTAACAAAATGAAATAGAAGGATATAGAAGAAAGAGCAAACAAATCTGTTTTAAAGTAACAATCAACTATCAGGTATGCTATTTTATAATCATAGACTTTATATTTTACCATGATTTACCTATTTTTATGTTTTCTCATTATGATATATGGATAATGTTACATGATCTTTTTTTTCATTAGCCATCAAATGTGCTTTAGCTACATGTTTATATGTGTACCTTTTCATGTTGGGTGCATTTGTTAAAAAAATATGCACTTTTTCACTGAAGTTGTTATTCTACAAATAGAATTTTTTGTACTTGCTAAATTGTCTATTAATTTCGAGTTTTGTCCAATTTAGTTGTAGCAAAGTCACTTGACGAATTCTGTAGTATTATTCCATCATGAGCATTCAAAGACTTAGGTGATGCAGTGTGAATGAAAAATCGTACAGTTTTGATTGTCAATGAAAGTAAGTGCGATAGAAATTGTTTTTGTCCATTTCATTACCTGATATATTTCACTTTGGATAGGGTCGGTAGAAGAAATGCTAATTAGAACGCTTACTTGACAGGATCATGTGGAATGATGTGTGTCACGATGTTCTCCCTCCCCTCCTGCTTGAATACCAAACCAAAGAGTAAAGATATTTTCTCCACCATGCATACACCATTCTTTGCTAAGTCAGATGCACCTCCCTGAACCGCTTGGCATACCTACGTTTTAAGACTTACTTTTCCACACTACTGCCATCATTCATCTACGACTCCCCTTGCATCTTGCCATACCCGTACATGCTTCTAACCTTTTTTTCCCTCAACATTTGCCAGGCACACACATATGTTTCTAGGCATAATTCAACCATGAGTTTCTGCCAACACACATTAGTCTCTGCCAACACACATGCCTCACGATTTTCCAGCAAACTTAACATACCAGCCTGCAAACGATCATGCATTAGAAATATGCGCATCAAGTTTCCTTTAGCAAAGCTATGTTCTAGCAAAGCCTTGGAGTTTCAATGGCTAAAGTTGGCTTCCAAATTTCTATTGTAATTCTGCAACAATATCAGGTCCCCACATGCACTCAGCATAGCAGCAAAGCGATCTTTCAGCACAAGTGGAGCAATTATGGCTAACATCCATCACATAAGTGTAGCATCACATTGCCTTTCATTATCAGATCTCGCCTCTGCCACCTTGCAATCCACAGGTCTCTTGCGATCCTAACGGTCCACAAGGATTCTAGCATGCTTGATGCATTTTTGGATAAATAGGCGGTTCAGAATTTTGTTCACTATTGTGACACAATTTTTCTCAACTAGAGGCCCTAGATATGTATCTTTTTTTTCCGTCTATGTTTTTCTCATTTATTGAAGATCTAAGGATGATCTTCTATATGTATGAGGCACGACCTATCAGACATATGTATGGTTTTTGACAATTCTATCAATAAAGTGATGAGTGATCTCTTTAGAAGACCACTCTTTCATAAAAAAATATTTTTGGTAAAAAATACGCTCCTATAATAGTTTATAAGTACAATGCTATAAACTGAATAGCTTATTGAACATCATTACTATGTGAGAAATAGCTATTCTTAGACATTAGTGTATAAAATCGAATTAATCTTGGCACTTACTAAAAATGAGAAAATGTTGTTATTCAAACACTTGAATGCACAGCTTGAAAATGACGGGTTTCCTTGTAGGACCAAATTTGAATGCTACACATCAGCGTCAAGCAGTTTTATACTTTTTAAAGTATCAAGGGTCTATGGGAAAGAGAGTAACATGGAATCATAATCAATATGAAGAAAAATAACAATTCTCAAGATATTGATATAGTTGTTGATTAATTTTTTAAAGATAGATGATGTAAGGTTTCCAGATTTTGAACTTTAGGACTGACTTTTATGTTTATTTCATTTCTTGAGATATTGATATATTACTTGGTTACTTTAGTTGCTTTATTTTATTATTTCTTGAAATCAACTAAGTCTCACACACGTATTAATAAATAATTGATTTGTACCTTTGTATTTTTTTTGTAAAAGCATACAACATTACGCGTACTTAAAAGTAAAGTTGTAAGATCCAAAAATTTTATTAACGGTGTTTATTAATATCTATTTTTGTTATGAAAATATGAAGAAGAAATATCCATAATGAATTAACATATAAGATCAAGTAAGCATATGGTATATGCAGCTACAATATTTTGCCCGATACGTGTGCGAAGCACGAGTTTACACTAGTCAATCAGTATTTTTGGGTTGTCCTTTTTGCATTGGGGAAGAAAAATGAACACATGGAGTATTTATTCTTTCTGCTACCTAAATAATAGGCTAGTATACCGAGTTTGAAACTTTAGGAAGTGTATTGATCCCAATGGCCACATCAAATGTCCATTCATATCTATATCTAAATGAACTCGTATCGCATCCTTTCAATGCATAAAAAATTTAGGTTGCGGTTGGTTTACCATTTTTAGTTATGGATTTTCGTCCATACAAAAATACGCATGACGCGTGTATATTATTAAAAACAACCAATTTAGAAAACGAAATTTATATGGGAAATAGAAAACAACATTTTTATATTTTTCGTGTTTTGGAAAATAATGTAAGCACGATCATTCTGCCGTCCCTCCATCCCCTCCGTCTTTGGTTTATCTTTCCCTAGATCTAAATGAAGGCCTGGTAAGAAACCCCTCTAATCTCATAGCTTCAATCCACAAAGGGTCGTACCTCATTGGGAAAATGAAAAAAACACAAGAGCGGTATGTAAAAGAGACAAAAGTAGAGCAAAGAACCAAATTCCATGTAAGTGGAAGTGTGCTCAAGACATAGTCTTCACTACTGCTAACGTCGTTGGAGTAGTTTCTATGCATCAGGACTCATGATAATTATGGTGCAGATATCAAACTGCACCATGAAGAAAATATTTATAGATTCTGAGAGTTATGTCGGTGTCACCTTCAAATCTGCATTCGAGAAGGTTCCAGTGGAAATACTGAAGCCATAGCACGTCTTCTTGTCACTGATGGAACTTCCACTCTTTACAAATTATTTTATGCAAGCTTCCTGATCGTTGATCAACCGTCTCCAAATAATGCATTTTGGGAAGGCCTGCACTAATCAACATGGGGGCAATAAATTTTCAACAAGATTTGCTTATGACGTTCCATACCCCAACGAGAATAGGATCAATTAAGAGGGAACAACTGTTACTTGGAGAATCATACAATGTGAACCTCCATTCTAGCAATAAAATTGTCCAAAACTATTCTCTTGTCTCTTCTAATGATTGTGATGATAGTGACGAATAAGAAATCAAGGCAGTTCCAGGAACTGCATTGGTATAGAGTACCAAAACTGATGCCGAAATAGATCATTCTACGACTACAACATTAGTAAAGAAAGAGAAGAGGATGCATATGCACATGATTGGCAATGATGAGTATAATTCAGTCTACGCGCAATATTTTTTCAAAGAAGCTCAGAAATAAGTGCTCTTTACCACTTCTTGGTCAAAAGAGAAAGAAGAAAGTGAAATAGATCCAATATTAGGGGAAACAAGGAGAGAGTTGAAGCCATTGGATGGTCTTGAAGATATACAGATAGATCCCAAAGACCCCACAAAGGTTCTCAAGATAGGAAAAAACCTCAGCGCAGAAGCCAAAACAAAATTGATATACTTCCTCAAGAGATCAATTGATGTTTTTGCTTGGGCACACTCAGACATGATGGGGATAGATCCAACTATCATATACCACACACTCAACATTGACCCTAGCGCTCATCCAATCAGGCAAAAGTGTGGAACTCTAGATCTAGAAAGGTATAATGCTCTGCACAAATAGATTAAGAAGCTGAAGGAAAACAAATTCATCGGAGAAGTATATTACCTGAAGTGGATTGCCAACCCTGATCTTATGAAGAAGTCCAATGGGAAATGGAGAATTTGTATAGACTACACCAACCTCAACAAGGCTTGCCCTAAGGATAGTTTTCCACTACCTGGAATTGATTAATTAGTGGAAGCAACTAGTTGATCAAACTACTCTCATTCATGGACGCATACTTAGGATATAATTAGATAGCTAGGTTTGAGCCAGATCAGGAGCATACCAGCTTCGTAATGGATAAAGGCTTATACTGATACAAAGTCATGTCATTCGAACTTAAAAATGTTGGAGTAACCTACTAGAGGTTAGTTAATACGATGTTCTCGGATCGGATTGAAAAAAACATCGAATTATATATGGAGGACATGCTAGTCAAGTCAAATGTAGCTTCAAGTCATCCTTTTTATTTTATTGAAATTTCTTTCATTTTACAAAAGAAATCAAAATTAAGATTAAACTAAAGAAGAAACAAAGCAAAACGAAATCTATACATAATGAAATATATTGTGTTTATGTCCAATTTTTTGTTGTGTGTGTGTAATGAAGATTAAGGCTCTGTTTTATTATTTATTATATATATAAAATATAAACCTAATCTAATCAACTTTTTTTAGAATTGCCATGACATGATAGATTAGTGCTGCAGAAATCGATAGGAGAGATTCTCCATTATGGAAAAATAGGTAGAGAAAAAACCAGATATCGGACTCGAATTGATGACCATCGCATTACAAATGTGATGTTCCAACCACCGAGCTAAGCTGGCTTACATAACAAAAATAATGCATAAGAATTAAAGAGACTACCAGATCCCCGCTATTAGCTGTAAAGTACGTATGAACTATATATATATATATATATTTAATATAAACTATATATCATATATTCTAGTTCACAATTCTATCCATAACATAATATAATTAATTAAAAAAAATATAACAATAATATGCAAATTAATATTAATAATACATATATAAATAAATAGAATAATATGATTAAATAGAATTCTATTTTAATGTTGTAACATGAATAAAATATCTGACTGATTTCAATTTTATTATTATACATAATAATTATTGATGATATCTGTGCAGTTAATGCGCTCCGCAGATTCAAAGCGGTAGAGGTACAAAAAGTCATAGCGGGGATACAGCGAGGATATAGTAGATAGCTCTAAAATAGCATATAAAACTCGTACTTAATGTTTTTACAAATATATGAATGGTAATTAAATGAAAAATTATCATTTAGTAGAATTGTAATTAATACATAAATAATTTTAAATAAAAACATGTGCGAATATACTTTAAATAAACGTAAAACTGTTATATAACATAATTGAATTTAGAAGAATATTAGAGTATTTCATTTCTGAAAATATACTAAAAATTAAATCAAATAAATTAGTTTCATAAATTTTATAATGTATAAATGCAATTTTTCAATTCATTTTATTAAAGAAGATATAGCGGAATATAGCGGGAATAACGAGATATAGCAGAAATAGCGGAGCTTAAAGCGGAAAGGCTATATTTTAGGGCTACATGGAAAAATCATAGCGGTGGAAACCCGCTATGAGATATAGCGGAGTTATAGCAGGGTAATAGCGAGGCATTAACTACACATGATGATATACATTTACATTGCTGTTATATTTACATTTATCATATTTTGAATTTACATTATTTATCTTAATTAAATATATATACTAAATATATATTTTTCACATTCCATTCTATAATAAATTATAATAAATTTGAAATACAAAAAAAAAGAATTTTTTATAATAATAGGATATTGAAAATAACAAAAAATTGGAATTTCTTTTTTAGATTTGAGAATAGTTATAATAAATAAGGTTAAATATATTTATATTATAGTTGGCTGGTCTTAATAAAATATAAAATAAGAACAAAGATACAAGAATAAAAATTATAATCAGACATTCCTTTGATTTTGTTCAAAAAAGGATGAAGATAGGACCGAAAAACAATAAGGAAGAATATCGACCTTTCCAGTATTCCAAAGCACGCTCTAAAAATAAAAGAGGAGAGGGACATATATATATATATATATATATATATATATATATATATATGAGGTATATACCTATTTCACTACAAGGGGAGGGGGGATTTCCGACGGCTGAAAACCGTCGGCGGCCGTCGGAAGCCGTCGGCGGCCGTCGGAAAAAGCCGTCGGAAATGAAGGCGTCGGGGAGCAGTATTTCCGACGGCTACCGACGGGTGATGCCGTATACATTATCGACGGTTTCCGGCGGTTTCCGGCGGTTTCCGACGGCTTCCGACGGCCGTCGGAAACCGTCGGAAACCGTCGGAAATCAGGCCAATAAGCCGTCGGAACCCGTCGGAAACCGCCGGAAAATTTCGACCAATAAGCCGTCGGGAGCCGTCGGAAGCCGTCGGAAACCTGCTGTTTTTTTTTTAAATCTGCTGCAAATAGAGCCTTCCAACCACATTTCTCTTCCAAACACTACAATATCAATACTGCACAATCAAATAAACAATAATCCAACCAAACATGCAAACCAATACTCCAAAATATTCAATAGACACAGAAATAAACTAAATTAGAATAAAAATAAAATACAAAATATACATAACATTCCAACATTAACAATAATACTAACAATAACTGTTCTAATCATGCATATCCTGATACAGCTACAGAACCAAGTGTATTATACATAATTATACATATCAACAATTAATTGTTCCTTCTACCAAATCATTGTAAACTAAAACTAAACATACCTGCACGAACGAATTAGAAAGCAATGAATCAATCTGCCCCAGATCCAGAGCCAGCCGATGAAGGGAAGCGGCCACCAAACTGCTGCATGTACTCAAATAACTGTGCCGTCTGCATGGCCTGTTGGCGGTTCTGCTCCTCCAACTGCTGAACTCTAGTCTGTAATTCTTCTATACTTGCTAGCTCGCTCTGAGGTCTACTCCGCCGTCTCCTACTCTGACTACTGGACTGCAATAATTGAAAAATAAATAAAATCAAAGTTTATTGTTTTGAAAAGGTAAGAATATCATATTTTAAGTATTTTAAGAAAAATTAAATTATTTACCGCTAAATTGCCAAATCCGTATCGTCGACCATGCTCTGGTGGACTCATAACGGACTCAAAAATAATGTCCTCTTCATCGGTCGTCAGCTGCTCTCGACCCGTATCAGAAAGGAGTTTCTGTCGCTGCTCCATAAACATCTCCTGCATTGACAAATTAATAATATCATATCTTATTTCATAATAATTTGACAACTAAAACAATTACTAATACTGAATAAAATGAAATATGCTTACATGGCTTTTACTGGATTTATCGTCCTGCCATGTGTACGAAACAGTCCCGTCTGGATTAACATGCTCAACAGCATGCGTACGGGTGAACACGTCCATATAGCTGACAGGACCATGTGCCTCGGCTTCCTGAAGTTGATTGTTACATACAATTATTATACATTTAAAATCATATAGCATAAACTATTTACATTTATTATTCAGTAATTAAATTTACCAACTCCTGCCGATACTGCTGAAACGACTTCGATCCTCCGCGATGAGTAACGGGATTCTTATTTCTATTTGCAGAGTTTCTATCTGACTCTGCCTGTACATTCAAAATTTGATACATTATTTTTCAATCACGTTAAATTAATAATTGAAAAAAAATTAGTATACTTGCCTTCGCCTCGTCCGTCTCCCAGTAGCTCAACCAAGCTTGCCACACGCTCTCCCCCATCCACCGTGGTCTCTTCCCGGATTTCTTAACCTCAGATATCGTGTCTCTGTAGTTCTTTCGCATCTTCCTCATCCAGTATGCTCGTGCCAGCTGCATATCATCTGTCTGGATGTCTATCTCAGCCTGTGTTAAAAAAAGATTACACTTTAAACGATAAACGGTAGAAAAACGACAAAAACGAATTAAAAATGGAAAACATAAAAATTACACATACTAGGACATCCTGCCATATGCACTCTATGATGTGCGGAGGGATGGTATCCCACTTTGGCCAGCACGCACTCATCCTACTACGATATGCTGCTCTGGAGACGTCCAACACTACCTTAGTGGGTAGTAGCTCGAACCCCCTGTTTTTAAGTACGATACAGATAAGTACATACGTATAGTATAGAAAAAATAAGATGATGAATAAGATTTAATTTTTACCCATCTGCTTTGGGGGCTAACGTAACAACTGGACGGTGTGGCGCTTGCGATGGGCCACTGCCATCGCCTCCTGAAGAACGGGAAGAGCTCCTCCCTCTATGTGACATAATGATAAACCTGTGACGTTTACACATCATTATATAAGAGAATAAAAACATGATAATGAAATATATTTCATATGAACATGACATCAATGGTATAAATTGCTTAATTATAATGACTGAAATGTAAATAGACATGTAAGTTTGTTATACCTGATTCATGATGGGTGTACTCTTCCTACGATAAGCAGAGTTCATTGCATTTTTAATAAAAATTGCTAAATAAATGACAAATTGAAATAACATAAAACAATAGTAAACGGATTTAGTTTCATAGTTACATCAATTTCATAATACATCAAGAATTCAACATAGTTACATCAATTGCAAAAAAACAGATTCAAATTTATATCAGTCATCATCGTCTTCTGATTCAGATTCGGTCTCGTTTTCGACGATATTTTCCTCTGCACTGTCAAACGCTTCTACCAAAACATTTGATTCATCGATCAAAGGACCAAAATCTGTATGATCGTCTGTAATTATTATTTCGTTATTTTGCTCAAGATCTGCCTGATAAGCTTGTTCGTCCGGAATATTCTTCCCATCGAATGTGAATCTGGCCTTTGTTTTAAAAACTGCAGACCAATCTGCTTTATCTCTTTTTAGAGACGGATAAGGAGCGTAATAAACTTGCAATGCTTGTTTGGCTAGTACAAAAGGATCATACTTGTGATAGTGCGATGTATGCTTTATTTCGATAAGATTATAATCCTTATGCACATTAATTCCAGAACCTGGAACATTGCTAAACCAATTGCATCTAAATAGAAACACCTCCTCCGCGGGTCTTGAGAAATATGTCAGTTGCAAAATTTGTGTTAGAACGCCATAAAAATCATTTAAATGGTTTTCTGGATCGTCACTACCTTTAACAAATACACCAGTATTATTTGTTAATTTTTCTGCACCGTATTCTTTAGTGTTAAATTTGTATCCATTGACGAAATATATTGGATATGTCTTGACCACTCTTTTTGGTCCCATTGCAAGATGTTTCAACCCTTCGTCAACAACACAATTTTTCGGCTCATAAACGTAATTTGAAAACCAACGGGAAAATTCTTTACTGAGATCTCCGTTCGGATGTTCCCGTTCATAAACACTGTTTATATAAACAAATTATTACATTAGGTTATACACGCGCATGCATTACAGAAAAGAATAAAACAAAAATTATTATTTCAGATTACCTAACAAACGGTGCAACCTCGGCACAATTTAGAAGAATATAAGTGTGTGCTACACGAAGATCTCTATCGTCTAGCCATATTTCCACACATTTTCCAGAAGGCCGACCATGTTGTCTAAAAATAGATAACATTGCTTGAGAGGACTCTTGTTCGTCGCCTTCATCATTACGAGGAACACTTTGAAATGAAATATTCACATGGTCACTGAAATAGTGAGAGAAAAAGAACGAAGCTTCTTCTTCGATGTAAGATTTACATATCGAACCTTCAACTCGTGCTTTTTGTCTCACTTTTTTCTTCAGATGATTCAAATATCTATGCAACATTAATTTATATTAACTTCATCTTTCAAATGCAATTAAATTACGTTATAACATATTACATACCTCTCAAATGGATACATCCATCCGTATTGGACAGGACCTCGAAGTCGTGCTTCAGATGGAAGATGAACAGGTAAATGTTCCATCACATTAAAAAAACCTGGCGGAAATATTTTCTCTAATTTGCAAAGCAATATAGGAATGTCCACTTCAAGTTTACGTAAACGTTGCACTTTTAAAGTAGTCGAACAAAGCTCTTTGTAAAACATACTAAGCTCCGTTACTACCTTCCAAACTTTTAACGGCAGTAGTTCTTTAAACATAACGGGAAATAAATTTTCCATCATTATGTGACAGTCGTGAGTTTTCATTCCGCTCAATCTACTATTTTTAAAGTCAACACATCTACGAAGATTTGATGATATCCCATCAGGAAATCTTAACCCTTCCACCCATTTTAACACAGCTTTAACTTGATTATTATCTAATTCGTAACAAGCTTTTGGTTTTTTACTGTCATTTGGTTTCATATGAAGCTCGGGACGTTTGCATAATTCTTCTATATCACGTCTTGATTTCAAATCATCCTTCGTCTTCCCTTTCACATTCAAAATTGTGTTAAACACATTATCAAATACATTTTTCTCATTGTGCATCACATCTATGTTATGGCGAAGCAGAAGATGTTTCCAATACGGCAACTCCCAAAAAATAGTTTGTTTGCACCAGTTATGAACAACTGATTTGCCTTCAATTTCTGTTTGCTCCCCCGTTTCATATATCTTTGGATAGTCCTTAACAAGTTCATATATGTCTTCGCTTGACCATATCGTCGGTGGTTGTCTATTTTCTACTCTATTAGCTAAAAAGTTTTTCTTGTCTCCTCTGAAGGGATGATTTACATGGAGAAAATATCGATGACAGTCAAACCATGAAATTTTCTTACCATGAGGTAAAGAAAACGCTCGTGTTTCATCCATGCAATATGGACATGCTAGACGACCGGCAGTACTCCATCCCGAAAGCATTGCATAGGCAGGAAAATCACTTATAGTCCACAACAAAGAAGCAAACATACGAAAATTTTTCTTCTTTGACACATCGTATGTTTCTACTCCTTCGTTCCACAGTATTTTTAACTCCTCAATCAACGGTTGTAAATATACATCGATTCCTTGTGTCGGATCGTCGGGGCCAGGAACGACAACAGTAAGAAACATATATTGCGTTTTCATGCACATCCATGGAGGTAAATTATACGGTGTGACGATAATGGGCCAGGATGAATATTTAGAACCAAATTGAGAAAATGGAGAAAAACCGTCCGTACATAATCCTAATCTAACATTTCGACTCTCCGCTGCAAAATTTGGATACGTTTTATCGAAATGCTTCCATGCTTCTCCATCGGCCGGATGTGTCAACGTACCCTCTTCCTCCGTTCTCACGCTATGCCACCTCATATTAGACGCAGTTACAGAAGATGCGTATAATCTTTGAAGTCTTGGAGTTATGGGTAAGTAGTGCATACGCTTGTACGGAACTTCCTTACCCTTCTTTTTTCTTGGTTTGTATCTCTCCTGGTTACAAACTTTACAATTTCTAAGGTTTGCGTCTTCTTTCCAAAACAACATGCATCCTTTTAAACATGTATCTATTTTCTGATACGGTAAACCAAAAGCCGACATAAGTTTTTTAACTTCGTAGTGATTTTCACACATTAGATTATCGGGCGGCATATGTCTTTTTGCAGCTTGTACAACAGCCGTAAACCCAGCTTCAGTGATGTTGTATTTTGACTTCATCGCAATGTATTCTGCGATTACTGACAGCTGCGTGCCGCTTTTACAACCATCCCAAATAGGTTTTTTAGCTGCATCTAGTAAATCATAAATTTTCTTAGCTTCAATATTTGGTTCTTCAACATTTACATCATCGTCGTCAACTTCAACCATAGGAAACATTGATCGTGCTGCATCTTCGACCATATTTTCTATACGGGTCGTTGAAACTATTTCGTTAACGACACTTTCAGACTCTACAGAAGTATTTGCTACAACTTCTCCATGCCGATCCCAAACATAATATTCGGGTGTGAAACCGTGTTGGCACAAATGAACTTTCACAATATCTGGTAACAAAAACTTCAAATGTCTACACCTACTACACGGACAACGAATTTCTGGATCGTTTCCGTTATTACTTAAGGCGAATTCAACAAACACGTTTATACCGTTATAAAAATCTTCTTTTATTGAGCCCCTCATTCCTTTTCTTTGGTACATCCATCTCCTTCGATCAACAAAATAATCAATCATTTTTCCTATTTGACAAAATGAGAAGTTCAAAATTTAATATTTATTTTGAAGAATACACATTCGAAAAAGATTATTTTCATGTTCGTATAATATTTTGAATTTAAAGAACAACTTCACAAATTTAAAAATATTTTCAAATAGGGCACATTTCATTTTTTAACGTACGTAACGATTAAAAATATATAATTTTTTTTCATTGGTCAGACATCCTACCTCCCATTACAAACACAGTAAGCATTTACATTTCGTATATTACTTCGTCCCAAACGATTCAATAAAATTTCGGCAGCATTTCCCTTTTGTTCCCTGCATTGTACACAAATGCGTGTACGCAGGAAACAAAAAAGAAAAGTTAGGGCGAAATTTTATGAACCGTTTGAGACGAAGTAGTATACAAAATGTAAATTCTTACTGTGTTCATAACTTGTCCAATACAGGGACAAATCCGACAAACATTGTACCAGATGAATATAAATGGTCGTTTTTCGAAAAAAACGACTATTTATACAACGATCATGTACAACACTCGTCAGACGGGGCCAAAAACTCTCTAAGGGACATTTGTCGGTTAACATGCGCGCATTTTACTCAAAAATACAGTTTTACTCACTGTTCACATTTATATATTAATTTCACACATTTATTCGACGTATTACGCATCAACTTAGGGCTGGTTTAACATTTTGTCATTTTTCAATACACACAATTATAATTTAGAGTAATGCATTTTTTTTGTGTCATAAGTAAAAACGTGCACAATATAATACTCCTAGTTCATTCAATCATTTTATCTTATTCCAAATAACGTATACAATCGTCGAATCAAGGCATACACAACAAAATACATATACATGAACATGCACAAATTATACGTGTTTATCACAATTTCACGATAAAAGATGAAATTGGTATACCATGTGATGCTATAAACCGTTATTACGCTAGTGGAAACAATTGCAATCATTAATTCGCCCTAATTTATCAATTTATGCAAATCTATAATTAGGGTAAAAACTGAATTTTTCATAAAAATAAGAGATTATACCTGAGATTAAGAGTACTGAAGCTTGATTAGAGTGCGTTGGAAGATCCGGAAGCTAAAAATTAGGGATTGGAAGCTTAGGGGTTGAATTTGGGGGGTTTTTTGGGTTTTTTTCGTATGAAATGGAGGAGGAAGAAAGGGTTCGGCTGGCTGGTATAATCGCAAATTTGCGACGGCTTCCGACGGCCGCCGACGGCCCGTCGAAAGCCGTCGGAAAATGGCCGTCGGAAGCCGTCGGTCTTGGCTGTCGGTATTCTGCCTTTTTCTTGTAGTGTTTATATTGAATTGTGGATACATCAATGATAGAACCATTTCTGATTAAAACAGTGATGATTCATACAATAGAGGTGGAACGAGCTGGGATAGCCAAAAAAATAAAATAGACATGCATAATTTTTTTAATATAGGAACCATTATATAATGAACTCGGTGGTTCCAAGATAAATGAAAAGGTTGGGTAAAATTATAACTAGATCCTTTGTTTAAAAGTCTAAAACGGGGATACTACCAAATTGGAAGACGATACAGACTTGATTGGATTGAGCCTTAGTATCGAAACCTACTAAGTGAAATCTTCCAAATTCAAAGAAACGTTAGAACTAAAAATGGTCGATCCTGAGCCAGATCTTTTTTTTTGAAAAATAAGGGTTTTAAAAATAGAATAAAAAAGGATAGGTGCAGAGACTCAATGGAAGTTGTTCTAACAAATGGAGTTGGCTACATTGTATTGGTAATTCAAATTCTTCTATCAAAAAAATGATTAATCGGATAAGAATAAAGAGAGAGTCTCATTCTACATGTCAATAGTGACAACAATGAAATTTATAGTAAGAGGAAAACCCGTCGACTTTAGAAACCGCAAGGGCTCAAGTCCCTCTATCCTCGGTAAAAAGCCCGTTTTACTTGTTTACTATAATTCTTTCTTTTATATATAAGTGGTTCAAAGAAAACAAAGAAAATTCAATATCTTTCTTATTCATTATACTCTTTCATAAATAGACCCCAAGTGAATTATTCAGGCCCCATCTTATTTTCCTTACATTCACAATGGAAGTCTTTTTTTTGAAAATTGAAAAAATTAGGGTAGCTCAGTTGTGTAAAGAAGAGGCTTGAAACTTCTTATGTCAACGGTTCAAATTTGGCTCCTGAATTATTGGGATAGCTCGGTAGGTAGAGCAGAGGACTGAAAATCCTTATGTCACTAGTTCAAATCTAGTTCCTAACACATAACTAATCAATTGAAAAGATATTTATGCATCTTTAAATTAATTGAAGCGGGTCAACATATAATACGTATTAATAATGTAAGCGCAATACATATTTTTTATGTTGATGTATAGATCTATCTTTTTTGGAGATGGTAATAAAAAACATAATTTGTCTAAAAAACTTTCAAGTTTATTTTATAGGAGTTTAAGGACAGAAAAATTAAGGATACATTTTATACATCGTAAAAAAAACATGTTCTTTTTTCATTTCGTGTTTTTGTTTCAATTTAGTCTATTTCTTTATTCTTGTTTATGCTACTTTCAAGGGTTCATCTATGTGACATGCGCGGTACAAAGTTCATAGTGCGGAACTTTTTTGATCTATATATTATATTATTTCCGCTCAAATGAAATTCATAATATCTTCAAAATTGGGTAATATCAATGAAGTCTTTTTTAGCTCAGTCTTAATACAAATTAGAATCCAGTTATTCTCTTTCATATAGAACAAAATGAAAAATATTCCTTGACTTGAATTAAAAAATCCGACATGTCATATAAGTGAAATTCATTTCTTATCATTCTTGAGAATCTTATATTTCATAAAAATTAGGGGTAATATAGTCCTTACATACGGGCCAACCTATCCAACTTTTAAGCATCAAGATACATTTAAGACGTGGATAATTATCATAAAAGATTCCTAACATATTATAAGATTCCCGTTCTTGAAAATTGGTACTTCTCCAATTCCAGAAAATAGACTGGATTCTAAGATTACTTCTTTGGGAAATTACTTTTATGCATACTTCTTTAGACTTATCTATATCATACCGTGTTTTGGTAAGATGATACACACTAGCTAAAAATCCACCAGGTGCTACATCATAGGCATATTGGGAGCATAAATAATTGTAACCATATACATATGAAATGACAACAATGGAGTCCCATCCTTCGTTTTTATTTGTAGAGTCTCTATTCCTTGGCAATCGAAACCTAAAGATTATGAATTAAGTCATGCTTGACTAGCCAATCAGATAAACAAATTTGAATGATCCTATATTAAGAGCTAGATTGGCCAAAGAGACAGAGCATAATTATTATGGAGAATCTGCATGGTCCGATGATCTTTTATATATTTTTCTGATAGTAATTCTAGGTATTATTGCATGTAATGTTAGCTTAGCAGTCCTAGAACCATCAATGATTGGTGAACCAAAAGATCCATTCGCAACTCCTTTGGAAATATTGCCCGAATGGTACTTTTTTTCCCTATATTTCAAATACTCCGCATAATACGTTGGGTGTTCTTTTAATGGTTTCTGTAGCAACAGGATTATTAAAAGCATCCTTTTTGGAGAATGTTAATAAATTCCAAAATCCATTTCGTCGTCTAGTAGTTACAACAGTCTTTTTGATCGGTACTGCAGTAGCTCTTTGGTTAGGTATTGGAGCAATATTACCTATTGATAAATATTTAATTTTAGGTCATTTTCAAATTGATTCAACTGTGAAATACCACGATGCAGTTATCTAGGGATTAGTCCTTCTAAAGTGAATCCTCCCTAGATACATGAATTTTATTATGATCTATTTTGCGAAAATACGAACTGTGTGTCGAAGATTAAAAAATGAAATTGTTGTAAATTAAAAAATTCCATTAAAATGAAAACTTATTGTTAGGTAAGTGGATTGTGAAATGTTTCTGTAGAATGTCCAGTATTCATTTTACATCTTCTGTATGAAAATATTTAATTCTCATAAGATCCTCTTGACTGTTACTTAAAAGGTCCAACGATGTATGTATGTTGGACTTTTTGAGACAATTATGGGCCTTAGGAGATAGTTCTAATTGGTCAATAAAAATACGTTCAATGGAATTCCTTTTTTTCCTTAGCTTAGTTAACCCATTTTGAAAGGTAAAAGGAGGTAGAGTAAACCTATTATATTTTCTTCGAAAAGAATGTTCCTTTCCATTGCGTGTAGAAAAGGAATAAATAAATTAATCAAATTACGAGAAGCCAAGATTTGGAAGAGATGTTTGTAGTCCTGAGGCAATATAATATGAAATTAAATCCCTTGAAATTTACTTTTGTTATTCAGTCAAGGAAATTCCTAGGGCACATAGTAAGTGCTAGTGGCATTAAAGCAAACACAGAGAAGATTGAGGCCAAAAGGAATATGGGAGTTTCAAAAAAGCCAAAAGATATCATGAGCCTAAAAGGCAGGGTGTTCACTTTAAGCAGATTCATTTCCAACCGACGAGTGTATACTGTTTTTCAACTAAGTGAAAAAAATATGGAATTTCAAATGGACGGAGGAATGCAAGACCACGTTCCATAATCCCAAGGACTGTTTGATCGGTACCCATATCCTATCAAAACCTGTAACAGGAAATTATTGTCAAGGACAAAATTTCACAGCTTTTTAGCCTCAAGGACAGACCTTCAATATTTTATCCTGAAGGACAACTTTCTGTAGGTATCAGTTTTTAGTTATTGATAGCAGTTTTTAGGTATCAGTTTCTAGTTATCGGTAGCAGTTTTTAGGTATCAGTTTTTAGCTCGGTATCAGTTTTGTTGTCCTTATGGATAATTTTGGAAAATGTTTGTCCTTGTGAATAATTTTTAGAAAAATGTTTGTCCTTGTGGTAAAAATATTGAGGTCGTGTCCTTAAGGCAAAAAATATAGAAAATTTTGTCCTTTAAATTAATTCCCCCAACCTGTAATAGGTGAGGACTTGTATGTATATTTAGCTATAACTGATAAAGCTGTTAGTGCTGTAATGGTTCAAGAAGATGAAGAGACCTAAAGACCTATCTATTTTATGAGCAAGAGCTTGTTAGGAGCAAAGCTTAAGTACCGGGTCACTGAAAAACTAGCTTGCAACTTGCTTCTCACAGTAAGGAAACTATCGCCCTACTTTCAAGCGCATCACATTAAAGTTCTCACGGACAAACTGCCGAAGCAAATACTGCATAAACCAAAGACATCAAGCCGCTTACTAAAATAGACAATGGAGCATAGTTAGTATAATATCTCCTACCATCCAAAAAAGCAGTCAAAGGTAAAGCATTAGCAGATTTCATCGTGGAATACATGCTACCCACTGAGCCATAACCTAAGGAAGAAATACCCACTCCATAATTTTGGCAATTATTTATGTAGCATCGAATGAACAAGGGGCAGGGATCAGATATGCACTGATTACTCCAAACGAGAAGAAACTATACGGGGCAATGCAACTCAGATTCAAAGTTAACAATAATATGGTAGAGTATGAGGCTCTCCTTTTAGGCTTAAGGATGACTCAGGTAATGAAGGTAATACATATTAAGATTCATGGTAATTCTCAACTAATTGTAAATCAAGTGTAGGAATATTATCAAATGAAAGTGCCAAACTTAGCCAAATACATAGAATCATCGAAAAGGTTTCTAGAGTAGTTTGATCAATTTGATCAATTTGATAGACAGAAAATCCCATACGAGAACATTTTTTTTGCAGACTCATTAGCCAAACTTGCCAACACTAAGGTAGCACATGAAATGAAAGCTGTCCCAATAGGACATCAAGTTGAACAATCATTAATAAGGCTAACCAAATACTGGTTCTAACTAAAGCGTAGTAAGCTACGGTGAAAGAAGCTCAAGATCAAGAAACAGCTAAAAACCAAGAGCAGTCTCCAACTGCAACTACCCATCTATAGACAGAAGATGACTCATGGATGACCCCTATCAAAAAATTCCTAATAAATATAATACTACCTCCAAACAAGAATAATGCTTGTAAAATAAGATACCGGGCTCTGTATTTTTCCTTCTTTGATGGCATGTTATACAAAAGAGGGTACTCTACCCCTTATCTTAGATGTGTTTCCAAAGAAGAAGGAATAAGAGTCTTAGGTGAAGTACATGAAGGGCAATGCGAGGGTCACTCCGAAGGAGCCAAGTTAGCAAAGAAAGTACTAAGACACGGTTACTACTGGCCCACTGCACTACAAGATGCGTAGGAATATGTAAGAAAATGTTATAGATGCACAGGAATATCCTAAGACTACCTTCTCATGAGCTCATCCTATTAGCCTGCCCATGGCCATTCGGCATACGGGGAATAGATTTGATAGGACCACTTTCCATGTTGAAAGAAGAGGCAAAGTACGCCATGGTGACAATAGAGTACTTCACCAAGTGGGTAAAAGCAGAACCATTGGCTATAATCACTACAAAGAAAATAGTCACCTTCATTGTAAGGAACGTAACTACTAGGTTTGGGATTCCCCATGAAATAATTTCTGATAATAATACCCAATTTGAAAATAAGAAGTTTACAGAGCTTTATAAAAGGAATAGAATAATAAAAAGTTTCTCCTCGGTCGCACATCGCAGGGGAACGAGCAAGTCGAAGCAGCAAACAAAACCATCACAAAGTTTCTTAAGAAAAGAGTACAAAAGGCTAAAGGAAAATGGGCGGAGGAGTTATCTTTAGTTCTATGAATCTATAGAACCTCATCCAGATCCCCATTCGGCCATATACCTTTCTTCTTAACCTATAGCTATGAAGTAGTGATCTTAGTTGAAATCAAAGTCCCATCATGTAGAAGAATATCATATGTGGCAAAGCAGAACAAAGAATTAAAAGAAGCTACCCTTAATCTTATTCAAGAGAGAAGAGATGAGGCAGCAGTCTGATCCGTCGCATACCGATAAGGGATGGTAAAAAATTACAATGTTAGGTTCAAGGAGGGATACTTCTATAGAGGAGATCTAGTGCTGCGAAGAGTAATGGCTAACACTAAGGACCAAGTAGATGTGGCTTTGGGCGTGAACTGAAAGGGTCCTCTAGTTGTAGCAGAAGTCTTATCTAGTGGGGCATACTTACTCTTAAGGCCAAATGGAAATTTAGTTCCGAGAACATGGAATTCCGAGCATGTCATGTCTTATTTTGTATAAGCAATGTTATTCGTATAACAAATGTTGTAGTTATAATGAAAAATAGCAATACAAAGAACATGATGTAGGGATATTGGACGGCTTGAACTAGTAAAAAATTCTTCCTCGATTAATTTCACTAACATAGCTAATAACACTAAGTTGTATCATGCAAAACTTGACTTCTCAACCAAATAGTTACACTGGATGTAAAAAAATTAGGCGGTCTGAGCCAGTGCAAAAAAACCATGAGCATGAATTAAAAAGGTTATAAATACATGACCTGACTTCACAGTCAAAAAATATCCCACCCCAAATAGTAGGATAGATTGTGCCAAGTGCACGAACAAAAGACAGATGCAAAGATGAAAATCAAGCAAAATCCAGACAAGCAAAATTGAAAGCATGTGCAAAACAAGTTAAGGTTCATAATGTATTTATACTCTTTTATAAAGGAATTCAATTATACAATATGCTTATAAATATTTGCACAACCAAAATGAATATTTCCTACAATATAATTTTACAAAGTTATTCAAAATTGTAAGATCCTCAAATATTGCGCTGATTATGAAATATTTAATCTTAGGCATGCTAGCCAAGGGTCAGTCCATCCTAACACGAAAAGTCTTCCCATGGTCATAATTGGCACCTATCCACGGGTCCATTGGATCCTCCACAGTCACTGCAAAACCTTCTTTATTATAAAGAAAACTTATATCAAGCGCAGGGTAAAAATAACCAAAAACATCTATGACTTATTGTAAAGAAATCCGCCCCATCTTGAATCTAACATTCTCTCTTCTAAGTTTCTCTTCAAGGTCAGTAATCGGATCCGGTCTAGGCCCATTAATAAGTGCCGATGTGAAGCCAGGGCAGCCTGAACTTCTTGTAGTAGATCTTTGAGTTCATAAAACTTAAGTATAGCGGTCTCTCTTATATGTTCTAAAGTACATATTAATCGAGCCCTTGTCTTTTTTGAATCCCTTGAAATACCACCAAAATACTTGAGAGCATCCGCTTTCCACCCCTTCCTCTGCATGCAAGGGAGCACTTTCACCCCTGATCGCTCTAACTATTTCCTATAATGGGCTTCCATCTCTCTAAGGTTACCTAGGTAATGTAATTCCAATCTCCTCATCCACTCATTTGCCATCGAGGATGCCATACCCATAGGTGGAGTAGGGGTTGGACATAAGCTAAGCCCCTTTACCACCTCTCCTCCTTCAGCACCCTCCTATTCCTCATATTGGTGGGTTACCAAAAGATACATGTTTTCTATAGTCTTTTTTGATTAATTTCCTCATTATATACAATCACATAAAGTGCTTCGCTTTCCTTTAGTGTTTGCTGTAGTTCACATACGTTTGAATTTGCAGCCTCAAGCTCAGTGCACAGTTTGATATTATATTGATGCTGCCGCTTATGTGCATCTTTGGTTTTTCAAATTCAGAAAGAGAATTCCTTAAATCTCTTTTGAATTTTTCATTGGTGAGTGTTAGATGGAGGTTCTCTTCCTCTATGGTTGCATTAGAAGTTGTAGTATCGACCTCAAATTCGGGTGCACCTAAACCATCCGGGCCATAAATAATAGGGACAAAGGTGCATTAGATTCAGAGACTATATTAGCTTCAAAAGGATGCCCAAAGAAAGAAAGGTAAGTGATGTAATTGACAGTCATCAGAGCTAGGTTTAATGGAAACTCAAACTAAATAAAGTAAAATTTAATAAATAGGCATTGTACAAGATGAGTTTTGTACGAAAAGTGCAACAAATTCACAAAGAATACATAATATGCAGGATGTGTTCCCTATTTAAATTCCTAAGCCAAATCCTAAACCATTCCAAATGAGGGCTATTAGGAGGAAACACCACAGCAAACTGGGGCTTTAATAGCATTTAAAAAAGGCTATTATACCTTACTACAGCGTTTCAAAGAACGCTCTGGAACGACTTGCTATGGTAGACCTTAAACTTTAAATAGAAAGAGGTAAAACGCCATGGAAAATAAATTTTCTACAGCATTTATTCAATGCTGTTAGGAAAAAACGCTATAGAAAATATATCCACGGTTACTTTCTATAACATTTGATATGCTTATTTATATAGCATTTTTATGTATATTTCTATAGCATTTGTTGTGTACAATTTCTATAGCATTTTGTTAAGTTTTATTATATAGTTATATACAACGTTTGTTATGTAAATTTCTATGCCATGTAAGTGGTTACTTTCTATAGCGTTTTATGTATGAAGTGTTTATTAAACGCTATGAAATAAAATATCAATTTGTAGAAATTTTTTGTTGCTTTTTTAGCTTTTACACATAATATTTATTTACCATTTCTTCTTTGCATATAAGTATAACTGATTTTCATAGATAGAAAATATGTAATTAAAGCACGATATTTCATACATATTGTTCAACAACTTTTTCCATATCCATACATAATGTTTCGTACATGTCGTTCAGACAACTTTACCTATTTTCATACATAATAGTTTATATATATTTGCATCAGCAAGTTACTTATAGACCAGTCAAATAGTTGATTTCATCTTGCTTTGCTTTTGATATTCTCTCTCTGACATCTGCAATATTAAGAAATCAAGGTGTTACACTACTAAATGTTAAAGTATTAAAGGGGTAAACAATTTATCACTATAGATGCAAGTAGGGGTGGATATCGGATTAAACCGCCTTTAATATTAAGAGAGGCAGTTTAACATATGCCTCTAAAAAGAGGCGTCCGTACTAAGCATTAGAGGCAAATCCAGTTGTATAACCACTTCTATAGTTTGTGCTGCCATGTAAGATTGAGTGGCTAATAGAGGCATTAACAGCTGCCTCTAATAATTAAAAAATAATAAGGGACAGACTATGCACCATTATTTGCTGGGCACGAAATATAATTTAATAAACAAATAGAGGCATACAGAAGTGCTTCTAATAGTTTTAAAATAGCAGGGGCTAATATTTACATTACTTTTTAATACAAAAATTATGTACTGGTACCTCTAATAGTGAAAATAAAGTAACAACACACCACACCACACCAGCCCTATACCAGCACACATCAGGTATATACAATATTTTACCCCAAATAAACAATAAGTACATTATTAACACTTTGACAAAGGCATATTGTAGAACATAATTTTTTATCGTTGACACAACATTGCATATGGTAAAGCAAATATTTTCAGTAATGAAAACTTTTTGATCAAGCAAGTATATTTGGTAAATACTATATTGCTAATCTAGGACTAACCTTACCTCAAAACACATACATGTCAATAAGTTACTTACTAAAATGTTATGGCTGCGTACAAAACTCTATAGAAAAGGATTCAAAATGAAACTTCATCCAGCTTAGAGGATCGATCTTTTTCATTGCAGCAAATCAACAACGGTCATCTCTAAATTTCTAGTTAACATAACTTTCCTGCAGTAGGTTAAAAATAGCTATCAACTCTCCATCATATTTAACTGAAAGAATATAAAATTAAAGAACATAATTATTTTTGCATAGTTATGATACAAATAAGTAAAACATAATAGCACCCTTAGAAATTCAAGACAATAGCATAATATTCTGCACTTTTCTGTTGAAACTTATCATTTCAAATCAAACATGAGTAATCGTATTCTAACATTTGAGTTTAAGATGAGGTTGGCATTATGCAGCAATTTATGTTGCCTTATTGTTTCATAATTGTTCTAACCTCAAAAAATAACAAACATTATCATATGTAAATAAATAACTTGCATATTACAAATTTGTTCTAACAATAACTTGCATATTATAGATTTGTTCTAATGATGAAGGCTGCTGTGAGAATTGATCATACCTAATGATGGTTGCTGTATAAATAATGAACCTTATCATTGAAGGCTACTGTGAAATTGAAAGTATTAAGATTTTTTAGGAGCAAATTAAACACAAAAGGAGAAAAGGGTGACCGTGAACGCGATTAGTTTATTTTTATTCTACTATCTATTTACTTTTGCACTTCCCTTTCCTACCGTTAAAGCAAAAACGACCGCTGCTTTTCTGTTGCTCTTGAAGATGCTACCAGCACCTTAAAATATCTAGTTGGAGCAGTTATATACATTTTTGTTATATATATTTATGGTCCAAAGAGTAGTTTATTGTGATATCCCGGGAATTTCAAGCAAATTTAAATGTGGTAATACCCATTTTAAATTATTAAAATATGTAAATTGTTATTTTAAAACCAATAATAATAATGTGTTGTATATATATAGATTTTAAATAGAATTATTATATGCAAATTGAATTTGTGTTTGTTTAAATATATAAGTTTCAAATTGATTTTTGAATTAAATTTGAAATTTGATTTGAATTTCGATATTTAAATTGAAGTTCAAAAGATAGATATATGTATCTTAAAATATACTTTGGTTTTAAAATGTATTTTATTTAATTTTATTTAGAACATAAATTGTTTTATATTATTTTCTTTTTAAAGAAATTTATTTATATAAATTAAAATATGTATTTATAAATTAATAAATTTATTATTAAACATTTAAAAAATCTATTTATGCATGTAAAGTTACATGTGTTAAGTTATAAACCTCTTTAATAACATGTGTTAGCAAATTAAATAAGGTAAAGGACAAGTGTCGCTTTTATTTTAATTTTCTTGTATTTCTACTAAAACTTAATTTAAACTTATATAAACATATACCTTCCTCTTCATTTCCTTTTTCTATCTTCTTTTCAAAAATTCTAAGAACAAAAGGCTGCAAACATTTTACAAACCAAGAAAAAATACCAAAACCTGTAAACCATTTTTCTCAAGCCTATAAAATTTTCAAACTTGAAATCAATTCCTATACCAAACAAAAGACAAATCAGCAATCTGCAATTTCTAATCAACTAAGCAAGTAATCTTCTCAGATTTTATGCTACATCAATTAAGTTTTCAACATCAAGTATTTTCCAGCTCCAGATTCAAGCAATTTTATTCAAGTTCAAAGTTTTCAAACATCTCAAATTCAAAGCTCTGTTCAACTCACTACACCATAAATGGTATTTAGAAATGGATAAAAGCCGTATCTAGCCACATAAAATACGGTGAAAAGCCATATCAAAAAATGGCGTCTTTATTGTTTAGCTACGACTCCAAGCCGTATCAAATTGTCCTGTTAGATACGGCTTCAAGCCGTATCTAATAGGCACATTAGATACGGATTTAAACCGTATCTAATAGCCCAATTAGGTACGGCATAAGGTCGTACCTAAGTGATAAATTAGATACGGATTAAAACCGTATCTAATTGAACCTCTAACCGAATCCTACAGGTCATTTAGATACGACTGATGGCCGTATCTAACTTGTTAGTTAGATACGGCTTTTAGCCGTACCTAATGACCTGCTCCTACCTGTTTAATTTGGTACTCCACATATTCCATCAATTTATACGATCATGGGTTCATATTCAATACCACATATATAATAATTCCAAGACATCAAAACAAGTAAAATTATAGACAGAGATTCAAATGATTCGATAATCCGTGCAATGCGTAATAACTTAACAATATCATTACGTAATACATATACTACATATGAGCATAATATGAATTTACAGTGTTTTACTGCAGGAACCAATACAACTAAGGTCTAAGGACTTGCTGGCAAACAATCACTAAAGTCCCATATCTACTTTTGACAACAAACCAAACTGAAATTCCAAATCTGCCTTATGACGATACAACTAAGGTCTAAGGATTATAAAACACATTGTCCAAATATGAAATTTCAAATGAGCCTTAATCCATAGTGACACGCCACGTCAATAAGCAACGCCAATAAGTACCTGAAACAAAACAAACCAAACGGGTGCGTCAATATAGAGTGCGAATATGATACCAACAAGAGTGGTAAACATATGCAGTGCAATTACTATTACGACATGGACAATAGTGCAGAGAATACTTCAGACGGTGCCAATGTGCACTGCCTCAATGTGCAGGCAGTGCCAATGTGCACTATCTCAACCAACAGCACATGCTAAGTATATATCAATACATTTTCAGATAGACATCTCTTACAACAGGTTGATTTTCTTTCTAATAAAATTGCAGATAATTTGTTAAAAAGGAAAAAGAAAAAGTTGTAAGCTAAAAGTTAAAGGAATGCTATCACTTTTCACAACATAGTGTTAACTATAAGCTAATTCAGTATCATTCAGATTGACTCGCCAACAAATAAATCCATGAGACCTATCACCAACATGTTACTTATACTGGCTATTTGTTTTTATAGTCAAATATTGTATACTTGTACATAATACCTACGCCTTGTTGATATATTTAAACTGGTTAATCTCGATTTTGCGGTACATATCATTCAGATAAAGTAATTTAGACTCTGGTGGCGCATGGAATTTGAGAGTTTGTTGTTTTTTTAACTGGCTTTTGTTATCCACGTATACGTTGCAATTTTAGCAGAATATATTTATAGTAGTATGAAAACCTTGTGAGAATTATTATTAATCTGAACAAGTTTGTAACTAAGTAACACTAATTATCAACTCTAATATGATTAACAGGATTTTATAGGACCAATAAGAACCTTTTGCATAGCTAATTAGAGGTCATGATGTGATTGGTACCCAAATAGATTATTAGAATCTCCTTTTCATTTTGTTTCAATTATCCAGGTTTAGTAACATTTGTTTTCTTCAGATAATAATGTTGTGCGAACACACAGCTGATATTCTAAGTACCTCACAGTGTTAAATATCTGACACAAATATATAATGTATCGTGTATGATACATACAGTAATTATCATTCTTTTGTAATGTTGTCTCATTTCAGATGCTTTTAGAACTGGTCATGGCATAAAATTAAATTAATCTAGTAATATTTGATTAGATTTTTACAGCATGCACAGCTAACCCCTGTTATGAGCATTTTCGGTAGGTTTCAGATATGCATATCTGATGATTTTTTATTATTGCATTTATCTTTATCCATCACCAAATAAAACAAGCTGCCATACAATAAACTCTGTTTTTTATTTTTAAAAACAATTACTGTAATCCTATAAAACTTGGAAATGTAATTGCAGGCGCTTTGTTCATTAACCTGAGTCACTGAATATTAAATTTTGTAAAAGTATTACAAATTTTGAGCTAAGGGCAACTTACTTAGCATTAGGGCATCACTATTCATGGCAAAACACGTAGATGGAAAATTAGATGTGCAAAACTCAATTTCTTAAGGGGAAAATAAAGCCTTTTGGCCATGATTTGAAATAGAGATTTGATCTAAAAGTTTCAGGTGTAATTCTGATTTATTTAGATCCATAAAGGAAATCCAGCATCAAAGGGTATATAACAAAACAAAAGCTTTTTCCATGTGAGTGCTGTATCTGGTTCTCAATGGAGTTACGAGGAAGAAAAGTACAAATATTAAAGTGCAAATTACCATATCAGTAGCAAGTACAACATCAATCCTAGGCATTTACACTACTACTCAAGTAATTTTGTTTATCAACAACCTAAGTATATTAAAGTGGTGATTGAGTTTGGGACAGTATCATGCTTCATACTTAGCATTCAACAAGATACTGAAGTTTTTGGTCCAACTTATACTAGTGGTCATTAATGTACATACATTATTGATATTCTAGGACCACAATTGCAATATTTATGAAGTTGGTTGCGACCATGATGTACGATTCTATTAAGATTTTGATGACACGATGTAGGGCATTTCTTTAGCTAGTTAATATTTTATACCCAAACAAGATCAATCTTACCCTCTTTTAGTTTGGAAATATATGACCATGGAAAACATAAAACTAGATTTTTCTGGTACATATATATATGTATGTATGTATGTATGTATGTATGTATGTATATACCAAACCATATTTAATTACATTTGGATGGTCATCGACTTTTAGTAAAAAGATTGGCAACTGAAGTAACATCCACTAATACACAATACAAGACTTTACATCCTGAGTAAAAACTTAACAATCGAAGAAATCGACTTAAGAACACCATAGGCCGTGCACATTTGAAGATCTTAAGACAACTAAGAAGTAAAATTAAAACAGGACTTACATGGCAAAATTAAACAAATGAAGTGAGCTGTTAAGGTTGTCAAATATTTTCACTACAAGTTAGCATTGTCTTACTGGAGACAATAGTTTCTAATGATCAATTACTTCCTGGTTCCACTTATAAGTATCAAAAGAATATTACAACACACTATAATAGAAGCCTTCTAGTAGAAAAGAATTAGATATAAACACCAACTTAAAGCATAAACTAATGCAACTAGGTTAGCACTTTATATTCTAAGCCAGACTTCCAGTATTTGTTTACAAAGATCAAAGAAGAATAGTTTAATTAAGATCCACTCTTCACTGAATGCAGCATCCACTGCATTTCCTACCTCTTATATAGCATATAATCTTAATGAATAATAACATAATTATACTTGACTTGTATTATTATTAATATATATAAAAAACAACCTCATTACCTAATAATAACAAAATCGTTGTCTAGCTTCTTCAAATTTTCCTAAACAATATACGATATCACATGGTTTCACATTCATTACTAATGACTAATTACCTCCCATTGTGTGAGATTATTTTACTGATCAACACTTGGACATTAAAAATAATTAAACTAGTTTTCCTCTGAGCATGGGTTTAAGCAGCACAGATCAATAATAGAAAATCTAAACATATAAAATATTAGTTTTAACTTACATGGGTTTTGATGCATAACACTGCCTCACTGAAACATTAAACTAGCTGCATTATAAAGGAGAGACGATGCTGCAAATTGGTCGTGTGACTGAAGCATGCATGCAGTGAACGAATGTGATACAAACTGATGTGTGAACTGGAACAAAGGTCAAGGTAGTAAGTGTACACATCAAGGCTAGGCAGAAAGAATGAGGTTACAGGAAATTAAATTAAATGTGACATGTCATGTATATAGTGGAAGAGGTTTCAAAAAACAATACATAGTAAAATATTAACTTAAACAGAAAATATACCTGCTCCAACGTCTAAAGATATTGAATAAGACCCTTCGGATGGCACACATACCCACCCACTCCAACTTCAGCAAAGGTCTCTGCAAATTGATGAATTATTTTGCTAGTTCTCTCATCTGGTAGTAGTATGTTGTCCAACACCACTTTTTTATGTGTGGGTGGTACAGATTTCCCATGGATTTTGGACGATGTAGAATCTCGGCATACAATACCTGTTGCAATAAAGATGTCTAGATCTATCCTACAAAATATTTACTCGAAAGCAACTAAAAATAGAAAGCTTGTAATAAATACCTGTTTCGATTATG
This sequence comes from Allium cepa, assembly GCA_030765085.1. Classification (NCBI taxonomy): domain Eukaryota; kingdom Viridiplantae; phylum Streptophyta; class Magnoliopsida; order Asparagales; family Amaryllidaceae; genus Allium; species Allium cepa. The sequence goes on along the minus strand of CM060940.1, from coordinate 815,563,595 downwards.
TCTAGATCAGAGTTGAGTATTTCACATATTTGATTGTTCGCTACATAGGTCGAATTCTAGAACTGAGAAGCAACGAATTCAGGAGCATTGAATTGTATGGCGCATCCTCCATCAGAAGAATTGCCCGATGCGTGAATTCCATGTTCGCTGTTTCCCACCATGTTGATCAGAACCTCCAATTGCCCAGACAAATTTCCCACTGCACCCTCCAAACTTCCCACCCTCATTTTCAACTCATCATGGTCTCCACGAACATGTTTGAGTCGTTTCTGTGCAATGGCACAAGCCTTAATTGTAGTCTTTGGTACAACAGTCCCAATACCGCGGCTCCTACCCCTTGCATCCTTACCAAGCACTTGTGATAAGATATCTTCATCCACTGTCAATTTTTCTTCATCACTATTAGTGATCTTTTCCTTTTCTTTCGAAATTTGATCCTAAAATATTTATAAAATAGCAGCAATTATTGTAAACAATCACAATTGTGTTTTCCTTCACATATATAACACTGAAAAATGTTTAATGAAAAGAATATGCAAGTTAGTATTTGTTTGACTTACGGAGTACGAAGAAGTGGCATCTGATATGCTACCATCTTTTTTCGTGTGTATCTTCTCCCATACTTGGTGACGATTGATATTTGTTGATGGACTAGCAGCGATCTGCAATGTATAAAATATGTTAGTTGTGATTTTTATCATTATTGAAAGAAAATGAATATAACCATTTCTTGTTCTACTTTAGCGTGACTTTTACGTCCTGCATGGTGAGCATAACTGAGCAATGATCTGTTCTTTTTGCCCGACTCTCTTCTTCTGCTCCTTTCAGGCGTTGCTTCATTTTTTAAGAACTCTTCCCAATCTTCTTGAGCAATTGTAGGTGGACAATTTTGCATCCGTTCTTCGTTGTTGTTGAAAGTGTCATAATAAGTTGTCCTTAAGTGTTGCTTATGTCTCCTAAAAGCCTCCGACATTCTCTTTAAAAACAATTCCTTTGAAAGCAGACTGAGCTCATAAAATTTCTGCAAAAAGACAAAACATGAAAAACCAATTCAAGATATCAAATCCTAAATCATAGTAGCGAATTTAAGATATCAAATCCCGAGGATAATAAGTAATGAATATATGTAAAAATATATACTTACCACCAATTCGTTCCAAACGTTGTCCATGTATATTCCGGGTACTTTGTCCTAACTTATATATGATATAGGCACATGATCTCTTACTTATTTACCAAGCATAGTAGCGATTTTTCCAGCATTATCTGAGACCGGAATACCAAGTAAGTTTTGATCCACTTTCTTGATTTCTGAACATGATGAACGTGAAGATGTTGGATTTTCTTACATGGTTTCCTGCAAAATATAATATTACTTTGTATGAATCTTTTTAAATAGCTCTATCAATAATTTGCACTGCAAAATATAATGTGCACTGCCTCAACCAACAGCACATGCTAATATTACTTTGTATGATCCACACTCTTGCTTTTTAAATAGCTCTATCAATAATTCAGGAATCTGTTCTTTTGTACTTCTAATATCTTCGTAGGTATCATCTTAGGAAATCCACTTTTAGATTAGGAATGTTTCCAGTAGTCTACCATCTGTGGACTTTATATTAAATAGTCCAAACATAGCTCTCTTTATAAACATTTCCTCGTGTGTATAGTTATTCTTATAACAAACACCCTCTATTTACATTTATCTTAACAATTCATCTTAGCAGGCTTAATATCAACTACAAATATGATATATATCATAATCATATATCTCATAAAAATAGGTACAGACCATGCTTACACAGATAGCTAGGTAACAGAGAGAATTAATCGGTGGATATGTGAACGCCAACGGCAATGAGAAAAATAGCGATCAAACCAAAAAAAGAAGAGTATGGACACAGATTGATATTCCACTAGTCTGAAAATTGCAAAATTCAACTGCCCTTCCATTTTCGGGCAGTTAGGTTGAAAAAGAAGGCATGGAGTCAGAGTTATAAACAGAACTACTGCAATCACCACTGGACCCAGTCAGCCATTTAAGCTTGTTCTGATTAATTACAATGTTATTGTGCACATACATAGGTGATGGGTTATATATATATAAATATAAATACACTTGATCATGCATGCCTTTGTTAGCAGCGCTACTAACTATGTGGTTTGAACAATTGTAGTTTTAACTTTAGCTTGTTGAAAGAGTTGTAAATTTTGGACATAATGGACGGCATGTTGATGCAGATTTTAATCTTTTTTAAATAAAAATCATACAAAATAAACAATCTTATATATCTTCTAAGACTACGTATGTTAAACTCATGTTTGAGAATATTAGATAATATTTTGTATACACAAAATGTGGATGAAGCATCATATATGCTACTTTTCATCAACAAATTCAAGTACAACCAATCTTTCACATATAAAATAGTATTCAAGAAAACAAAAGCGATGAAGAAATGATAACAGAATTAGTGAATGGTTCCAAGTAATTGGGAAGTACATCATGAAGGGCTAACCAAAGTACATATGGATTCCAATAGCGAGTGGGAAAATGCCAATGAATGCAAAGTAAATGATGGCATGAACAAGTATAGAAACTCCGCTCGTCTGAAAGTTGCAGAATTCCACAATTTTGCATTTTCCAGGCAGTTGAAATACAAGTTCAGGAGACAAAACGATGAACAAAATAACTGATATGAAACAGGTCCCCAATCAGTCATTTTTCAGTAATATTAGTTGAGAGTATAATTTGTCTTAGATTGTTCTTTTGAATTTTATTTGTATTTGTGAATGTACAATAAAAAAAAATTATGTCCGCTAAAGTTTCTAAAGTAAATAAAATGTTTTTATGCCAATCTCTGTTCCACTCAAAAAATATTTGTCTCGTGGTTTTTCCAAGGATGGAAATAAGATCGAAAATTATAATAAGATCTCAGGGCGAGATGAAGAAGATCTAAAAACATAATGAACAATACGTCAATTCACCTATTTTCCCACGTATATTAGGAACAACGAGGAGACAAAAGTGATTAAAAATATTGAAGTCGTGCAATTAAAAACATACACACACGATCATGTAATTAAAAATATACAGACACACGATCATGTGATGTACGAATACTAATAAGTTAACTTATGGATTTGGTAAGGTCTTCTAATTTTTCATTGTCTTCAAAAGCTGATTGATAAACGGTAGGGAACACAATGTCATCCACATTTGTAGTTAACCGTTTTGGTGTATGCAAAACCACAGACCATCCGTTATTTTTTATATCTTTTGAGTAGAACACTTGACATGCTTTTGATGCAAGAATAAATGGCTCATCATTCACGTTTGATCATGTTTGAAATGGGACCTACTTTGCAACCATTGACCTTATCCTTGACCTTTACCCAATCACAATAAAAAATTGTTTATTTGAATTCAGTGTAATCCAACTCAAGTATCTGTTGAATGACTCCGTAATACATTGTTTCTGCTTCCTTATAATTTTTATCCTTACCACTCTCTCTAAATTTTATAATTGCTCTCATACATACACCACTATTTTGTGTTACCATATGGTCTTCGTACTTTTTAGTGGAAAATGAAAATCCATTTACTTGGTACTTCATATAACTACGCGCCATGAACTTCGGCCCGTGCACTAGCCGCCACAGAGTTGGATCAACATCGATGGTCTTTAACAACTACATAAAGCAAAATAAGTCAAAAAGCATGGTCACAAAGGTGTATTGCGCACTCATAAACATGTGAAATACTTAAGACGATGTAATACCTCATTACGTAACCATAGAGTAAAACTTTGAACGACTTCCACAGTCGTAACCCTGCCTCGAGGTTGAAATCTAGTACTTTTCACATAGGAGTTATACCTCCTATGGAAAAAACATATCAAAACATGTATATAAAATGAATTAAAAAATGGAAATTCGGGACAAGTTCGTGAACTTACTTCTTCCATTCATCCAATCCATCGTACTTATTAAGGACCCATCTACGTACTTGTTCAAACTGCACTTGGGTTAACGTTATGTCTTTACCATTATCTAGACGTATCTCACCAGCAAACTCATCGTCCTCGTCTAAAAACGCTTCGCGGGTATGTTTATGATTGCTATCACCTCCATTTGGCATATATTCCATGCAGTAAAGACTAGCTTCTTGTACGATATATCCTTCTGCAATACACCCTTCGATGTATCTTTTGTTGCGCACGTATCCTTTATATGTTTTCATCAACCTATGAATGTGATCAATTATATATTGTAGATGGTAGCTATTTATATCGAATATTGATATACATAACTAGAATTAGAAATTTACCGTTCAAAGGGATACATCCATCTATATCTGACAGGGCCACAAATCAATGCTTCATCGACTAAATGAACCAAAAGGTGGACACTGATATCAAAAAATTCAGGTGGAAAATGTTTTCAAAAACACACATTGCTTCTACTAAGCTAGCCTTTGCTTTTAAAAGATGTTCCCTACTGATCACCTTTGAACACAAAATGTTAATGAGTAGACTAATACGATGAACAACATTTCATAGATCCTTATGTTGTGGATAAGAATGTTGAAGCAATACCAGAAGCAAATGTTGCATTATGACATGGTAATCATGCGACTTCATATTTCTTAGTTCAGGAGGATTGATGCTCACATTGTTGTGGAAGTTTGAAGAGAATTTGTTAGGCACTTCCAGATTTTTCAAAACGATGCAAAACCGTATCTTTTCTTCTTTGCTCAAAGTGAAAGTTGCCTTTGGTATGATTATTTTATTTGTTTCAGGATCTTCCATCACCCACAACTTTTGTTTTATACCTATGATTTTTAAATCCTTACGTGCATTGATGCCATCTTTTGACTTATCTTTATGGTCCATAATGGTACTGATGAGATACTCCATGACATTCTTCTCCGTATGCATAATATTAATATTATGTCGGATCAAATTTGCTTTCCAATATGATAAATCAAAAAAGATAGACCTCCTATACCATCCAGAAACATTGTCAACTTCTTCATTGGTTGACTTTTTCCGCTTTTGACTAATTTCTTATTTTTGTTTACCAACTTTCATTTTGATATTCGCTACTTTCTTTTCAACTTGAAAACCAGTCAATGGCCATTTAGGACGACGAAGTTCTTGTTCGTTGTTGAAATTTGTCTTATCGTATCGAAACTTGTGTTCGTTAGGAAGAAACATTCGATGTCTCATGTAACACATTTCTTACTTTCAGAAAGATGATAAGAACGAGTGTTTTCCCTACAAACATGACATGCAAAATAACCATGAGTTGTACATCCCGATAAAGTCCCAAAAGCAGGGTGATCATAGATTGCCCATAGCACCCTAGCCCTCATTGTGAACTCAGATTTATTTAACGAGTCAAATGTAGCGACTCCTTGCCATAACTGCTTTAACTCGTCTATCAATGGCTGTAAATAAACATCAATATCCTTCCCTGGTTGTTTTGGCCCAGAAATCAACAATGTTAACATTGAGAACTCCCTTTTCATGCACATAGGCGGAGGAAGATTATATGGTACTACAATTACTGGCCAACAACAGTAAGGACTAGAGAGAGAAGCATGTGGATAGAAACCATCTGTCGCTATTCCAAGTGTGACATTTCGTGGCTCGGCAGCAAAAGCTTGGTCAAAAGAATCTGCGGCTTTCCATTGAGAAGTGTCGCATGGATGACGCATTACGGTTGGATCAGACTTGGACGACCATGCCAGGTCATCGCATATGCTATCTATGGTACAGTATACAGTCTCTTCAATCTAGAAATCAAAGGGAAATGTCTTAATGTCTTTCGAGGTACTTTGGTGCCTTTTCTCTCTTCGTTGAATGATGCCATATATCTTGGTTCATTGCAATTTGTACAAGAAACTTTGTTCGCGTCATCTTTCCAGTACAATATGCAATCATTGATGCATGCATCATAAGTTTTGTAATTCATCCCAACTTGCTTAGTGATCTTCTTCACGTCGTAGTACGTTGTCGGCAGCGTGTTACCTTCGGGGAGTAACTCCTTTATTAGTTCGAGGAGTGTAGTCACACCATTATCTGAAAAGCCGTATTGGGTCTTCAAGCTATTCAATTTCACAATGGCATACAGCTTCATAATCCCTTTTGAACATGAAGGATACAGTGGCTCTTTTACACTACCAAAAAGTGATTTATACTTCTTACTTTCATTGGCCTGCCAATCTGGATAATCAGTAGACTGCTCTCCAACATTAGCATGATCAGGCAACGGATTATTAGGTTGAAAATGATGAAATCTATCTGCATCATTGACCAAATCTTCCATCCTAATATGTTCAGACTCATCAGTAGTTGTGGCATGACTAACCGGTTGTTGTTTTTCCATCTCCGCCCTTTTTTCCCCATGAAAATACCACACTATATATGATTGGATAATACCCCATCTAAGCAAATGAAAATGAATGTCATCTAATTTGATCATCTTCGTATTTTTGCACCGGGTGCAAGGGCATAAATACACTCCTTTCTTACCACTGCACCCCGTTGATATAGCATGTAGATCTTAGATCTGATTCATTTATCCGTTGTTTTTCTATGCTAAAAGACATACTGCCCTCCTATATAATATATAACAGAACACGAGCATAATTTTACCTTGGTGTAAAATAGCATGTTATTTTGCTTAGCGGTACTCGTCTTCTTGATGCTACTCCTATTCTTTGTTTAAATTGTCTTTACTAAATTATATTGCATCGTAATTTTACATCCTTTGTAAGGAAAACTTACCAACAACAGCACGTATGACACTTTCAAGTAACTATCAGTGTTTGTTTTTAGGCCGATAAGCATAAGTAATAAAATTGTAATGTTTTGATAAAGTAAAATGATCGTATTATTATTTATTTATGTAATGTTGTATGAATAGTAATATGAACAGTAATATTTATGTAATGTTGTATGAACAATAATATGATATTAGCATATATACTAGCTCTAATCTAACGAGTAACTTAATATGTTGATCATCAAGCAAGTGTAGATATTGATACAGTACTAAATTAAATCAAGCATGAAAACTATAATCCAAATATTATGGTCTTAAAGAACAAGAATCAGACTTCACCGAGTTGCACAAACAACTAAAACTGAAGACACCTGAAGTGGATATGTTAAACATAACAATCAATTCAATGCAAGCGGGTAGAAAGAAGTTACATGAAGAGGTGGCTATAGCAGTTACAACAAGAAAAGAATTAGAGGTTGCAAGGAAAAAAATAAAGGAGTTGCAAAGGCAGATACAGCTCAGGGCAGACCTAAGGCCAATCGCTGCTACTGAAGCAGCAAGTTTCCCAGTTACACGTAAAAGTAGAAGAAGTAGTGAGAAAAGATGCCGAGCTTGAAAGGAAACTGAAGGGAATAAGAGAATTTGAACTTGAATTCATCGAGCTTAAAGGAAAACAAAGAGCTCCAACACGAGAAGAGAGAGATGACTGCCAAGCTTGCCGATGCTGAGAAGAAAGTCAACGAACTGAATACAATGATTGAGGTACACAACTCTTCAATTTTATCCATTTTTAACAAATGACTCTGCACATGTCTTTGTTGTCTTTAACTGTGCTAGTCATAGAAGATGGTGGACTTCACGATCTCCAATTCATCCCAATTAAATCAACAACATTATTGTCCATTAATTGTAAAAATACAGACCTACACTAAGAGTGCAGACTCATTTACCTCTTGTATCAATATAAAAATGAAAGTTTGCTTGTAAAATCTAAGAGAGTCGGCAATAAACCCATAACACATACTTTATTTGACTGCTAGATGTATATTATATAATAAAGTAAAGAAACTATACTTTAAGTTACTATATATTACATAATATAATCAAAGAAACCACCTGATCATTGGTAATTCTATGCATTTTGTACTATCAGGAACTTGATTCTTCCTACATTTTGTACTATCATAATTGACTATATAATATATATCATGCTCCTCTCCATAGTTATCATCTTTGTCATCTGCTTTGAATAAGTGAACTAAAAAGCAATTCTTAAAAGATATTTCCTTTTTATTAATAAGATCCAATTCAGCTATAGGTGTATTTCAAATCATATCTAGTTTATTTCTCATCCCCCTGTGTAACTCACATCTTCACCAATGTTCCCTTCTCAAGTCATGAAATACATCCAATCAATCACATACCAAAACAAGACATCAGTGGAAGTAATATTAACGATTTGTACTCTATTTAAGGTCATAGAGATTTAATGAATTTAGATATACATAATTTTATATAAAACTTCACCGTTTCAAAAAACCTAAACACAATTCCGAGTTGTATTTTTTTATTCTTGCTTCATATATATTCCTTACTGTTATATATGCACAAATAGGTCTCTATATAATCAGGGCATCAGTTTGGCGTAGCTGGGTCTAAATCAAAAGAATTTGTTGCACTACATAGAGAAGCCTAATTTTTTTGTAAGTACTCAGTTCTGCATATGTGCTAATTTCTCTGGTGTTTGTAAACTATTGTATTCTATACTTAATTTATATGTTCAGGCAAGTGATCACATCAACGGTGGAGCGTATATATTTACACCAGAGATCTTTTATGCTATCCAAGATGAAACATGCAGTGGAAAGATAAAGGTATCTATTATTTATTATATCACAAATATATACTTTGAACCTAAGAGTCGTATACCTTTGGATGAGACTGTTCCAGAAGATAAACACACTAAACTAGCTTTACCTCCTTCGAATACCCTCCATTTCTTGTCACCTTCCATGAGTGTATGAAACAAAATATATTACCATCTCTTAAACATGTCAACAATAGGCATACGCTAGGTGGCTACAAGGATTGCATATAAAATGTCTAACCTTAAGCTCTAACCATTTTCTTTTTATAAAATTAAACCTACGAACTATACCCTTAAATTATTTTCTACAAATCAAGAAGATGAAACTATGGTTATACTTTTTTCCTTAGACATAAAAATAAATGTTGTCTGTAAGTATCAAAATTATGCATATCTTTACTACCCTTATATACACTCTTGGGGTTCGACACTATGACTTTGACAAGACTGAAAACATAAAACCAACAAGATTAGATATTGTTATAAAACAACCAACGGAGTTCTGCCTCACACCACAAAGTTCATTTTTATCCAATGGAACACCAGCACCTTATAAAAATGAAACACCACTATTTCAATATTTATTTACAACATGTCAAAATTACCCTTTTTTAAAAATCACATCTAGAATTTGAATAATGAACTATTTCATGAGTTTAACCAAAATATTCCTTTTGAGTTTGTAAAGTATTTCAATTACTGAGTTAAATCATAAATCATTATAACCATATATAATTTTGAATCAATCAAAAAACTAAATTACTGGAAACAACTTGAATTAAAAAATGGATATTATTTTATTAGAAAACCCATTTATTTAAAATGATATTGATCAAACCATAAAAAAATCTTTCATTGCATTTTAAAGCTAAGCAAAAAAAAGCATAGCTTTAAATTAAAACCAGTCAGGCATATAATATTTGTCAACTAAAAATGCAAACATAAGAGGGATTGCCCCTCTTCAAATGATTGACAATGGCTCAACATTTCAAATCATAATTTAGGGGAACGACCCCCATCGCACCATCATGCACTCGTTTTCAATATATTTCTACTATTTCGGTTTGTATTATTACTATATTTATAACCATACTTCTTATAAACATAAATGTATGCAAAAATAGACATATACTCAAGTTCATATTATCTCTTACTTTGAAACATTATTACTGTATTCCTAATTAAGCTAGTTCATGTACTTTGAAACATCTCTTATTTACACGATTTTGTTATTCTGTAACTTTAAGCTGCTTCCGCAGACTTGATTCTTGTTTCCATAGACCATCACGATTCAGGAAAATCACTAAACTGGCAAGCTCAGCATGCATGCATTACCAATCAAGAATAGAAACCCTAAACATAAAATCAATGGAAATGAAACCCTAAACATACCATTGAACTGAACAAGCAAAGTGCTGAAGCCTGTAGGTTTGTCGAACGGCGCTGGAGTTGCCGACGTTTGTGAAGAAAGAAATCTAGATTTGGGGTGTTTTTTGGCGTTTGTGAAGAAAGAAAATCGAATTAGCTAGCAGGAACGAAATAGTTTTGGGGAAAAAAGGAACGAAATAACAGATCAGGGGCGTTTTGGCAGTAAAAAGTTCGCACCAAAAATTAGCACGTATTTGATACGGCTAAAACACGTATCAAATTTGATACAGCTAAGAACCGTATCTAAATGGAGGGGGAAGTGAATTATTTGGAGGGAAGACGTGCGTATTAAGTGGAAAAGTTTGCGTCAGAAATAGGCACGAAATTAGATACGGCTTATAGCCGTATCAAATTTGCTACGGCTTATAACCGTGTCAAATTTATTCGATGCGGCTATTAGCCGTTTCTAATTTGATACGGCTTTAAGCCGTATCCAATTTGGCGGATGAAGGAGTGGCAAAAACAGCTTTTTGGTGTAGTGCCTTCATTAACAGTGAGTAAACTTAACCCCTAAATTAGCTTATATCTGATGTTTGTGTAATGTCTTGTGTAATCCTATAATGAATGTCATAATCTATATATGCATGGCTGATAAAATCTGGAATCATGTTGATATGAATGTATATTAGTATGCATGTTGGTAAATCCGCTCTATTTATTTTCTATCAGGCCAATATTGAAAAAAAAATCATTTATCTTCTTGTAATCTCTATATAGTTGAAGTATACAAATAAAAGTTGTTTGTTTAAACATAATTAAGTTTTTAAAATTTTATTTATATGAATTAAGTTTGAATATTTCTGGAGAATGGAAGATAACGATGAAAATTTAGAAATGGGTTAAAATCAAATGAAATGATTTGTAAATTCAAATATATAACCCGAATACCCTTTGTAAATTATGATTTTTAAGATAAATAACTCGATTTTTAGTCGATTATCGAAGATGCAGTTCAAAGTTGAACAGGAAATGGTTTTTGACCATTTTCTGGCGATCGACGAGCACTTGATCGTCGAGGTTTTCCTCGAAATTTGGTTTTCGACTGGGAAGGTTGGGAAAAATGGCGGAGGTGATGATCATTTGTCATGGCATTGGCAATTGATTGAATTAAGCTTTTAGGACCCAAACGAGACGAGGTCGGGTTTTCGATGCGTTCGCCGTCATCGGAGCATCGAGCCAGGCCAGACTTTAAGGAGATGTACTTAGTCGTGGACGAAGATGTAGGCAAAGCTATGGAGCGTCCAGTGGTCGGAATGGCCTTGTCGAGCCTGGTTTCTAATGAGGATGGGTTTCCAATATTCAACTGGAAAGCTCGATAACGTTTTTTTTTTCGTGGCGAATGATCGAGGGTCGAAATCGATAATTGGGTTCATCGTAGACATGTGGGGCAAGTCGTCGATGGTCGCGATGGCGTGGTTGAACTGTGAACGTGCACGGCGTCGTTTTCATGTCTGGGTGTTTGGTTCGTGAGCGACTCGAAGAGGTACTCGAGTGGAAAGGGGTTTGGCTCGGGGATGAGCTCGTGTTCGCGTGGGTTTAATATAACAGTTTTAAAATTTTTAAATAAGCTTTTAAAATGATATAGAAGATGAAGGAGAAACTCGAGTCAGCACTCGAGTCAGAGGCAGGTCGAACTCGAAGCAGAGTTGAACACGTTTTTAAAAGTTTTGAAAAACTAGTTTTAAGTTTAAATTAAAAATATCATATGATAAATATTTAAAACTACTTTGATTAAAGAGATTTTTGATTTGTTACCTTAAATTTGAAAAATGTTTAAGTATTTAAAAACTTAATTTTTAAAAGTAATTTAAGTATAAATTAAAAAGGATGAAACGTTTTTAAACATGTATTAAGTAAAGTTAGGTAATTAAAGTAATCGATTTACCTTGAAACTTAATTAAGGTTTCAATGATTAACGATGAATTTAATTTAAGTATAATTAACTAATTTAATTAATAAATATAAGATTTATTAATTTATAAGGATTTAGTTAATTAATTGAGAATTACTTAATTAACTGAGAATTAATTAATTAATTGAGAATTAATTAATTAAGAAAATAAAATTAATTAATTTATAATTAGAGGTTAATTAATTAGATAATTAAAGATTAATTAATCAATGATTAGAAATTAATTAACTAAGTGATTAATGATTAACTAATTAATAATTAAGAATAGATTAATCAAGTAATTAGGGTTAATTAATTATGGATAATTAATTAAGTAATTAAGATCAATTAATTTATAATTTGAAATTAATTAATTAAGTAATTAAGGATTAATTAATTGTTAATTAAGGATTAATTAACTAATAATTAAGGATTGATTAACCATTAATTAAGGATTAATTAATTTATAATTAAGTTTTATTAATTATATAATTAATAGTTAAAGAATAATTAATTAATTAATTAAAGATTAATTAATTGATTTTAAGGTTGATTAAGAAGTGATTCATTAATTAAATGATTGTAATTAATTAATGATTGATTAAGCAAGGTTAAGTGATTAATTCTTAAGTAATTAATTTAATTTGAATTAATTAAATTAATTATAATATGGATTAATAATTCTTGCTTATGGATGATTGTTTTGCGTAGAATGTCTGAATTGGTTGATATCTATTGGATGATATTCTGTGTTGAGATATGGGATATATCTGTGATAGATGTATGTTGTTATCTGTGAGTAATGCTGTGTGAATTCAACATTTTAAATTGAATTGAATTGAACTGTTTAACCTTAAACAACTTGACCTTTAATATACGTTTGGATTTCGATGAGACCGAGATTAGATATCAAGTTTGATTATCCGAAAACCACATCGATCCAAGTTAAACATTAGGTCGTAAATCTCAAGTGAAGATCGAGATGGAAAATGCAAGGGTTATTATCATTAAATCTGAGGGTGATTCCAAAATGAGTGTAACGAGATAATGCCTTCGGTTTCGTTCGGACTCGGAACGAACTTGTATGCATGAATGCTATCAGACCATCGTCAATGGAAGATGATGAGCATTCCAAGACGTGTTCTTGTAAAGGTAATCGTAGCCCCAAGCCTCATCAATCGAGAATGGCTAAAACAGGGGAGGTCCGGCAAGGTTAAGTGGGTAACACCAAAGTATAACGAGATTTACCCCTGTCTAGAGGTCCCTTTTTATTTCGGCTGTGTGGGCAGTTGTTCCAACAACTGTAGGGTTGTCTTGTTTGGGACTGTCCAGTAAGGGATGGTTCCGGCCTTGTGTTGCAGAGGATTTAGGGTGGATCCTCTATACATTGATCTAGGCCACGTACTGTGACGGGCGGTACCCCGGTAGCCCTGCCATTGATGGAAAATCATTATTCCTACGTGCCCTTACACTTTTGATTGTATAACCCACTTTGTGGCTAGTATGCTAGAATTTAATCATGTAACAATTTCAGTTATGTGAATATTTATTTGAAAACCCTAGACCCTATTATAACATCACTTAATTTCCTATCAAATGATTTGGTTAGCGTAAGGTAAAAACTAATCCATGTTTATGTGTGGGAAGTCTTACGTGATACCATTGTTTTCAAAAGATTTTTAAAGTTAAACAACTTTAACCCGTTTACTCACACCAGACCCATGTTTGACCTGGAGTTTATTCTGTTTTTCTTAAACTCTTGGGTACTCAAATTTTTATGAGTAGCCAAGTGATCGCGTTTGGATTGAAAAATATTTTAGAAACTCGAAGCTGGAGTCCAGACGTATCTATCTATATCATTCCGATGTGTTGTGACTTTTGGCTGTTGTATTTTAGATGTAATGGTTAGACAGGCCTTTATAACTGTCTAATGTAATGAGGATGTATTACTATGTGTACTCTAATGTATAAGTCTATGTAATAGATATGTGAAATATTATATTTTGTTCCGTTTCTGCTGTGAGATTCTGATGTTGTTGTTATTTCTTTCTATCTTTTCTATTTCTACCTATTTCTTCTCTTAATTGATGATACGTCTTTCTGTGGAATGAAAGGCGGGTCGTCACAGTTGGTATCAGAGCATAGGTTGAGAAATACCTAGGCTATGGAGTAGTATCTACCTTGAGAGTGCGTATTTGTAATCTTTATATAACTATATCCATATCTAAATCGGTTGGGTTACCTGTCCAGGTGGCTAAAATGAGTTCAAGAGGCAGAAGAGGCAGAGTGGTAGGAAGCGCGTCGGCCAACGATGGAAGAGGTCAGATTGCCAGTAAGGCTGTGAATCCAGCACCACCTCGAGTTAGTTTTGCTGCTTTATGCAAGGACTTCACCAACCTTGGAGGAATACCATTGAAGGATCCGAGACAATAATTGAGGTTCAGGCTTGGCTACGCTTGTGCAAGCGCATCTTTAAGAGTTTGGATTTGTCTGACGAACAAAAAAGAGTAATGGCATCATGGCAACTGCAAGAAGGTGCTGCGGCTTGGTAGGATGCAGTAACAACAAATATCTTAGAGGACGACATTTCATGGAGTAGATTTAAGGAGTTATTTGAGGAACAATTCATGTCAACGGCAGGGAAAACTCATCTGTACCGAGATTTTCTGGATTTGAAGCAGGGAAGCATGACTATAACAGAGTATGAGAACAAATTTAATGAACTATCTCGCTATGGTCCAGGACTCATAGATACTCCCCTCAAAACGAATGAAATGTTTGTGCAAGGATTAAGGCCAGAGTTTCACGAAAAGATGACAGCGCATTTGAAGGGATCTTTTGTAGAGTTGATTGATATGGCACTAAGATATGAGGAGTTGATGAATAAGAAACCAGTGGCACCTATAGTAGCATCAGGAGGGAATTATTCCAACCTTAATAAGAGAAAGTTCAATCCTAATTGGAAGAAGCATAATAAGAAGAAACTCGGAAGCAACAACGGACCTCGGAAATGTTATAATTGTCAGCAAGTTGGGCATTTGGCTAATTAGTGTCCTCAGGGTAAAATTCAGCAGCAGCCGCATCGGCCGCATCAAAATGGACCGGGATTAGCAATGGTTCAGAAATCGTTATGCTTCAACTGTCACCAGCAAGGCCATATGGCGAGAGCTTGCCCGCTACTTCAAAAAGCTCCGCAAAATAAGTTGTTTGCTTTAGAGGGTGCACCATCAACTTCTTTTAAAGGCAAAGGAGTATTAGAAGGTACATTACTTTTAGATGGCAAGTATATTAATGTATTGTTTGATTCGACTACCTCTTTTAGCTTTATCTCTTTGGAATCAGTAGAGAAGTTACTTCTTACCCCTAGTACTGTAGACCGTCCCATTGTTGTATCTAATCCTATAGGGAGAGTAACCCAGTTAGATATGGTCTATAAGGATTTGAGAATTTTCTATCTGTCCCATAGTTTTTCGTGTGACCCTTCTTTGTTGGACTTTAAGGAGTTTGACCTTATATTGAGAATGGATTGGCTTGATAAGTATAGGGTTATCCTGAATTGTGAAGAAAGAATAGTTTCGTTGGAAACTGATTTGGGTAGAATTGCGAAAGTGATGTGTGATAATTTTGTGGTTCACTTGAGTAGTCTTTCACATGGAGTTGAGACTTCTCAAGAGGAGGTTGGAGATATCGAAGTGGTCCAAGATTTTCCAGATGTATTTGAGGAAGTCAAGTATTTACCTCCACACCGGGATATAGAGTTTCACATTGATTTGATTCCAGGAGCAGTACCAGTGATTCAATCAAGCAGAAGGATGGCTCCTAGAGAGAAGGAGGAGGTAGCGAAGCAGACTTATAATCTATTGGAGAAGGGATTGATTAGGCCCAGTTTTTCTTGTTGGGGTTCTGCTGCAGTGTTCGTCACCAAGTCGGATGGGTCTCTAAAGTTCTGTGTTGATTATCGAGAATTGAATAAAGTGACCATCCCAAATAAATATCATCTGCCTCGTATAGATGACCTCATTGATCATCTACATGGATCTTCTATTTTCTCCCAACTGGATTTAGCTTTGGGTTTCCATCATTTAAGGGTAGCTGAGGACAGTATCCCCTTAACTGCATTTAGGGGGCCCAATTGTTTCTATGAGTGGTTGGTTATGCCTTTTGGGCTGACTAATGCTCCTGCTTACTTTGTTGACCTGATGAACCGAGTTTTTAGGATGTGTTGAATAAGTTCGTACTCGTGTTCATCGATGATATTCTAGTCTCCTCTAAGTCTAAAGAGGAGCACATGCAGTATTTGGGAATAGTGTTGGAGACTTTGAGAAGGCATGTTCTGAAGGCAAAGTTCTCTAAATGCCATTTTTGGAAATCGAAAGTCAAATTTTTGGGGCACATTATTTCTGAAGAGGATATTTCTATAGATCCAACTAAGATAGTAACTATTCTAGAGTGGAAGCATCCACAAACATCGACTGAAATCCGCAGTTTTCTGGGTTTAGCTGGCTACTACAGGAAGTTTAGTAAGGATTATTCCAAGATTTCTTCGCACTTGACTAAGCTGATAAGGAAGGAGCAAAGTTCAAGTGGATCCTCGAATGTGAGGAAGCTTTTCAGAATTTGAAGGCAAGGCTGACCAGTGCTCCTGCGTTAGCCATTCTGGATGGGAAGAGTAAATTTGAGGTTTATACGGATGCCTGTATTGTTGGGCTGGGTGCAGTTCTGATGCAGAATGGAAGAGTAATTGCGTATGCAAGTCGACAATTGAAGCCACATGAAAGGAACTACGCTATGCAAGATCTGGAGTTGTTAGCCATTGTTTTTGCTTTGAAGATCTGGAGGCACTATCTATTGGGAGAGAAATTTGAGTTGTTCATGGATCACAAACGATTGAAGTACCTTTTCTCAAAAGGATCTTAATCCGACAGCAGCGATGGGTTGAGTTTTTGGCATCGTATGATTTGGATATCCTGTATACTCCGGGGAAGGCAAACATTGTGGAAGATGCTCTTTGTAGGAATGCAGTTCTGTCTCTTTTGGAAGTTGTTCCGTCTCTTCTAGAAAGGATTTTGAGTAAGCAAGGGTCGGATAATAGATTGAGAAGAATCATCAAGAGAGTTAAGAATGGTCAGTGTGCCAGTTTTGAGATTGATGACCGAGGAACATTAAAGATCAACGGAAGGATTTGTGTCCCTAATTTTAAAGATTTGAAGCAAGAAGTCTTAGCAGAGAGTCATCGCTCCAGATTGAGTATTCACCTGGGAATCTCTAAAATGTATAGGGATATGAGAAGAGTCTTCTGGTGGCCGGGCATGAAGAAGGATATTGCTAGATTTGTAATAGGTGTGCGATTTACCAATAGGTGAAGGGAGATCAACAGAAGATAGCCGGATTGTTGCAGCCTTTGGAAGTCCCAAGGTGGAAATGTGAATGATTTCTATGGATTTCATTGACAGATTGCCAAGGACCAAGAAGGGAAACGAAGGAATATGGGTAATTGTGGACCGTCTAACCAAGAGCGCCCATTTTACTCCGGTTAAGGAAACCCGTACTGTAGCTTCTTTGGTAGAGATTTTCTTGAGAGATTGTCAGATTACATGGTGTTCCAGTCAGCATAGTAAGTGATCGTGATCCTAT
Organism: Allium cepa; assembly: GCA_030765085.1. NCBI lineage: Eukaryota > Viridiplantae > Streptophyta > Magnoliopsida > Asparagales > Amaryllidaceae > Allium > Allium cepa. The sequence continues at coordinate 815,545,980 of CM060940.1, read as the reverse complement.
CTTCACCAGCAAGTTCTGGGAGGCTTTGCAATCAGTTATGGGTATGAATTTGATTTTGAGTATAATATATCATCCCCAAACTGATGGGTAGATGGAAAGGCTAAACCGAATTCTAGAAGATATGCCGAGGGCTTGTGTATTGGATTTTGGTAGATCTTGGGAAGACCATCTACATCTAGTGGAATTCTCGTACAATAACATTTACTAGGCAAAATGGCATCCTATGAAGCTCTATATGGAAGACCTTGTAGATCCCCATCCTGTTGGGTAGAGTCAGGAGATCGTCTCGTTCTTGGACCAGATTTGACCGTGGGGCATCTGTGAAAGTTGAGCTTATTAAAAAGAGAATGAGAGCAGCGCAGGATCGCCAGAAGAAATACATGGACAAGAGACGAAGATAATTGAAATTTGAGATTGGAGATTTAGTCTTTGTCAAAGTTTCCCCGATTAAAGGAGTGATAAGATTTGGGAAGACAGGAAAACTTGCTCGAAGGTATATTGATCCGTTCAGAGTACTCGAGAGGATTGGTGTTGTGGCCTATAGGATTAAGTTGCTAGTCCGGATGGCTAGAATTCACAATGTTTTTCACGTATCTCATCTGAGGAAATACGTGCACGATCCATCTCTTATTGTGGAGCCAGCTGTGCAAGAAGACTTAGAGATTGAGCCAGACTTATCTGCTGTCAAGCATCCTGTCCAGATCGTTGATCAAGACGAGAGGCAACTCAGGAGCAAGGTGGTGAAACTTGTCAAGGTCCAGTGGAGCAAGATCCCAGTGACTGTACCTGGGAGACTCTGGATAGTGTTGGGAAGGCTTGTCCGGATTTGTGTCCGGATAGCTAATGATGTTTGTTTGAAATGAATTGTTGTTTGAATGAATTGTTTGTTGGCTGCTAATGTATGGATGTTATGTATGCTTGAAATTGTTGAAATAAAATGTAAGTTTTGGATTATCTTTTGTTTAAATTTCAAGGACGAAATTCTTTTAGGGGGAGGAATGTGATATCCCGGGAATTTCAAGCAAATTTAAATGTGATAATCCCCATTTTAAATTATTAAAAATTGTAAATTGTTATTTTAAAACCAATAATAATAATGTGCTGTATATATATGTATTAAATAGAATTATTATATACAAATTGAATTTGTGTTTGTTTAAATATATATATATGCTTCAAATTGATTTTTAAATTGAATTTGAAATTTGATTTGAATTTGGATATTTAAATTGAAATTCAAAAGATAGATATGTATATATCTTAATTATACTTTGGTTTTAAAATGTATTTTATTTAATTTTATTTAGAACATAAATTGTTTTATATTATTTTCTTTTTAAAGAAATTTATTTATAAAAATTAAAATATGTATTTATAAATTAGGAAATTAATTATAAAAGCTTTATAAAACATTTAAAAAATCTATTTATGCATGTAAAGTTACATGTGTTAAGTTATAAACCTCTTTAATAACATGTGTTAGCAAATTAAATAAGTAAAGGACAAGTGTCACTTTTAATTTTATTTTATTTTAGTTTTAATAAAACCTAATTTAAACTTATATAAACATATACCTTCCTCTTCATTTCCTTTTTCTATCTTCTTTTCAAAAATTCTAAGAACAAAAGGCTGCTAGCATTTTACAAACCAGGAAAAAAATACCAAAACCTGTAAACCATTTTTCTCAAGCCTATAAAATTTTCAAACTTGAAATCAATTCCTATACCAAACAAAAGACAAATCAACAATCTGCAACTTCCAATCCATAAGCAAGAAATCTTCTCAGATTTTAAGCTAAATCAATTCAATTTTCAACATCAAGTATTTTCCAGTTCTAGATTCAAGCAAATTTATTTCAAGTTCAAAGTTTTCAAACATCTCAAATTCAAAGCTCTGTTCAACATCATTAACAGTGAGTAAACTTAATCCCTAAATTAGTTTAAATCCGATGTTCGTGTAATGTCTTGTGTAAATCCTATAATGTATGTTATAATCTATGTATGCATGCCTGATAAAATCTGGAATCATGTTGATATAAATGTATATTAGTATGCATGTTGGTAAATCTGCTCTGTTTATTTTCTAACAGCCCAATATTGAAAAAAAAATCATTTCTCTTCTTGCAACCTCTATTTGATTGAAGTATACAAACAAAAATTGTTTGTTTAAACATAATTAAGTTTTTAAAACTTTATTTATATGAATTAAGTTTGAATATTTTTGGATTGGAAGATAACAGTGAAAATTTAGAAATGGGTTAAAATCAAGTGAAATGATTTGTAAATTCAAATATATAATCTGAATATCCTTTGTAATTATGATTTTTAAGATAAATATCTCGATTGTTAGTCGAGTATCGAGGTGCAGTTCAAAGTTGAACAGAAAATGGTTTTTGACCATTTTCTAGCGATCGACGAGCACTTGATCGTCGGGGTTTTCGTCGAAGTTTGGTTTTCGACTGGGAAGGTCGGGAAAAATTATGGAGGTGATGATCATTCGTCGTGGCATTGAAAATTGATATAATTAGGGTTTTAGAACCCAAACGAGATGAGGTTGGTTTTGGGTGCGTTTGCCGTCATCGGAGCATCGAGCCAGGCCAGACTTGAAGGAGACGTACTTGAGTCGTGGACGAAGATGTAGGCAAAGCTATGGAGGATCCGGTGGTCGAAATGGCCTTGTCGAGGCTGGTTTCTAATGAGGATGGGTTTCCAGTATTCGACTGGAAAGCTCGATAACGTGTTGGTCTTCGTGGCGAATGATCGAGGGTCGGAATTGATCATGGTGTTCATTTTCGACGTGTGGGGCAAGTCGTCGATGGTTGCGACGGCATGGTTAAACTGTGCATGTGCACGGCGTCGTTTTCGTGTCTGGGTGTTTGGTTCGTGAGCGACTCGAAGAGGTACTCGAGCGGGAAGGGGTTTGGCTCGGGGATGAGCTCGTGTTCGCGTGAGTTTATATAACAGTTTAAAAAAAATTTAAACTAAGTTTTTAAAATGATGTAGAAGATGAAGGAGAAACTCGAGTCAGCACTCGAGTCAGAGGCGGGTCGAACCCGAAGCAGAGTTGAACACATTTTTAAAAGTTTTTAAAAGCTAGTTTTAATTTAAATTAAAAACTGGTTTGAACTATTATATGATAAATGTTTAAAACTATTCTGATTAAAGAGATTTTTGATTTGTTAACTTAAATTTGAGAAATGTTTAAGTATTTAAAAACTTAATTTTTAAAAGTAATTAAGTATAAATTAAAAAGCATGAAATGTTTTTAACATGTGTTAATTAAAATTAGGTAATTAAAATAATTGATTTGTCTTGAAAGTTAAAATTAAGGTTTTAATGATTAATGATGAATTGAATTTAAGTATAGTTAACTAATTTAATTAATAAATATAAGATTTATTAATTTATAACGGTTTAGTTAATTAATTAAGAATTAATTAATCAATAAAGAATTAATTAATTAAGAAAATAAAATTAATTAATCTATAATTAGAGGTTAATTAATTAGATAATTAAAGATTAATTAATCAACGATTAGAAGTTAATTAATTAAGTGATTAGTGATTAATTAATTTGTAACTAAGAATAGATTAATCAAGTAATTAGGGTTAATTAATTATGGATAATTAATTAAGTAATTAAGATAAATTAATTTATAATTTGAAATTAATTAATTAAGTAATTAAGGATTAATTAATTGTTAATCAAGGATTAATTAACTAATAATTAAGGATTGATTAACCAGTAATGAAGGATTAATTAATTTATAATTAAGTTTTATTAATTAATGATTAAGATTATTAATTAATAGTTAAAGAATACTTAATTAATTAATTAAAGATTAATTAATTGATTTTAAGGTTAATTAAGAAGTGATTCATTAATTAAATGATTGTAATTAATTTATGATTGATTAAGCAAGGTTAAGTGGTTAATTCTTAAGTAATTAATTTAATTTGAATTAATTAAATTAATTACAATATGGATTAATACTTCTTGCTTATGGATGATTGTTTTGAGCAGAATGTCTGGATTGATTGATATCTATTGGATGATAATCTGTGATATTCTGTGATGAGATATGGGATATATCCCATATCTATGATTGATGTATATTGTTATCTGTGAATAATGCCGTGTGAATTCAATGTTTTAAATTGAATTGAATTGAACTGTTTAACCTTAAACAACTTGACCTTTAAGATACGTTTGGATTTCAATGAGACCAAGATCAGATATCAAGTTTGATTATCCGAAAACCACATCAATCCAAGTTAAATGTTAGGTCGTGAATCTCAAGTGAAGATCGAGATGGAGAATGCAAGGGTTATTGTCGTTAACTCTGAGGGTGATTCCAAAATGAGTGTAAGGAGATAATGCATTCGGTTTCGTTCGGACCCGGAACGAACTTGTATGGATGAATGCTATCAGACCATCGTCAATGGAGGATGATGAGCATTTCAAGATATGTTCTTGTAAAGGTAATCGTAGCCTCAAGCCTCATCAACCGGGAATGGCTAAAACAGGGAAGGTGCAGCAAGATTAAGTGGGTAGCACCCAAGTAGGACAAGATTTACCCCTGTCTAGAGGTCCCTTTTTATTTCGGCTGTGTAGGCAGTTTTTGGCTACAACAGCGGGGTTGTCTTGTTCGGGATTGTCCAGTAAGGGATGGTTCCGGCCTTGTGTTGCAGGGGATTTAGGGTAGATCCTCGGTATGTTAATCTAGGCCATGTACTGTGACGGGAGGTACCCCAATAGCCCTGTCGTTGATGGAAACTCATTATTCCTATGTGCCCTTACGGTTTTGATTGTATAACCCACTTTGTGGCTAGTATGTTGGAATTTAATCATGTAACAATTTTAGCTATGTGAATATTTATTTGAAAACCCTAGACCCTATTATAATATCACTGAATTTCCTATCAAATGATTTGGTTAGCGTAAGGTAAAAACTTATCCATGCTTATGTGCGGGAAGTCTTACGTGATACCTTTGTTTTAAAATGATTTTTAAAGTTAAACAACTTTAACTTGTTTGCTCACACCAGACCCATGTCTGACCCGGTAAACTCTTGGGTACTCAAATTTTTATGAGTGGCCAAGTGATCAGGTTTGGATTGACAAATATTTTGGAAGCTTGGGCTGGAGTCCAGACTATCTATCTATATCATTCGCTGTGTTGTGACTTTTGGCGGTTGTATTTTGGATGTAATGGTAAGACAGGCCTTTATAACTGTCTAATGTAACGAGGATGTATTATTGTGTGTACTATGATGTATAAGTCTATGTAATGGATATGTGAAATTTTTTTTTTTTTTCCGTTTCCGCTGTGAGATTCTGATGTTGTTGTTCTTTATTTCTATCTTTTCTATTTCTACCTATTTCTTCTCTTAATTGATGACGCATCTTTCTGTGGAATGAAAGGCGAGTCATCACATTTATGCTATAACATGTCTAGAATGGTGAATTATAAAACAAGCGAGAGAGCGCAGTATATCCTAAAGTTTGAAATTTTATAATTAAACTGCTTTTCTGGCTGTGATGGTCTAACTATATATTTGACTTCTTTAATTACAAGTACTTATATTTCTCTTTAATATAATCTCTTTTGTTACTTTATTTTACAATTAAAATAAATCAATATACGTAGCCCCAATGATTTTCAAGCGTTAATGAGTTTGGATCGAGATAGTGATATCATAACATGTATTTATTTATGCTGATGCATTAGAAGTATATGTATATATATATATATATATATATATATATATCATTATGGCTTATCATTGAATTTCAGAGGCCAACATCTTTTAAAGTATGAACTCAAACTAAAATGGATATTTTTAAAATGGCACATAGATTTAATATTATTTCAAAATTTATCTTTTCGGTTGTAGCGTAGTCAGTGTGTTTGATTCCTGAGATGTTATTGCAGTTGCCTTTAAAATACGCATTTAAAACTATAATTTATATTAATATTTTCACGCACTTAAGTAAAATAAGTTTTTATTTTATTCATTTTGGCAGAACATATAAAAACTTAGGATTATATGGATATTCCGATCATTATGGAAGAAAGAATTAGTTGACATGAAAAATGATTTCACTGACGATGTTTAGAAGCTGACGATAAATTATTCAATTAGTTGTTCAACATTTAGTTTTGTAAAGAAGTTCCATTTTTAATTTTATTTTATTTTGATGTATCCAATATATTGCATTATATATATTTATTTTGGAGGATGTAGGAAAGTCAATAGCAATTATACAGTCAAGAGCCTAATTTCAATATTTAGTACTTTCTCGGATTACTTGCAGCAAGAACCACCTGGGAGATCACCTTAAGGATTGGAAATCAGTAATGATTCAACCGCTAAAGCAAAAAACTCCATAGCTTCTACAAGTGAAAGTAGCGGCAATATACACGCATGATTATTATTTATTTTTTGAAGGGTTCTATGTAGAAAGACATTTCATTCTTAAAAAAAAGAAAAATAAATCATATTTCTTAGTTAGGCTAAAATATTAATTAATAAATGAAACCCTATGAACAATGCTAGACTTTTGTAGTTTAGGCTTATTATAAAATACATAATAGTTTAGCAGCCTGGGATATAACATGTTGTATCATTCTTTAAATTTTCCAATACTGTAAACTTCCCACAATAATATATCTGAGAAATTTTCCGATTCTCTTGATATGCAGTAGTTATCAAATCAACAACACACTATCGATTTTCCTATTGAGTATAAGTGCAGTGTTTTTGATTCTTTAGCTTAGGCTTGTGAAAAATCTACGCAAACGATATCTAGAACTAAAACAAGAATATGCATGAGAAGTTTATACATAGCTAGAGGAAAAAAAGGAATTAGTTCTCACAATTTCTTGTATTATTGACAACATGTTAGGATTACGTTCTCCGGCTAACACTTGTTGCATCCCACCTTGATGTGATTTAGATGATGTTACAATAGAAAAGAGAAGAGAATTATAATTTTAGAGGAGGATAGACAATTTTTTTTTATAACTTTCTTTTTGTCTTGCCTACAACTTTCATACAACACAACAAAATGACTACATATATATATTGGTTTACAACCCTTACAAACGGACATAACCCTTTTGAATAGACACCCTTTCACTTCAATAGACATGACTTTTACCTAATAGACACGACTCTTCATTTCAATAGACACGACTTTTCAGTGAACGGACACGACTCTTCACAGAATAGACATGACTTTTCATTCGAATAGACATGACTCTTCATTCGAATAGACATGACTTTTCACATCAGCAGACACGACTCTTTAATTTTGGTTTACACCAACAATGCCTCCCCTAAACCAAAATTCCTTCGAGCACCCAATGCAAAAACAATTCTTGAGAAAGCAGTCCCTCCAAGCGGCTTTGTGAAGATATCAGCAATTTGTTCTTCACTTCGACAATACTTAAGACTCACTTCTTCTTCACGAATGAGTTCTCGTAGGAAATGGAAATGTAGACGAATATGCTTTGTTCTTCCATGTAAAATAGAATCCTTTGAGACAGAGATAGTAGAACTATTGTCGCAATAAATGATCGTAGGATCTTTTTGCTTGAAGCTTAGATTTTCAAGAATTCCTCTTAGCCACAAAGTTTGCCATCCCGCTGGAGATGCTGCGATGTACTCCGCTTCGGTGGTAGAAAGTTCCACAACTGGTTATTTTTTTTGAACACCAAGAAATAATTCCACTTCCAAGGTTAAATGCATAACCCGAAGTACTCCTTGAATCATCGATGCTTCCACCTAGATCGCTGTCCGTATATCCAACAAGCTTCACAGGCACACGAGCTTCATAGAAAATGCCATACTCAATAGTTCCTTTGACGTATCGTAAAATTATTTTTGCAGCTTCCCAATGGTTTGAGAAAGGCTTCTCCATGAATCTGCTAATCAAGCTTACTGCGTCCATGATGTCGGGTCTTGTAGCAGTGAGATACATCAAATTTCCAACTAGGCTTCAAAAAATAGTTGGATCCACAAACTTTCCTTCACCGTTTTTTCACAATTTCAAACCTGCAACACAAGGAGTTAAAACTGGATTTGCATTCATCATATTGAACTTCTCCAATACTTGAGTAGCATATTTTCTTACGAGATAAAAATCCCACATTTTGATTGCTGAACACCTATCCCTAGAAAATGATGTAATTCTACCAAATCCGTCATCTCGAACTCCTTCATCGTTGAATTTTTGAATTCAGATAACATCTCCATATTATCTCCAGTAAAAATAAGATCATCCAAGTATAAACTCACGATCATGAAACCTCTTTTTGAACGCTTCTTCATGTAAAGAGTGTGTTCAAAAGGACACCTTTCAAAGCCATTCTTCAAGAAGAAATTATTGATACGATCATACCGTGCACAGGGGGATTGCTTCACCCCGTATAAAGCTTTCCGCAGCTTATACACCTTTTCTTCTTCGCCCCTCTTCACAAAACCAGGAGGTTGTTGAAGATAAATTTTATCTTGAAGAAAGCCATTCAAGAAAGCTGATTTCACATCCATTTGCAGCAGCTTCCAGCCATTTTGGGAAGCAAGAGAAATCAACAATCGAATTGTATCAAGTCGAGAGACAGGAGCGAATACCTCATTGAAATCTTCCCCTTCCTTTTGCTTATACCCCTTCGCAACCAAATGTGCTTTGCATTTGTTGATGGAGCCATCAAGATTTGTTTTGGTTTTGAACACCCATTTCACACCATTGGCTGATTTGTGTGAAGGCAAAGTGGTAAGCTCCCACGTACCATTTTTCTCAATAAACTTGATTTCATCATTCATTGCATTTACCCATTTTTCTTCATTTGATGCTTCTTCATAAGTGATTGGATCTTCTCCCACAAAAAATGCAAAATATACATGATCCGTAGTGTCAACTTCTTCGGTTGCATCATAGATTTCTCTCAAGGATCGCATCCTTCTTTCCACCATTGGTGGTGAATTTTTCTCCTACTCAGCCCTATTATTTTTAGGCATTGTTCTTCAATACCAACATCAGCATCAACACCTTGTTCCAAAGAAGTTTCCTCTTCAAGATTTAGAGTTTGCCATCCAAGTAATTCTGCAAAATCTGAAAAATTATAACAGCCATTTTCATCAAAGCGAACATCTCTGCTGATAATCATCTTCTTCGTCTTCGGATTGTAATAAGCTTTAGTCCTTTGGCTGTAACCGATGAAAATGCCTCTTTCAAATTTGTCGTCGAGCTTCGATCTTAAAGCATCTGGAATATGAGAGTATGCAAGACAACCAAAAGTTTTTAAATGAGCAACATTTGGTTTCTTTCCATACCAGACTTCATTTGGAGTGGAATCCTTTAAGCTCTTCGTTGGTGATCGGTTGATTGAGTAAATGGCACAAGAAACTGCTTCAGCCAAAAAACACGCAGGCAAGTTCTTCTTCTTCAACATGCATCTGACCATATTCGTTATTGTTCGATTTTTGCGCTCTGCGACTCCGTTTTGTTGAGGTAAGTACCTAGCTGTTAACTCATGGCGGATTCCATGATTTTGGCAGAATTCTTCAAACTGAGAGGACATGTATTCTCCTCCACGGTCACTCTTTAGATTTTTTATTTGATGACCAGAATGCTTTTCAACTTGAAATTTGAACTCTTTGAAGCAAAGAAGGCCTCTAATTTTTCTTTGACACAGTAAACCCAAAATTTTCTTGTGTAATAGTCAACAAATAACAAGAAGTATATGCTGCCTCCAAGCGATGGCACTTGCATTGGTCCATAGAGGTCGGTGTGAACTAGCTCCATAGGTGATTGAGAAATCCACTTCGATTTGGATGGGAAAGATTCACGATGTTGTTTTCCCAGTTGGCATTCCTCGCTTTCTTCGTTTATCACTTCAAGTTTAGGCAGCCCTTGGACTATTTCTTTGGTAGACATCTCCTTCAAACTCCGAAAGTTTAAATGCCCAAACCTCTCATGCCATAACTTGGAAACTTCATCATTAGAAGTAGCAATCATGCACGTACTACTCACGCAAGTTTGATCGGAAATAATTTGTTGGATCCCATCATAATATTTGCCACTTGTTGGTCGTTCTTCTTCAAGCTGCATTGATCTCCAATGAATCGAAAATCAAATCCTTTCTTCAGCAAGTGACCGACGCTAAGAAGATTGCTGCGTATGCCTGGTACATAAAAAACCTCCGACATTTTTTCAACTTTTCCAGCCTTGGTTTTGAAAGAAATTTCACCAACACGTTGAATTTTTTATGATTTTGCATCTCCAATAGTAACCTGACCATCATCAGCTTCCACAAGACTCGAAAATAGATTTTTATTTCCAGTCATATGCCTACTTGCACCACTATCCAAGTACCATACGCTTTCAACATTTCCATCCAAAGCGATCAACAAAGATTCAGATTTTTCTGCTTTATTATGCATGAAACCAGCAACTGGCTTCTTTTCAGGATGTTTCTCCCAACAATCATTTGCTTTATGACCCGGCTTGTGACAGAAATTGCATTCAAAATATGTTTTTTTGCCTTTGTATTTGCCTCGCGCCTTGTTATTTTGAAATGATGGTTTCTCCTCCTTTGATTCTTCACGTTTTCCACTATTCCTGCTGTTATTTTTGCCATGGGATGGGCCTTGACCTTTTGTGGATGTGAATTGAGATTTTAAGGCTTGATCTTGAGAAGAATTTGTTTGTTTACTTCTCATCAAGATTCTAGCCTCATGAGCTTCCAACCTTCCTTGCGAGCCTTCAAGAGAAAGTGAAGCAATATCATTTGATTCCTCAATTACAATCACAATATGATCGAACTTGATTGGTAGGCTCCGTAGAATTTTTTCGACGGCTCTTTGGGTCTCCACGACTTCTCCATTTGAAGCCATCTGATTTATGATGGAAGTGAGATGAGTAAAATAATGTGAGATTTTCTCACTATCCTTCATTTCGAGCTTTTCGAATTCAGCTCGTAGCGACTGCAGGCAAATCTTTTTTACTTGATCTTGGCCAGAATACGTTGTATTCAATATTTTCCAAGCCTCCTGAGCATTTGCAACTTTTGAAATTCTCTCATAAACTTGAATTTCAAGTATCTGATAGATTTGGAAGAGAGCCTTCCGGTCTTTCTGTTTTTTGCTTTTCAGGAGATCTCTTGCGCAACTGTGAGTTGCGTCTCATCTTCTGGCGCACCAACACCTTCTTCAACAACTGTCCACAAGTCTTGAGATTCAAGACAGAGCCTCATTAGATTGCTCCAATAATCAAACTTTTCACCGTTGAATTGAGGAATAAGAGAGACAAGGTTGTTTGACATTTTTCAACCAAGCTCCGATACCAATTTGTTAAAATAAAAAAGAGAAGAGAATTATAATTTTAGAGGAGGATAGACAATTTTTTTTATAACTTGCTTTTTGTCTTGCCTACAACTTTCATACAACACAACAAAATGACCACATATATATTGGTTTACAACCCTTACAAACGGACATAACCTTTTTGAATAGACACCCTTTCACTTCAATAGACATGACTTTTACTTAATATACACGACTCTTATTTCAATAGACACAACTTTTCAGTGAACGGACACGACTCTTCACTGAACAGATATGACTTTTCATTCGAATAGACATGACTTTTTATTCGAATAGACGTGACTTTTCACATCAGCAGACACGACTTTTTAATTTTGGTTTACACCAGCAGATGCCATAATTTATCTGTCATTTAACGAGATCATGTTTAATTGTGGTAAAAAGAACTATGAAAAAATATATTATAACTGTAAACGATTGCAGAGGTATACCTAAAGGATTTCTTAAGTACTCTTGAGTAGTTGGTAAGAATTAACATTTGAATGTACATACACTCTAAATTTCTAACCACCTATTGATACCAGTGAAGATTTCCAAGAACAGTACTACACACTGCCTAATGATCAATATAAAATGGAATATGTTATATGTTGTGTAAATGATAAGTTGGTTCATAGCAGGATGGCAGGTGATTGCAAGCACAACTACTGATTAGCAGCCGAAACTTAATATAACAACGAGAAAATTTTGCAAGTGTGAGGAAAAATAACGTGATCTTTAGGTGAGCATGCAGCAAGCAGAAGCATTACGAAGAATATGTAGCATTCATATGTGAGGTACAAAATTAAAAACAAACATGTGCAACTCATGTGGGGATACTGAGATAATGGCGGTATGCTGAGAGTGGTTCAGGTTAAGGCATGGCCTGACTGCCACATGAGATAGGTGCAGGTTCAATAAGATGTTAGGGAAGCTAATGTAGGTTCAATGAGGTAACTTGACAAGAATAGCCAAAACAAATACAATAGAGGCAAAAGCAGCATAACAGATTGAAAAAAAAGCAGCCATTGAAAAGTTGGAATTATTTAGGATGGTCAAACAATGGTTAAGGCATGAACAACCTAACTGGAGTACACTAGAAAGCTCGAGAAAGAAAAGGTCTCAATTTTTATATTATCTTTTAGTACAACTCAAAATTATGTTTTTTAATAAGTATAACTAGGCATCAGTTTTGAAGTTTATCCTACTGATTTATGCAGCTACTTGTTTGGAATATTAATTTATTTATCATACATCGCTACATATGGTTGTTTGCAAAGCAATTACAATTTACACTTCAACTAGATAAAAAAGAAAAAGGATAATGATTCTGAAGCAAAGCAAGAAACTGTACGTACCAAGTCTCGCTGGTTTCATTATTTCTTGGAAGCACAAATTATTGCGTAAAATCGGTCCTATTAGGTATTGCAGTAAAGTCTTTAAGCGGATGTGACATTTGTGGATAGAAAGAAGGACGATATGCTGAAGGATAGAAGAATTGACCACCAGATTGTTATAGAAGTTAGTTTTATACTTTTATATGCTCACTGTTACAGGCTATGTGTATTTTGCAATGTGTTGTGCACGAACATACTTACATCTCTTGTGTATATAAATATACTCTGTAACCTTCTGATCTTTTGATCTTTTAATGATGACTGAATCATTTTCGTTTCTTCTTTATATCTGTTACATGTTTCTTCATGGTATCAGAGCTTAATGCCCAACGGCAATTAAAGATTCAGATAGGAGATCTGATTATCATATTCATCATCTCTGTCTCAATTCAACATTCAGATCTAATCAATCTTCAACTCAGATTCAATCATCTACTCTGAATTATGGCAGCAGACGATGACATTCAATCAAGATCAGATTCAACCAATGTCGGAAATACTACACTCAATCAAACATCAAAGACTCTCAAAGAATCACTGAAATCGATTATCAATCCCCAAACATAGCTAATCACTGTAACCCTAGATGAGAACAATTTTCTTTTATGTAAATTTCAGATCGAAATGGCTATTAAGGAATACGGCCTACAGAAATTCATAGATCCAGTCACTACTCCTCCTTCTCAATTTGTTTCCAGTCAAAACAGTCAGTTAACTCCAAATACCGAATTCTTGATATATACCAGACATGATAGCTTGCTATGCTCTTGGATCTTGTCCTCAATCAGTCCTAATCTCCTATCATCCGTTGTTGGATGCAAAACATCACTTGAAGTATGGAATGCTACTCATCAAAATTTTAATTCATAGGCAGCAACAAGAATCATGAGTTACAAGAGGCAGTTGCATAATGTTAAAAAAGACAATGTAAGTATCAGAGAGTATCTTGGCAAGATAAATAATCTTTGTGATCTTATGGAACCATCAGGACACAAAGTCAGTGAAACTGAACAGGTACTTCACATTCTCAATGGATTGGGAGACGAATTTGAAGCCATAGTTGTGGTTATAACCTCAAAAGAATCTACACCATCTGTACAATATGTTAGTTCCTGTCTTCTTGCTCATGAAGGAAGGCTAGAGCAGAAAAATAATCCAACAACTAAATTCTCTATTAACTATGCTGCCAATATGAAGAACAAGAACACACTACATAACTCAAAATCTGATTCATCAATTAACAACTATCAAGAGACACAACCAGCTAGAGGAAATACCATGTATGAAAGAGGAAGAACCCAAGGTCGAGGAAGAGGAAGATTCTTCAATAATCGACCAAAATGCTAGATATGTGGGAAGATCGGTCACACAGCTATAAGATGATATTTTAGATTTGAATCAAGCTACATCGGTAATCAGCAGATTACACCCAATCAAGGCACATCAAGATCCTTCCCTTACAATGTCAATCTCAGTCGAGTTCAGAACAATACAAAGCCTAACTCAAAGAATTTGGCTTATCAGAATGAAAATCATAACACACTAGCTTGTGACATGGATATACAGGATGGAGCTTTGTTTCCTGACCCTAGAGATACTCATCATGTAACTAACAATCTTCAGAACCTAAATCTTGGGGGAGCAGCCTATAAAGGTAAAAATTCTATTCCTATGGGAAATGGTACACCTCTTGATATCACACACATTGGTAATGCTCAGTTTACCTCAGGCTGTAGAAACAAAACCTTACTATTAAGAAATCTACTTAGGGTCCCTCAAATTAAAAAGAACTTGATTAGTGTTTCACAGTTTGCAAGTGATAATCAAGTATTCTTTGAGTTTCATCCAAATATATGTCTGATTAAGGATAATTCGAATAGAGACATATTATTGCAGGGGGAACTGCATGATGGTCTTTACAAATTCAATCTCATATCTGATGAAAGAGGATATGATAATGGTATGTTACAATAATATGTTACAATATTATTAACAATAATGTAGATGATGAATATGATATATGGAATAGAAAGCTTGGACATCCAAATGTAAGTGTGATGAAAGTTGTTTTGAATAAAGAAAATCTTTTGCATTTAAATCTTACTAAACCTCATCTGTGTAGTCAATGTCAAGTAAGCAAGAGCCATAAATTATCTTTTAATCAGTCTGAAACAATCTATAATAATCCACTTGAACTTGTTGAATGTGATCTATGGGGTCCTACACCTTTAAGTTCATATTATGGATTAAAGTACTACATTGCATTTGTGGATGCATACTCAAGGTATACATGGATTTACTTCTCGAAACTAAAATCAGAGGCTACTGAAGCAGTTAAGCAGTTTATTACACAAGTGGAAAGACAATTTGATAAGATATTGAAAGTGTTTCAAACTGATAATGGAGCTGAGTTTAAGACATTAAAGGAAATTTTCAATCAGAAAGGAATAGTTCATAGATACACATGCCCTCACACCTCCCAACAAAATGGCATTGTAGAGAGGAAGCATAGACACATTGTAGATATGGGGTTGACACTTCTAGCACAAGGTTCATTGCCTCTTAAGTTCTGGTCTGAATACTTTTTAATTGCAGTATACTTAATCAATTATCTACCAACTAAAGTACTAAAGTATATCAGTCCACATGAAGCTCTATATGGTATTAAACCTGACTACAAAAGACTGAAAGTATTTAGATGGTTATGCTTCCCAATGTTAAGACCATACAACACTCATAAACTTGATTTCAGATCCTCTCCATGCACATTCCTGGGTTATGGATCAAGACAAAAAGGATATAAGTGTTTAACCAAAGATGGAAAAATTATCATGTCGAGACATGTTATGTTTAATGAGAGAATATTCCCATTTGCTGATAACCAGATGAAATGTACCAAGAAGATTATTAATGCTCAAAGATCAATGATACCAATTCCTCTACCTATAATTAGTGAAGATATACATACTTTACCAGAGATCATGTCAGAGAAAGACTCAACTTACGGATTGTCAGAATTGAATACAAATGATGATGAAAATCACTGCACCCGGAATCAAATGGAGGAAGAAAGTAGTAGCATGAATAATATGCATCACACACCATCACCACAAAGTACACCGGATAATTCAGTTAGCATTCAACAAAGGGATACAACTACTATTAAACCAGTGGAGAAACCCAAAGGACATCACATGATTACTAAAGGAAAAAGTGGCATCTTCAAACTAAAGGCATATACAATACAGCGTTCATCACTTGAACCAGCAAGCTATGAATAGGCAATAAAGGATATTATTTGGAGAAAGGCTATGAAAGAAGAGTACAAAGCCTTAGTGAACAATGATACATGGAAATTGGTAACATTACCAAGAAACAAAACTGTCATAGGGTGCACATGGACGTATAGACTGAAATACAATGCAGATGGTACAATAGCAAAGTATAAAGCCAGACTCGTGGCAAAAGGATTTACACAGCAACCAAACTTCGACTTCAAAGAAACCTTTTCACCTGTAATAAAGCCCACTACAATAAGGGTAATGCTCACTATTGCCCTACATAATAAATGGACAGTCAAGCAATTAGATGTTCATAATGCATTCCTAAATGGAGAGCTAGAAGAAGAAGTGTATATGGAACAACCCAAGGGATTCGAAGACAATAGTAGGCATCAAATGGTTTGTAGATTGAATAAAGCAATATACGGTTTGAAGCAAGCCCCTAGAGTTTGGTTTGAAAAACTCAATAGCACACTAATGAAACTCGGCTTCAATCCAACTAGGTTTGATAATTCTTTGTTCATCAGAAAAGACAGTACCAGTACCATATATATTCTAGCCAATGTGGACGATTTTATTATAACAAGAAACAATGTTGAGCAGATAGATCGGTTAATAAAATACTTGAATGATCACTTCAAGTTAAAAGAACTGGGTGATCTAAATTTCTTCCTAGGTATACAAGTGAAAAAGACTGAAGATGGTGGGCTTCATCTTAGTCAAACTAATTATATTCAAACTGTATCGAAGAGAGCTGGAATGGACAAAGCAAAAGCATCTATCACACCCATGACTACAAACTTATAGCTATCCAATAATTCTGGTGATTCAATAGATAACCCACATCTCTATCGAAGTATAGTTGGAGCCTTGCAGTATATTACAATTAGAAGACCTGAAATTTCATTTAGTGTGAACAAGGTTTGTCAATTTATGTCTAATCCATTGAGTGAACATTGGAAAACAGTTGAAAGGGTACTCAGATACTTGGCATGGACAATAGACTATGGACTAAAGCTATACTTCAGTGATACATTAAAAGTTAGTGCATTTGCTGATGCGGATTAGGCTGCAGACAGAGATGATAGAAGATCTGTTAGTGGCTATTGTGTATATTTTGGTAAGAATTTAGTATCTTGGTGTTCAAAGAAACAAACTACGGTATCAAGATCATGTATTGAAGCTGAGTATCGTAGTGTTGCTGCTGTGGTGTCAAAAATCATGTGGCTTAAGTCCTTGCTGTCTGAGGTAATTGGCAATACAACAGGGTCTTCAACAGTGTGGTGTGATAACTCAAGTGCAGTTCTACTAGCAGCTAATCCAATACTCCACTCAAGAACCAAGCATATAGAATTAGATCTTTATTTTGTGAGAGAGCAAGTTGCTAAGGGTAACATCTGTCTTAATCATATTCCAGCATTATAACAGAGGGCATATATCTTAACCAAATCTCTTTCATCCACTCACTTTATGAAATTAAGACAAGAACTAAATGTTGAAGAAGCCTCATATTTGACAAGTAAAGAAAGGAAGAAAGCAACAGGGAAGAGAGTTTGAATTGAGGGAGAGTGTTAGTGAAGTTAGTTTTATATGCTCACTGTTACAGGCTATGTGTATTTTGCAATGTGATGTGCACGTACATACTTACATCTCCTGTGTATATAAATATACTCTGTAACCTTCTTATTTTTGATCTTTTAATGATGACTGAATCATTTTCGTTTCTTCTTTATACATGTTACCTGTTTCTTCACAGATGATGGAAACTGATAATGTCCAAACTGTGGGTGTGGCATTTGTTGTTGAGAACTTCCATTATGTTGAAAAGATGATTGTTGTTGTAACGACCCGCTATTTTGGACTATTCGCATCCGCACATGTCGGGCTTGAATAATTCAAAGTACCGAATTGTTAATTTTAAATTTGGCAAAATTGAGATATACAGTAAATAAATAATCACAGAATCACAGACACAGAGTAATAATATGCAGCGGAAGTAAAAGAAATAGTAGTTCATGAAGCTACTATATAAATATATAAGATACATCAGAGTTTACAACAGAAGAGAAATACGACACATCAAGTACAAATCAGAATACATCACTGGAATCATCGAATACTGAAAGCAGAATAGATGGCTGGATCTTCAAGCAAAGCTCCAACTCCAAAGGCGAGCCTCTAATACTGGTACACTCAGTCTGACCCAAGCGTAAAAAAAAACACAAAACACTCGAGTCAGGATTAATATTCTCATATCAATAAATCCAACTCAAGTGAAATAGCAATCGAAATACAAGTAACTCAAAGGATGTTGGAATCACCATCCTCTAAGGATCCGTTAAACTATCTACTATGTAGTAGTGTACGCTAAATAGATAATGTCTATCAGTAATATAAAGTATCAAAATAGTGTTAAGGCGTTACCATTATCCCCCTTAACACATTTTTACATAAGCATCATAGTCTATACAGCACTGTAAACTCCACCGTAAACTGGTGGGATATCAGGGAGTACTCCATAGGTATAACACAAAACAAATTCATAGTGATCGCGTATATAGGGATACAAGTATGACAAGGCACATGAGGCAATACCCAAGGTAGTGAAACTACCGTTCGCCTGATACGGACTGGTGAGAACGCATCGCCGCAGCGATCGCAACACCGCGAAACAACACTCCTAAAAAGTACGAGGGTGCACCAATCGATAACAAGTAATGAGTAGTAGTTACGAAGAAGTGTGTTCGCACGGGGTGGCTAACCCCATTTGGCCCGACACGGCTCCTGATTTTAGTCATTTCCAATTTGACACAAGTGTCAAGGCTATCCATTATCGTTCTCTTTCTTCAGTCATCACGTACAACATTCCAACCACTTCATTCTGGACCATCACTCCGCGTATAGTTATTAAAGTGGTTTTCGGTTTAGATAGAGAGTATATCCATAACCGATTCCAGTCTCTTTAATAACTTTCGTAATTATTACACCGATTGGTCGTTTAATAACTTTCAAAACCAAATCAATTTCAAAACCAAATCAATTTCAATTTCAAGCGGATATCCGCGTAATTTCGTTTAATCACTACGAATTTGTTTTGTGTTATACCTATGGAGTACTCCCTGATATCCCACCAGTTTACGGTGGAGTTTACAGTGCTGTATAGACTATGATGCTTATGTAAAAATGTGTTAAGGGGGATAATGGTAACGCCTTAACACTATTTTGATACTTTATATTACTGATAGACATTATCTATTTAGCGTACACTACTACATAGTAGATAGTTTAACGGATCCTTAGAGGATGGTGATTCCAACATCCTTTGAGTTACTTGTATTTCGATTGCTATTTCACTTGAGTTGGATTTATTGATATGAGAATATTAATCCTGACTCGAGTGTTTTGTGTTTTTTTTTACGCTTGGGTCAGACTGAGTGTACCAGTATTAGAGGCTCACCTTTGGAGTTGGAGCTTTGCTTGAAGATCCAGCCATCTATTCTGCTTTCAGTATTCGATGATTCCAGTGATGTATTCTGATTTGTACTTGATGTGTCGTATTTCTCTTCTGTTGTAAACTCTGATGTATCTTATATATTTATATAGTAGCTTCATGAACTACTATTTCTTTTACTTCCGCTGCATATTATTACTCTGTGTCTGTGATTCTGTGATTATTTATTTACTGTATATCTCAATTTTGCCAAATTTAAAATTAACAATTCGGTACTTTGAATTATTCAAGCCCGACATGTGCGGATGCGAATAGTCCAAAATAGCGGGTCGTTACAGTTGTTGTAGCAATGTTTGATGTTGAACACTAGATAATTGATGAACGTTTGGCTGATTTTGAATAGGTGATTATTGGGATTGATGTTCTGACGATGAACGGTGCTGAGACGGTGATTGTTCCGACATGAAATTTGATGATTGTCGCTGTGAAGACAGAAGCATAAGCTTTAACTCTTATATCTCCTTACTTGGCTTTTTTACACATGTTTTTTAGTTCTAAACATGTGGACTCCAAAGGCTGAGTCTGTTGTACCCAAGGCACCATGCTCAATGTCACTAAGTCTCCATAACTGCGAACTCTGTTACAAGTCACAAACCCTATCGTTGCTACACATGCAGCCTCAGTTCAGGTGTCTCTTCACCATGGACAGCTACTAGTTGAGTTAATTCATAAGATATTTTGGTCTCTGTTATTTTCAAATGAATGTCGTTCAGTCTAATTTACTATAAACTAAAATTAAAGCATTATCCTGAAAAACTATGTACTGAATATCATTTAGTAGATAGCAAAATTGATGTTGAATTTTTATACGAATATCATTTAAAATATAGTAATTTTTGCTACAGGGTAAGTTTCTGAAGATTTGGTAGTGAAAGATAAAGTTCAATTTTGTATATGAATATCTTTTAGCATATATTGTTTTACATAAATCGAAAAAGTTTATATATTTTATATATGAATAAATTCAAATGATAAATTAAATTACCGCAACTTGCTTTGATGCTACATCCACCCAACTTCTGTCTTTGTCTTTTCTTCTATGAAGTAACTCATATGCTTCAATAGGATCTAGTTCATAGCTATGCTTGTCCTTTTATTATGACAACAAAAAGACAATAATCAATTTGAGTATGTTTGATCGATGGAATTATTTTTTACCTTTTTCTTCTTCATAAGGCTATGTATGTCCTTCTTTGTCCTTTTTTTGTTTCTCCACAATTAATTCATATACTAGTGCGAACCCGTGCTTCGCATACGGACCGCACTCAACCTCTTATCATCATAACATGTTTAAATGATTTATATGGTTCATTGATTAAGAAATAGTGATCTTTTTTTTATCAATTTTCAAATAAGTTTGCATTTTGTCTAAAACTTGTGTATAAATCTTTGAAAACAGTAATGCAGATAGTACTGGTGCTTGATAAACAATTGCAAAATATCAAGCAAAAATGATTTCAAAGATAAAATTTCCACACAATACACATATAAATTTATTGTGTACATCAGCTGTTGCTCCATGCATCAGCTGTATTATATGTAACTTCATTTGGTGAGATACCTTTATCAATCATTTCCTTTAATACTTGATGTCGTTGATTCCATTTGCTGCTTCGGTAATAACTATCTATAAGAGTAGTGCAGGTAACAACATTTGGTTTACACTTGACCATTGATCCAAAAAGGCCAAAACAACGTTGACATGATTTATGAGAACGCAAGTGTTGATGATGATCCCATGACTGACTGTGTCTAGGAACAAATTATGCAGCATCATATTGTTGTAGAATGATAAGTTTAGAGGATAAAGAGATTTATTTCTGTTTTGAACGATTCTTGTGAAAAATATGCTAAATCTAAAGCATACATATCTTATGTCTGAAGTGTTGAAACTAACAACCATTATTCAACAATATTTATTTTAATGTGAAGAACATCATTGTATTTCTTTTACAGTCAAAGCAAATTCAATATAATAAGAAGCATATAATTGTATTTAATGCTTTTGAACTTTATGGTTCCATTTCTAATTTCATCTAACATTGTTGTTGTATTTTAGTAATGTTGGATTTCACCAGACTTGACTGCAATTTGTGAAAGTAGAATCAGAGGCTGGAAATTTTCAAAACAATCAACGGTGTAGATTAGTTAAAAGAAATAAAGTCAAACAGATTTAGTAACTTTAATAATATGAATAATCTGAAAACTATGAATTTAAAAAATTTATTTTAGCTATCAACAATGGATATCATTGGAAAGCATATTAAATTTGAGATTTAATAGTGAAATCGATTCTTAAATCCAATTAATGTAGAAAAAATTATCACATTTCAAAGTCTGAAATAGAAAGAAATTAAAAACGTGACTGTTCATTTTCCAAAATTTGAAGGAGGCTTGTGTGCTCTTGAAATCTAACTTAATAATAATATTGTAGTATAGATTTATTTGCCTGTGTAGCCGGAATGTTAAGATGTTGGATTTCCACTGCATCGTATTATGATATAAGCATATTAACTGTCCCACAAAAGGCAAATGCCAGACTAGAGTTTAATTTCATAATACTACTTTTTTCAAGCATGAGTTGCCTGCTAATTTCAGATTTATTGTTTTTTATGTTCTTTATTACAATAGTTGAAAGATAAATTTCAAACATTATCGGTCAATGTTACTACAAATAGTAAAATATAAAATATACAATTGACTCAACTAGTCCATTGAATCTTTCGTTAAAATAAAAACCACTGTTAATGATTCAAAAATTGTAATATGCAGAAAGTTCAAAAAAAATGCTTTATAATGGAAAACAAAAATATCACTAAAACACGTTATTATTATTAACACACTTATAATAAGCCAAACTTTAAACAAACAAACTAGCGAACCACTCTTATAGCTTAGTTGCAGAAGACCTGCAACATTTTAATTGGTTTTTTGAGTTGCTAATGTACTAATCCATAGATTTGATAACTTACATAAGGCTTCTCCCTTCTGCTCAATGGGACCATGGATATATAAACACTGAATATGGTTAGGCTTTTGAATGCAGCAAATTTGTTACAGAATGGACATGTATGAATATAAAATTCCAGCCGAAATAATGCGACAGTGACAAATACTAAGTTCAATTATAAGAGGAGCATGTGCTTGTGTAAAATGATTGGTACTAAGTTTGATATTCTAGTAGTAGTAAATTTTTTTGTTTCCGATTTAAAGTTGTCCAGGTATTTGTTATTAGTATGTATGTCAACTTCTCTCGGGTCTCAAAAGTTGCTAAGTCTGATACATGTGCAGAGCCGGTAGTTCCGTGAATACAACAATGCCTAATAAACTCGGCTGTATATCAAAATACAACATTGTACTTCCACAATCAATCCCTAACATATCAATATTGTTGCATGAAAATAAAAATTCATATAGTTGTATAAATGTCGATCAGTTTCAGCATATTCGTGTATTGTGTATTAATTGATGGTTAGTTCGACTATTCATCTATTAGTAGCTAAGAGTTATTCGATCAAGGACAGCATGCTCTAATAACCAAAAAAAAGGTTTAGTGAGATACCGAACATGTCGCAAAAATAGAAGTATGGGAACTTACGAATTAGCTATGTGACATGCAAAGGTCATTGACCCACCCATGTGACTCGTCTTCAGCTTCTTATGATTCCCAATATTTCTTTCAAATTTAATCTACCAA
The DNA here is from genome assembly GCA_030765085.1 of Allium cepa. Lineage (NCBI taxonomy): Eukaryota > Viridiplantae > Streptophyta > Magnoliopsida > Asparagales > Amaryllidaceae > Allium > Allium cepa. The sequence continues at coordinate 815,522,727 of CM060940.1, read as the reverse complement.
AAATATAAATTCAAATTTTGATTGATAATGTAAAGGAAATTTTGGGAATTTTCAAAATAGTTTTGGGTTTGGGTTTGCTTTTGAAGAGGGAAGAATGGAAGAAGAAGAGTGGGTAAATAGTCTGACATATAGAGAATTAGGAGAATGTATTGATTTATATATAAATTTCTCTAAGGAAGGCTGAACCCTTTGGGCACCCAAAGCTTTACTTTGATGTGAGGAAGGAAGTTATGCATCCCAATCACACGCGTGCGTGGCCGCCGCCATCCGTCCTACCGACCGGTCAGGATTCGGGTCTAAAATAACGAATTAATTTTTGTTAACAGGTCGGATCCAGAATTTGAATTTGAACAGATATTTTTGGCCTGTTATTTAAATGAAGAGACGCAACCATTTAGTAATAGTTTTAAAGCGTTGCGAAAGGCACGACCGTTTGTAATGATTTCAGACTGTTGGAAAGGATGCGATGCTTGACGAATGGACATTTCCTCACTACTATAAATAGTGACGTCCAGGAACCATCATAAAAACATCAATCTCTTTTCTTGAAACCTCCTTCTTCTTCATTTAGATCTGCGACATCCAGAAAGTGTTGCAGAACACTGCCTTACCACCACAGTTTACGACGCATGTAAAGTGTTGCAAATGCAGAAACGTTGCAGATCGTTTTTCTTCTTCTTCTTTATTCTATTCTCTAGTAAATTGCATCATCATAAATTAATTTTGAGTGCTCTTGGTCGGATCAAAATCATATAGGTTTTGAATCCGATTAAGCTGTTTCAAGGCTTCATTAAATTTTGAAGTAGACAGTTCAATAACCCGTTTGTACCTGTTGGGTTGAACTATTGTCTAAAAGAATCTACACAGTAGATCCTTGAAGTCAGAAGTACAGCAGTTGTAATATTCATCTTTCTCGAATCATCGATACAAATATCCAACAATTTTTAGACAATATCTTCGACGATGGATGATTCGAGTTCAATCAATCTCAATGCTCTTCAAGTTATGAATCAGCATTTAACACGATTGGAGCGGTTTGATGGTGAAAACTTCACTCGTTGGCAAGAGACGATGAAATTCTTTTGATCACCACCAAATTGTTCTATATTCTTGAAGATAACTTGGAGGAAATACTAGAGTAAACTGATAAAGATACAGATGAATTGAAAGCAAAACATGCAAAGTGCAAAGATGATGATTTTTATGTAGAGGGCACATTCTAAATGCATTGTCTACTCCTGTCTACAATTCACATAGGACTTTGGAAACTGCAAAGACACTTTGGGCTACACTAGAAAGAAAATATCGCATATCCGAGGAAAGTAACAAAAAAATTCCTTATTTGCAATTTTATTGATTTCAAAGTGGATGCCAATAAGTCCATAATTGGACAAGTAAGCGAAATTCTACTGTTAGTGAATCAACTTAAGGATGCTGGAATAAATCTCCATGAATCTTTTTTTGTTGGAGTTATAATTTCAAGACTTCCTAATTCTTGGAATGATTATGAGAAAGAATTAAAATATGCGGAAACATATTATAATTTAGATGGTTTATAGCATCATCTTCGTATTGAAGAGGACTCTCGTAAATGCAAACTAGATGATAATCCGCAAACCGAGTCTCATTCTAAGGTAAATAATGTTCAAATCACTGACAAGCTGAAGCCTAAGAATGAGATACAGTTTAAGTAGAAAAATTCCATTAACAAAAAGAAAGGTGCTTGTTACTACTTTAACAAGCCCGACCACTATGCCCGTGACTGCTGTCAATGGAAGAAACAACAAAAGGTAAATGTGGTCGAAGACTCGCTCGTGGCTGTAGTGCAAGAGGCTAACTCTGTTAGCGAAATTGATAATGATTGGTGGTTTGATACTAGAGCAACCATTCATATTTGCGAAAACCGTAATCTGTTTAAGACTTACGAAGAAAATAATGGAGAAGCCGACAAGGTTACTGGAGCAAATAAGGTTCCAAGCAAAGTTTTGGAAAAAGGCATTATAGAACTCACATTTACTTCTGGAAAAGTTCTTACATTAGTTAATGTATTTTATATACCTGATATGTGTAAGAATTTGGTCTCTGGATACCTTCTTAACAAAGGAGGATTCAAGATGATGTATGAGTCTGATAAGTTAGTGTTGTCCAAGAACGGCAATTCATTAGACATGGATACTCTTGTAACGGCATGGTTAAGTTGAATCTAATAAAGAAATCTTCTATTTATATTGTTGATTCTATTAGTTTATGGCATGGTGGGCTACGACCTGTTAATTATAATTCCCTTAAAAATATGCATAAACTAGAATTAATTTCTATTTGTGATTTCGATACTCTCTAAATGTGAAATATGTGTTAAGCAAAAATACATTGAAAATCTTTAAAATCCGTAGAAAGGAAAACTGGCTTGCTTGATTTAGTATATAGTGATGTGGGTGACTTAAAAAATCATATCACCTATGGTGGTAACCAATACTATATAACATTTATTGATGATTATACTAGATATGCATATGTGTATCTATGAAAACTAAAGATGAGGCCTTTGGTAAATTTAAAATTTACAGAGCAGAGGTCGAAACACAATTAGAAGTTAAAATAAAAGTATTACATTTAGATCAAGGTGGCAAATATTTCACAAATGAATTCACCTTATTTTGTAAACAACAAGGTTTAGTTCACCAATGCACTGTCCCATATACGCCACAACAAAATTATGTTGCTGAAAGGAAAAATAGAACTTTAGTAGAAATTGTTAATGTCATGCTCATAAGTTCAAACTTACCTTATAACCTATGGGGTGATGCTATGTTATTTGCATGATATATCCTAAATAGAGTACCACTTAAAAAGAATAATATTTCCCCTTATGAATTGTGGTTTAATAGGAAACCTAATCTTACAAGACATAAAGTTTGGGGTTGTTTAGCATATGTTAGAAACCAGACCCTAAACGACCAAAGTTAGGAAATTGGGCATTTAAATGCGTTTTCATAGGATATTCACTTAATAGTATAACTTATAGATTCCTAATTCTTGATACATTAGAAGTTATAGAATCCGTAGATGTAGAATTCTTTGAAAATCAAACTGTTGAGATTCCATTGAGATCATATAGTCCAGAACCTAATACGATTGATGATATCAATGACGATGACTATGCTCCTGCTCAAACAGCAAGGAAGTAATAGTACCAGATAATAGTACTGAACAAAGGAGAAGTAAAAATCAAGAATAGAGAAGGAATATTGTCCTAACTTCATTACATATCTTATAGAGGGTAGAAAGGACAAAGTTCTTAATGTGACTAGATATGTCATGAACGTCGATGATGACCCCAAAACTTATTCTGAGGCTATGAGTTCCAAAGATTCAATATTCGGGAAAGAAGCTATTAATGATGAAATGAATTCCATATTGTTAAAGAAAACTTGGGTTTTAATTGATTTACCTCCTGGTGCTAAACCTATAGGATGTAAATGAATATTTAAGAAAAAGTTGAATACAAATGGATTCATTAATAAGTTTAAAGCCAGATTAGTTGCTAAAAGATATAAGCAAAGATATGGAGTAGATTATTTTGATACATATGTTTCAGTTGCTCGCATATCTTTTATACACTGTTTAATAGCACTTGCATCAATTCATAAATTTTTCATACATCAAATGTATGTAAAGACTGCGTTTCTAAATGGAGATTTAGAAGAAGAGATGTATATGAAACAACCTGAAGGTTTCAAAACCCCAGGCAAAGAAAAGAAAGTTTGCAAATTAGTAAAGTCTCTTTATGACCTGAAGCAAGCTCCCATGCAATGGAATGAGAGATTTGATAAAATAACATTGTCATATGGATTTATTGTTAATGATGCTGATAAATGTATTTATAGAAAATCAGACAACAACGATTATGTTATAATATGTTTATACGTTGATGACATGCTAATATTTGGTTCCAATATATCCTGTGTGAATGAAACTAAGAAGTTTCTATCTTCTAAATTTAATATGAAAGATCTAGGAGAAGATGACGTAATTCTGGGAATTAAAATTATTCGGAAAGAGAGGAAGTTATTCCAAACACAATCTCATTACATTGAAAAGTTCCTCCGAAAATATAGTCATAGAATGATAAACCAGCACCTACTCCTTTAGATCCTAGTATTAAATTACAAAAGAATGTTGGACGTACCGTTTCTCAACTTGAGTATTCCAGTATTATCGAGAGTCTTGTGTATGCTATGCATTACACTAGACCAGACATAGCACATGTTATAAGCATGTTATGCCGATTTACGAGTAATTCAGGTTTCGAACATTGGAAAGCTATTTCCAGTGTTTTAGCTTATTTGAAAGGATCCGTTACCTATGGTTTATCTTATAAAGGATATCCTGTTGTAATAGAAGGATATAGTGATGCAACTTGAAACAACGTAGAATCAAAATTCAAGTCTACAACTGGGTGGATCTTTACATTAGGAGGTGCTGCTGTGTATTGGGTTTCCAAGAAACAGACCTGTATATCCGACTCAACAATGTTGTCAGAGTTGATTGCATTAGCAGATGCTAGTAAGGAAGTGGAATGACTTAGGAATTTATTAAGAGAAATCTCATTATGGAAGAAGCCATCTCCAGCAGTCTTGATTAACTATGATAATCAGGCTACAATTTATAATGTCTCTAATTAGACATATAATGGGAGTCTAGACATGTGAGTCTAAGACATCAAATGATAAGACAGTTACACAAAAGTGGAGTAATAACTGTTGATTACATAGAAACAAAGAAAAATATGGCCGATCTACTCACAAAGAGTCTTCCAAAGGCAATGGTTTCTATAAAATCAAAGGAAATGGGACTAAGGCCTGTGAATGAAGGTTGATCATCCTTAACAGAAACCCAACTTATGTTTTGAAAAGGATAGACAAAGTTCAATGGTACCAACAAGTTAAGAGAATGATTATGGAACACTAAATCAATAATCTCATAATATTTAGTGTTGGATTTTGCAAGAACAAATGATGGATAATATATCCTTAATAAGTCTAGTTACCTTAAAAAGGTGTATCGCAGACTTAAGAGACTTACCTATATGAGTATGTAAATCGGGCCATTTCCTAAGAAAGTAAGACCACTTTCTGAAGTAGGCTCATGAACTCAGGATTTAAGCACATGACCATTAATGTGCTGAGCATACAGAACACTCTATATACGAAAATCAGTACATGTGACTATTCTGGTAATATCACTAGGGGTACTTGGTTCAAGATACGTTTACCATGGACCTAGATAGAACTTTGAATGATTTACACTAAGTAAAGGTTCAAATCCAAAAGATACCTATCATTTATTTATTGGTTTCCACGATGATGCAAAACTTGATGTTGGAACTACATTGGCTTGATCCCGCTTTGGTATGTAGGTAGTCACTCTAGTGATGCAGCCGTCTATTTTATTTATTTTACTTATTTTGAAAATGGGGGAAATTTTTGAAAATTTTCAAAATAGTTTTGGGTTTGGATTTGTTTTTGAAGAGGGAAGAAGTGGAAGAAGAAGGAAGAAGAGGCGGTGAATAGTCCAACATCTAGAAAATTAGGAGAATGTATTGATTTATATATGCATTTCTCTAAGGAAGGTTGGGCCCTTTGGGCACCCAAAGCTTTGCTTTGATTTGAGGAGGGAAGTTATGCATCATCATAACACGCGCATGCCGCCGCCGCCGCCGTCCGATCGACCGAATCGGACCGGGTTCGGGTCTAATATGACGAATTAATTTTTATTAACAGGCGAGATCCAGAGTTTGAACGGATATTTTTGGCGGGTTATTTAAATAAAGAGACGCGACCGTTTAGTAATAGTTTTAAATCGTTGCGAAAAGGCGCGACCGTTTGTAACGGTTTCGGACTGTTGGAAAGGATGCTACGCTTGACGAATGGACACTTCCTCACTACTATAAATAGTGACGTCCAGGAACCATCACAAAAACAGCAATCTCTTTTCTTGAAACTTCCTTCTTCTTTATCTAGATCTGCGACGCCCAGAAAGTGTTGCAGAACACTGCCTTACCACCATAGTTTGCGGCGCCTATAAGGTGTGCAAACGTAGAAACATTGCGGATCGTTTTTCTTCTTCTTCTTCTTTATTTATTCTCTACTAAATTGCATCATCAGAAATAAAATTTGCGTGTTCTTGGTCGGATCAAAATTGTATAAGTTTTGAATCCGATTACACTGTTTCAAGGCTTTATTGAATCCTGAAGTCAATAGTTCAATAACCTGTTTGTACCTGTTGGGTTGAACTAGTCTAAAAGAATTTACACGGTAGATCCTTGAAGTCAGAAGTACAGCAGTTATAATATTCGTCTTTCTCGAATCATCGACACAAATATCCAACAGGAAATAATAAAGAAATAACAAAATATACAAGATAATGAAGAAAGAACAATAAAAAATGTTTTGCACAATTTGCCCCTTGCACCATCGATCAAATCTAACATGTAATATAATTTATTATTTATTACTGAATTTCAAAACTAAACTTTCAAAGCACCGACAATACATAAGGCACTACAAAAACTCCAAAAGTGCCAAAGTGCTCAAGTTTTGAAATGCTGAAAAAGAGTGCGAGCACTTTGTGCATCATTATTAAGAAGAAGAAAATTTCAGTATCTGGCCCAATATGGAGCCCAAATATATTTCGAAGTCCAACAGCAGGCAATAAAGGTGTTTATTCATCTCGGATTTAATATCAAACAGTAAAAACATTGTTCTTCCAATTGACTAAAATCAATTTTATGGATTGTTATGCTTGTTATGTAAAGTAAGCTTTTGTTTATAGTATTATAATTGCTAATTCTATGCCAACTAATTTTTTGGTATATTTGGATATAAGATGAAGTTCCATATATGCAATAAGCTACATGAAGAATTAGTTTCCAACCATCAAATCCATAGTTCCTAGTAAATAATCATGAATTAACTTATTAACCTCAGGCCTTGGTGACACTTTGGGAAACTTGAGGAATTGGTTCGATTGTGTTGTTCAAGTTTCAGCTGGCCTATGATATAGTTAACTCATTTGGTAATTAATACATAAGCATGTATTTTATGCTTCAAGTTTATGGCAGTTCATGGACTGTTGGAATAAAATCATATGTTTATTTAATGTGGTTGCAATTAAGGTTTACAATATTCAGTTTCGGTACTGGTTTTGATATTTATGTTCATTCTTCAACCTATTACATGTGACAACTTTTTCTAAAGTATTGGTGCTATGTTATTACTTAAGGATGCTCAAAATCTCAATATCATGAATTTATGAAGCACCAAACGACTACTTAAAATATTTTGAAACAATAATGATCCACCAAATAGCAGTGCAGATATCAATTTATATATCTCAGTTATCCTATACTTACTGCTTATCCATTTTGATATCAATTTTGAAATCCAAGTAATGATCAACCAAACAGCAGTGCAGATATCAATTTTGGTACCTTACAGCCAGCAAAGAGTAGATCTATTGTAAAATAATGGGTTTACAGCAGCTTAGCATATTATATATATATATATATATATATATATATATATATATATATATATATATATATATATATATATATATGATGAAGCCAGTAGAAACTTTGCATATCCGCTAAAACTAAGAACAAAGAAAGGAAAAGTTAATAACTAAAATGTTTACTTGTTTTGGAGGTACCATGCGTAAATAAGCAGAAATGTAGTAGTCCTTGTTAGTTTCAATAAATTATGCATTTACCATTCAGTATACTGCAGTTAAAGATGCAGCTGCTAACAAATATGGATCCTCGAAATTTGGATTATGATGCATTGATTTCTAGTCGTCCAAATCATTATCTGCATGTGTTAGCTCTGATACCTTATGCAATTAAACATAGAATACACACACAGAGACACACACATATACATACATATATACACATTCCTTTTTCTTTTTCTCTCTGAAAAAATATATAAATAAAATAAATATATGGGTAAAATGAGAGCTATTAAGTTCAAGCTATACATGGATTAGCAAGATTGCGTATATCATTGGTTTTGATTCATTGCGACAAGTTCTTGAAGATTCTATAAAAGAAACCAATAGCAGTACAAATGTAGAACCGATTCAAATTTCAGATAACATAGCAAACCACTTCTATTCCAAAAGCTCAGTTGGATAGAGGTGGAATCTTACTGAAAGCTGGATGGGTTATGCATGAGTTCCTTCTAAAAAAATCTTATTTGGATGTTCTAACTGAAACTTTTGACATTTTCGTTGTTTTGTTCCAAGGTATAAAAAGACACGATCGGTAAATAACAAATACCATTATATATATGCTAGGGCAAAAAGAATTCAAAATTTAACTACATGCCCATTACCAAAAATTGTTTTGATTACATAACTCGATTCAATATTCAATACAGTATCAATTAGAAAACTATTATTTACAAAACCAAGTAGACTACAATGTTCAATTCAAATAAATCTAAAGTCAAATATTAATTTTTTATACAAAATAAAGGTTACTATTTGTTTTCTACAAATAGTTCAAAGCAGAACACTTCTTGCATTTTCTTTAAGCGAAGTCTTCAATTAAGTTGTTGTAGTCAAATTTTTTGGCATAGCATATAAACTATTCTATAACTAATTGTTTTATCAGTAAAATCATTATTTTCGGGAACAACTAATACTGAGAGTTCATGGAGTGAAACCCTAAGGAGAACAGCAGCGAGCCTTTCCTTGTTTGATCTCACCAATTCTAGCCTAACTGGCCTCTGTCGCCCGTCTCCCACCATCGCCCCTACCCTATTCTCCTCGTGCCGCCCTTTTCCCAGCCACCAATATGTCTTCTTCCAATCCTATCAATCGCTGGGCTTCCCCCCTCCTGATCCGCCTCCTCACCTCCTAGGCCCTCCAACAGGATTCCCTCCGTTATCTCCTCCTGGTTCCACTGTTGAAAATGATGATGGTTTCATTCTGGTTCAATCTTGTAAGTGGAAACGATAATCAAAGATTATGCATCAACCTCGATCAATTAATCCCATCCCCCATGATTTACAGAATAAGAATTTAAGATCACCCTCTCATCAAAATGTACATCAAAACTATGTTCACGCCAATAATAATATTGATTGCCCCAATCAATTTAACAACAGATCTGCTGCCAATAAATGAAACTTTTCCACTAAGTCTAGCCGGGCATGGAATGAGGTTATCAAGGGTAGTAATATTCCAGTCTCTATTCCGTTAAATTTCTATCATCCACGTGAACTTGATTATATGCAATGTGCTAAAATGTATGTTGAGGTTGCTTAGGATGCTAGAAAACAATGGAATAATGCTATTGTGGTCTATATGGTTGGTCCTAAGACATATTACCCTAAGGAAAATGGATTTTATGTGTTAAATTTAACAAAAAGTAAGATTGTGATGAAATATTGGAAGGATGTCTCTGCTTTTACAATAAAATGTCGATGATGATGAAGAGGTGGTCTCTTGGAATGCAGCTCAACAAAGAACTTCTTCACTCTATTCTGATTTGGATTCGTTTTCCCAACTTGCCTCTTGATTATTATATGGAAGAGGGGATTAGTCGTCTTGCCTCAGCGCTTGGAACCCCATCAAACGTGATAAATTCACATAAGGTATTATAAAAATTGCATATGCTAGAGTATTAGTTGAAATTAATAACTCTTTTAAGTTTTTGAATAAAGTCCCTATACTATCTAAGAAGGATGAAATCATTTGGCAAGAAGTAATGTACGAATGGAAACCATCTATTTGCTCAAGCTTTGGACATTCTGAAAATCGTTGTCAATTTAACAAAGTCTAGATGCCTAAAGCAACTCCTTGGAAACTAACGACGGACAATACTGATACGAATATTGATGCCAATATTGATAATAATCTAGTGAACAATTCAAATAGCATAGATGATTAACAGAACTTAGCCAGTCCAGAACATGAAGGTATAACAATAGAACAAAAGATGGCATAAACAATATTTTAAAAGAAAATACAACTTATAAGTCCCAAAATGTCCAGTCGAATATCCTAAGTTTGACTATTAATACAAATTTGAAACAGAATTTTATGCCTAAAGAAACTGATATGGAAATAAAACCATCAAGTAACTGTATAAAGGAAGATAACAACGATTTCACTAAGATGTCTGATGTGCCACCAGATCCATCCTTGAGCTCTATAATTGCTGAACGGAATAGTGAATCTTTGTATATCTCTAGAACAAGATCAACTCATAAAACTAGGACAAAGGAAGTTCCTTTCGAATTTAAAGTCACTCCTACATTTGATGTTATTGAGAACCCTGCATGGGCTAGTTTAGTTAATCAGTTGAAAGGTAAAAATAAAAAGACAAGAAAAGCTAAGACATCGGGGATAGCTACTTCCCTTAGAGGCAGTAGCAATCCTGAAAATACCCTATAGGTGGAGTTCCTTATTTGGAACATCAGGGTATAAATGCTCCCGCTAAACAGTTGGAAATGTTGCAAATTTTGAATAGTAATAGATTTTCCTTTCTTCGCATCCTTGAAAATAAATTAAATCTAAATAACACTGATAGATTTATGAGCAAAATCAATAAAAATTGGAAATATTCTCATAATATAACTATTGGTCAGAAAAGTCGAATCTTAATCATATAGGACCCTACTCAATGGTCAAATATCATTTTACACTCTAATAACCAATATGTTTCTTGCATATTACATAGTGTAAATGGTATTAGTATTTTGTGCACCATGGTCTATGCGTTAAAAGGAGTGAAGCGTACAGATTTATGGAAGAATATATAGAGCAGTCTAAAAGTGTTAATCTCCCATGAATTGTAGCAGGCGATTTCCATGCTATTTTATCATCTAATGATAAAATGAATAATGGTCCCTTTAATTCGATAGGTGAACAAGATTTTATAGACTGCATTTCCTCTTCTAAACTGATGCAGCCAGATTTCACGGGTAACTATTTTGCTTGGAGAGGAGGTCAAAGTCTCTCTATTCACAGTAAGATTGACCGTGTTTTTGTTAACACTTTATGGTTGGATAAATTTTATCACTTTGGAATTAATTTTGGTAGTCACTCTTTGAGTGATCATTCTCCTATCATTCTCCAACTTATGTTACATAATAAAAAGAGGATTGGAGTACCTTTGAGGTATAACAATTCTTGGAACCTTCAAGTGGGATGCCATTCTTTCCTTTATGATGCACTAATGCAAGAGTTAAAGGGAAACCCTCTTCATATGCTCTTATGCTAACTGAAATCATTTAAAATATGCATTGAAGAAATGGGCAAGAAATGAAAGTAACATATATACAGTGGTTGCTAAATTAAAAGATGAGACCAATGAGATTTATAAATAGCTAGTTCAAAACCCTTTGAATGACAGTTTAATAGAGCAGTACATTTCGAATTCTGAGCAGATTCATTCTATCATGAGGAAAATTGCAGTTGAAAATGAGCAAAGAATGGAAATAAATTGACTAATTAAAGGGGATAAATCAACTGAATTCTTTTTCAGCAAAATTAATGTTCTTAATCCTAGACGAAGGAGTAATTTCATTTTTAATGATAATGGTTCATGGTCATCAGCATCGGAACAACTTGCGCATGAAGCTATTAACTACTTTTCTAAACTGTTAATTTCATCTCAGGCTACGTACCAATTTCTAAGCATAACATGCAAGAACATCCTATCTGTCAATGCTAGAAACAATCTATGTAAACCATTTCAGCTAGAGGATATTAAAGCAGCTACCTTTAGATTAATGATAACAGCTCCCGTGGACCAGATGGTATTAATTCAAAATTTTACAAAGTCCATCGCGATCAAATTAAATATGATATCATGAATGGCATTCTCCAATCTGGAAAAATTATCAAAGAAATCAATCATACATTTATCTGTCTAATTCCAAAAAAACTTGATGCGGTTGATATGACTAATTTTAGACCGATTTCTCTATGCAATGTCTCACATAAAATTTTAGCCAACCTTCTCCGTAATCAGATGAAAGATTATATGAATGATCTTATTTCATATAATCAGAATGCTTTCATTCATGGTAGATTAATTATTAAGAATCCCCCGCTAGCCTATGAAATGGTCAGAGGATTCAACGGGAAAAGTTCTAACAACCTATGCCAGAAAATTGATCTTCATAAAGCCTATGATAAAATAAGTAGGTAGTTTATTCATCAAATGATGATTTTTATTGGTTTTCCACTGTTATTTGCTGATCTCATATATGAGTGTATTTCTACTCCTTCGTTTTTGGTATTAATTGATGGTTGCCCCTTTGGATTCATTGATAGCTCGAGAGGATTAAGACAAAGGGATCCTCTCTCGCCATATTTATTTTCTGTTGCTACGGAATTTCTTACAATTAATCTTGATATGGAATATTTGAAAGGATCTGAAGAATTTAGCTGATCTTGACTTAAATGCAAACAAACCTACTTTGTTATTTAGTAAAGGAGCAAACAAAAAGCAACAAATTGTTGACATTCTAAAAATCAAGATTGGAAACCTACCAATTATGTACTTGGGCATGCCATTATCTAACAACAAATTAAAAGCAAGGGATTTGGATGGTTGATAGATAAAATATATAAAAAATTCAATAACTAGAACAGTAAGATGCTCAATATTAGTGGAAGAATAGAACTAATTAAAACCGTCATTAACCAAATGACTCAATTTTGGTTACAAGTCACACAATTTTCTATGACTATTATCCAGAAAATTAATTATATCCGTGCTAACTTTATATGGAAATCTAAAGCTCATCAAATGAGCTGGGATGGGATGATATATGTAAAACAAAAAGTGAGGGGGGTCTTGGTACCAAAAGAATTGATGAAGTTGCTAAAGCAATTGCAGCAAAACTTTTATGGATATATATACGAGGTGAATATCTCTGGGCCAATGGATGCATAATAAATACTGTAGTAATGATAATTTTTGGACTGCTACTATGGATAACAATGCTTCATATACTTGGAAATCCCTGTTTAGAGCCAGACAATGGTGCAAAGGATTAATTGATAGGTAAATTGTAAATGGTGAAAATACAAATATTTGGTTTGACCCATGGCTTAATGGATCCTCATTGAATGATAAATTTGGATGGAATACTATGCCTATTACTGAAGGTTGTAACAGAAAAGTATCTATGCTAATCTCTGGCGATGAGTGGAAACATCATATCGACTATGTTCCTACACAAATTCATCATTCGGTACACAATATAATTATTCATAATCAAATGCAACAAGACTTTTGGTTCTGGCTTCCTAACAACAATGGTCAGTTCAGTATGAAATCGACATGGAAACAAATCAGATACAAACATGCTGAATTTAATTGGACGAAATAATTTGGGATAAAAGTTGTGCTCTAAAGATGTCTACTTGTTCTCTCATGAAAAAATTAAACAAATTAAATACTAAAGATAGGATCAGTAGATGAAATACTGGCCTTGATCGAACTTGTATGCTTTGTTTAAATCAGTATGAAGACAGGGATCATCTTTTTGTTGAATGCAACTATTCGAGACGTTTACTAGAGGATACTATGCATAAGCTAAAGTTTAATTTTGGTAACACTTATGATATAAACCAAATCTTGGAAATTATGTGTCAAAGCAAGAAAGGTAACTCATTAATTAACCAGATCACTAACATAGCTTTTATGTCACTGGTTTGGAACATCTGGTGTGAAAGAAACAATCGGGTTTTCAACGGTATTGAACTGCCTACTAAAGTGAGATTTTGTCTTTTAATTCAAGTTGAAAATTCTTAATATAGCATAAATTGGAGTCCAAGATGATAAGTACATATTTAAAACCTATCTTAGCAAAATTTGACATTTCTACTGACCCAAAAGCCAACCATCGTCCTCCTTGAACGTTGTTCTGCCTCCTCCTACAATTTGGTGATGGCTTTTCTTCATGCTTCATTAGATTAGAAGCCTCTGCCATTACTGTCCAGACTAGATAGGTCAATTAGATCAAATCTATTTTGGTAAAGAAGATGGGTTTTCTCTCTCATGTATGTGGTAATACAAGACAATGAGAGTAGTGTTTCTCCCTTCTCTTGCTTTTTTTTGTTACACATGTCTTTTTGTTTGTTTTTTTTATTTTTTTGTTTTGTTGACCCAAGTTGTTTGTATGGATGGTTTTGTGTGTTTTTCCTATTTGTTTACTCCTTCATCTATTTGACAACTTGGTTCAGGCTCTGCTTTTCGTATTATCAATATATGAACATGATATATACTCTTTTTCCTAGCAAGGTACCCAGGGGGATTGCAAGGTTTCCTGGCAAGGTACCCATGCAGCTAGTTAAGATGTTGATTTTTAGGTGTATTTTTCAAAGTGCGATAGCTCTGAATTTTCAACTTCTGATAGCTTAATTTATTAACATGTGATAGCTTGAAATATTAACCTTCAATATATCAATCTATCAACATGTGATAGCCTTGAAGTATCAACCATCGATAGCTCCACTTAGCCAACATGAAATGGCTTTTAACCACTAAACTATGATAGCACTTCCTTTTATTTCTTCGTGCATTAACTTTATTCGTATTAACTTTCGATAGCTTCGTTTGTCAATCTGTAGTAACTTGGATTAATTCATCTTTTGATGGCTTTATTAGTATTCAACCTGTGTTGGCTTATACTATCAACTTGCGTTGGTTTATATCATCAACTTGTGAGTGTTTATATCACCAACTTGTGATAGCTTATAACATCAACTTGCAAGGGCTCTACTTAGTATCAACATGCAATAACTTGCCTGGATCTTAACTTGCGATAGACCCATCATACGATAGCTTACCTTGGCCTTCATTTTGCGATGATTAAGTTACGACAGACTTTTTTCAACCCGCGATAATTATCATTTTTGGATATAACATTGGCCACCCTCATAAAAGCATTTTATACATCAGTGTAATTTTTTTACCTTATTTAGCCTTTTTATGACTTAAACTCATTGTATTCTTGAAACTTTCTATCATAGCCATGCATTTTCCCTCTTTCTCGAAAATTACCTTCTTCCTTCTCTTTTAAATGGTCCTTCTTCTCCTCTCCTTCCCTTTTACTAGTTTTATAAAAAAATAATTAAACCTCTACTGAATTTTTCTAAAATGCTTGATTTTCAAAAGACTCTCTTGGTAAATCAATTTACTTGCATTAATATGATGATTATGCTATTGTTTTCGAATATCTGCTTACTATTAGCACTTACTTTGGTTTAATTTTCATTAATTTTGGGTTTTATCGAATTTGTTAATTCCATGATTTCTTATGGATTTCTTCAAATTTCTTTTTAATCTTTGTTTTGATCCAATTTTAGCCTTGTTGAAGCTATTCATTTTGTTAGTGGGTTTTATCTTTCCTTTTCCAGAACCTACTTTACTTTTGATGCTTCACAACTATTGATTATTTATCTTACTATTTAACATGTAGTTGTCCAACCTACGACAAGCCCCTTATTTACTTATTCTCAACATGTGATTGTTCAACTTATGATATTCCTTTTTTCCACTTATTCTCGACATGTGACAGTTCGGCTTGCGATAATCCCTATTATTTATTCTCAACATGTAATAGTTCAACTTGCGATAACCCTTTTTCACTTATTCTCAACATGTGATAGTTCAATTTGCAATAGGCCACATTATTTCGTTTATTCAACGTGATAGCTCAATTCACGACAACTCATTTTATTTACCTTAATCAACTCATAGTAACTGAATATGTGATAGTCCACTTTTTTTTACCTTACTCAACTTATGATAGTTCTATATGCGATAGGCCCCTTTACTTTACCTATTCAATGTGAGAGAACTCAAACGTGTTAACTTGTTTTGCTTACTTTATTCAACTTGTGATAGCTCAGCTTACGATGACCCCGTTATTTGTTTTAATCAACATGCGACAACCTTGTCATTTATTTATTATTTTCCCTAACATTTGAAAACTTAACTCGTTCGTTTGTTATGGAATAGTTTTATTCATTTATTTATTGTCTTATTATGTAATTTTTTTTCTAGTTTAATTATATTGCAAATTAATTAGAATAACTATTTCTAGAGTGATATCTGTTTGAATTTTTCTTTTTATATTTAAGATTTCATTAACTTGTATATTTGGTTAAAATACCTAGATGCTATGGTTGGAAGCAAGAAAGAAAGTTTTCAAGGATCACCTAGTACTCATAAACACAAGAAGTCATCTGAAGAGAAAATTTACACTAACTGCCAATCTTAATTCTCAAGGAGAGAGAATATCAACTCTCTATTGTAACATTTTTGAATTTCTAAAGTTGAGACCAAAGTTCCAAGTCCTTTTGATAGGATTGATACCACTTCTTAGGGATTTGCTTCACCCCATCCATATTTGACATTCATGCTGCCTACCTTAGAGTCCTATCTTTCTTTAATATTCAACATATTCAACTTAATTCAAATTCTTACAGTTACATTCACTTCATATTTGTGCTATTTAAAATTCACAAGTTAGAATACTATTTGTGTTCCCTTGTCGTGCTTCAAAATGTTAAGTATTAGCCTGAAGGCACCGTGTATTATTTCCGCCCTGTTGATAGCAGGTTGATTTTTGACTCGATTAAAATGGCAATGGACTGGAGACATTAGTTATTCTACATAAGATTCTTCTCTCTAGAGAGTTCTAGGAAATTCTCTATCCCTAGTATGTTTCTTGGCTTTATAATCTTCTATACTTTATCATCAGTTTACTTTAACTTTTGTTGATTTACTTCTTGTTATTACTTTTAGCTTTTGCCTCAAAAGACACCGATCCTAAGGTTCTGGCTAAAATTGATCACCTTGGAGATGTTACATGTTCTCATAGAGTCGATTGAAGTTGCTCACTGAAGATAAACCGAGGATGTACACTTTGATTCAACCACCTAATCAAATTTTAGAAGAGCCCCCTTGTAATAAAGAGCAACAAATATGATTCTTCGGCCCTTGTTGCCGCTAAATTAGAAGTTTTCTCTACAAACTCCCTAGTCTAGCGTTCAACCACTAATAGTCTTGTATACTCCCTAGGTCTCATTCTTTTCCTTTTTATGTTAAGGAAAATAATGATTGTTTTTTCTCATCTACTTACATTTTATATGCTGTAGATGCGCACTTGGTCGATGCAGCTTCCTTGTTGTCACCTAAAGATCCCTCTTAATTTGCACATCTCTCCAAAAGCTGTTGGAAAACCATCTCTTCCTTCTGCTTCTAAGGTTATTCAATTATCCCTTACTTCTATAATGAGAGACATCTTTTCATTGGCCAAAAGTAGGAAACAAAAAGGGTCTAGTGATACGAATACTTCTTCTAAGCCTTCGCTCAAGAAATTCAAGGAGGATGATCCTGCTCCAATGCTACCCATGGTTCCCACATCTGATGTCGTCGCTACTTCATCTTCATTACTTGCTTGAAACTCGATTGATGATATCACAAGTTCCCCACCATAGAATCTTTAGCTTTCCTTCACCATGAGCTGGGACTTGACTCATCCCTTGTACGTGATGCTCCTCTTCCAAGCTCTCCCTTGTACGTGATGCTCCTCTTCCAAGCTCTGGAATAGGGACTCCTCTCCTCTTAAGTTCCGAGAAGTTGTTAATCCTTGTCCTCCAATCCCCTGCCTTTGCTTCTTTAAACTAAACTGAGGCTTACCTTCCACTTTCAAGAGAGATTCTTGTCTCTCCATTTTAGTAATTTATTATGGTATGTACCCTTTTATTCTTTACGCATTAGATTATCCGCCCAATTTAGTTTTAAAATTTAAGATTATTTTCAAATTAGAAAGCGTCTATTTTTCCTTCGGTAATCGTCTTTGTCTTCCTCTCAATATATGGCGTCGTTGCTAAAAACATACTCCTCATTGTTTAAGAAGGTAAAGACTCTCAAGAAAGAAGTTCATAATCTCCACACCACCAATAGTTTTTTTTATCAATTGAAAGTATCTGAAGCTCAACTTTATTTGGCCTATAGAAAAACAAAACTCGTGATCTTGAAGAAAATCTAAAGACCTTGGAGAAGAGCTTTCCTAGAGTCCTGAAGAAAAAAAGCAAGCCCAACTTGAGGCTTGCGCTAAACTTTCGACTTTAGAAAAGGATTTAGCAAAAAAAACTTTCTCTCAAGAAGTCAAGGACATCTTTGTGTGATTTTAAGACCAAGATGTCTACCTTTTTAAATGAAGCTCTCCCTCATTGAAAGGATCAGAATTCCAATGCCATCCTATTTACTTCTTATAAAGACAATTTTACTGCCCGGATATGTACTTCCCTTCTTTTCATTTCACAGGAGTAGACTACAAAAGAAAGCAATATATATCATCCATGATTGCATCCTAAGTGACCTTTTTGGATTTGGAGATGATGACCCCATTAATTCTGTTAAGCTCCTAACCTTTAATGATCGTATATCAGATCTAGATGAGCTAGAAAGTGATGAGGAAGACAAGTGTGACGATGGTAAAAATGATGGTGATAATGACAATAGGCATATTGGTGCTGGTAATCACATTCAAGATGGTTCACCGAGGAAGGGTGGAGATGGTGGCTCCGGCTAGAGTGGGTTTGAAGCTCCTCAAGATTCAAGTCGTGCTATTGGTTTTTCTTTTCCTCGTACCGATTATGGCACTGGTAGTTGACCACCTTCAAAGGGGCTTTTTGGTGGTCTAACCCTTCCCGGCTTAAGCAAGCTTACGCAATCTTTATTTATAATTCAAAAGGTCCAACCTTTTAAGCCAAGTGCTTCAACAACTCCTCCACGGGTAATCCGTCTTTTGAATTTCACCTTTTGGTTTTACCACATTTATAGTCGACACTCCCATTATTACTTAATTGTTAGCATAAATTGAGAGATAGGAATTATGTTGAGATTCTATTAGATAAAAAGAGAGATGATATTTTGAGATTCAATAGAAAAGGAGAGAGACTATATAACCCTCTTCTGGATTTTAATTGAGGATAGATCCAGACTAATAGAATGCCTTTGCCTAGTTTACGTCTAGTTTCCCATGACTAACTTTTCCTTCTTAGACCATGATTGTGAAGGCTTAATTAGACGGCTTCATAAGAGATACTCCATACCTTGAAGAATGTTGGAACTTACATAGAGTCTTCGTTGCTCCTTTAACTGTTAATTACCTTCCTTCAAAAATGATTAAGTTTAACAAGGACAAATTCATTGCTGAATATTATAAAGAATCCATTCTTTAAGAACCTTCATGACGTTATTATATAGTTTTAATTTGATATTTAAGCTGATTTTTTAATGACATGTGTATGCAAAATCTATCTTTTGATTTCTAATTTTGTTATGTCATCGATATGCAGATTTTTAAAGTTGCCTCTATTTCTTCTTTGTCCCTTATTTTCAAAGACACCCTAAGTAAATTGGTTAGATTAAAAATTCCATTAAGGAAAACTATTCCTTAATTAGCAAATCTTACCTATCGAAACACTTCTTTCTCTAGGACTTGCATCATATACATACTCAATTCCCAAATTAGAATTTCTATTTCTTGGAAGACCGAAGAGATCAATATCCTCACGAGATTCCAACTAACCATGCGAAACTATTATGTGTTAAGCTTAGTCCCCTTCCTAAAGAATGGGATTATCATGGATTTCCTCCGGTCAATATTCCGCCCAGCATTGGAGCTCCATTTAGCACTATGTTTTCCATTTCCTCTTCATCCTTTCAGAGAAACTATGATCCCCTTTCTCACTCCAAGTACTAACAAAGATTGAAGGGCATATGTAGTCACTATTACTGTTATTTTTGTGTGAGTGTAATGATATCAACTATACTACAAACTGTACAACAAATTGTATTACAAATTATAAATAAATTATTTTGTCGTTATTCTTTGATCTTCCATGAAAGATTAGTTGTTTCTTTTTTTTAATTTAAGACAAGGAATTGAATTTATCTCCCGATGATCCTTACTTCACTCAATATTTTGAGACCATCCAGTCTACGTTGGTGATGTCCATGGAAAATCATTCAACTTGCTTCGCTTTTGCTTAACATCCATTGATAATGCAGAAGCTAATAAATGCTATGAGAAATAAGTTCAATTAAAGTCTATTCGAAGAGCCACTCGTGAAACTGTTGATGAGCTTGAAAAGTGGACCTCTTCCAAGGATAGAAAGATTCTTGACTTACTAAAGAAACTTAGTTCATAGTTTGATCAGCTGGAATATAAAATAAAGATTGCCCAACTTAGTCAACACGTTCTCGACTTAGAAACAGACCTACCGAGGTCCAAAAATGAATGTCAGTTGTATGAACTTATCTTAACAAAGGTGAAGAAGGACTTCTAATTCAACACAGATGAAATCCTCTAAAAAGGCTTCTTCGTGGGTTTCCTCTTCTCCTCGGGGTTGTCTGACTCTTCGCAATGTGGCCATTCCTTCTCTGGTACCTTTACCATCAAAAGATGAACAAAGTGACCTAGCTAGATTATATATGCCTATAAAATTAAAATGCAAAAAAAAATTAAAATAATATTGGAATAAAAAGTACACCATGGTATTTTTTAGCCTTAGATTAGAGGTTGAAACCCTAGAATGTGGACAGAATGAGCTTTAGCTAAAGATTCAAAAACTCAAGACCGATCGAAAAGGCTTATCTTATCAAGTTCCCTAGCTTAAAGACGCCAACAAAACTTACAAAAAGGCACTAATTTCTTAGATTGACTCTATATATTCTCTCAACATTATTCACCATAAAGAAAAGAAACTAAAGAAATATCTTCTTCTGGCGATTCAGCACATTGTTGATGCTCCTTCCGTGCTAGAGACTTCAATAAATGGGGAAAAAGAATTTTAAGATTAACTTAAATATATGCAATTCCACACATCTCGGGCATATTAACTTCATTCTCCTGTAGACTACTTTATTGAAGTCATAGTATCCTTCGATTTAAAGATTGACTTCTCATTCTTAGGCTTGGAAAGAGACTGCCGATTAAGGAAGACTATGGCTTCTAATTACCAAAGACATTAATATATCTTCCAGCATGGATGTTCCGATGCTCTTACGTAGATTGGTGGTCCTCCTATTTTGTACAAGAACATGGGTTCATCCTACGAATCCCACTCTTTTGTTTTGGAGGTCGAAAGGAAAGGAAAAGAGCTAGTTTATCGACATCACCCTCTTTCACTCCTTCTATAGCTATGATTTGTGAAAGTTATTCTTAATGTAAAGAGAAAAGCACCTCTTATAATGTAATGATTATTTAATAGAAACTTTTTTTGTGTACTTGTTTCGTAATGAATTATCCGCTTATATTCATGAAAGAGTTGAATGTTTCCATTTGCCTGTCCTATGAATATTTTGGTTAGATGGGATGATGTGACCAAAAAACTTTGGTATTTTTTCTTTCTTAGATAAGTGTTTTGGTAACACTTTAAGGTGGGATCGGGGGGTTTCATCCATATCCCTTGGATGGGCGCTTTGTCCAGGCCTTGCGGTGGGACTAAAGGCTTATTTAGCCATCACTCTTTGAATGGATGCTCAACCAGTCTTTGCGGTAGGACCGAACACTTTTTGTCCATCTCCATTAGATGGGTGCTTTGGCTAGGCCCAGTGGTGGGACCAAAGGCTTAATTAACCATATATTTGGTTGGGTGCTTTGGCCAGGCCTTAGGAATGGACCGAAGGCTTTTTGTTCATCTCTCTTGGATGGTTGCTTTGGCTAGATTTTGCAGTGTGACTAAAGTTTTATTTGGCCATCACTCTTTGGATGGGTTCTTTGGCTAGGCTTGCGGTAGGACCGAAGGTTTTTCATCCATCTCCTTTGGATAGGTGCTTTTGGTCAGAACTTGTGGTTGGACCAAAGGTTTAATTGACCATCACTCTTTAGATGTGTGATTCGGTCAGGCCCTGTGGCAAGATCGAAGGCTTTTCAGACATCTCTCTTGGAAGAGTGCTTTGGCCAGACCTTACAACGAGGCCAAACTGTTAATTTAGGCTGTTGTTCTATTCATAGTCATTCTTTTATGAAAACACGTTTTTGATCATTATTTTGTTCTTTAGAGATTATTTCCAAGATGTACGACCACCATTATATGAATCTTTTTTCACTCCTTTTTTTTAGTTTCTCAAAGGTTCATATTCAAAAAACTCTTGCAACTCTCCTTTTATTACATAATATTATATCATTCTTGACAAAGCTATGTAATTATTTGTATTGTATCCATTAATTCATAGTAACAACAGTATTCACCCCATTCATATTTTCTCTTTTTTTCACTTTTCTTGGGAGTCTAATAGTCCAGTCTTTCCTTCATAAGAAAATATAATCTTTCTTAAGAAATATAGAGGGGGTGACTATTTGTTTTTTGGCCCATAACAATGTGGTTTCTTTGCTCATTTCGACATTGGTTTTGTGGGTTTGTAACTTCTATTCGACTTTCATTTGATTTCCTTTTCATTGTTCAAAGACCTTTACCTTTCACTTTAA
Source organism: Allium cepa (assembly GCA_030765085.1). NCBI lineage: Eukaryota > Viridiplantae > Streptophyta > Magnoliopsida > Asparagales > Amaryllidaceae > Allium > Allium cepa. The sequence goes on along the minus strand of CM060940.1, from coordinate 815,500,186 downwards.
GGGATGAGCTAAAAACGTCCTTCCATATCCAAGTAAACTTGTTGAAAAATTGCTTTAGTTCTATCTGTTCCTTTAGCTTGAGATTGAACTCTTTGCCTTGCCTGGACAAAAGAGTCTTCTCTTAACCTTATATTTCTCTTATGGCCTTGGATTGTCTCTACTCTATTTAGTTCATTTACTAAGGCAACAATCGGTTTTTCCCCCACATCAAACGGATTCAAACTCCATCTACTCGGGCTATACCGGGAAAATCTCTTCTTTTCCTCTAAATTTAGAAGGGCTGAATTCCTTAGATTTAGTTCTTGTTCCCTACTAAATTGTAGGACATTCCATGGATAGACCAAATCATTCAAGTGAGGTTCTAAGATCCATGTTGAGACATAAGCACCATGGTTAATATTTGGATGAAATGGACTTCATTCTATTGTCCAAAAATGGCCCTGAGTTGAATTCTTAGTGAAAGTACCATGAAATGTCACATCAAAAATCAGACTTGCTATTAGATCGAATATGCAAGTCAAAATAGGTGGGTCCATTTGATACAATGTTCTAGTCAAAGAGGCAAGTCGTTTTGTTCAATATGCTAGTCATAAGTTAATTATGAAAGTCATGAATTCACATAAGTGTAAATATGTAGATAGCGATTTTATTCCAATCCTCAATTACAAAACCATGATTTCAATTTGAGCTAACGGCCGTTTAAATCTCATTTTCAAGCTTTTTCTTAAGTACATAAGAAAATGTAAAATAAGGGAGAAGAACAACTTGGAATGCATTCCCTTTTTAGTGGGGTTTATGCCTATTTATGGAGAACATTAACCCTTAGATTCATGGCACGTTTCATTTAGGAAAAATGAATGGCCATCATTTGCTGATGTGGCACATATCCAAAGTGATATCTAGCACTACCTTTCTCTAGATTCTCTATAATGACGTGCGATAGTTAGCCAAATGGGAGAATGCCACATAGCCGATTAAGGTGTTGATTTTTCGTTGTCTTCTTCAGAGTGTGATAGCTCTGTATTATCAACTTTCGATAGCTCAATTTATCAAAATGCGATAACTTGAATTATCAACCTTCGATAGCTCAATATATCAACATGCAATAGCCTTGAAATATCAACCTTTGATAGCTCCGCTTAGCCATTGTGCGATAGCTTTGAACCACAAACCTACCATGATGACCCGCACTCGGCACCCTTTGAATCTAACACCAAACCATGCATGTCCGACCTAGAGCGCACCAATTGCAGATGGTCATGACAAAGAAAAGAGAGGGTAAGAAGAAAGAAGAAGAGAAGAGAAAAAGAAGAGAGAGAAGCGAAACTGAAACAATATAGAATCTCACATCATAGTGGAATAACATATAATATAGATCAATAATCTTTACAAAGAGAAACTGTAATATACAGGAATCAATATCAGAGTACACAATAAGCAATCATCAACTTAGATGGTTATAATAACATATCCTCACAAATGTTGATAATTTACAACAATAACAATGCAAAGCAACGGAAAAATAAATAGATACGTGTATACGACATGAAGATCTCCAGCTCGCCAGGTGAAGCTACAAAAGCACCAAATCTTAACCTGTAAGTATACTCTGTTTGACCTAAGCATTGAAAGGGAAGAACGCTCGGATCATTATGGTAAACCAGCATGAGAAAAACACACCTCAATTGGATTTATAAAGTTATCAAAACTTTTCCTTTATCAAAACAAAAGGTATCTCGTAAGACCACGTCGCAAATAAATACCGACAAGGTTTTTACCTTACGATGACCAAAACATTTTGTATCAAATTCTCTTATAATATAATCGTGCCTATTATACAAATAATATTAAAATAGCTGAATTGTTACATTATTAAATTCCAGCATACACCTTGTAATACAAGGCTTTCTACAATAGAAAATGGCAGGCACGTATTGGATTTTGGATTTTTATACAATTGACTAAGTGAAGGGACTACCTTTCCGAACCAAACTCGGTACACCTCTAGAGGGATGCACCTAAGGAGCAGTTACTGCCCGCTTAAACCAACACAAGACCAACCTACCCCTTTCTGGATAGTACCAATACATCATCACTCGGGTCATTACCGACCTTAATTCGTGGCCACAAGCATACATCAACAATAATCAGATACACGACGTCATAACGTGTAAAGATATATCTAGAAGAGTGATGACTTCTCCTGATGGGAGCGACCCGCTTAGCCTTGCTGTTTCTATCCCTATTTCATTCATTTTTCTGTAAGTGAGGCCAAAAGAGGTATCGATTACCTTTCATATATCACATATCACATCATCTTTTAATGCCACATTGCCATTCCCGTTGACTACTAATTGCCTTTCATAAAAATACAACCCTTGAGCTCGTACGTCTCAAGGAGGGTGTTAAGCTAAGAGAAGTTGCCTTCTCCGCCACCACATGATGTACGTTTGTAAAAACCAATATACGTAATCTTAGAAATGCATTGTCAAACACTCATCCATACAAGTTGTTCAGGAACAGAACAAACCGAAGGTACTCTCGTACCACGTCCTATAGGATTAGTTAAGACAACCCTTGCAATGGATATTTCATAATGAAGAGACTACTGCTACTATATGTATATTGGGATTTTAACCCCAAATGATCAGCAAGCAATTCTTCACTATGAAAATCCTAGATATCAATATCATCAACCAACCTGCACAATCGTCGCATATATGTTGGTCCGAAGTGGTTTTCAAATAAATCTGATCCTGATCTCTTCGCACCAACAATGCAAAAGCATTTCTCAACCTCAAACATAAACTAAGTCTCATAGACTTATCATGTTTCCAACTTTTAACTTGATAACCTTCGACCAAAAAGGAAGCTCGATAGATTGGAGTAATCACTCCACATTACACGAATCAACATTCTCCAAAAAATGATAATCAAGCCTACACAGTTGGCTACGTTCTAAGTGTACGACTAAATAGTTTCTACATCAAGTAGAGAAACTAAAATGGTCAAATTTGATAGTCGGTTATTTAACTATCAATGCAACAAACAAAATTTAACACATAAGTAGTCACTGGGCCTGATTTATTAATCTTTCATTAATTAAATCGCTTATCTAAATCATTTACTTCAAATTATCTTTAAAAAGATATAATTCCAAAAGCATTTCAATATTTGGAAAACATTTCATAAACTTATTTTTAATAATAAGTGAATTCTTAATTTATTTTATTTTCAAACCATTTAAACTCCATTTTATAATATCACTTTCCAAAACATTCATTTAAATAATTATTCTCGTTAAAAAATGTGAAAATATTTCCTTTTATAAAAATCCCGATTTAGATTATCAAATTAAATTGATTTCACATTTATAAAATAGTGTTTATAATTCACATTTCTATTTTATGAAAACTTCCATTTATAAAATTCCATTGTTAACCAATTTTTCGTTTATCTCATTTATATGTCAAAATCCTATTATAAGTTTATTTATTTATAAATCTCTTTATTTACAAATTCATTCTTTTGTAATCTCATTATTTATAAAATCCATTATAAATTCATTTCTAAATTTTAATTACAAATCCATTTACAAATTTGATTACAATTCGATTTCTAATATTTTATAAAACACCGTTTATAAAATTTATTTCATTAAATCTATTTATTAATAGTATTCCTTTTATAACTTCCTTACTTGATAAATTTCGTTTACTTACACTTATAAAACTCGTTTATAATCCCATTACTTTTATTTATAAAATATCATTTTTATAAATCTTATATATAAACCATTTATAATAAGTTCAAAATTCTCAATTTGACTTATTTTAGAAAATAGTTAACTTCATATTTCAAAAATCATATTTAAGTATATTTCACAAAAAAACTATTTTTATAACATAAAATATATAACTTTTAATTTATCTAAAATAAATTCATTTATTTAATAATTCAAAAATTATTAAAACATATATATTTTCAAAACCATTTTGAAATCCCTTCTAATTTTAAATCATCATTTTAATATTTTGAATTCCAAAAATATGTCCCAATGCTACAAAAGTGCTAAATAAGGGGATTCACATCAATAATAGCAATCATGGCATCCAAATATCATATATCACATGATAACTACATATATAACAATATCTGTAAATAACATCAACCATAGTGAGGAATCCTGTTGGATCCCTTCAATCTGTAACCTGCAAGAAATATACATATGAGAAAATATGTAAAATGTCTGTTTCGAGGCAGACACACGTACAAAGGGTCATCCACTCATACATGGGAACGTATAGGGTCTCATCTGCTCCAATCGGTGGGAATATATCCGACCACTAACTATTATAGCATAACATCCGATATATATATATATATATATATATATATATATATATATATATATATATATATATATATATATATATATATATATAACATCCAATAGTCGTCAAAATAGCATAATAAAAATATATAAAAATATAAGCGGGCCAGAGAGAGTTGGTATTTACTCACTTTGATTTTCAGTCGTCGTTGCAGCGTTTTTTGAATAAAATTAAACGAGCATTTGATTTTAACCAAAATTTTCACTAGCTCAAATAAATTCCAATCTAGCTCCATCGCGTAGTATTTTTAGATACAAATCCAAGGCAATTCTTTTCGTCTGATTTTGACCTCATATGAAGAAATTATGGATTTTTAAACAATCAAATTCATATAAATAATAAGTTACAAAATTAATTTATAATTAACCTAAATTAAATCATGGTCGTTCGTTTCTATCTCCCTCCTTCCAGGCTTTGCATGCTTGCAAAACCCATAGCCGCCTCTTCCTCTTTCTTCGCTGCTCTACCCACATCGCCTTAGAGGCCGATCAACTACTGCCATTCGAACGCCCTAGCTCCGCCGCACTAGCACCCTGAGACTCGATGAACTTACACCCCCATAGGCCTCGAAAACATGCACAAAGGCAGCACGAATGGAAGTGAATCACCGATCCACTATTGTCCATCTCGACCGTTGAATTGATTAATATTAAGGTGCTCTACAACTTTGCAGTTGGATGTTTCTGCTAATTGTTAATGGATCGGCCAGAAATCGAGGGAGAAAAATAATTAAATTCTGGCCATTGAAAAGAAGGCTGGCGTCTGAGAATATGGGTTTATTTCAGAGTTAGGGTTTTTGAAGTCTAAGGGTATGGGACCTCTATTTATAGGCAATCTAAATCACTGTTCACCCGAATATTTTCCGGACTCAAAATGAAGCGTGCCACTTGGCATTCATAATGTTTTACCCCTATTCTGAAAACAATGGAATATGTATTGGGAGCCAATTCCATCGTATTTGAAAGATAGGTTTTCAAATCGAATTTTTTAATTAAATTTACTTAAATAAATTTCTACGCGTTTCAACTTCGCACGACCAAACCGTAAGTCTGACTGACATAAAATTTGGAATCCTATAATAACTCACTATTACGGATCCAATGAAACTGGTTTCGTCCAATTCTAAGATAGTGTCCAGAATGGCTATTTTTACTCATTCAATTAAATTATAAAATTTTCAATTTCTGTTTAATCACTTTTAATTCAATTTTAAAAGTTTACTAACATTATTCTAATTCAAATAGCATTTAAAACAACGTTAGAAATCATGTTTGTTTATATTAGATTCAATATTCAATTAATTATCTAATTTAACTTATAATATTCATTTTTCAATATTTAAATTTAACTAAATATTCTAAATTCAGATGACAGAAAAACTGGGTCGTTACACCTATGATAGCACTTCCTTTTATTTCATCATGCATTGACTTTATTCGTAACAACTTTCGATAGCTTCATTTGTCAATCTACGATAGCTTTGATCAATTCATCTTTCAATAACTTTATATATTCAACTTGTGGTAGCTTATATTACCAACCTGCGACAGTTTATATCACCATCGTGCGATATCTTATAACATCAACTTGCAATGGCTTTACATGGTATAAATTGGTAGCACTATCTGGAAGAGACCGAATAAGATTCAAGGAGTGGATTTGATTTAACATTTAAGGTGTTCTTACTAGGCTGCAGGCAAGGTGTTATTTGTTTTACATTGATTTATATGCCTATTCATCATGTTAATGTGCTTGTATAAGTCAGATTTATATCATGAATTCATATATATATATATATATATATATATATATTTGTCTTCAAATATATATATATATATAATACATATGTATATATATACAATAATACATACATACGAATATGTATATATATAATAATACATACACACAAATATATATATATATATATATGAGATTGTTAAAATTAGAAAAATTTATTAATATAAGATCATTTAGCTTTCAGCCATATTTAAAAAAAATCAAATTTGAAATTAATTTTAAAAGTATTTTAAATACAAATTGATTTTCGAATCTAATACATGCACACACACATACAAACATACATACATATGTACATATATATTATAATAATAAATTTTGCATATGTCATTTCGTATTTGCATAAAAGAGTTTATATATATTTATTTAATTCGAAATATATTACATATATTTATTGATTTAAAATATTAAATTATAATTTGTTATATATATATATATATTATAAAAATAAAATTTCAGATTTTTATGCATGCTAATTAGCTGGTTTTTCTCAAAAACTCGGTCTCTCATGTCCGCTCCTTCCGTAGTCCCGCCCCATACCCTAAATATCAGCTCCGTAGTTCCTCCCCTTCTTCATAACATCAACTCAATCGTACCTCCTCTCTTCCACAACGTCAACCCAGTCGTGCTTCCCCTCTCTCTCGTCTCTGCCCTTTCTCCATCAACATCTAACCCATTACCCCCTCCTTCCATCAGTCTTGGTCCTACGACCTCCTCCCCTTTGCACAGTGCTGCAGTTCCTACTTCCTCTTCTGTACTTTCTGCTATTCCACCAAACATCCCCACTCATGTTCCCTCTGACCCCCTTCCCTTACCTTTTCGGCCACCTGTCAGTTCTTCTCCACCAACTCAGCCAGTTGCTCCTCCCCTTCTTGAACAATGCGAACGGAAATGGACTTCTCTCTTCAAGCATAAACCTAAGAACGCTGGGAAGTACAACCCCATTGACATGTCCCCTGTGTATGAAGATAATGTGTTAGTGCCTCTGCCTGATGTTCTTGCCGCAGGTGATGTGATCTGGAAAGATACTATTGTTGGTTTTTTCTTGGATAAGCCATTATCGTATACAGCGGTAGTTCAGAAACTTAAGAACATTTGGAGACTAAAAGGCTCAGTTACTGTCAAATCCGATGGCACCATATTTTTATTCAACTTTACTTTTTCTGATGACAGGGAAAAAATTATACAGAGTGATCCTATCATAATGAATAATAAATTATTCATCATAAAACAATATGATGCTGGAGTCAGTAATGTTACTGGTTCTGTCACTGCAGTTCCAGTTTGGGTTCACTTGTATAACCTTCCTATTTATGCCTGGTCGCCTCTAGGTATAAATTGGCCTAGTAGCCACTTGGGAAGATTGTTGTGTATGGATGAAATGACGGAAAAGCAAGAGAGGTTGAGCTATGCAAAATGCCCGATTGAAGTCAGAACTGATAGGGAGCTAGTTGAGGAATTTATGGTCAAGCTAGTGGAAGGAGGTTATCAGAAAATCAATGTCGAGCATCTATGGAGACTGCATGTATGTGTTGAGTGCAAGAAATTTGGACACACAACTATTAGTTGTGATAGAAAGGAGAAGAGTAGTATAAAAAGTAATAAAAAAGCAACAACAGCTGACAGCAAGGAGGACAACGAAGAAACAGCAGAGATTATCCAAGTTCACACAAAAGTCATAGCATTCAGGAAACAGAAAATCAAAAAATGGCAACGTGTGAAAAGTAAAGAAACCGATTCTTCAGTGAAGAACATTAGCTTGGATCAAACAGGAACAAGGAATGAAGTAGAGGCAAATGAAGCAGTAAGGGATAGTATTGAAGACGATGAAAAGGTTGAGGAGGGGGAAATGGTTGAGCAGGAAAATGGACAATGCTGTTTGAACTATGTGAGAAATGGGGTAGGAAAAGAGAATATTACAACTGACACTCTAACAAGTTCTGACATTGTGGATAAGGACAAAAGAAATGTGCAAAACGACGCTAGTGTAAATGATGACATTGAAGATAATCTCTTGGTATACAATAAATTTGATGTTCTTCAAGATCTGGAGGAGACACATACTTTTACTGAGAAGCAAAAAGAGAGTTTGAAAGAGGATGGAACAAGTGATGTAGCTATTAGTAATATGGAAGTACAAATGAATAAAGATACAGAGGTCCAAACAATGCTTATCAACACAACCAACAAAGCCGCAAAACATGTGAAAAAAGTAAACTCTCTACAAATGCTGGAGAAAGTTAATAATCCTGAAGGACCAGAAATAAACATTACAGAAAGTGAAGAAAGTGGTAAAAAAGTGAAGAATAAATATGGATTTGAGCCTAGCTCAAGTGGAAAGAAAGACAAAAAGAGTAAAAAGAAGAAAGCTTACCTCAAAAACACTGAATACATACAAACTGACACAAACAAAAGTGCACAAACATGCACGATGGACACCACCAAAGAAAACTCTTCAGAAACCTCTCCCCCAGTTAATGATAAATCTCCTAACCTATCTCCTACTCATACGTATTCCAACATCATGCCTCCTCATGCCTACAAACCGCCCCCTCCAACATCTCCTCTCTCCCCTCCAACTACTCCTCATAACTCTACTCCTCTTTCTACAGTTATTCATTTGGCTTACTGCGATGACGACATGACGAATAGTTTAATTAAACCTCTTTCAGATAAAACTCCTAACTACTTGTCCTCTTCACAAGCAGTAACTAGGAGAATGAAGATAGAAATGCTTAATGCCCGTGCTCTCCAATGATGTCGACTATTGGAGCATGGAATATACGTGGAGATCACCACGTCATCAAACTTGATCAATATAAACAACTTATCAACACTCAAAAGTTATCGATCCTTGCGATACTTGAAACTAAGTTGAATCTTGCTCTGACTATCAAGGCAGCTAATTATGTTAAATCTGATTGGAGCTACATCCATAATCTTAATGAAGCTCCATATGGTAGAATTTTGATACTATTCAATCCCCTTCAAGTCCAATTAACTCCTATCCTCTCCACTCCCCAGTTAATACATTGTCATGCACATAATTCCTATGATAAATCCAACTTCTATGTGACATTTGTCTATGCATTCAACACCGTTGCCGCACATGCCTCATTATTTATGCTTATCCCTGCTCTGAGATAGACCTCCCACCCGTGGTTGATTTTTGGAGACTTCAATTGTTGTTTCACTCTCACCGACAGAGTTGGTGGTAATCCCCTATCTCTTAATGAGATTCAGCCTCTAGTTGATACCATTAATCAAGCTGACCTTGTTCCTGTTAAACATGTTGGAATGCAGTATTCGTGGAATAATAAAAGACGGCAAGGCAATAGGACCTTTTCTATGATTGACCACTCATTCACGAACCAAAAATCTTTTGACAAATGGCCTTTTCTTTACAGTAACCTTCCACCTCCTCTCCTATCAGACCACTCTCCTCAAATAATTCATCTACGTGAAGCGGACAAGAGAGGAAAAACAAATTTTAAAATTTTTAATTCTTGGGTTCTTGAGCCTGACTTTAAAACTATTTCATTATCCACTTGGAGTAAAACTAAGTATGGTAACCACTTATATACTTTGCAGGAAAAAATCAAAGAAATGAAAGAAGTCTTGAAAGTGTGGTCGTTTAAAAGATTTGGAAAAGGAGCAAAAATGAGTACAATGATTGAGACAGAACTGGTTGAAGTGCAAATAGCTATGATGTCGAATACTAGTGATGAAAATCTCGCTACAATTGAAAGTACACTGACCCGGAAATATTACGAAGCGTTAGCTAAAGAAAGTGATATGATACGGCAAAAGTCTAGAATAAAATGGAGAGAGCAGGGAGATAGGAACTGTGCCTACTTCCATGCAAGTCTCAAGAATAAGCAACGAAGAGAGAATATAGCATCAATACACGATAAGAACGGTATCCTTCAAACGACTGATGTTGAAGTGAAATCGGCTTTTGTCCAACATTTCTCTTCCATGTACGGCAATGATAACAACTTCACCCCCACTATTGATGAAATCCCATCCAACATTCTACCTAGATTATCAGCTGAAGATTGCGCCTCATTATGCAAAGAAGTTACTCATGAAGAAATAGAAAAAGCAATGTTCTCTCTCAATGCTAACTCGTGTGGTGGTCCCGATGGATTAAATGCTAAATTCTACAATTCCTGTTGGACGTTTTTTTCAGCTGATGTGTGTAAAGCTATTACGCTTTTCTTTAGGAAGGCCAAAATCTATAGATCCTTTAACTACACTAATATTGCTTTGATCCCTAAGCACAACAATGCTCATCATGTGAACGACTTTCGCCCTATTTCTTGTTGCAACACCATATATAAATGCATCTCCAAGGTCATTGCCACTAGGCTTAAGGATGTGCTTCCTTCAATTATTTCCAAGAATCAAGTAGCTTTCTTGCCTGGTAGGAGCATACTTGACCATATCCTTCTTTATCATGAGCTGCTAAAAGGGTATAATAGGAAGAATTCTCCTCCGAAAGCAATGATGAAACTCGATATCATGAAAGCTTTTGACATGTTACAATGGGATAGTATAGTTAGAATCATGGGATACATGAACTTTCCTCCTCATTTTATTACATGGATTTACGAATGTGTTTCTACTCCGAACTATTCTGTCATTGTCAATGGAACGTCTGCTGGTTTTTTTGGCGGTAAGCAAGGAATAAGGCAGGGAGATCCGCTATCTGCATATATTTTCATTCTGGTGATGGAATTGCTGACTAGAATGATAAACAGGCTAATTAGCCAACATGGCTTTAATCTTCATCATGCATGCAAGGTACCTCAGATCTTAGCTCTGATGTTTGCAGACGATTTAGTGATATTTTGTTCTCCGGACATCAACACAGTTAAGAATATAATGTATACCCTTGATCATTTTTACGCGATGACTGGTTTAAAGGTTAACTCTCAAAAATCTACTATCAAAATTGCTGGTGTTAGTTTGGAACAAGTAGCTGAAATTTCTTATGCCTCTGGATTGACCCCTTCCCACAATACAGTTTCCTACTTAGGGCTTCCTCTCTCAACAGCTAAGATTACAACTATCCAATGTCTTCCCCAATACGAGAAGATAATAGCGAGATTAAATTGTTGGACTTCTAGGAAGCTCGGTCAAGCAGGTAGACTCACTTTAATCAAGTCCGTGCTCTTTGCAATGCAGGTGTACTGGGCTAGGACTTTTGTTCTACCATTTAAACTTGTAAAAATGATAAGAAGTGCATTTATGAAATTCCTTTGGACGGGCAAAACTACTGGTAGATATATTGCGCCGATTAAATTCAATAAAGTGGAATGTCCCTTGCATAATGGCGGGCTTGGAATTTTCAACATAACACAATGGAATCGTGCGGCATTTGCAAAACATATTGACACATACTTTAATTGTTCCAACAGTCTTTGGGCTGAATGGTCTAAATGTAATGTGATCAAAGGTAAAAGTCTATGGAACATGCAAAGGCCCCAAAACCTTAGCTGGACATGGCAGTGTATTTTCAAGCTGAAGGAGATTTTTCTCCCGAACATACGACTAAATACCAACCCAATATACAACACGAAATTCTGGGATGATCCATGGCTAGATAAGGGAATGATACTAAGAAGACAATTGACTCATAGTGAAGTATAACAATCTGGTATTCACGCTAAGGCAATGGTTAAAGTGTTATTCAAATTAATCAGAGTTTTAGGTCATTTTCTTCTAACTGGAGGATTCAGCGATTATGGAATATGATCAGTAAGTATGTACCAATTAATCCTATATCTGCAGAGCTTGTTTGGGGGGAGAAAAATACTAAATTCAAAATTGGTGAAGCTTATGAATACTTGATGAAGAACAAACCACGGCCAGTATGGAAATGGTGGAAGCGGACTTGCGGCAGAGATAGTAGTATGCGTGAAAACTTGTTGATGTGGAAGGTGCTGAATCGGGCTATTCTTACGAGAGTCAAACTCGCAACCATGGGAATGAATGTCATCATATTTTGTACGTTCTGTAGAGATCAACCTGAGACTGTTGAGCATTTGTACTTTGAATGCCCTGTTATCTCGATTGTGTGGACTGCTGTGAAGACTAAGTTTCAACGATATAATGTTACGAACCACAATCTGGATGAATGGAATCAAATATATGCTAACACAGGGTGCAAGCAGAAAGAGAAGAGGTTATTTAGTGCGGTGTTGAAGAGTTTTATCATGGTTATATGGAGAGAGCATAATGTTAGGGTGTTTGACTACACTAATGCGAAGAGTGATTCTGTGTTCAAGCAATGGGTTCTGCATGAAATAAAACAAACTCTGGGTATGCTTCAGTTCTCCTTCGACAATGGGATAATACAGACTTTCAACTAAGATTTATTCGGTTCTGTCTTTTATTTTTTTAATTTTATTTTTTGTTCTTGTTTCCCTTCATGTTTGTAGCACCTAGTTTCCCTCTGTTTTTCATGAGCATTGCTTGCTGTCGTATGTGTGTAGTTCTTTTGGTGCTGCAATAAAAAGGTCGGGGACCATCCAACCCCGTCGGCCTTGCCAAAAAAAAAACATAAAATTTGTATGGGAATAAAAAAATAACTTTTCCCGGTAGATTTTTTAAATTTAAATTTAAAAAACTAAAATAAATCTGCATGAATTTATCATAAAAATTTGACTTTTTCAAAACTTATTCACGATCAAAATAAATTTTGAGGAATATCATATTTTTGTTTAATACTATTTTTAACAGTAACTCCTTTTCAAATCGTATTTATTTTAATAATTGTGTGCTGAATTATTTATATTATGTATGTATTAAATTGTGTGTTCGTATTTTAAGGAATACATGTTAAGCTGAAAACACTGATCGTAGGTTGAGAATAGCACCTGACAATAGTAATTTCTGGTTAACATTCATGTAGTGTACTTATCCCCATTTAAGCCATTGTAAGGCATTTTTATGGGCTTTCTTTACACTTACTTGTTAGTCAAAAATTATTGTTAGATAAATGCTAGACTTATAAAAATCATAATATTTGTTTGGTAATTTCAGAATAATATGTAAGATCCTGAAAACACTATAGCAAAGTTTGTATTGCAGCAGTACTGTAGCAATATATTGAAATTGTGTATCAAGGCATAATTTGTTCATAGTGTATTGCGACGATGATTTGAAATAATTCAAGAATTTTTCCAGCATGGATATATTATATTCAAAGATCTAAAGTAATATTTATTTTCTTTAGAATATATTATAAGCCTTTATACACATTGAACCCACAATGTGAATTGGTTGATAAACCTTTAAATGAAACTATTTTAATTAAAATAAATTTTTGTCAGTCTAATATAACTACAAGAAAATTATAAAATGGGAAGAGTTTCCTCTTGTAGAAAGTTCGAAAATAGAAAGTGTTATTCCTTCACAAATAGTAATAAACAATAATATTATCAGTATTATACAAACTCCCGAAGGAAGAATTCAAATACAAATTGATAATAATCCCTCTAGACCTAGTTCTAGTAAAAAAAAATTATCTAGAACGAAATATTTACACTCTCATATTTTACCTTTTGGTTATATTGTTAAATCTTCATCAAGGATGTCAACCTCTCAAATAAAAGAGACTAAAAAAGGTATCTGATGGTGAATCTTGAAGAGATACTCCTATTGATCAATACTGGAGCGATATACTAAAACTGTGTATTTAGGCACAATTTGTTCTAGTGTATGGTCCTTAAATGCATTTTAATCCAAGTTTTCCAAAAGTACGTAATTTTTATTTTACCTTAGATTCAATTTTAGGAATTGTCCATTTATTAAGAAAAATCTAAATTTTAAGGAATATCATATTCTTGTTTAATACTGTTTCTAACAGCATCTCTTTTTCAAATCATATTCATTTTTAATAAGTATGCGTTGAATTACTCCTCTCTGTATATATGCACCATAGCTCTGATAACAAATCTAAAAAACACTGGCAAAATTCTTAGATATATTCAAATCATCGTCGGAATAAACTAGAACAAATCATGCCTTGAAACATATTTTAGTATATTGCTACAGTAATTTGCAACATAACATTTTCTAATGTTGCTATAGTAATTTAAATTTAAAAAAATTAAAATAAATCCGCATGAATATTGCTACAGTAATTTGTAATGTATTATTTTCTAATGTTGCTACAGTAATTTAAATTTGAAAAAACTAAAATAAATACATAGGGATTTATTATAAAAAATTTGATATTTTCAAATCTTTTTCATATCCAAAAATAAATGTTAATATATATTATATATACATATATATTTATTATTCAATATTATTTAAATATATAAATGATTTTGAATTTATGTAATTTAAATTATATTATATGTATTTTCGAATTTAAAAAAATTGTATATGTTTATATAAATATGACTTAATTTGTTTTGTAAAACTTCAATTTCCATTTCAATTTGTATTTTAAATTTATATCTAGTTTAAATTTGAATTTCGAATTTTAAATTTAAAGTTGCTTTATAATTGAATTATAAATAATTTTTTACATGTAAATATGTGAATATATTAATATAATTAATTTTATAATATATACATATATACACATATGCCTGTCCTTATATTTACAAGCTTGAAAATTTGTTTTAAAAAATTCACATCTTACAATCTATACAAATTCGAGTTATGGTTACTAAAGAAAAGAGGATTTAAATAGGATAATATCAATGTTAAAATTAAATCTAAGCTTTTGTATTGAGTAATTTATTCGAAAATAGGAAAATCAGTGGAAAAATCAAATACAAGTAAAACCTGGATGATCATGATTTCAAATTTGGGTTTCACCATCAGATTAGTTATGGAAAATTATGAATTTTAATAGCAAATTCTAGATTTTTAAGATGGTAATAAGAAAGGGATTTCGAGATGGTCCGAATCGAGTTTTTTACCAATTCCCGATGATCGACGGCGAAGTGATCATCGAGGTTGATGTTGAAGATGGTAGGAGGGCTTGTGGTCATAGGAAAAATGCTAGTTCATTGGTGTTTCCGTTGTAGCATTTCATTGTATCTCTAGTATTGATCACTGTTATATATTTGGATATTGTATCATTGGTGTTGTACATCAAATGTATTATTAATTTTCTTCCGCTGTGTTGTTATACTTAACATGTTATAAGCTCCGGCGAACCAGATTCAACGTTTGGATCTGCGGCATTTGAATACGAGTGACGTATTTCGTGCTGATTTTCGAAGGTCAAGTCAGGATCGTTACAGTGGTATCAGAGCTTTGTTTTCCAGATTTTGATCTTGATTTCATTTCTTTTCTTTTGTTTTGTATTACAGGTTTTAGAAAATAAAGATGAATTGATTAGCCTGGTTTTTGCAAATGTGATGACCCGGATTTTTCGCGTTCGAAAATCGACATCCATACTTCACATCGTACTTGAATGCCGCAGATTCGACCGTTCAAATCCGATTCGCCGGAGCTTATAACACATAAAGTATAACAACACAGTGGAAGAAAAGGAATAATATCATATACAACTCCAATGATACAATATCCAAATATACAACAATGATCAAAATTAGAGATACAATGAAATGCTACAGCGGGAACACCAATGAACTAGCAGCGGAAACAACAAGAACTTGAAACTCCATAAGAAACACCAATATCAGCAATCTCCATCTCCAAAGCACCAATCCAGAAATAACTCGAACTCCCAATCAAGATGTACTAAGCAATCCAGGTCAGTCTGAATCCAAAGACTGAACTAGCTCCATATAATCTACTAAACCCGACTATCTGAAAAACCCAACTCTAGACTGCCGTGTGGAAAATTATGGGCACTCAGAGTTTAGGAAGGGAACAATAAACTCCGGGACAGTCATGGGACTGGTGTGAGCAAACAAAAACAGTTTCATTTTCCAAAAAGCATGTATATTTTCTGATAACAAGAGCGATACTTTTATTTTAAGTAGAGCATTCATTATGATATCTCAAGGTTCGAATCCATGACCACTAGAACCTATGTCTAAAGCATCATATCTCTAACTACTTGAGCTGGAGATCCTTAACACACATAAATATATATATATATATATATATATATATATATAAGTATATCTCACATTATATTTATCCTATATTATTGACGGAGGATACGTACATGAAGGCCTAGCATATTTGTTGCAGTATAGATCACCTTACTTATATATAGCTATGTTAATATATGCACTGTATATGTTGCATGTGCATGTACATATACATATGTATATGATACACATGTGCACATTATATATCATAAATATAACCCAATAAAAGTCTTTCATTAATCAATTAAATAAAATAATGATTTTATTTGAAATTTATTTAGATTAGATCAAAGTTAATTTAGACTTCATAGGCCCAATAAGATCGTAAATGGTAAAAAAAATTGAAATCCTCTCATTTAACCCGCTACATGCTGGCCCATTCCCAACTCTTTGTTTTTGGTTCAAACACTTTGAATGTGGACGATATTGAAATTTTGACTAAAATAAAATTCCGTAAAACCTAATGTGATATAGTTTTAAAGAATAGATTTAGGGTAAATAAATAATCGTTACTACCGGATATTGC
Source organism: Allium cepa (assembly GCA_030765085.1). Taxonomy (NCBI): domain Eukaryota; kingdom Viridiplantae; phylum Streptophyta; class Magnoliopsida; order Asparagales; family Amaryllidaceae; genus Allium; species Allium cepa. Next base: position 815,483,375 of record CM060940.1, on the reverse strand, counting down.
TTATAATATAAAACTAGGTTTTACCAAAAAATGTGCAAGCGATAAATTCAGCCAAATTGTTACACTACTAGCTAAGGTAACATGTCAACATTAATATTCGAATTGTTCAATGTTAATTGCTGACTTAATTTACATCTTTGAGTCACACAACTATAATGATGAATACTCCAAAAAACCACATGATTTAATTAATTTATAGTCATTATAAATTAACTAAATTAATTAATAATTATGAAATATTGATTATTGAATTTTATTTGATTTATTTGTATTATTATTTAATAAAGTGGGTATATAAAAGTTATATACGTATCGATATCAATAAATATTTAAAATGAATTAATTAAATACTGATTGGATTTGGAAAATTATGTGGTCCTATTTAACCCATGTAGTGGCCTCTATAATAAGGGGGAGTGGGGTGATTTTTGAATGCAACATCTTATTTTGAATTGGCAAAGAGGAAAGGTAAACAAGGAGATTTGGATCTTCACTTCCTACTCTTTTCTTTTGCTTATTTTAACTTCACCTCGCCTCTCTTTTTCACTTGAGTTTTAGACTCCTCCCCTGCTCATCTTTAGCCACAAGCTAATAAGGATTCGCTTATATTTCCAATTCAAATAAATCAAATAAAATCTATTTCAAAGGAGTGGTATGCTTATAACAACTTGTCTCAAAAAGGACCTTATTCTCAACCAAATACAAATCCTCGAATCTTCGGTCTATTCCAAAGCTGGTTATTGGTGGGTAAAATTGATACAATAAACAATATTCAGATCTATCTATTTATGCTATAAGAACGTCATAGTGGAAATGATAAAATATAATATTAGAAATAAGTACCCATTTCACAATAGATCCAAATCTTAGAAGTACAACATATCATCCCAAATATCCAAAGTACAACATCTTAAAATAACATCAACGTTTGGAACTGGGTACATCTAAAAACATAAATAAATAGATAAACTGCCATAAGGCTTTGCCTCCAACTTCATCTTCTAAATCAGCAACGTCTCCCTAACCTGTGTGTTGTAATGAGGAGGGGATCAGAACAAAAATGTTTAGTGAATGAAAACTTCAAGCCTTACCATAATGGTATTTTGGCAGTATCATTTAGATAATAAATATGTCTTACACATCATATACTATATCCTACAAAGTATACCTCCAACTATAAGGCCGAAGGCTTTTCCAATCAAACTCCATAACGTATCTTCAACTGTAGCCAAAGGCCCTTCACGATCCAATGCAACTACCAACAAATATGTCCCAACAATATGAGAGAAAGTACCTGAGCCACTTAATACCTCTTTAATGTGAATTAGGCAAACTCTAACCATTTAATACCTGTATCCTAGGCAGATTCCCATCATTTAATAACTAACCAAAGATGGACCCCTCTCTGGTACTCCCTAACCGACATCGCATGAAATCTCATCAGACCACTTAATACATCCTTATAGGAAGAGGTGGACCCTACAGTAGCCACTTAACACCTCGACCCTAAAGTGGATCCCTCTTGATATTCCTTACTACCGCACCTAAATGATGATCTCGAGCATTTAATGCTTCTTAAGTAGGAAGGAGGCAGACCTTACAACAACCACTTAATATCCCAACCCTAAAGTAGGCCCTACGTTGTATGATCCATAATATAAGTCGTGACATCTCACTTTAACTATTTTTAGGTGATGATAGCCAGATTAATTGGACAGACTCACCTTACAAAATTGGGACTAACCTTGTGTCCATTACGGATACATATTATATGAGATATCTTACATCAGTCCCAAAGTCATAGTGCTGGTACCCATTAGCTGGGCAGGCTTCCGTGCACTTTTGACTGACCTTGCATCGCTATAACATAATCATATTTTCTCTCTCTGAACATCTACCATATATACCTCACCGTATTATCATTAAAGCCATATAAGGAGATCTCCTTATTTCCATAACTATCCTTAGCTTCCTTCCTATGAGTGTTAATGTTATTTACCAACCTATTTATTCTGTACAATTAATACGTTATTAATATGTTATTAATCATACGTTGATATTATATTTATATCTATGAAATAATTAGGCTAACTAATATATATATTCTTAAGCGTACGTAAAATATTCACGTCCTATACTAATTGTTAAAATGTCAAAGCTTTCAAATTTATACAAGTCTAATTCCATACAATAACTTACCAAATGGCTAATATCTTTGCCAAACAAATAGACTTGCATCAACAGAATCAAATACCAAACTTATTTTATATTAATATAGTAGAATCAACACCTCTATTTTGAGGAACAAAATTTACGATTTAAACCATTTATATTCAATTTAACTTTTCATAGACGAACTTAAAGTGAAAAGGGATTCATATTTAAATTACGGAAATGGGCAGTGCAAACTATGAATAGAAGACTTCATACCTTACACACTATATCTCAACATATTTTCTTTTTAGAACCCTTTAGGACATCAATAAAGAAAGGTTGAAAGTGGAATAGAATATAAAATATTCAAATCACAGCACGAAAACAAATTCTACTATAAAGCAATTAAGATTCTAATAAACATAATAATTAACATTTTTCTGGGGAAATTATGAAGTTTTAGTTTAGGGTTTTCATGAATAAAATTTTCCAAGGCATAAAATAAATCCAAGCTTCTACTATACAAATATTAAATTGTGAAAAACTAAGATTTCCATTCATAGATAATTTGTTGTCCTCCTTTTTGGATTTGATTTTTGTGCGCTCCTAATTTCTCCTTTAGATACCTTCCTTTTAGAATATACAATAATTGGATTATATATAAAATAGCTTCAGAATAGAAGAGTAGGGAAGAATAGAATTTTAAATCGAATAATTAAATATCTGAAATTTCCTACTTGAAAATTCTAAGTGATTCTGAATCGTAGACATGAAGAAAACTGACAGAGCTTCGCCAGCATTCCAAATATTTCTGTTAATAAAAGTTAGCGGGCTATCCTCCTATTTGTAGTGGTTAGAAGGCTTCCAGGCCATAGGATTTAAAATAATGAAATCCCTGCCATTCATGCCAAAATTAACCCAAGCCGCTGCTCGTTCACCAGTCAACCGCCAGCCTTAAGCGGTTCACAAACATATAAATTTAAAATCAAGAATTTGACTAAAATAACTATTATAAGTATAACATTTAAAATCAATATTTATATAAACACACACATATATATCTTTTTAAACCTTGGAAATCATTTCAATATATATATATATATATATATATATATATATATATATATGTATATAGATATAGCAACGATGTATGTATATAACTTTCTATCATATGGTCAAGTGATACAGATATTTATCATTTCAATCCACAATTTAAATTATATACGGTATATATCATTTCAACCCGCAATCTCAAATTTAATTCAATGAAAATCGCTTGGGTTTATCATTTCAATCCATAACGATTTTCTCCTATTCTACGGATCGTTCGGGTATGTATCATTTTAACCTATGGTGAATTCTATACTAACAGGGAACTTGCAAAGTGATAACAGATATGGTAATAATATAATAGGCAATATCATCAATATACATAACAGATAACTGTGTCAGATGTCACAGGTGAACAGATAGCATATATATAGCAATGTAAATAACTAACAATAGCATATTTCAACTGTCATTTCAATTGAAATCAAATTTAATAGATATAAGAACGTTAATCGTGAGTGGTTGCTCACCTTTCAAGGCTAGAGAGTTTTGATAATGAACTGAGTTGCTTACCCGAGTAACCAATTCCAAAGCAAGTTAGGATTGGTAGAATTCGTTGATCAAAGCTGATAGCAAGGAATTGATGAAACAAATTGAATTAGCTTGATATAAATGGAAATATATATAAACACACACACATACACTCACACTCACTATTATTATCATTATTTTATAAAAATCAACATTTGAATAAATACAAATATAAAAATGTATATATATTTTTATATTATAAAACCATTGTTTACATTTGAACACATATAACCAAGTATTAACATACAAAGTATAGTTTCAAATCAATTAAGAAAAATGAAACAACTTATCTACAACTTGTATAACCTAAAATCTGTATATAAAATATATTACAAAACTCTTATATAGACCTACATACATAATATACTAAAAATCAGTATCAGTTATGAAATTAATATGAGCGTACTTATTGTAATATAGACATAACTCAACAGCTTTAAGGAAAATCAAACATATTCATTAAAATTCAATATTAAATAACAATATTGAAATTTTAAAACACTTAATACACTAAAATCTATACACACACACACACACACACATTTTCAGACCCATTATTTATCGAACCATCTATAAAATAAAATAAATTTTTTACATAAAATTTGAAAATCACAACTTATATAATAATACATAAAACCCTAAACATATCATATATATATAAGCTATTATATATACAAACATTATATTTCATACTGTAAACCCTCTATATACTCTACATAAAATATAATATATACATGTGTATGCAACTATCATACAATATATACAACTATTACAAAATATTTTTTTAAAGCCTAATTTATATATATATATATATATATATATAACCAATTATACATACTATTAGCTGTTATACTTACATACACATTAATATATCAAATCAAACATATATCTACTAAAAATATACATACTGTAAAGAATAGATTTATAACCAACATTATAAACTTACATATATACAAACAATAAAATAAAATATTTATATAAATATACCTTATCAACTCAACTATCAATATATAAAGACCTAAAATATATTACACTTTAATTTATAAATACTATCAAATATACATGCCGACTATTATAAACAAATAACTATATATATATATATATATATATATATGGACTTTACTTGACTTATATACATAAACAAGTTTTATATAACTTAGTATATATAAACAGTATATTACAGATATCATATATTTACATTTCAAACTAACAACTTTATAACTCATATAATATATAACATATGCATATATATAATACAGTAGACATATATATATATATCTAACACGGCAACTTAAAAATATTGTAACTAACATATATACAGGACTGTAACTTTATAACTAATATATATATATTAGTTATACATATAAATCGAACAGTAAAGCCAATATAACTTTTATAACCTTATACTTTAACAATATATATAGCTTAGAATATATAATTTACATAACCAATATATATATATATATAAACATCAATTGCGTTATATACAAACTATATAACAAACACATGAATATATATACACACACACCTTAAAAAGGAACAGTGATTCGGGAAGGTAAGCGTCGCGGGCTGATGAAGGCCGAAGATGGGTCAGCAAGTATCGATAGCGGGAAAGGAGGTGGCGGCGAGTGTGGTGGTCAGTGGGGTCGATTCAGCTGGACCGCTATTGACGGTGAAGCTTGGCAGGTCGAGGAGGGCTGCTTCGGCTATTGGGTCGGTGGTTCACGCGAGGCTGAGGAAAGTAAGAGACGGGGTGGAGATAGGTGGTGCAGCAAGAGGCCGTGAGGGGGAGGATTAGTTTGACTATGATGAGGAGATGATGGAGAATGGAGACCAGGCTGCGGCGCTTAAGCTTGAGGTGGTGGATCCAACACTGGCTGGGCTTGTGTGACTAGGGTTATGGGCTATAAGGCTGTCGAACATGGTGGAGAAGTGGTCGGTCTTGCGTGTGATATAGGGTGAGGGGAAGACAAGTTTTTCTTTTGGCAGGGAAGAAGAGGGAGTAGCTCTGTTATTATATATGATATATATGTTGTAACAGAAGTCACAGAAACTAAAGGTGAAAAATGAAGCAAAATGCATGAACCAAAATAAATGACAATGAACCAGATAATAAAGTTTAACGTTCGGAATAGCTAAACTCAGAAATAATAATTTTTGGGAATTTTAAAAGTAGTAGCCAATTGCTTTCAGCCACTTGGAAAATTGAATGGTCACTGAATATCAAAAGCTCCAAAATGGTACCGATACAGATATCCGATTTCACGGATTTCATTACGTAATAGACTTCAAAAAATAAAATTGAATATACCGTAGAGATCAGCATGACGAGACGATCAAAATGGAATACATATATCCATGGTATGATCATCGTATCAAAAGTCGATAATCGGTACCGAAAATGCTGCTAATTTGCCAGAAATAAGATAAATGGAGCAATAGCGGTTCAAATTTGGAGAAACGAAATACGACATCTCACTTATAAGATGAATTACAAATTTATTATATAAAAATGTTCATGTTTGGAAAACATTTTATTATCATCTATAACTGATTTGAATTTAAATAAAACTATATAATAAAATAAACTTCCATATTATCAAATGAAAACTTACCATTTGCTATGCTAAAGCAGACTTAATTCAAATATTAAATTTTTATTTCAAAATATTATAATTTAAAATTTCATAAAATTTCCAATTAAATATATTATTAAAATCATTAAAATCCATGGGTCGTTATAGAGTTTCCTCGATCACTTGTTACTTCTATGCCCTAATAGACAACTGAAGCAATGAATGGGATTACGACATTCAACAGTAAGACGAGAAAACTCCGCACATCTAAAACAATATCGCTTCCCTCTCCTTCTATCATTCCCATTCTTGAATAAAGGCTTCCTAGAGGAAACTTGACATAAAGAAGATTTGATTCCTTGACTAACCAAGAAAAAAATGGTAACCAAAAGAATCTAGGGAAAATGAGAACGAATTGGAATATATTTAGGGAGCAGAATAAGGAAAAGAAGATGTAACGACCCGATATTTCGTACCATTCGCATCAAACTTTAATTGCTCAAAATAACAGATAGTTAATTTATATTTGGCAAAACTCAGTACATACAATAAATAAATCAATCACAGAATCACAGATATAAAGTATTACAAAAATAAGCAGCGGAATAGATAAATAGTAGTTCATGAAGCTACTACAAATATCAGAGTCTGAAACAAAATACCATAGAATCTCAAACGCAAATGAACCTCTAATACATATGCAACTGACGAGTCTGAGTATAAATGACAGGAAAAAACAGAAATGACTAAAAGCTGGATAGATGGATCTTCAAACAAAGCTCGAATCTCCGAAGGTGAGTGGCAAATGCTGCAACACCCAGTCTGACCCCAGCATAAAGTCCTATAAGGATCCACGGAACTATCTACTATGTAGTAATATACGCTATTATAATATGTCTATAGTAAAGTAAACTATTAAAATAGCATTAAGGCGTTACCATATCCCCCTTAGCACATTTTATATATTGCAGTAGTTTATACAAGGTCGTACGCTCCACCAAACCGGGGGTTTACCCAGAGGATACGACATAGGCACGGTACAAAACAAACTCGTAGAAGGCGCGATAAGGCATGTGACAAGGCACGCGAGGCAGTGCCAAGGTAGATATACCATTTGCACTCCTTGAATGGTGGTAACGCATAGCAGCTACTACCGCCCACCTCAAAACACACTCCCAAATCAAAGGTGCACCCAATCAAATCACAAAGTAATAGAGTGGCATCGAAGAAATGTGCCCGATCGGAGGTGCGACCTCTCTGGCCCGGTATAGCTCCTATTTTAGCCACATTAAGCTGACTTATGGGAGTCAGGGCTGCGCTAAAACCTCATATAGAATCGTCGCTAAACCATCCTACTTCGTTTTGGAATCTCCACCACATACACAGCTGTTAAAGTGGTTTTCGGTACCGGAAGAGTGTATGACAATATCTGATCCCGGTCTCTTTTGCAACCAAATGCTTATTTCTCGTTTCATTTCAAATAGTTCATACTTCATATCAAAATATCATTGTAACGACCCTAAATTTTCGATCCCGAAAATTCCAGATAGTTATGAAAAAAAATAAAGAGATAGAAGAAGAAGATCAGAAACATCAACATCTCACATTCGCAGCGGATAAAATATAATAATAAATAATAACAGTTTACAAAAGAATTCTGTATCTGTCAAAATACATTTATAATACATCAGAGTTGCACATATATACATACACTGGATATACACAATCGTCCTGTCACAAATATACAACAATATAATACGACGGAAACACTCCATACGTTCTTGCCATCCAGCTCGCCTCCTGAGCTCCAGAACGTCCTTACCTGAAAATCTGTCATACTGGGTCTAACCCGAGCATTGCATCACAGTAACACCCGTGTTAGGATGGAAACCAGCGTGAGTAAACCCATCTAACATGGAATAGAAAGCATTCAACTTATATAAACCCGGGTAACTTGTATTAATTTACAAATTCACAATTTGTTATAGACATCACTTATTTCCCCCATCAATTTTCGAAGTACCAAAATTTAGATTAAATAGTCTGATTCACTTAGATCATTTCATTCCAGCCTATTGATTTCACATATCAAATGTAGATAGATTACAAATCAAAGTGGGTTCGGGCATTTACTGATACCCGACCCCGGTCTCTTCGAATTCAATACCATTTTAACCCAAGTTATTCAAGTGAAATACAATTTAATCTTTAAATACAAGGTGTCACCCTTACCCAGTAATTCACCATCAATACATTACCACATTATCACTGTATAACCAAAATATATCATATCACAAACATTCATATCAGGGATATCAACAAATTTAAAGCATTTCTAAAATTCAATCATCCATAAGAAGATTTAGTTAGTCTCACCATTTCTAATTAATTTAAATAGATTAAATTAATTACCACAATCACCTTAAATCATGCTCAGTAAATTATTAATTAATTACAGACTAATTAATTAATGATTCTTTAGTTAACATCTTAATTAATCATCCTTGATTAATTATGCCTTACTTACATTAAGTAATTAACCTTTAATTAATTACACAAATTAATTTTCCTTTAACTATTCGCATTAATTAACCTTTAAGTATTCTCATTAGTTAATTAATTACATAGATCATTAATTAATTACTTTAATTAATTATTCTGTAATCACTTACTTTGATTACTTATCTTTTAATTAATCCCATTCACTAACAAACCCTTAAATCAATTTCCTTACTTAATCATCCCTTAAATTTTCCATCTGAAAATCAATTATCCATCATTACTTCATTAAGGAATTATCTCATTGGTTAATCATCCTTAATTAACTAACCTTTAATTCTAAATTTAAATTAATTTACCTTTAACAAATTAAACCTTTAATTACTTACATTAAGAAACTAATCATGTAAGTAATTAATCTCTAATTACTTACATTATTTGATCACCGATTTAAAAATAAATGAATCTCAAACTAATTAATTTTATATCCCTTAATTATTAATTAATTAAACCCTAATCATTAGTTAATTAATAATAAATTAATTACTCTTTACTTACTTTATTAATTAATCCTTAATTATTCAAGGTCTTGATTAACCTTAAGATATTTAATTTCTTAATTATCATGTTCATATTTAAACCATTTATCTTTATAATTACTTGTTTAATTAAATCATTTAATTTAAGTTAATTATAACTTAAGCATTTAACTTAACCAATTAAAACAAACTATAAAATTTCTTTAAACAATTGTTTAAGATATCTATTAAATAAAGACATAAATTTTTAAGAAATTGATTGAAACTAGATTCAAAAACTTATTTATATTTAAACCTAAAGACTGTACAAATTTTCTTCGGGTCACACCCTTATAACACTTCGAGTATAGAAATGACAATCATTTATATAAGATCACATAATAAGTTTCAGGCCACAGCATAGAATGACAATCATTCATATAAGAGCAGGTAATAAGTTTCAGACCATAGCATAGAATGATAATCATTCACATAAGGGTAGGTAATAAGTTTCTATGCTAATCATTCACATAAGGGCAGGTAATAAGTTTCAGGCTACAGCATAGAATGACAATCATTCATATAAGGGAAGGTAATAAGTTTCAGGCCACATCATAGAATGAAAATTATTTATATGTAGGCATGAACAACAATTAAGTATAGAATTGGACTAGTGAGTTGTTATTAAAAAAACTGGGAGAATATCCTCAGGCATTCATCAGTGGCCACTTACCCCTTTTAGAAATTGAACTATATTAATTTACTACTCACAATCCTCTTTATCACTTAACTACTTAAAGGAAATTTTATTGGTGTGATACAAAGGCAATTTATATATGGTTATTATAGTACTAACATGGTTCAGATTTATAAGTGCAGCTAAAACAAATGGAACATGGACAAGATAGCAAACAATCAGCCTGAACATGAACTAGGCATTAAGGCTAAGTACAAGTGAACAAGCACAGTCCAATATGAATGGATAACAATACATGCAAAATACAACTCAAAACACACACACACACACATGTTGAGTACAAAATATTAAAAGATGGAATGTCGAGATTTCACAAAGTCAGACTGAATGGTGCACAGCATGAGTACAAGATCAACTAAGAAAATTCGAGACAACTAGGTTCTTTCTCTTTTTTTGGTTAAGTGAAACAAATATATGGCAACCCATCAGTTGTGAAAACCAAGTCAGAACATATTGCAGATATACGTACCAATATTTTTTTTATCAAAGACAAAGTTAGATTGCAATGTGAAACCGAAGGATATATGGTAGGAAATACTATCACAATTCAAAGCCAGAAAGGTTTTAATTTTGAAGGGTCAAAACTTATAGGGATAATATTACAGGAAAAAAAATTCATAAATGGAAAATTCAAACATGCATATCAAGTAACCTAGGTACATGTAAGGCAACGTTTTAACTAAAAGCTCTACTTTACACAGTGGTTCCAAGAAATAAAATCAACAGGACTTATAACCTTAGGCTTGCTTCTACTAGTGCAAATTTCAACACGGCAACCATCCAAATTCATCAAATTATATTACTGTTAAATAAGTGAAGATGCACAAAATAAATTTTTTATTAGATCCATATGAGTGTTACTCACCTAATTTATGCTGTAGAAATCGAAACCATCACCAAATCCTTGATCACCACGCTAACGCTGCCATACCCAACTGCCATGACTACCCTTACAGCGGCGCTGCTCCACAACGCGATGATCGGTCGCATGAGTCAGGTCACGGCCTTCAAAGCTCGATCACACACAATCGTTGCATTGCGCTAGGGATTTCACAAGTCAAGGATTTGGGGAAATAGGGTTTTAGAAACCAATCTGGAGCGGTCCATTTTTTTTTAGTTTGGGTTCGAATGAATGGGGAAAGAAGACAAACTGGTGGTATATTCATGTGGAGGTATACGTAGAGGAGGTAGTTGCAGTGCTTTTGTACACAACAAGCTTCTCTTGTACGCCATTTTCTTTGTTAGATATTTTTACCTGGATAAAACTGATTTGAAAAGAGGATTTTTTTTATGTGTACTTGACTTGATTTTTGTTTCATACAAAAAGTTTTGATGTTGCCTTGATTTGATTTTCTCTTTTATCACAAAATTTAATTCAAATAAAAGATTTTGTTTATTATGTAGGTTAGATCTTTATGTGTACTGAAGTTGAAATTGCCATTATGATGTTCCTTTAGATGCTTATATAAGCATATACATACTTTAGATCCATTTATATAAACATACATTTATCCATTACATATATTTTTACACACCTTAACTTATATGAATTTTTGATATTATATATATATATATACATATATATCCACACTTATATACTAACAAAAATCAAAGATACAATATTTTTAAATCCAATCTATATATTCAAATATTTAAATATCAGAAATTTATTTGTTCGACTTAATAAATCAATATCTCAAAAATAATAAAAACAGCTAATTACCTAACTAACCGCTGCTAAAAAAAATCCAGGTCGTCACATTCCTCCCCCCTTTGAATCTTTTCATCCTCGAAAAGGAACGAAGCTAGAATTATTAAAATGCTTAAAATCAGATAAATATTCTTTGATCATTTTTAAAATACTTTAAAAATCTATATAATATTACTAAAATAGTTTTTATAAAATACTTTTATAACTCAATGTTTTGATAAGTCCATCCTTGTTCTCACAGAAATTCGATCATACGTTGATCAGGCGTACAACTAAAAATCTATAAGTACTTGGCAGCCCCGTTTTCAACATCCAGTGAAAATACTTTGAAAAATAATTTTATTGAAAATATAGGAAACAATTTTCGAAAATAGAGGAAATATTCTTGGTGAGAATGCTATGGATATCATCACCCCCATCCATGGTCGCAGTTACATCCTGGGTTACGTTGCCATCGCATTAAAAGTCTATGTAACTGTAGGCACTCTGCGCCCCTCGATTACGACATGGAACCCACAATAGATCACAGTTACATCCCAGGGTTACGTTGCCATCGCAGCAAAAGTCCATGTAACTGTAGGCATCAGCGCCCTCGATTTTCGCTGTCAGAATAAAACTTCTCCACTCCTACATAGGTCGTAGTCTACCGATATAAAATCAAACGCAGATTGTTGGCTCTCAGCGGCACACACGACTTTCGCTATGCTACCATAGGTCGCAGTCTACCAATATAAAATCAAACGCAGACTGTTGGCTCTCAACGGCACACACGACTTTCGCTATGTTACCATAGGTGTCAAACGCAGACTGTTGGCTCTCAGCGGCACACAGGACTTTCGCTATGGTCTGCAGTAGATCGCAGTGAAATCGGGTTACACTGGCGTCACAGCATAACCCAAATGCCTCTGTAGGCATCGACGCCCCTCGACTTCCGCTACACACTACTCACAATCCTCAGGAACTAGTTTTGTCCGGACTCCTCACAGGATCAACTTTAGAACCCCCTTAGGGTTCAAGGCAGTACCACTCGGTGTCACTCCTGAGAAGTTCATTTCAAGGAAGCGCCTTTCTCTCCAGAGCCATTTTCAAAACACTTCATACTATACACATATAGTATCTTCCAAATCATACACCTAGTATGAATTTTATATAAATCTCCTTTACACAAAGTCGAAATTCTCAAACTAGGCTTTCCAAATTCCAATATTGATTTTACCCAAAAATCAAAACCTTTCCAAATCCAAAGGTTCCCAAAACCTTTTTCCAAAATCCACATAAGATCCTTTTTATATATATAGATATATGTATATTTTTAAAAAAAAAACTTTGGATCATTTCAAACTTGTATAAAACTCCCTTTATACTTCAAACACTTTTAAAATCCTTTCCTTCCGGCAATAGATTCACCAAGGGAAGATTTATCTTATATAACAAAGATATATAACTTTGTTTATTCAAAATAAATATTCAAATTTGATTACTCTTTTTTTTTTATAAAGTTGTTTCCATCTTACTTATCATTATAAAAATATCCAACTTTCACTTTTATCCATTGTATATTTCACAAAATATACTTTCATTTCAAAAGAAATCATTGCACATTTCTTATTCACAAATTTTCAACATCATTTTCATTCAAATCCGCACGATGTACATCTATCATCCGTACGCTATACCAATCTGATCGCTCACTTGATCACACAATTTCACTTTCAAACTAGTATCGTCCACCCGACTTCCTAGTGCGGACACAGATCTGGTTTCTTGATCAGAAACCGTCATTCTCCTTGCATATCCATAAATATGATAGAGAATATCCCTAATCAATCAACAATCCATATCCAGATTCGCCGTCGAAAATCGAGTGAAAAATCCCAACTCGGATCGATATAACAATCTCGAAATTCTATGCTCGAATCTAGATCAATCACTATACGAATAGAATAATATATGTACATCCTACGTATTTAAATTCATTGATTATTAGCCAAATCAATTTCCCTTCTATTCATCCTCACTTTGAATTTTATTCACTTATTCACATTTGCCTTAATCCCCATTTGGATTATCACTTCAATTCTTACCTCGGTTGGGTATTTAATCAATAACAGTTTGAACTCTGGCCAGTTTATATTTAGTAAATAGCTTGAAAATTTTAAAAATAGATAAGTAGTTGAAAAACAATCAATAGTTTGTAAAATAGTATAAAATAGTTAAGTAATTGTAAAATAGTTGGAAAATAGTTAAATAGTTTCAGAAATTTTAGATAATTGCAAAATAGTTGTAAAATAGTAATTAATTTGCAAAATAGTTGAATAATATTAATTAGTTTATAAAACGTTTGAAAAATTGTTAAATAGTTTCAAAAATAATTGTAAAATAAGAATAAGATAGTTTGGCTTTAAAAAGAAAGATTGTATAGTAAATAGCTTGGAAAAAATAGATTTACATTAAACAATTTATTTTGAAAATAGTCCAGAGTCAAACTGTTCAATTACTAACCTCCATTTTCGTCAACTCAATTTAAATTTACACTTCCATTTAAATTGACTCATTTCCAATTTAAATAACTTCAATTTCCATCGAAATTGATTTATCCCCGATTCAAGATGAATTAATTCTCAATTTCTTTCCAACTTTCAAATCAAATTCTAGTTGAGTTTTAAACATATCCACTTTAATTACAATTCCCAAATTATTCAAATTAATTTATACTAGTTTCAAATTATTTCAATTTCTATGAATTAGTCTCAATTTCCATTTGAATTTGAACTCATTCAATCTTCGATTTTATTTCAAGTTAATCCAATTCAAATTTCCATTTGAATTTTATACTGATCCATCTTTAATTCTAATTAATTCAAACTAAATTCAATTTGCATTAATGAAATCTAAATCTCAACTTTAACCCATCTCGAATTATATAAATTCAAGCTAAATTTCCAAATGTTGATTTAACCCCTTAAATCAAATTAACCCCTTCTTTTTTTTTGATCAACTATCCAAATCTTTATACAATTTAATTCTGAGTCCAATTCTCAAAATTCCATTTTAAATTATCTTTACTTACTTATCAAGGTTCAAATAAGAGTTCAAAACAATTTTATCTTAAAGATTCAACTTATTACCCAATTTTATCTTCCAGTTTTGAAACCAGTTCTTAAACAATTTTAATTTACAAATTCAATATTTCAAATTTTCAGTTCAAAGTAATTCCATATCCTTAATTTCAAATTAAAGTTTAATTTTCCTTTTTTTCTCTCAATAATGGATATATTACCACACTATATTTTTCATTCATTTAAACACAACCAATTCACATTTAAAGATTTTTTTAATAACCATGGCATTATATCATCCAATTTTTTAAAAAATATCCATCCATTTTCAATTTCCAGATCTCAAACCCATTTTGAGATCACACAAACTCCCCATTCAAATCAACCATTTAACTTTCCAAGTTAAATCCCAATTTCATCTTAAAATTTCCAATTCAGGTTACTTGTTAACTTATTTAACTTTCCCAAAATCAAATTCCATTTGCTTAATCCAGCCAACCTTACCCAATTTGAATTCCCATTTCAAATTTTAAACTTCACATTAATAATCTCTTAAGTTCAAAACTTATCACCTTGGGTATCACATCTCATTCCAAATTTAAAACGCAACATTTAGAGTTTATTTCAAACCATCTTTGATATTACGTATATCCACATATTCATATTAATTTCCTTTACATACCAAGTTATACTTAAATTTTAAACCACCTTTGGTTTTAATTTACAACAAATTTCGCTTAACATTTTGAAACAATTCAAATGTTTCTAGATTTAGGTTCCATAATTTAAAACCCACTTCTATTTAGAAGTTATACTCATCTTAAAAGTTTACTTCATTTGGCTTACTTATTAACAAATATATCATTATTAAACAATATACCTATTTATGATAATAGCCAAGATTATCATATCTGAAAACCAATTCATTATTATCCTTATCCTAAAACCTTTCCCAAATTCAAGATTTAATTTCGGTTTGGTTGTATTTTTATTACCACTTAGTTCTCATTGTTTCTGTTTAATTCCAATGATTTAACAACCAATTAACTTAATATTTATTTGAATGCAATATTGCTTTATATATATCAAACTATAATCTTATATAAAATCATTTAAAATCATTTTATAAGAAAATAACAAATACGCTCTCATATATATATTACACTTAACTCATTCTAGGGTACTATTGACCCTATCCTTAATGAGTACTCCCACCAGAGCCAAGGTTTTCGCTTAACCTTCAGCTCTGATACCAACTATAATGACCCGAAATTTTCGATCCCGAAAATTCTAGATAGTTATGAGAAAGAAGAAAGACATAGAAGAAGAAGATCAGAAACATCAACATCTCACATTCGCAGCGGATAAAATATAATAATAAATAATAACAGTTTACAAAAGAATTCTGTATCTGTCAAAATACATTTATAAAACATTAGAGTTACACATATATACAGACACTGGATATACACAATCATCATGTCATAGATATAAACAATATAATACAGCGGAAACACTACATACGTTCTTTCCATCCAGCTTGCCTCCTGAGCTCCAGAACGTCCTTACCTGAAAATCTGTAATACTGGGTCTGACCCGAGCATTACATCAAAGTAACACCCGGGTCAGGGTGGAAACTAGTGTGAGTAAACCCATCTAACATGGAATACAAAGCATTCAACTTATATAAACCCGGGTAACTTGTATTAATTTACAAATTCACAATTTGTTATAGACATCACTTATTTCACCCATCAATTTTCGAAGTACCAAAATTTAGATTAAATAGTCTGATTCACTTAAATCATTTCATTACAGCCTATTGATTTCACATATCAAATGTAGATAGATTACAAATCGAAGTAGGTTCAGGTATTTACTGATACCCGATCCCTGTCTCTTCGAATTCAATACCATTTTAACCCAAGTTATTCAAGTGAAATACAATTTATTCTTTAAATACAGAGTGTCACCCTTACCCGGTAATTCAACATCAATAGATTACCACATTATCACTGTATAACCAAAATATATCATATCACATACATTCATATCAGGGATATCAACCAATTTAAAACATTTCTAAAATTCAATCATCCACAAGCAGATTTAATTAGTCTCACTAATTATGATTAATTTAAATAGATTAAATTAATTACCTCAATCACCTTAAATCTTGCTCAGTAAATTATTAATTAATTACAGACTAATTAATTAATGATTCTTTAGTTAACATCTTAATTAATCATCCTTGATTAATTATGCCTTATTTACATTAAGTAATTAACCTTTAATTAATTACACAAATTAATTTTCCTTTAACTATTCGCATTAATTAACCTTAAAGTATTCTCATTAGTTAATTAATTACATTGATCGTTAATTAATTAATTATTCTATAATCACTTACTTTGATTAATTATCTTATAATTAATCCCATTCACTAACAAACCCTTAAATCAATTTCCTTACTTAATCATCCCTTAAATTTTCCATCTAAAAATCAATTATCCATCATTACTTCATTAAGGGATTATCTCATTGGTTAATCATCCTTAATTAACTAACCTTTAATTCTAAATTTAAATTAGTTTACCTTTAACAAATTAATCCTTAATTACTTACATTAAGAAACTAATCATTTAAGTAATTAATCTCTAATTACTTACATTATTTGATCACCAATTTAAAAAGAAATAAATCTCGAGCTAATTAATTTTATATCCCTTAATTATTAATTAATTAAACCCTAATCATTAGTTAATTAATAATAAATTAATCACTCTTTACTTATGTTATTAATTAATCCTTAATTATCTAAGGTCTTAATTAACCTTAAGATATTTAATTTCTTAATTATCATGTTCATATTTAAATCATTTATCTTTATAATTACTTGTTTAATTAAATCATTTAATTTAAGTTAATTATAACTTAAGCATTTAACTTAACCAGTTAAAACAAACTATAAAATTTCTTTAAACAATTGTTTAAGATATCTATTAAATAAAGACATAAATTTGCTTTACACAGTGGTTCCAGGAAATAAAATCAACAAGACTTATAACCTTAGGTTTGCTTCTACTAGTGCAAATTTCAACACGGCAACCATCTAAATTCATCAAATTATATTGCTGTTAAATAAGTGAAAATGCACAAAATATTTTTTTAGATCCGTGTGAGTGTTACTCACCTAATTTATACTGCAGAAGTCAAAACCATCACCAAATTCTTGATCACCACGCTAACGCTGCCATGCCCAACTGCCATGACGACCGTTACAGCGGCGCTGCTCCACAACGCGACGATCGGTCGCATGAGTCAGGTCGCAGCCTTCAAAGCTCGGTCACACACAATCGTTGCATCGCGCTAGGGATTTCACAAGTCAAGGGTTTGGGGAAATAGGTTTTAGAAACCGATCTGGGCGGTCTATTTTTTTTAGTTTGGGTTCGAATGAATGGGGAAAGAAGACAAACTGGAGGTATATTCATGTGGAGGTATACGTAGAGGAGGTAGTTGCAGTGCTTTTGTACACAACAAGCTTCTCTTGTACGCCATTTTCTTTGTTAGATATTTTTACCTTGATAAAACTGATTTGAAAAGAGGATTTGTTTTTGATGTGTACTTGACTTGATTTTTGTTTCATACAAAAAGTTTTGATGTTGCCTTGATTTGATTTTCTCTTTTATTACAATATTTAATTCAAATAAAAGATTTTGTTTATTATTTAGGTTAGATCTTTATGTGTACTGAAGTTGAAATTGCCATTATGATGTTCCTTTAGATGCTTACATAAGCATATACATACTTTAGATCCATTTATATAAACATACATTTTATCCATTACATATATTTTTACACACCTTAACTTATGTGAATTTTTGATATTATATATATATATATATCCAGATTTATATACTAACAAAAATCAAAGATACAATATTTTTAAATCCAATCTATATATTCAGATATTTAAATATCAGAAATGTATTTGTTCGACTTAATAAATCAATATCTCAAAAATAATAAAAACATCTAATTACCCAATTAACCGCCACTAAAAAAATCCTGGTCGTTACAATCATACTCATTTCAAAACCATATCAATTTGATATTATTATTCACTTTAAATAATATTCATTTCCAGAATTGTAACACTTTCAAAGTTATAATACTTTCGAAATCATAACACTTCCGAGATCATAACACTTTTGAAATCATAACACTTTTGAAATCATCACTTTCATAATCATAGCAATTCCAAATTAAACAGTTTAGATATTGAAAATAGTATGTATATATATATATATATATATATTAAAATAGTTATAAATTAAAATAGTTTATAGATTAAAAATAATTCATATATAAAAATAGTTGTAAATTAAAAATAGTTTATACTTATTTAAAGAGATTATAATAAAATAGTTTTCAAAATAGAATTGTTTCATCCTATTCCACAAATCGATTCAAATCAACTTTAATTCCAAAATTCAATTTAAATCAATCCCCGTTAAACACTTTCAATTTAAAAGGGTAAAGGTTTAATTCAAATTCTCAATAAACCATTTCAATTTTTACCGATTTCAAATCCAAGTTTGAACTATCATTTCAATTCCAATAAGATTCAAAGTTTAAATATTCAAACATTTACAATATAAGTTTCATTTATATCTTAACTTTAATTTTATTCAAACTGGAAAATATTCACTTAATCATTTTTATAACAATTATATAAAATCCCAATTTATAAAT
Source organism: Allium cepa (assembly GCA_030765085.1). NCBI lineage: Eukaryota > Viridiplantae > Streptophyta > Magnoliopsida > Asparagales > Amaryllidaceae > Allium > Allium cepa. Next base: position 815,463,705 of record CM060940.1, on the reverse strand, counting down.
TTAAATCAATATTAAATATTCGATCTCAATTTTATTTAAAGTTGAGAATATTCATTTAATCACTTTTCATCAAATCAAGTTATAAATCATACCTTTCAAATCTCAAAATTAATAAGTTCAAAAACATTCTTATTTAAATTGAATTATTAACCAATTTAAATTTCAAGTCAATTTTTCTTTATTATTTCAACCTCTATTTATTTAAAGTTATTACAAAAATCTATTTAAAATATTAATGTAAAATTTTAAATAAATATTAAAACATATTATAAATATACTAATTAAATTAAATTTTATTTTAATAATTAATATTAAATTAAATCTTATTAATAAATCTATTTTAAATCTTATTTTATATATTTTCAAAATAATAATATTATAAGTAAAATTTTAAAATTTATATTTTCAAAGAAAACTTGTAAATAAAATTTCCAAACGTATAATTTAAAAATATGATTTTGCAAAATAAAATATTTTACATTATACTTAAAAATCAATATTGAATAAAATCCATATATTTTCCTTCCAAACTATAAAAACAATTTTTAAAAATAGACCAACGGTGTTCGTATATAATTTTCTATCCTATGGTCAAGTGATGTAAATATTTATCATTTTAATCCGCAATTTAAATATTTGCGGGTATATATCATTTCAACTCGCAATTCCAAAATTTCAAAATAAATGAATATCGCTTGGTTTATCATTTCAACCCATAACGATTTTCCCTTATTCTACAAGATCGTTCGGGTATGTATCATTTCAACCCATAGGGAATTCTAAACTAACAGGGAATTTGCAAAGTGAGAACAAATAATAATATATTAACAACATGCATATATCATCAGTAACAATTTATATATAATATATACAATGGGTTATGGTGTCATATGTCATAGGTGAACACTGGCAGATAATGGCATATCATATTTAACAACTAAATAGCTAACAATTCAATATTTAACAACATATTTCAATTGTCATTTCATGTGAATTGAATCTACTAAATATAAGAATGTTAACCGTGAGCGATTTTTCACCTTTCGAGGCTAGAAAAATTGGATAATGAACTGGGCTACGAATTCGAGCAACTAGTTCCAAAGTAAAGTACGATGAACTTGAATTTTGACGATCAAAGCAAAGCTAGAAGTTTGGAATTGACAGAACAAATCAAAATACATGTTATAAAAAAATTCTAAAATTAATTTTAAACAATATATTTAAGATAAAATCTTTATAAATTTTCAGACCACATAAAAATCTCAATATATATATATATATGAAAACTTAAAGCATATGTACTTATGTATGTAAGCTAATATATAAACATATATATATATATACACATATATATATATATATAAACTTAAAAACTTATACACATTTATATACTTTTTTAAAATCATATACATATGCATACTATATACAAAATTTATACTAACCATATATACACAAACTAACAGATTGTACATTGCTTATATAAACTTATGTATAACCTAACAGATCAGATGAATAAACTAACACAACTTATACATATCCATGTTTTTTTTTAATAGTCAAACTTAAAAATCAATATTTATTAGAAAAATATACATATTAAAATCATTAGATCTATATATTATAAGATAAAAAATAATAAAAATCAATAATAAAAATAATATATAAATATATACATACAGATTTATATAGACGAATATACAGACTCTTATACAGACTTATATACATATATTCTTCAAATTTAAAAATATACGCTGAAAGGAGATAGTTCACTAGAACGTAAATTTCTCTTTGAATATATTTGAAAAACAACCCGTGTATACTAATATTAATACATAACTACTATATAGATTTACATATGAACAAATATATGAACTTAATTCCCAAAAGGCAGTGAAGGACAAAATGGTAGAAGAGAGAAGCATGATCCAATAAAAAAATCAACATATATGTACCAACGTGCATGTACCTTCACTTTGACAAATATACATACATACATACATACATACATACATACATACATACATACATACAAAGATATATATATATATATATATATATATATATATATATGCAAGAGAAGGCATGATCATACACACGCATGGAGTAGGGGTACAGTTGCACGACGGAGATGTTGAAGGCTCACGATAGCTTGAAGGCAAAACAAGGGAAGGTGTTTGTGCTGGCGGCTGAGGCTTCACGACAAAGGAAAGTGACGATGTTCACGGCAAAGCAAATGGAGGCGGAGTCGGCATTTGCTAGGGGTTCGGCTATTGGGGTAATGGTCGTCATGGCGTGTAGGCTGTTGGCGTGGAGGGGGTTTGTTCGGGTGTACTGTTGTGATACTGGATTGTTTGCAGTTCGGTAGGGTAGTGGAGCTTGCTCGATACTACTGGAAGGGAGGCCGTTGATGGAAGAGGCTGTGGACCTGTGTGAGGCGCGAAGCTGATGGTATTCAGGGCGGTCAGTGGAGGGAACATGGAGCAGTTCTTGTGGTGGGAGAGGCTCGACAAAATGAAGGTGGGTTTGATGAAGTGGGGTCGGCGAAGTGTTGTACTATGGATTTGGGTCAGGAGGCTAAGGTGGTTGTAGACGAGGGGAGAGGTTATGCGAGTGGAAGGTCGAACGGGGTGGAAGGCTACTGACGGAGGAGGGTACTGGCAAAGTGAGCATGGCTATGAAAGTGAAATAAGCAACGGGAAGAAGAATGGATAGGTAAGCAAATATATAACTTAGTTTCTATAATATATATTTTCTTCACGAAGGAGAGTGCAGACCTTATGAAGATAAAACAAATGGATGAACTAAATAAATGTCAATCTAGGGGAATAGTTAAAGCGAACACATGAATTCAAGGAAATAATAAAAGTAGAAGGCTGTTGGGTTCATACGGTGGAAAATGAAAGGGTATGGGAAGCTAAAAGGTCCAAATGCAGAACTGATACATCTGATCGGTTACCGATTTCGTCGTGTTTCGAACTTCGAAATACACAAATGAATATACTACGGAGATCGATATGACGAGACAATCAGAATGGTACATAGATATCGGCGATACGACCATCCTATCAAAAGTCGATAGTTCGCTGCTAAACTGCTGCAAATTCATCGAAAATAAGATAAACGGGGCTAGAGAAGTCCAAATTTGATGAAACGAATTATGATGTCTCACACAGAAAATGATTTTCATTTAATTTATTTTCAATCAAATTGAACTGATTTAAATTTAAATAAAATTACACAACAAAATAAGATTTTATATTATCTGATGAAAAACTGACATTTGCTACGTTTAAATAGACGCAACCAAATATCAAATTTTTATTTCCAAATTCAATTATTTAAAATTTCACAAAAATTCAATTAACTACGTTATTAGAACCATTAAAATTTTAGGGTTATTACACTCTCCCCCACTCATTACTTTTCGTCCTTAAAAAGGAACGAGATAGGAGAATAGAAGCAACCAGAAAGAAAGATAGATTTGAATTATAAAATATCATATACCACAATTAATTCAAAAACCATATAAATTTTATTTATTTTTAAATTGGTTTATATTCAACCGATTGGTTTCAGTTCATTTTATTTAATCAATAAAGTTTATTGTGTTCACATTTGATTGATTTCAATCCAATATATTTAATTCGATAGGTTTGTTTTCAATTTATTAACATTTTCATAAAAAAAATTCCCATCGAATTTGTTTTATTTAACTCATTTATTAAATCTATTTGATTAAACTATAGGTAATTCTTCTTCCACATTCAACTTTAACTATTCTTAAGTTAAAATTTATTTATTTAGATGGCATTTCCCTTTTAATATTCAGTATATTTCACTGAGATATCTTGCAATATAGGTTAAGTGCATAGCATTTATTATAGTTACCTAAATTTTTATTTATAAATTCCCTAAAAATATTCATTTTCTATATCTTATTTATTATTGTATATTATTCAATTACATTCAAACCCTTCCAGGTATGTTTTATTAATGTCTTTGAATATAATTAAACACTATACAAATTTACCTCGAATTTACAACATTTCTATTAGGCAAATTTGGTTTGAACATTTTATTCCTTAAATTTATCTTGTATAATCTTCCATTACAAAACATATTAACATTTTTAAAAAAATTCAGCTAAGCTATATAGGCATAGAATGCAATTGTATATTATATAAATAAATTTTATCTTAGTTTTTACTATCTCATATTATTTCAATTCCATTTCTCATTTTTGACACTCCAATTATTTAAAATTTTAGCTTTATTTTAATAATTGAAAACCATTACTTAACATGGAATTTTAAGAATTAAATTTTCGATTTCATTTCAAACAATTTTGAAATACATACATACATACATACATACATACATACATACATATATATATATATTATGAATCAAATCATATTCAAGAAACTCAAATCAAATTCCTTTTCCAAAACAAAAGTGTAGCAAAGCTGCTACGTGGTATTTCCATTTTAAGACTCGAAAATGAATGTCGATGATGCTGCAGTCACCACCGAAATGATTTTCTAGCCAAAAAAGAGGAGTGTACTGACTTACTTCATTTAAAATTCTATGGAAACAATTTTCATTCGAAAATACTTTCAAATAATACATATTTATCGAAAACTTTGAAAACAAAAATTTGAAACACCGGAAATTTAGTTCTAAAATCCCCAATTTAAATCATTTCATTTTCAAATCCAATTTATAAACATGTTTTTAAATTTCGTTTATCACTTTTAAAAATAATATTGTGTCAGTTTGCTCTGTCCTAGTGTTTTGGAATTCCTATCGATAACGTTGGCTAGAAGAATCGTTCGAAACCCCAATTCAAACTTAACAATTCAAACAACGTAAAATAAAACATTTTTATATAAATACAAATACGCTCCCTTATAGGATGATTCAAGGATGGATTCTAAAACAAGGATAGAAATTGAAATTTAGACAAAACCTAATTAAAGAGAATTTTGATGCCGAAAATAGCTCAAAAGGGAGATAAGATAATTAAATTATAAAAGGGGGAAAGATGGATAGACTTATATAAATCGTGGGCGACCTTAACCGAGTCAACGGAGACTTAGAGAGCCGAGAATATCATCAACAAAACTAGGACAACTGTCAAGCTCCATGGATAAGATCGATGCGGAATTCAATTTCTCACTGAGGAGGTGGAGAAGTGACTTCACCCAAAATCAAGATACTCTATGATTATCAGAGTGGAGTCAAGATTACAATAGAATAACCCTGACCGTCTACTAGAGACAGTTCGGGCTTTGCAAGAAATAATAGCAGCTAAACCGAGAATGTAGAAATCTCTGGTGGATCGATGCTTGTTGTAAAGGAGTTTCACCCTTTTACAAATCATACAAAAGTTGGCGGGATCGCCCATGGAATTAGTCACACAAAGGATGAAGTTGACAGTTGAAGTTGGAGCTATGGGATGCCTAGTATCAAAAGAAGGCGAATAGGAGAAGACAAGAATGAATTTTCAAAACAAGGGGAAGGTTCCAAAATTCAAAGGAAATCCAAATCAACGAGGAGAAATTCAAGCTCGAACGAAGGTGATTCTGTAATTAATTTTTACTCCATATGCTAAGTTTTTCGTAAACCAGAGCTCTGATACCACTTGTAACGACTCAATATTTCAAACCATTCGCACCCACACATATCATACTTGAATTGCTCAAAACAACAGATTGTTAATTTATATTTGGCAAAAATCAGCATATAGAGTAAATAAATCAATCACAAAATCACAGACACGTGATATTATAACAATAAGCAGCGTAATAGATAAATAGTAGTTTACAAAGCTACTATAAACATCAAAGTCTGAAACAAAATACAACAGAATCTCAAATACAAATGAACCTCTAATATATATGCAACTAACAAATCTTTACATAAATGACTGGAATAAACTGAAATGACTAAAAGCTGGATAGATGGATCCTCAAACAAAGCTCCAATCTTCAAAGGTGAGTCGCAAATGCTGTAACACTTAGCCTGACCCGAGCATAAAGAAAAACACAAAACACTTAAGTCAGGATTAACATTCTTATATAGTAAATTCAACTCAACTGAAATGTCAACTGAAATTTAAGTAACTTAAAGGATGTTTAGGATTTCCATCCTCTAAGGATCCGTGAAACTATCTACTATGTCGTAATATACTCTATTATAATATGTCTATAGTAAAGTAAACTATTAAAATAGCGTTAAGGCGTTACCCATATCCCCTTAACACTTTTTATATATTCTCGCAGTCTACATAATGTCATACGCTTCACCAAACCTGTGGTTTACCGAAAGGACACCATATAGGTACGGTACAAAACAAACTCGTAGAAGATGTGATAGGGCGTGTGACAAGGCACGCGAGGCAATGCCAGGGTAGATATACCATTTGCACTCCCGGACTGGTGATAACACAGCAGCCACTACCGTCCACCTCGAGACACACTCCCAAATCAAAGGTGCACCCAATCAAATCATAAAGTAATAGAATGGTATCGAAGAAATGTTCCCGATCGGAGGTGCGACCTCACTTGGCTCGATATATCTTCTGTTTTAGCCACATCAAGCTGACTCACGGGAGTCAGAGCTGCGCTAAAACCTCATATAGAATCGTCGCCAAACCATCCTACTTTGTTCTAGAGTCTCCACCACGTACAAAGTTGTTAAAGTGGTTTTCGATATTGGTAGAGAGTATGACAATATCTGATCCCGGTCTCTTTAACAACCAAAGCTTATTTCACTCCATGGTCATTTCATTTAAAATAGTTCATACTTCATATCAAAATATCATATTCATTTCAAAACCATATCAATTCGATATCGTTATTCACTTTAAATAATATTCATTTCCAGAATCATAACACTTTCAAAATTATAACACTTTCGAAATCATAACACTTCCGAGATCATAAGTAATCATAACAATTCCAACTTAAATAGTTTAGATATTGAAAACAGTATATATATATATATATATATTAAAATAGTTATAAATAAAAATAGTTTATATATTGAAAATAATTCATATATTAAAATAGTTGTAAATTAAAAATAGTTTATACTTTTTTAAAGAGATTATACTGAAATAATTTCCAAATTAGAATTGTTTCATCCAATTCCACAAATCGATCCAAATCAACTTTAATTCCAAAATTAAATTTAAATCAATCCCCGTTCTGCACTTTCAATTTAAAAGAATAAAGATTCAATTCAAATTCTCAATAAACCATTTCAATTTTTATCGATTTCAAATCCAATTTGAACTGTCATTTCAATTCTAATAAGATTCAAAGTTTAAATATTCAAATATTTACAATATAAGTTTCATTTATATCTCAACTTTAATTTTATTCAAGCTGGAAAATATTCACTCAATCATTTTTATAACAATTAAATAAAATCTCAATTTATAAATTTAAATCAATATTAAATATTCACCCCTAATTTTATTTAAAGTTGAGAATATTCATTTAATAAATTTTCAACAAATCAAGTTATAAATCATACCTTTCAAATCCCAAAATTAATAAGTTCAAACAAATTCTTATTTAAATTCAATTATCAATTTAAATTTCAAGTCAATTTTACTTTATTTTTCCAACCCTAAATTTTAAGGTTATTACAAAAATCTATTTAAAATATTAATGTAAAATTTTAAATAAATATTTAAACATATTTCAAAATAAATGAAAATCGCTTGGGTTTATCATTTCAACCAATAACGATTTTCCCTTGTTCTACAAGATTGTTCGGGTATGTATCAATTCAATCCTTAAGGAATTCTAAACTAACAGGGAACTTGCAGAGCGAGAACAAATATTAATATAGCCACAACATGCATATATCATCCATAACAATTTATATATAATATATACAATAGGTTATGTTGCCATATGTCATAGGTGAACACTGATAGATAATGGCATATCATATTTAAGAATTAAATAGCTAACAATTCAATATTTAACAACATATTTCAATCGTCATTTCATGTGAATTGAATCTACTAAATATAAGAATGTTAATCGTAAGTGATTGCTCACCTTTCGAGGCTAGAGAAATTGGATAATGAATTGATCTGCGAATTTGAGCAACTTGTTCCAACGTAAAGTACGATGAACCTGAATTTTGACGATCAAAGCAAAGCTGGAAGTCTGGAATTGACGGAACAAATCAAAATACATGTTATAAAAAGAAATTTCTAAAATTAATTTTAAAACGTATATTTAAGATAAAATCTTTATAAATTTTCAGACCATATAAAAATCTCTCTCTATATATATATATGAAAACTCAACGCATATGTACTTATGTATATAAGCTAATATATAAACTTATATATAAACTTAAAAACTTATACACATATATATACTTATTTAAAATCAATATATATATATATGTATGTATGTATGTATATTATATACAAAATTTATACCGACCATATATATACAAACTAACAGATTGTACATTACTTATACAAACTTACGTATAACCTAACAGATCAGATGAATAAACTAACACAACTTATACATATCCATATTTTATTTTTAAAAGTCAAACTTAAAAATCAATATTTATTAAAACATATACATATTAAAATCATTAGATCTATATATTATAAGACAAAAAAACAATAAAAATCAATAATAAAAGTCATATATATATATATATATACACATATAGATTTATATAGAATTATATACAAACTCATATACAGACATATATACATATATTCTTCAAATTTAAAATATAAACGCTGAAAGGAGATAGTTCACTGGGATGCAAATTTCTTTTTGATTATATTTGAAAAACATCTCGTGTATACTAATATTAATATATAACTACTATATAGACTTACATATGAACAAATATATGAACTCAATTCCCAAAAGGCAGTGAAGGACAAAACGGTAGAAGAGAGAAGCAGGATCCAATACAAAATCAACATATATGTGCTGACGTGCATGTACCTTCACTTGGACAAATATACATGTACAGAACATATATACACACACACATACATACAAACGTACATACGTACGTATATACTACATACATACATACACACACATATATATGAGAGAAGGCATGATCATATACATGCATGGAGTAGTGGTACAATTGCATGGCAGAGATGTTGAAGGCTCATGACAGCTTGAAGGCAAAACAAGGAAAGGTGTTTGTGCTCGCGGCTAAGGCTTCACGGCAAAGGAAAGTGACGATGTTCATGGCAAAGCAAATGGAGGCGGAGTCGACACTTGCTAGGGGTTCGGCTATTGGTGTAGTTGTCGCCATGGCATGTTGGCTATTGACGTGGAGGGGGTTTGCTCGGGTGTACTGTTGTGATACCGGGTTGTTTGCAGTTCGGCGGGGTGGTGGAGCTTGCTCGGCATTGCTGGAAGGGGGGCCGCTGATGGAAGAGGTGGAGGACCTGTGTGAGGCGCGGAGCTGAAGGTATTCAGGGCGGTCTGTGGTGGGAATGTGGAGCAGTTCTTGTGGAGGGAGAGGCTTGGAAAAATGAAGGTGGGTTTGATGAAGTGGGGTCGACGGAGTGTTGTGTTGTGGGTTTGGCTCAGGAGGCTAAGGTGGTTGCAAATGAGGGGAGAGGCTATGCGAGTGGAAGGCCGAACAAGGTAGAAGGATACAGATGGAGGAGGGTACTGGCAAGGGGAGCACGACCACGAAAGGGAAATAAGCAACAGGAAAAAGAATTGACAGGTAAGCAAATATCTAACTTAGCTTATATAATATATATTTTCTTCACGAAGGAGAGTGCAGACCATATGAAGATAAAACGAATGGATGAACCAAATAAATGTCAATCTAGGGGAATAGTGAAAGCCAACACATGAATTCAAGGAAATAATAAAAGCAGAAGGATGTTGGGTTTATACGGTGGAAAATGAAAGGGTATGGAAGCTAAAAGGTCCAAATGCAGAACTGTACGACCGATCGGTTTACCTATTTCGTCGTGTTTTGAACTTTGAAATGCACAAATGAATATACTATGGAGATTAGCACGACGAGACCATCAGAATGGTACACAGATATCAACGATAGACCATCCTATCAAAAGTTGATAATTCACTGCTAAAGTGCTGCAAATTCATCGAAAATAAGATAAACGGGGCTAGAGAAGTCCAAATTTGATGAAAGAATTATGACCATTCACACAGAAAATGATTTACATTTTTATTTTATAAAAATATTAATATTTCCAAAATAATTTATTTTCAATCAAATTTAACTGATTTAAATTTAAATAAAATTGCACAATAAAATAAACTTTCATACTATTTGATGAAAATCTGACATTTTCTACCTTTAAATAGACGCTTACCAAATATTTTTTTTTTTTTAAATTCAATTATTTAAAATTTCACAAAATTTCATTAAATTACGTTATTAAAACCGTTAAAATTTCCGGGTTGTTACAGGAGAAAGGAGCTACGACAATTAAAGGTAGTCGAAAGGGTTATTCTTCAATTACTAATTAAAATATTTTAACTATTTATTTTAAAAAGTATATATACATTTATTTATACATGCGTGTGCACGTCCACACCCACATATATATATATATATATATATATATATCTGTATCGGTGTGTTTGTATCAATATTTGAAATTTGAATCTAAATTTGAAATGGATTTTTTCTCCTCCATGTAGTTTTGGGGTCTAAATTTAAAACTATCATAAGATATTTTTGATATTAATTTAAATTGTTCTGAGTTAGTCAATATGTTTTAAATAAACAAAATCAATATATAATTGTTATACATATTATGGACATCAAATATGTATATAAATGGATAAATTTGTCCATTGCGGTTTAAATTCCATCTATTATATACGACCATGTTAAACCATGCATACTTCGATATGTTCCATGTGACCCCCCCTCCCCACACACACATACATATATATATTTATATACACATATACATTATCTATTTAATAATTAAATCAAATCTTTTGTGTATCAAATTAATTAAAATAAAAAATTTATTTTAAATTATATAGATCATATCTCAAATAAGTTAGTTTTCATAGGCCCAATAAGATCTAAAAATGGGATTTTACTTTGAAATTCATCTATTAATCCCATTGCAACCTGGTCCTGTTCCTTCAATGGTATTTGTAATAACCTTATTTTCGAAGCCGTAATATTATGCAAATTTAATTAAAATAAAAATGTCCATGTTTGATTTTTTGATAACTATTATTTAAATTCACCTTTTACTTAATTGGAGTCTGTTTAGTATATATTTATGTTTTAACAATTTGAATTTATAAATAAATTCTTTTAAGGAAATATTCATATTGGATATAATGTTATTGTCAAAAGTAAAATATTTTAAAGTGCAAATAATTTTGTATATCTTAAATATATGAAAAGAATTTTTATTTGATATTCAACAAAATCAATAAATCAACGTAGATAAATAACTTTATTTTATATCAATACATTGAATAATTGAAAATAAGTTTATTTGTGTTGATAAGTTGAGTAATTAAATAGAGTAAACTAATACTGAATTGAATAGAGTTATGCAATTATCAAATTATATTCATAGAATGAAGTGTAAATTAGTTTAAATTGAATAGAAATATAATTATACAAAAATTTAAATGGATACTAGAAAAAAAAATAAAGAGAAAATAAAAGGGAAACGGAAAAGAAAGGAATTTGAATTTAAGGCCCAAATCAACCAACCCATTCCTCATTTTCAAACTCAAATCCATACTCTCATTCCCCAACCCGTTTCCTCTGAAGCTTTCCCTAATCCTCCTTCAAAAATCAAAATTGAATAAATAAATAAAATGACAATGAGTAAATGAATCAAGATGGTGGTTGTCGCATGTAAGGGAGACGATTCGTGGTCGACGTCATGGGGGAGGAGGCTGTGCGATGTCTAGTGACATTTGTGCTTAGACAGGTGGCATCGAGAGCGACTTCGTGCGTATGAGGTGATGGAGGTGCGGAGCCAATTGCCGCATAGTTGTCGATGTCCAACGAAGGATGCACATGCTTCGACGTTGTTGTTCATCAGGTGATGTGTGAAGGAGTGGCATTTTGATGTCTTCGATGATAGCTAGGGTTTTGGGAGACAAATTAATTTGGGATCTTGGGTGTAGGCCGAATAAAAAATTTAGCAATTCAGCAAGCTAGTGGGTTAAGGTGAGTTTTTTTATTTAACTCACATACCTATATCATAATATCCTTTTTTGTATGCCATGTTTTAGTTATGAATTGCTTAATAGGTGGTAGTGATTGAATGACATGATTAAAACACAATTGCATACTATAGTTCAATTAGTTTGGTGTTTGAATTGATTGATTTGTGTGTTTGAAACATTGGATTTGAATCGATGATTGATTATGAAACAGCTTGTATTTTGAAAACCATCAAAATGCATTTTGTAGCTACATTATATAATGGTTGTGCATTGTTTAAGTGATCGGAGTTGTTGGAAAGCAACTCGGATCACTAAATAATTCCATACTATGGAATGATATTTTATAGAGCGATGTTCACTCTAAAAGATGAATTTTTGATGGATATATCATTTGAATTGTTTAAATGTTTTAAAAGAGTCCAAAAATGAGATTTTATCTATTTTGATCCTTATTGAATTTTAGTTAATAGAATATAGTTCAATTGTTAACTTATTTCTTATATCAAAATTTCTAATTAAAGCTTTTAAAGATGAGTAATATTTGTTTAATTTTTTTAAATTTACCATTTACAAGTATATAATGTTGAAAATGTTTTAGAGGCAAAAGATAAGATATGATATTATTTTAGAAAGGTGGTTATGAAAGTAATAAAGTCGATTTCAAGTGATTTTAGTTAAAAGGTTGTCTAATTGATATTTAAAAAAAGTTTAAAAGTCTTTGGAAGTTTCATACTTATATTTTAAAATAAAATCTTTATCTCTTTTCTTTTTAATTACAAGTGAATAAGCTATGAAATCATTTTCTATTGGATATCGTGTTTTGCTATGATACAAAGAATTTTAGTAAATGTTTGAATTGTCAGATTGGTATGAGACTTTTTGTATAATTCTTTCGTTTATTATTATGATTTGTTAAATAGAGTTTGAGTGGAATTTACTAGATTTTAGTAAATACTGGAATTATCACTTTCTGGTATGGGACAGTTTGGGTTAATTTTTTGTAATTGCTAAATCGAAAGTGATTTACACTAGAGTTGTATTATCTTAGGATGTTCGGATTTCAGGGCGATAGATCCCTGAGATTCGATACATTCTTATATTTGGGTTGGCAGACTTGTTTTGGAGTGTTAGACTTATTAAGGTGTAACAAGGTTGCCCTTTCGTTTCTTGGACAAGTGTTACATGCATGATTAGTCTATAGACTGAATGACTAATACCTATTAGTTTGTTTCTTTGTGTACATTTTGGATGATGTTTTCCTCTATTTATTTTTGATGGGTAAATTTGAATAGCAGACTATTTTGATATGTTAGACTTATACATTATGTGGTAGGGTCTATTTTGATATGTTAGGCTCTGTGTCGCTATATTAAACTGATAGTTGACTACCATTATTATTTCATTAGTGATGACTTTTCTTCAAAGATATGGCTTTGAAGATTTTGAATTGTTATTACCATGTTTTTGATGATATCCATTTGAGACTTGATATGAATTTATGAAATGGTGATTTTGATTGATATGCCTTATAATGATTACTTGGTTTTAGGCATATTTCTATTATGACTTATTTTATCGTTAAGTCATATATTTATGATATTAGTATCTCACTTTTTTATTAGATATAGTTTGGCCCCTTTATTTTAAAATACTCGGGTCAGGCCGAGACTCTACAAGTATATGGATTCACTGACTTTTGGATTTGTACTAACAATAGAGTAAACTATTTTGACTTTTTGAATCCACTTCATTATTGTATACATATTTACATTTAGGATGATGTGCCATGTATGTTATTTAGTAGTTGGCTTGTACCTGCTATAGTTCTGGATGTGATGTATATTTATATGTGGGTCTAGTACTCATATTTTGTTATGTAATCTGATGTATTATTCCGCTGTGATCTGTGACTCTGATTCTGATTTATTTATATTATATACTATTCTGAATATTTTAAATCAGTGTGTTTATTACTTTGTATCAATATTGTACACGTCAAAATTTCAGTTTAGATCCTTATAATGGTAATAAAGACGCGTCAATGTTAGTCCAAAGATATATTCACATTCAATCACCTTTAACTAGCCATATTCTTCGTGTATTAGATGACATTACTCGTAATGTTCTTTAATAATATGGGTATAGCAGTGGTGTCGTTACAGTATCAAAGTTTAATAGCTTATGCAGTCTAAATTATAGTATTAGAGCTAACTTATTAATACCTACCCATTTAGTTGGGTGTCTAAAAAGGTAGCATCCAAGGTTGGGTTTAGGTGATCACTCTGTCCTACCTGGCTATTGGCCTAGCTCGAAGGACGAATTAGGCTTAAAGGTTATCCCCAACATAAAGGCCCAAATTGGTTTTGGGTCTTAGGCTAATTTTAAAAATCTGTTTTGAAAACTGTTAAGTTTAAAATGCATAAGAAATTTTACAAATTTTATAAAATATTTTGAAAAATATTTTAGAAATTAGTTAATTATTTCTATAAATTTTATTATAGTTAATTGGATTAACTGAATAAATAATTGATTAAAAGTGCATATATATATATGTGTGTGTGTGTAATGATATGTGTATACTACTATAAATGTCAAAGTATATATTATCCAGTTTAAATTGCTTAAAATAAATAAAATAAAATTAATTAAATTGTTAATTAATAAAAATAATTAAATCAATTAAATACAATTTAATTAATAAAATCAAAATTAAATAAAATATGATTTAATTAAATACAATGGAATTGTAAGAAACCCAAATTAGATTCAAGGAATAAATGCGTACGTATACTGCGTATACCATGATTTTAGACGTGTCGGATACTTACGATGGTATTTTATAAGAAAAACATTATTTCATAAGTTGATATTAATCAAATTAATTTATTAAAGATTATGAATCTCTAATATAAATGTTGTCCTCTGCCATTTATATAGTAATAAATTACTTGCATACTCCTTGATTGTTAAGAAAACTCAAGCTAGAGATGTTATGTAAAGTAATTAATATATTGACTAGAGGTGAAAAACTAAATGTGTTTATTAATAAAACTTAAGGTATAATATACTTAGGCTATCACAATATGGTAGGTAAGAATGAATAATCTCTTTCATTTGTCAAGCAAATTTAAGGTTGAAATTAGAAGTGGACAAAGACCGAGGGTTAAGAGTTGCATATGATACAACCGTTAAGGTATTATCCATCACTTGTGGGCCTATGATTTGTTGAGCAACTCCAAAACAAGCAAGTCCTAACACTCACTAGAAAATTTGAAAAAGTTATGTATTTCTCTTTGGATTCTGACAAATGTGAAAATCTAGTAGGAGATTATTAGATAAACGAAATGAAAACGTTTAACCTATCTAATAATATAAAACATCTGTTATGTATAAATTAAACTAATCTACTTTAATAAATGTGCGTTGTCGATAAAATTGATAAACTATTTATCAGTAAAATATACAAATGAGCTGAATTAAGATTGATATAAAAATATAAAATATACTTATCGTTAATTTTTTGCATGTCATCACTTCAAGATCTATGCAAATGCCTAATTATACAATTACTAAATATGTTCTTAACTTTATCGCTTACATGTTAATTCACCTGAGAACATGTATTATCTTCTGTGAGTTTTAAACTCTAAAACAGTACAAGAATGTGAATAGTTAATCCACATTCAGTCATATATAAATTTTATGCGATGAATAGTTGTACTTTGTAATGTACGAAATTTAGATGAGATTAGTTCATTCGAAATAAGCAAGTAACCATAATGCAAGATTTTGTATTCAAAACGATTGATTATAATAAGGATCATGTTGCGTTAGATGTAGCACCAAATCAAGAGCTACAAGACGTACCTAGGAATCCAGTTAATAAAATTTTAGTTTGATCAGTTTACGTAAAGTGCAACCTATTTGATATCCTTAAATGTTAAGGATGACTAAATGCACTTTTGTAAAGAGTTCATTACAATTTTGTTGTAAGGTTCCTTTTGAGTAGTTCAACCATTTGGAAAGGAAAGCGGATGTACAAGAGTGGATGTTACTTATGGCATGGTTACAATGAAGCAAGTGAATTGTCACTTCTGCTTTAAAGAGACATTGGAAACACGAATTGCATAATAGATAATAATAAATACTTAACAAGGAATGTGAAATATGATCAAATTCTAAAAGTGGATTTTAGGCTCAAGGAAAAAGTTGCAGAAAAATTTAGTTATAGGGACAGAAAGTTTGCTTTTTAGGCTGAAGGACACTTTTTGGTGTAAATCACGGAATGATAGTTGTAACTATCATTCTCTATTTACACTAACAAATGTCCTTCAAACTAAAAAGCAAACTTGTTGTACTTGAGACTAAATTTTTTCGCAACTTCTTCCCTGCGCCTATTTTCCTGATTCCAAAATGTATAGATAATTATTTTCAATAAAAGTTATTTCTTCAAGTTTAAGATAGATGATCTAAAACTCTCGATTGTAATCTAGTTATAGTAAATGAAATAAAATCCTATAACAAGTGGTCGATCGGAGCTTTGTATTTCATATGTTATTATAATAATGACAGAAATAGCGGGAGCATACCATATAACACTTTTTAGTGAACGCATTAAGTTATGAAAATTTATTATTTTCATAAACATGCAAAATATTATTTATGAAATAATAAATTTTTTCAGTATTAACTAAAAATAAATATTATTTTATTTTAATATGAACATAATGAATTATTGTTATAAACCGTAATTATGGTATTTGTTTTCATAACAAAATGATGCATTAGAAAATATAGAAGTATTTGAATTTTTTATAATATTTCAGAATTATGAACTTAGCCACTCTTTTGAGAAATAAATCTTTAATCATATGAACGAATCATATTGTACCGGTGAATTATATCTCAAATTATTAAGGGAAAAGAGCAACTTGGAGGGAGCAAAGTAAGAGTTGGTAAATTCTTTGGGTTGGTACATAAAGATGTATGCATTCATAAATCTAAAGATGCCAAAATAATTCCACGTACTTTATCAAATTCACTGATGAATTATCACAAACAGAAACATGTGTATTTGATGTACATGTAGTATATCTATGGTAATCTCATAGAATATAAAACAGAAGTAAATAACATAATATGCATATAAAAAATGATTCGATATGATCAACTAAGTGAATATATTGGTAAAATATTTCTAATGTATTTATAAACAAATAAAGATTCAATCTCAAAAGTCACTCCTCTCTATGATACAAAATGATATATAGATAAAATGCAATCAGATTTTGTTGAACACTGTACGATTGATCATAAGTGAAGTTAGGTTAATTTCTTTTTGTAAGGTTATATACTTAAGACTAAGTGCATAGGGTTAAATTTAATTTCATCTAAAAGCATAATTTACGAGATTAGACAAGATGAGAGTTTATGAGAAACACCTACATATTCTAGGTTAGGGAGATGACGGATTATGCGAATCAAAAGACAATACATAACAATTGCAAATGAGGG
This sequence comes from Allium cepa, assembly GCA_030765085.1. Classification (NCBI taxonomy): domain Eukaryota; kingdom Viridiplantae; phylum Streptophyta; class Magnoliopsida; order Asparagales; family Amaryllidaceae; genus Allium; species Allium cepa. The sequence continues at coordinate 815,445,973 of CM060940.1, read as the reverse complement.
ACCTTGTGAAGATCAACCCAAAGGAATTTGGGACCCATCAAATAAGTTTCAAAAACTAAAAACTAAAATTATTTTTACACACACATACACACATATATATATATATAGGCAGTTCATTAAAAATTTATAAATAGCTATTCCGTTGCAATGACAAACAATTGTTGTTTCGAGAAACACTAACTTCGCAACAATGAAATTTCTTATAGAAATTTATACTAGAAAAAAGTTTTTGGATACGATCTAAAGATAAAACTGATTATGATAGATGAAATGAAATTAACCAAACCTAGTCGGGCATAATACATAATGTCTAATAAGTATTCTTGTACATTAAAGAGAAACTATGAGTTTAATATCAATGTCAAGAAAAGAACTTCCTATGTTGTCAACAAGCCATTAAGAGTATTGACACTGGCATATGACATGATGCACAAATCTGGAATGGATTCTAAGTACATTATCAAAATATGATTTTGATAGTTGTAATCAAAGGGATATGATAAATCGACCACAAAATGTCTTTGAGAAGAAAACAATTGCATTTGGAATATAGTTTACGATGTTGATTGTTAACCTGCCTTTTGTCAAGGTTATAAACAGACAGATTCAACCTAACCAACTTTACGATTACCGAGGTTAGAATATGATGGATTCGGTCTAAATGGATAAAGCTCGCTTGGATGGGCCGCTCGACATTGAGGTTCATCGTTGTGGCTCAGCATTACGGTGAGGATAGGGTGGCTCAGCATTGAGGTTCGTTAGGGTCGCTTGGCATTGAGGTAAGGATAGGGCGGCTCGGCATTGTGGCTCGGTCAGGGTCGCTCGGCATTGAGGTTCATCAAGGTCGCTCGGCATTGAGGTTCGTCAGGGCGCTTAGCATTGAGGTTCGTTAGGGTTGCTTGGCATTGAGGTGAGGATAGGATGGCTAGGCATTGTGGCTCGGTCAGGGTCGCTCGACATTGGAGGTGGCTCGGTATGGTTTGGGTTAGCAAGATGATATGGTCGGCTTCTATCTGGACTTCATGGTTCGACGTGCTGGAGTTCACGAGTGGGTCGGCATAAGGTAGTGGTTCGGCATGAAGGTCGTTCAGTCATAGTGGAGTGGATCAGGATCGGCACTCATCCAACTCCAAGTTGGAAGCAAGTGGCTTCGAGTCGTTGACCACTCTACTTCGAGTTGTCACCAGGGGAACTACCGTTCGGTATGTTAAATACGCAGGGTCGGTCACGTTGATAATTCTGGTTCGGCCATGGCCTTAATTGGCTCGGGTTACTTAAGAAGCCGAACTACCTGAATTTGCCTATAAATACAGCATGTGGGTCTCCAGTTGGAGGGATCTTCTTCCTACTCTCTGACTTTCTCTTCTCTAAGGCTAAGGCACTCAGCCATTGTTAAACTTTGGATTGTAACTGTAATCAATTATTACAGCAATAAAAAGGAGATTCCTAGAGTGGACGTATGCCAGAGTTAGTCGAACCATTATGAAATCTATTTTCCTTTACTTCTTTCATTTTAATTTTTGTTGTTCTTCGTGTTAATATCCTCCAAGTATATTCTATCTGTAAGCTGTGACTGGTATTCGGTGCTTTCACTTGGATTTGGGTGTTAGTGACCAATTTTTGCGCTAACATTTTGGTGCTTTCACCGAGAATGCAAGCACTTAGGGATTTTAGAGCTAGGGACTTGGATTCTAGGAAGGAATGGCTAAGCCACCAACAAGGAAGCAAGTGACCGAAAGAGGCAATCAAAAGGGAAGACAAGAGGCTTCCTCTGGAGATGGAGCAAGTTAAGCATCCATCTACATCACCAGAGATGAGATGGAAGCGGTGTTGAAAAGGCAAAAGGAGATGATGCAGAACCTCCTCCGACAGTTTGGACAGGCAGGGATAGCTGGAGTTGCGGGGGTTCAGATCCAAGGAGCTAAAACAGAAGGACCCAACAGGAACTCAAATGAAGCAGTTCAACAGGGCACAGCCCCTAATTAGCACACAACTGCTAATCTGGATGGATCCAGGCTAGGGGGCATACCACCTAGTAATGATGGACCGATCCTTGGAGGAACTCTAGGTGATACCACACAACGAGATGCTAGCATGAATACAAGAGCACGTGATGAAGAGTAGTATAGGAATTCCCTCGAGGACTCGGGGGGAAACCCATGACGGATGTAACGACCCGGAATTTTTGGCAATATCAATTTAATAATATGTATTAATAATTTAATTGATTTGATAATTTTTCTTTATAATTTTAATTTAAATTGGTAAATTTAATCTTTTAAAGGTTAATAAATGTTTAATCTGGTAATTTTGATCAATATATTTCAAAACTAATAAATTTTATTCTATTTATAATATATATATATATATTTGTTATATATTGTGAATAGAAATATATTTTGTTTTAAATAAAGATTGAATTTTCAAATTGTAATATATATATATATATGTATGTATATGTTATAATTTGGAGTTGTTTTGGAATTTAATTTAATCTATTGATTTATATATGTATATATTGTAATTTAAAAGCTTTGTTTTAAAATTCAATATTTTTCAAAAGCTAATTTAAGTCTAATTCAATTTGTTTTAAAAATATAGATAACTATTTATTTTAAATATGATGGTTTAAATAAAGTTTTATTTGTGTTTTCTTCAAAGGTGTATAAATATAAATGTTTTAGATTTTAAATACATGTATAAGATGTATATTTATATTATAACCAGTTTTACAATATTTCCTTAATGAAGTAAATTTAAAATGTAAGTTTATATTTACATTTAAATTAAATAAAAGTTTATTAAAAATATTTAAAGAACATATGTAACAATATTAGTTATTTTAATAACACTTGTAAAACAATCAAACAAAGTGAATGACAAATGTATGTTTTTGAAACAAGTGGCCTTCATTTTTTGAAATTAAAAACATATCTTTCTTCTTTCTACAAACTATTTTCTGTTTCCAACCGAGAAAAAAAAAATTAATGGCAATTCTGTAAACCACTTTCAAATCTGAGATTTAAAATCCAAAAGCAAAGTATAATCTGAAAACTAAATCTGCAAACTCAAATGAAAAGCAAATCTACAACATCAACTGCAAACTTCAAACTACAAATCAACATTTGTTTCAAAACTGCATTTCAAAGTTCAAGATCAACCTGCAATTTCAACATGCAAAGGGATTCCTTTTCTTCGGAAAAGCATCTTTTTCAGCAAAATCAAAAGCTTTTCCAGATTTAAAGTTATTCAAAGCCTGGAATAATAAATTCACAAATCTGCCCTGCTTTTGTTCACTGCAATTTTTAAGGTGAGTAAATTCTTTTTAAAAACAGTTTTAACAAATCTGTAGATGAATTTATTGTTGCATGTGGAATTTGCTATGATATTGAATAATGGTTTACATGAATATTGTTGTATATCCATGGTTAAGGGTATGGAATGCTGGGTATTATATGAAAACTGTTTCTATACATCTCTGTATAATTACAGAGGTTGTTCTTCTTAAAGAAGATGCAAAAATCTTTCAAATCTATAACTTATTTGAACTTGTTATGAGAATGAAAAATGTATGTAAATGCTTGTTAGTAATTTTAAAAATTGTTTCATGATATTAAAATGCAACAAATAATTTTTAAATTGGAAAAACATAGTGAATCTTGATTTATGTCAAAAATCAACCTTCTTAATTTCTGTTTTGGATTGTATAAATGAATTACATGTTAGAAATGATAAATTTAAACATGCATTACATAACTTTTAAATTGATATTTGTTTCGGAATGTTGAGTTGAACTTTATGGGCAATTTGACGAATTGTCGTTGGTCGAATCATTGATTCGAGTTGAAATTCTGGGTGAAGCTTGTTTTTAGGTTGTTGATTATGGGAAAAATACGATTGGAATTTTTAAATGGATGAATTGTTTGAAATTGATCAAACTAGGGTTTAAGTTAGTTTCTGGCTCGGCTTAACTGTTGTGGTTTTTGCAACATGAGATGTTGACCGGAAGTGATCGCGTGGCTCGCGAGAGTAGTGGGGAGACGAGTCGAAGGTGTAGTGTGGTCGGCGAGGATCATCAATGTCGTGGTGGTCGGCGTTGAGGGGGGTTCTGTGTCGCGATGTTTTCTGTAGTTTCGAGATTTTGGGTCGAATTTTGATTCGCGTTCGTATTCTAGGATCCGGGTTCGAATTGTTGCTCGTGTGGGTTCATGTGACCGACGTCGATGGTCGCGACGACCTGAATTGGCCGGAGATGATGGGACATATGCATGCGTGTTCGTTGTGTACACTGGAAGTGGAGCATTTGGGGAAGAAGGGTTTTTACCGAGGTTTAGCTCGCGTTTTATTCAGGTTGATCTCGAAGAAGATGGTGCTGGAGGTTGTCTTCGGGGTAGGCACGAGTAATTTCCGTGTTTAACTCGAGATTTTGGGGTTGTTTGCTTTTGTTAAGTAGTGTTAATAAAATAAGGTTGCAAAGTGACTCGAGTTTTTAGTCATTTGTTTTCTGGTTAATTCTGTAATAATGTTAAGTTGCAATTTAACTTGATGTTGGAATAAATATAAATCAAACCTTTAAAAGTGATAATTGAATTTATTTCAAATTTAAATTGTTTTAAAAGGATTGCTTTTTGAAAGTAATTATCTAATTAAATTTTGAATTTCAATTTAAAAGAAGTATTTTAAATTTAAGGTTTTAAATCAAAGTCTTAGGTAAAGTTTAAAATAAGGTTTTAATAACTAAAGTTTTCAAATTTTATTTAATTTGAATAAGTTTAAAATTAGATAATTTAAGTATTTTAAATTTTAAAAATGATTTCTAAATGTCTTCTTTTCAAGTAAGGTTATTTACTATGATTTTGAAAATCCAAATAGGATAATTTGTTTTAAGTTATTAAAATTTGATTTATTTCAAATAATTAATTTATGAAAATAAATATGGTTAATTTATCTTTGTTTAGAACTTAAGAATACTTAATTATTAAGATTTGTTAATAAGTAAAAGTTTAATTAAGAATAATGTTTTTCTTAATTAATTATGGATTTTGAAATATAATAAGTTAATTAATTAATTGTTTAATTAATTTTAAATAATTAGTTAATTGTTATTTAATCTTAAATAAAAATCACTTAATTATGAATTAATTAAGTATAATTACTTAATGAAGTAATTAATGGCTGATTATTGAATGTAATTAAGAATGGTAATTACTTATGGAAGTAATTAGAGAAATTACTCATGGGAGTAATTAAATTGAAGTGATTAATGGGAAATCACTTGATGTTATTAACTTAAGGAAATGATTAAGTTAATTGTTTTGAGTTAATTAATTATGGAGTGATTAATTAATTAAAGAATTAAGGATTATTTAATGATGGAATTAATTACTTGTTAAGTAATTAATCAAGAGAATAATCATATAATGAAGTAATTAGAAGATAATTACATATGTAAGTAATTAAGAGTTAATTACTTAATTATTTTAGTTAATTAATTAATGTGATTAATTAATTAATGAATGAGATTAATTTAAGATTAATTACTAAGTGTAATTAATTAAAATTGTAATTAATTAATAAAGTAATTAATTAAAGATTATTAAGTAATAATTACTTAATGAAGTAATTAAAGATTAATTAATTAGATTAATTAATCAAGGGTTAATATAATTGATTAAGAAGTTAATTAATTAAGATAAGTAATTACAAGTTGTTAATTACTATTTATGATTTATTAAGTCTGATTAATGAGATGATTAATTATAAATTAATTAATTAATTAATTAAAGTAATTATTAATTAAAAAGGATCATTAGTTAATATAATAATGGATTAATCAAGGTTGATTAATAAAAGTAATTAATTTAAGTGTGATTAATTAATTGTAATTAATTGAGGTTTAATGCAATTAATCATAGTTAATTAATGAAGGATCGTTAATTATTTTAATTAATGATAGTAATTAAAGGATAATTACTGTATATGGTTAAGGCTAATTACTTGAATGTAATTAAAGGATAATTAATCAAGGAAGATTAATTAAGAAAGATCATTAGGAGATGATTTATTTATTTATTTGGAATGAATTAATGAAGAAGGATTTAAGCAATCCAATTGATTTAGAGTTAATCAATTCTATTTATGGACGATTGACTGGTATTGGGTAATTGATCGTTATTGTATGATTGATTGATATTGGATGATTGGTTTTATTGGATGTTTGATTATTAGGTGATTGGTTGATACTGGATAATTTGGATATCTCTGATATGTGATATGCTGCTTTGTGAGATGAATATTTGATATAAATTGTCTATTATGATAATGTGATTCATCTATTTGTTTATATCATCCTGAATATAAGTTTAAATGTTTAAACCCTTAAACGAATTGGACATTAAAATGGCGTTTGGTTTCGGTGAGACAGAGATCGGGTTTCCATATTTGGATATCTGAAAACCATATCGATTCTAATTAAACGTTAGGTCGTGAATCCAAGTGGAGCAAGTGAAGACTCGAGGTGTAAGAACTATACGTCAGTATAACTTTAGGGGTGATTCCGTGATGAGTTTGACGGAATAGTACTTATAGGTTCGAGATGGTGATTTAGAGTGCAAGGGCTATGGTCGTTGACTCTGAGGGTGATTCCAAAATGAGTGCAACGAGATAGTGCCTACGGTTTGGTTCGAACCCGGAACGAACTTGTATGGATTGAATGCTTTTAGAACATCGTCAGGTGGACGATGAGCTTCTAAGATAGATGTGTTCTATAAAGGTAATCGCAGCCTCAAGCCTCATCAACCGGGAATGGCTAAAACAGGGGAGGTGCGGCAAGGCTAGGTGGGTAGCACCCATTTCAAGGTGAGGTCATTCCTGTCTAGATGTCCCTTTATTTCGGCTTTGTGGATGGTTGGTCGCGCCAAACACAGGGTGATCTCACTCGAGACTGTCCAGTAAGAGGTGGTCCCGGCTTTGTGATGCAGGGGATTGGGCGTAATCCTCGGTACGTTGATCTATGCCACGTACTGTGATGGGCGGTACCCTGGTAGCCCTGCCATTGATGGAATCCAAAATCCAATAAGTGCCTGTACGGTTTTGATTATGCCCAACTATGTTGGAACGTGAGATGTAAGCATTGCAGCTATTTCTGTATTTTATTTTGAAAACCCTAGACACTATTATAATATCACTGGATTTCCTATCAAATGTTTTGGTTAGCGTAAGGTAAAAACTTTTCCATGTTTATGTGTGGGAAGCCTTACGTGATACCTTTTCTTTTCAAAGGTTTTTCTAAAAGTTAAGCAATTTTAACCCGTTTACTCACACCGGACCCATGTCTGACCCGAGTGTTTATTTTCTGTTTTATTAAACTCTTGGGTACTCATATTATGTATGAGTAGTCGAGTGTTTCAGGTTAGCTTGACGAATTCTAGGGGAGATATGGAGCAGGAGGCTTCCACATGTAGATATATTATGGTTCCACTGTGTTTGTTTGGTATCTGTTCTCTTGTGATATCTTGAGTTGTATAGTTAGACAGATGTTTATAACTGTCTAATATGTGTTGTATAAGTTGTGTACTCTGATGTAATATGATACTATGAAATATTTTATGTGATATATTATATTTCATTCGTTTCGCTGTGATTTATTTGTTGTTGTTGTGTTTCTTTCTTCTCTTCTTTTCTTCTTCTATCCCTTTCTTTCTTCATTAGTGACGCGTCTTCTTGGAGATAGGAAGACGGGTCGCTACAACGAACAACACTGGATTGGCTGAGATTATCAAGCGAACTATGCGTGGATGTTTGGCCAACAGAGATCTGGAAGGAGTAAACAGGAGTCCGTTTACCCACGAAATCAGAATGGCCCGGAACCCACCGTAGTTTAAGCTACATACTCTAGAAGTGTACAATGGAAAGGCTGATCCTACTGATCACTCGATGAGATACATACGACATATGGAAGTGCCGAGGGCATCGGAGGAAGTGATGGCCCAATGTTTTCCACTGTACTTGAAGGATATAGCTGCTATGTGGTTTAGACAGTTGGAAGAGGGATCTATCAGGACATGGACAGAATTGGCGGACAGGTTTCTGAAGCAGTTTCGGGTTCATATCAAAAGGCCGAAGAACGTAATGACGCTAACATCGGTAAAGAAAAGGACAGAGGAATCGCTCAAAGCTTTCTTAACTCGGTTGAATGCTGCAGTTGCTTCGGTGGATCGGCCGGATCCATCAATGATTTTAATGGCAGCAGTGTCAGGAGTCAGAGAGAATACAGATTTCAAAGTGTCATTGATACAGGGCCCACCGTTGGATCTCGGGGAATTCTTTCACGAAGCTAAGAGATTCTGTCGGCAGGAAGATGCATGTTCAGATATGAAATTAAAGGAGGTGAATGTGGCTGAGGATGGAGGGCCATCCAGCGAAAGCTCAGATAAAAATAACGATAAAGGAAAATGGATGGAAACGGTAGCACTTCGAAGAGGTTGTGGAGGGAGTCAAAGTTTTCTTCTACACAGATCTAACTAAGACTCTAGAAAGGATTTACTAGTATACACGAGGGCACCTCCAATATCGAAGACCGGCAAGGAGGGAACCTTCTGAGTACGAACGGGCATCGGGAAAGTATTGCCTATTCCGTAAGCTAGATGGGCACAACATAAATGATTGTAGGCATTTGAAAGATATCGTGGAGGAGCATGTAAGAAATGGTCACCTGCAACAGTACATAAGGAATTGAGGTGTAGCAGTGGAACGGGAGCGGCAACCACCTGCCTGAACGAAGGTGGCGCTGGATCTGGTGGTCGCCAGCTTGTCGTCAACCGAGTGGTTTGTTGGTTCTGAATAAGTAATAGAACTAAAAGTAATACGGCTGGTTCACTTACACACGTATGGGATCGAGGACGGTTCCTCGACGTGCTCTTAGATGATGAAAACCGTACTGCTTGGGTCTATGAAATCCTGTTTTCTTTCTGTCTTTCTGCAAACTCTGGCTTCTTCTTTGGTGCTTTGGACATTTATTTCCCTTTGTTGTATGAACTTTTGCTTTGATAACTGAATTCTGTAATAATCGGGTTTGGATCAATGTAATAGATAGTACAGGTCTCGCGATCAAGGTCCCGATCGGTGAGACGGGGCAGTGATCGCAAGTTACGACTCCCTTCACCGAAGAGCAACGAAATGGACTCAAACACAATATAAAAATTCCTTGACCGGAGAGTCGAGGCCGAAGAATATAAAAAATCCTTGATCGAAGAGTCGAGGCCGGAGAATGTATCAAAATTCCTTGACTAGAGCGTCGAGGCTGGAGAATATATGGCCAGAGAGCCGAGGCCGGAGAATATATAAAAATTCCTTGGCTAGAGAGTCGAGGCCGAAGAATATATATAAAATGTTCTTGGCCGGAGAGCCGAGGCTGGAGAATATAAAAGTCCTTGACCGGAGAGTCGAGGCCGAAGAATATATGTAAAAAGTCCTTGACCGACGAGGCGAGACTGAAGAATATATAAAAAGTCCTTAGCCGGAGAGCCAAGGCCGAAGAATATAAAAGCCCTTGACTGGAGAGTCGAGGCCGGAGAATATATATAAAAAGTCCTTGACCGGAGAGTCGAGGCCGGAGAATATAAAAAGTCCTTGACCGGAGAGTCGATGCAGGAGAATATAAAAGTCCTTGACCGGAGAATTGAGGCCGGAGAATATAAAAAGTCCTTGACCGAAGAGTCGAGGCCAGAGAATATAAAAGTCCTTGATCGGAGAGTCGAGACAGCTGAATATAAGAAGTCCTTGACTGGAGAGTCAAGGCCGGAGAACACACAAGCCCTTAACCGAAAAACCAACGCCAGAATGGGATAACGTGACCCGACGAGGTCTACGGATTCAAAGACTAAACCCGGAGAGGTAAGGGATTCAGGTTTCGGCTTACAATAAATAGACCCGGTGAGGTCATGGATTTGGCAAAGGGTCTGTAGCGGTCTCGAATTTGGATATCGACCCAGAAAGGTCATAGATTTGGCTATTGGTTATTAATGGATCAAAACTTGGTTGACTTGGTATTGGATTGTATTATGGGTCGAATGGTATGGTTACGAATGAAACATAGACTTCAGATATCGGACTTGAGGCTATCCAAAACACACCTTCCAAAGCAAGGCATGTTTTGGGGGGCAAATGTTAACCTGCCTTTTGTCAAGGCCATAAACAGACGGATTCAACCTAACCAACTTTATGATTACCAAGGCTAGAATATGATGGATTCGGTCTAAATGGATGAAGCTCGCTTGGATTGGCCGCTCGGCATTGAGGTTTGTCATTGTGGCTCGGCATTGCGGTAAGGATAGGGTGGATCGGCATTGAGGTTTGTCAGGGATGCTCGGCATTGAGGTTCATCAAGGTCACTCGACATTGAGGTGAGGATAGGGCAGCTCGGCATTGTGGCTCGGTCAGAATCGCTCAGCATTGAGGTTCGTTAGGATCGCTTGGCATTGAGGTTCATCAGGGTCGCTCGGCATTGAGGTTCGTCAGGGTCGCTCAACGTTGAGGATCGTCAGGGTCGCTAAGCGTTGAGGTGAGGACAGGGTTGCTTGGCATTGTGGCTCAGTCAGGGTCGCTCGGCATTGGAGGTGGCTTGGTATGGTTTGGGTTGGCAAGATGATGTGGGTCGGTTTTGATCCGGACTTCATGGTTTGACGTGTTAGAGTTCACGAGTGGGTCGGCATAAAGTAGTGGTTCAGCATGAATGTCGTTCAGTTATAGTGGAGTGGATCGGGATCGACACTCATCTAACTCCGAGTTGGCAAGCAAGTGGCTTTGAGTCGTTGAGCATTCTACTTCGAGTTGTCACCAGGGGAACTCCCATTTGGCATGTTGACTACATGGGGTCAGTCACGATGATAATTCTGGTTCAACCATGGCCTTAATGGGCCTGTGTTACTCAGGAAGCCCAACTACTTTGATTTTCATATAAATACAACATGTGGGTCTCTTGTTGGGGGAATCTTCTTCCTGCTCTCTGAATTTCTCTTCTCTAAGGCAAAGGCACTCAGCCATTGTTAAACTTTGGATTGTAACTGTAATTGATTATTACAGCAATAAAAAGGAGATTCCTAGAGTGGATGTAGGCTAGAGTTAGCCAAACCACTATAAAATCTATTGTCCTTTACTGCTTTCATTTTAATTTTTATTGTTCTACATATTAATATCCTCCACGTATATTCTATCTGTGAGTTGTGACTGGTATTTGGTGCTTTCACTTGGATTTGGGTGTTAGTGACCAATTTTGGCACTAACATTGATAATAATAGCAACGTAATTTTCAATTGTTGAAATCAACATAGCAAATTCATAATCAACATGCTAGAATAAATTCGGATTTTACTTTAAACTATCGCCAATATGATTTTGAGTTTGGTATATATGTTGAAATGGAAAATGATAAATAATGATTTTGAGTGGACTATTTACTTGCAACAACCAAAGTATCTCAAAGATAATGAGAGTAATACTGAGTTTGTGGGTTTTAGATATGATCCAAGAACTGATATGAAAGTATCGTTCAAAAAACATAAGAGTTGAACAAGTATTTTGACATAAATGAAAGTATACATGGTGGATCGTGTAGTGTATATGCAAGTATATGTGACAAAATATATGATGCAATTAAAATAGTATTAATCTAAGTAAATATAGAATAAGCGCACCAGAGTTTTATACTAGTTTGGACCTCCAGTCCTACGTCCAGTCCCAAAGCTCCCCTTCAGAATTCGACTATCAAAAACTCTCGCTTCGCCCGCAGGAATAGGCTTGCTTACAATAAGTTGTTCTCATCAAATGTGTGTTCTAGTATAACACTGATGTTGACTAATTAGTACAATCACTTCCAATATATATCTAGATAATATTGTCTATGAAGAACTGAGTATATGGAAGAGTAAATACAAGTGAAGATTGCTAGAGTGCAGAGATCAAGAACATAATAGAATATAGAATTAGAAAGCATAAGCAAGTTAAGTTAAGTGTTGTTCTCTTGATTCTTGATGCTATATATAGTTGTAGATAGGTATCTTGAGTAGTTGCATCCATTAACGAACACTCTAAAGTTTCTTTTGTTGATGGTGAAGAGTTGTGGCGAAGAGAAGCGGAGATGTCCATTCGCATGTGGCAGTTGCAGTTCTTCTCTGAAGTCCGAGTTTGAATTCAGACGTCTGGTATTTGAATTCATTGGTCTGATACTATATAATTTTTTATATATAGTAGATTTTAAAACATTTGAGTGCTATAACCAGATGTTTGGTTTAGCCTATTTGTTGTTCCAGAGGACTTTTCCAGACGTTTGGCTTGTGCACCCAGACGTCTCATATTGGTGCATGTCAGTTTTGTGCATCTTTTCTTTTGCTTCTTTATACTTATCCACTTGTAGTCTCTTGCAGTGTTCTTCGAGCATTGTTTTTGTCTTTCTAGTGATGTTATTCAAGCAATTATATGTGCATATAAATATATATGTATATTTTATTTCCATTGTATAGTTGTTGTCATCGAAACCATATATTGGATTTCTTAACATTCTCCCCCCTTTTGATGATGACAACTATACAATATACTTAGATATAATTTCATAAATCTCCCCTTAAATATGTGCTTTCCATTATTTCTCCCCACTTGGCATTATCAAAAAGCATTAATAACTTTTAACTTAGATATCATGTTGATACCATTTAATATTTACTAACCGTCAGAAGGTTATATGAATATACACAGAAATAAGAAACAAAAAAGCACTATTCATTAAACATATTGATTGATTACATGCATAGATTGATGATTATAATACAAAAGATGGAATCCAAAAAAAAAAAAAAATCTAAGGATCTTTTTGGGAGGCCTGAGCTTGATCACCTCCTTCATCTTCATTCTTAGAAGAAATCGCTTGTTTTTTAGGAGATGTTGGAGTATGTTGAAGAGGTTCTTTGTCCTCTTCAAAAAGCTTGGAGTGTTTTGAAGGAAGAGGAGAAGCCACTGGAGTTGGCCAATCTTCCGAAGGAGGTGTAGGGCCATGTACTCGTCGAAGAACCTCTTTTAGAACGGATAAAGTTATTGAAAGCTATGTTTCAACTGTGGCTAGGCGAGAAGCAAACGTTATTTCAAAGCTATCAGTATGCTTGGCCAATAATTTTTGATTTCTTGATAGGAGAAGTTGATTTTGGAGGGTTAAGTCTTGAATACTTTCATTGGGATTGGTCTTAGTGTGAGTCTTCAAAATGTCATCTTGGCCGGGGTAGTCAAAAGGTTCTGGAGGAGGTGGAGTTTGTTCGTGATGTTGTTCCTCTTCGTGTAATGTTGTGGTGGTTGTTGATGAGGTTGAGGCCGAGCTTTTCTGGCTTGTTGACGATGTTGCATCCACTCTTCAAATGACATAAAATCCAAAGAATTTTGTGGAGGCGTATTTCGGTGAAATCTCTTCAAAAGTCGACAAATACGATGGAATATTATGAGCTTTCACAAGAGGCATGATGTAGCTAGGGTAGATGATAGATGGACATGATCGAGTTCAATAGTGTTTGAGCTCGTCAAATATGAATTTTGTCCAATTTATCCTTGTTCCACTAAAGATGGCATATAGAGCTTTGTGCTCTAACTCTGTGATTTGCTCATGGCTACCAAGGCGAGGAATGATAGTGTTGATAATCATTCTAGTGAGTAGTCTCGCCTTAGGTCGTAAGTATTTTGAAACAAATCTCGGCATTTCATCTTCCCAAATCCGATGAGTAACATTATCTCTAGTTTAAGACGCATATCCGGGATGTTATATAAATCTTCTCCATTGTTGGAGCAACCTAGAGTTCGGCCTATTATTCATGGAGTTAAACGAATAGTGTTGCCATAAACACTTGACCAAAGCCAATTATCCTCATTGTCGGTGTTCCATACGGCAGTGCTATCGTGGTTAGCATAGAAAATGAATATGGCGAGCTGATCGATTTGGATATTATTGAGATTGAAGGAAATCAATGTTTCTAACCCAACATTTTCGCACATTTCATCCAAATCATACATTGGAAACTTAAGCAAATTATAAAAAAGACCTGTATGTAGCTTCTTCTTTTGAATGTATTTATATCTTTTGATTGAATAAGGTACTCGATTCATCCATCTCTCAATTTGATCATCAGAGCACACTTGTAGGTTGGATGAAGTAGCTTGGTCTTGCTTGCGTTTAAGGACTTTAGGGTTTTTTTGTTTTGGACAACATCGAGCGAATTGGAGGAAAAAGTGACTTGAAGAATTAGGGTATCGACTTTGAAATAGAAACGAAATGAAATGAAAGTGAGAATGGTTGGAAAAAATAGTCGTTATAAGGTTATGTAAGAGTGTCGATTGAATTTCAGTTGTCTGAAAGGTGAATCAAACGTCTAATTTAACCTAATATGAAGATAGTAAATATGTTCAAATGTCTAGTTGTTGGTCGTAGACGTTTGGAATAGATAGTAAATTTCGAAGACAGAAAGTGTTATTAGACGTCTGGATATAGAAACAGATGTCTGGAATTAGCAGACGTTTTATTTTTTGAAGACATATTCTTTTCTCAGACATTTGGATATAATATCAGACTTTTGAAAATGTCCTGAATTTGTATCTTAAGGGGGAAAAGACTTTGTTCAGACTTCTGGTCACTATTTCAGACGTTTGAAATAGATTGTTTTGTAATTTTTATCAGGCAGAGATAATTTTCAGATGTTTGAAATTTATATCAAACGTCTAATACATGCACAGTAGTAAAAATAATAATGTGTCATAATGATCTCAAACATCTGAGGGCATTGTTCCGCAGTCTAAAATGTGCAGCGTCTCTAAAAATAGGTATATTTTTAAAGGTGTTGCTTATTTTTCTAGAGATCGTTTTTAGTGAAACATAATATTATTATTTTTGAAAAACAAATACAAATATATTTAGATGAAAATACAAATAAATAAATTTATTTAGATGAAGATGGAGCATTGCGGTCTTCAGAGGTGCTATCCTTCCATCGCTTGAGTGGAGACCAAATATTTCCACATTCGTTGGTTCTTGGGGAACTAGAAAATTGCCTAAATGGAGGATCCCAAGGTATACGATAAGATGCAGAAGGATCCAGAGGATTGCAAGGAATTATAAGTGGTTCATGTACATCCTTTTTCCGCAAATTGCTAAACTTGATCGCTACTTGCTCTAGAAAACTTAATCGTCGTGCAGTGACTTTTTGTTCAAAGTATAATTCTTGTTGTAAATCTATTTGTTGCTTTTGGTAATGATGTATCTCATCCATTTTCTCCTTGGTATTAGAAGAGACAAATAGAGATCATTTGGCCCTCTTTTTATCTGGAGTGAATCCCGTGTGGTAGGAGGACCACTTATAGGTTGGCTCTTGACTTGGTGTAGGAGTAGGAAGTCGATGAGAGGTATCTGCTGAACTATCTGATGTTGGTGTTGAGAAGGATAGATGAGAGTTATCGAAAGACATGCTTTTGTTTTCTTTTGCAAAAAGGAATATGAAATATATATGTATTTTTACGTTCTGTTTTGTAAAAATAAAGGCTATTTAGACATGATTTAAAAGGTTATATATAGGTAATTTCAAAAAACAAATTTCTAAAAAATTGTTGGTTAGTGTTTAAAATTTTGATTTGTGGAAAAAAAATAGCCAAAAATAGAATGAATGAAATGTAGTGTTAGCTGACAAGATCATTAAGAGAACATATTCCTAAATCGCATCGCAGTTTAGCAAAAGTTTGTCCATTTAGTGGTTTTGTGAAAATATCTGCTATTTGATTCTCCGTATTTACGAATTATAATGTAATAATTCCTTTGCCTACATTGTCGCGTAAAAAATGATGTCTATATCTATGTGTTTAGTACGTGAGTGATTTACAGGGTTTTTTGATAAATTTATTGCACTTGTGTTATCGCAATATATTGGTGATTTATCGATAACTTTGCCGAAATCGTTAAGCGTTTGTTGCATGTATATCACTTGTGCACATGCTAAAGCCGCTGAAATATATTCGGCTTTGCAAGTGGATAAGGAGATACAATTTTTCTTTTTTCTAAATCATGAAACTAATGATTGTCCGAGAAAGTGATACGTTCCTCTAGTACTCTTATGGTCAGTTTTACATCCACCGAAATCCGCGTCACTGTATGAAACTAGTTCAAATGATGATCCCATAGGATAAACAAATCATAATCTCTAGTACTAGATAAATAATGTATGATACGTTTAACAGCTCTTTGGTGAGACTCTTTTGATTTTGCTTGAAATCGAGCTCAAAGACATATGTACATCATAATGTCGGATCGACTAGCCGTTAAATAAAGTAAAGAGCCAATCATACTATGATATAATTTTTCATCAAAATCTTTTCCGTTATCATCTTTTCCAAGTGAACACAAGTACTTATTTGTGTTGGTTTGCTTGAAATTTTATCCATTTCAAAACGACCTAATAGATCGTTACAATTTTTTTTTTGAAGAATAAAAATATCATTTTCAAGTTGTTTTATTTATAAACCTAAAAAAAATTCAATTCACCCATGTGAGACATTTCAAATTCGTTGTTATAATATTTGAAAACTGAGTACAAAGATTTTCGTTAGATGAACCAAAAATAATATCGCCTACGTAAATTTGTATAACTAAGATGTTGTTATTTTCTCGTTTAGTAAATAAAGTCGTATCTAATTCACTATTTGAAAACTAGATGTAATTAAATGATTCTTAAGACGTACGTAGGCATAGGGGACTTGCTTTAAACCATATAAGGCTTTGTGCAATTTAAAAACACGATCGGGATATTTTTCATGAACAAATAATGGAGGTTGTTCAACATATATGTTTTCTTTAATAAAACCATTTAAAAAGCGCTTTTGACATCCATTTGAAATAATTTAAGATTGTGATGACTTGCAAAAGCAAATAATATACATATAGCCTCGAGTCTTGCTACTGGAGCAAAAGTTTCGTCATAGTCGATACCTTCTTCTTGATTATAACCTTAAGCGACTAAACGTGCTTTATTCCTAACTATATTTCCATTTTCATCTGCTTTGTTTTTAAATACCCATTTTGTTTCAATACTGATTATTTTTATGTCTTGGTACTAATTCTCAAACATTATTACGTTCAAATTGATTTAATTCTTCTTGCATGGCTATTATCCAAAACTTATCGTTTGAGGCTTCTTTATAATTTTTTGGTTCAAAATTTGACACAAATGCTATATGACTTATTTGGTTAAGTTGATTTCTAGTTACTCTGGAGTTAAGATCCCCAATGATATTATCTTTTGGATGATCTTTTAGAATTCTAGGGGATGACACTAAAGTATTATTTTGTGCATTTGTCTCATTATTAGATGAGTTTGTTGTATTTGTTATTGGAATAATTTCTTCATCGTCATTAGTATGATTGGTTAAGAAAATTCTCATCAAATGAAACATGTAAACTTTCTTCAATTGTGTTAGTTCATTTGTTAAAAATTCTATACGCCTTGCTACGATCCGAATATCCAACAAAGATTCTTTCATCGACCTTTGGGTTGAATTTTCCTAAATTATCTTTTGTATTTAATACAAAACATTTTGATCTAAAAATTTTAAAGTATAATACTTCAGGTTTTCTTCCAAAAAGTATTTCGAAACAAGTATGTTTAGTCATAAGTCGTATGGTTACTCGATTCAAAACATAACAAGCTGTAGCAATAGCTTCAGCCCAAAAATGTTTTGGTAAACCACTACTATTTAATAGTATTTGTCCACATATGATTTTTTTCTTTCTACTACACCGTTTTGTTGAGGTGTGTAGGGAAAAGAAAAATTATGACTTATGCCCTTTTTATTACAATAATTAGTAAAATGACCATTTTCGAATTCTCCACCGTGATCACTTCGAATATTCTTAATTTTCAAATCCTTTTGAGTTTTAATTCTTTTAGCAAAAAAATTAAATATACCAAAGGTGTCACTTTTATGTTTTAAAAATAAAGTCCATGTACATCTTGGAAAATCATCAACTATTACGAAAACATAATTGTTTTGATTTATAGATTGTACTTAAGTTGGACCAAATAAATCTAAATGTAATAGTTCTAATGGTTATTTTGTAGAAATATTATTTTTAGATTTAAAAGTGATTTTCTTTAGTTTTTCGATTTGACAACCATCACATAAATTTTCTACTTTATAATTTATTTTAGGTAAACCTCTAACTAGCTCATTTTTTGCTAATTTATTAATATACTTAAAATTAATATGACAGAATCCTTATGCCACAACCATAGATCGTCATGTTTGGCAGTTAAGCATAAGTTTGAATTTCGATTTATATTCATATTTAATACATAAATATTTTTGTTTCTAAAACCCTCAAAGATAAGTTGTTTGTTATTTTCGAAAATATTACATCTAACTTTTTCGGAATTATTTTGAAAACCTTTATCGCATAATTGACTAATGCTAGAAGACTATGTTTTAAATTTTCTACTAACAAAACATTTGTAATAATAGGAGAGTTAGAAATACCACAGTTGATGACTTTTCCGATGTCTATGACGCATCCTTTTGAGTTATCTCCAAAAGTTACTGTTCCACCATCGATGTATGTTATATTTGATAACATTTTTGAGTTTTCGGTCATATGCTTGGAGCATCCATTATCAAGTATCCATTTATTCTTATTTTTTATTTTGGGTACCTACAAAATTGAAAATGATTTAATTGGTACCCATATACTTTGTTGGGTCCAAATGTTATGAGGAGCAGGTAGCCACACCCAAGAAGGTTTGGTACCTTTATAAACATAATATTTATTATAGACTACGTTATCTAGAAAATTATTAATATGTTTTTGTCTAATCAAATTATTATTTGTCTTAGGAATCCAAATTTTTATATTTTTGGTATTCTCGTATTTGACTTAGGTGATCTTTTAGCCTTTTGATAAATAAAACTATATTTCTTAATATTATTCCCTTTTTGTTTGGGAATATTTTTAAATCCTATTCCATTTCTATTACCTGACAGTTTTGAAGTTTTGATAAGATTTTCCAAATCTTGTTTTCCTTTATTAAATTTTGAAACATTATTTGTAATTTTATCTAATTTTTCTTTTCAAAATTTTCGATTTTCAATGTTTCTGTATTACTTTTCAAGTTGATATTTTCTTTTAACAAGTTATCCTTTTCTATTTTAACTTTTCCAACATCAATAGATATAGTCTCATTTTCAACTAAACTACGTTTTATTTTTTCTTGAGATAATTCTAGTTCATCCTCTAAAATAATTTTTTCATCTTTTAACATTCCTATTTCAAGTTCTAATCTATTTATTTTGGCTATATGTTCTTTATTCAATTTTTTAATTTGTCTAAATTTATCATCTAATTCCATTCTAAGTTCTAGTAATTCATCATAGCTAAGTTTGGGACATACCTCATCAGTTTGTGCTGTAAAATATACATTAGCTTGTTCTCTATCACTATCGCAGTCACTGTCTGATGATGATGAAGAATCTGAGTCATCCCATGTTACTTTGAAAGCTTTCTTCTTTTAAAATTTTTCAAATTTGTTCTTCCTTTTACCATTGTTGAGCTTGGGATAATCTTTCTTCATATGTCAGAATTGATCACATTCATAGCATTTGATTGACGTTTGATTGTTGAGCTTGATTTTCCTCCTTTTTGAAATCTGGTCATTTTTCTAAACTTCTTGAATTTGTTGTAGTTTTTGGCAGTAAATATGATTTTTTCTTCATCTAAGTTGGAATCTTCATTTGTTGCTGAAAATGCTATGTTTTTCTTTTTTGAATTTTGTTCTTTTCTTGCCTATGGATTAGTTTCATAGGAAATTAATTTCCTATCAATTCTTCAACTAAGAGTGTTGAGAGATCATTAGCTTCTTCGATAGCTAATACTTTTCTTTTCCACTCTGGAGTTAAAGAATTGAGTATTCTAGATATTAAGTCAAAATTTGTGAATTTGACTCCAAGTGCCATTAAATCGTGTTGAATAGTTTGGATTCTACAGTACATGTCACTATAGATTCATTTTGTTTCATTTTAAATGATGAAAATTGATTTTTTAAAATTGAAATTTTAGTTTGTTTACTTAGTTTGTGCCTTCGTGTGTAACTTGTAAGGTACGCCAAATATCGTATCATAATATGATATGTGAAAATTCATTCGTATCTAATGAACAAAATAAAACACTCATAGCTTTGGCATTATTAGAAGCTGTGGTTTTTTGTGCGTCATTCCATATGTTCATAGCAGTTTCAGGTGCTTCATATTTATTTTGAGTGGCTGACCAAATTACTAATCCATTAGCGTCCATAAAAATTCTCATGCATGTTGACCAATATGCATGATTAGAACCATTAAAAAGTGGGGGACATGCCGTGGATTGTCCTTCTTGAAAAATACTTGTCATATTAAAGTGATTCAAATACATGTTAGTGTACTTTGATCATACATTGCTCTGCTACCAATTGAAAGTCTATAGGGTGGATCGTGTAGTGCGTATGCAAGTATATGTGACAAAATATATGATGCAACTAAAATAATATTAATCTAAGTAAATATAGAATAAGCATACCAAAATTTTATACCGGTTTGGACCTCCCGTCCTACGTCCAGTCTCGAAGCTCCCCTTCAGAATTCGACTATCAAAAACCCTCGCTTCGTCCGGAGGTATAGGCTTGGTTACAATAAGTTGTTCTTGTCAAATGTGTGTTCTAGTATAACACGGATGTTGACTAATTAGTACAGTCGCTTCCAATATATATCTTAAGAATATTGTCTATGAAGAACTGAGTATATGGAAGAGTAAATACAAGAGAAGATTGCTAGAGTGCAGAGATCAATAATATATGATAGATTATAGAATTAGAAAGCATAAGTAAGTTAAGTTAATTGTTGTTCTCTTGATTCTTGATGACATATATAGTTGAAGATAGGTATCTTGAGTAGTTGCATCCATTAACGAACACTCTAAAGTTGCTGCTGTTGATGGTGAAGATTTGTGCCAAAGAGAAGCGGCGATGTCCATTCGCATGTGGCAGTTGTAGTTCTTCTCTGAAGTCCGAGTTTGAATTCAGAGTCTGGTATTTGAATTCAAACATCTATTACTATATATTTTTTGTATATAGTAGATTTTCAAACGTCTGAGTGCTATAACCAGACGTCCGATTTAACCTGTTTGTTGTTCCAAAGGATTTTTCCAAACATCTGGCTTGTGCACCCAAATGTCTGATAGTGGTGCATGTCTGTTTTGTGCATCTTTTCTTTTGCTTCTTTGTACCTATCGACTTGTAGTCTCTTGTAATGTTCTTTGAGCGTTGTTCTTGTCTTTCTAGTGATGTTGTTCTAGCAAGTACCTATATATGTAAATATTTATATATGTATATGTATATTTGATTTCCATTGTATAGTTGTTATATTTCCTAACAATAAATACCAAATATGTTGATTTTAGTCAAAACGTAGAGGAATCATTAGGAAATCAAATCCACGGTTTCGATGACAACAAATATACAATGGAAATCGAATATGCACATATATTTATATATACAGGTACTTGCTAGAACAACACTAGAAAGACAAGAACAAGGCTCAAAGAAAGCTAAAAGAGACTATCAATCGATAGGTACAAAGAAGCAACATAAAAGATGCACAAAACAGACATGCACAAGTTGTCAGACATGTGGGTGCACAAGCCAGACTTCTGGAAGAGTCCTATAGAACAACAAACAGACTAAACCAGACGTTTGGTAGTAGACTCAGACGTCTGAAAATCTACTATGTACAAAAATATATAGTATCAGACGTGTGATACAAATACCAGACGTCTGATTTCAAACTCGGATTTTAAATTTAAACTTCAATTGCTACATTCGAATAGACATATCCGCTTCTCTTCGCTGCAACTCTTCATCATCAACAGAAGCAACTGTTAATGGATGCAACTACTCAAGGAACCCCTCTACAACTATATATATTATCAAGAATCAAGAGAACAAATCACTTTACTTACTTACGCTCTCTAATTACATATTCTATCATATATTCTTGATCTCTAGCAATCTATACTTGAATTTCACTCTTTTAAATATTCAGTTCTTTATAGACAATACTCTCTAGATATATATTGGAAGCATTTGACTTGTCAGTCAATATCCATATTATAGAACACATATTTGACAAGAACAATTCATTGTAACTAAGCCTATTCCTCCGGGCGAAGCGAGGGTGTTTGATAGTTGAATTTCGAAGGGGAGCTTAGGGACTTGACATAGGATGGGAGGTCCGAAGCAGTATAAAATCCTGGCGTTCTTATTCTATATTCACTTAGATTAATATTGCTTTTAGTTGCATTATATATTTTGTCATATATACTTGCATATACACTACATGATCCACCCTGTAGACTTTCAGAAGCGTGTGTCTATGAGAAAGAATATTAAAAGGTATTTAAATATTTTGAAACTATTAGTGAACAACATATGACTAACAATTAACCATGTAACTATGTTAAAATCAGTTCTAACTTAGTTATTTAATATTCAACGCTGTATTTGTAAACCATATCTTTTGTAATAAGTACAACAGGATGTTGGGATTGTCCCAAACAATATAAGCACACCATACTAAAATGTTTAATATGGAGTATGTAAGATATATTCCTTGTGCATTGGCAATAGAAATGATCATACATACTATATTGCCCATAATATTGTATTTAGCTCATGGATTTGATATATAAAGAAAGTATAAATTTTGAATTTAGATCGCTTGATGTTAGTTAAGAGCATTCTCAAGTATTTGCGAAATTCAAGAAATATTGTTTACAGAAACAACGATCTTTTTATGAAAAAATATTCGGACTCAAACTTCATAAGTGATATCGAATATAATATATCGGTATTAAGTTCATGATCAAGTTAAAGAGCTTTTATCTAGAGACGTTTCCAAACAAAAAGATTGTCGCTCATTTAACTAAAAAGTCTAAGGTAATGTTCAGTTTGTTATTTCTAATTTTGGGTTTTCTTCCATACGAAATGCACATGATGCATTAATATTACCAAAAACTGCCGATTTAGAAAATGAAGTTAACATACAAAATAGAAAACAACATTTTTTTTTATTTTCTATGTTTTGGAAAATAATACAAGCGCATGAAACAATCCATTATTCCGTCATCCCTCTATCCCCTTCATCCTTCCATTCGTCTTTCTTTCATCTCCTCCGCCGTCCCTCCATTCTTCTCATATTTGAGGTATATTTGAAAATCGAAAACACAAAAATCATTTTTAAACAGAACGCTACCTAAGTATCTCGCCTTGAATAACGTCGCAATAAAAGCAATGTATATAAATGCATAAATTTATAACTAATCCACGAGCAATTCCAAGTATTGAGAATCCCATGTCATTGTTATACGACAAAAATGTCATGATACAGATCATGAAAGAACCTAGAGGTCATAAGCAGTCGAGAAACATACTTTGAAAAGTTCCACATGATAAAGGCAGTTTATCAGCATCGGAGAGAGTTAATTGACATAGTAGATAATTAAAACAACGTGGCAGATCCATTCATGAATGGACTAAATCCGAAGGTTCTGAGGAAGCTGGTCGAAGGGATGGGATTTAGATTCCATAATAGGCCTTAACTGCAAGTGGGAGATTGATAGAGCTAGGGTATGCCCTAAGGACAATTCTATTATTTATTGTGAATTACTAACTCTGTAATAAAATCTCGTTCGAAATAAAATGTGTTTCTCTTTCTATTATATATTTGTCATGCAATGTTATGATAATTCTAATTATTTAATTAAAATATATATAACAGAAAATCCTTAAACAATATGTTTTGTGATAGTAATTACAATGCATTGAAATCATAAGAAATTCATTGCATTAAAAATAACATATTGTTTTAAACATTTCTAGTTGAGATGTTTCAAGATAGGAAATTAATACATTCGTTGAGACTAGATTACATAACACTCTCCATATGTTGAGCAATGTATTACTCATGGTTGCTGGGGACACTTTGAGGCTACATACTAATAGTTATTGGATAACTATGGAATTACTCACTCAGAAGTTTTATGTTGGTTAATATAAATACGGTCAAACAAAGAATCTCGAAGTGACGATATTACATAGTTCTCTCAACTTAAGATTGCTATTGAACGTCTATATGGATACTCCTGTTCGATTATAGTTAAATAACGGCACGATGTCCATCGAACGACCATGGTTGGGTCTATGTTGAATGATTGAAAGTGAAACACTATTCAATGGAGAATTTGTCTTCTCGGTTATATGAGGTTAGTATCATGATCAACTGTAGTCAACTCAAAGTCAAAGTCTCTAGCCAGAACAGTTTAGTCAGTAATAATTATTAATACTGAACGAAGGAATTTTTATTTTGATTAAAAAAATTGAACGTGGATGATATTAAGGTTTTGACCAAAACTAAACTCCATTAGTCCTAATGCAATATAGTTTTGACAAAGAGAATTGGTTAAGTAACCCCTACCACCAAGCATTTCTTATAACAGTGAAATTGGATTTTATCGAAGAATGTATAAGTGATAAATTCGGTCAAACTATTTCTCTATTAGCTAAGGTTATGTGTGAATGCTAATATTCAAATTGTTTGATATTAATCATTGGCTGAATTTACACCTTTAAGTCGCACGACCGTAATGATGAATACTCCTAAAAAACCATACGATTTAATTAATTTACGGTCGTTGTAAATAAACAAAATTAGCTAATATTTAGTTATTAATTCATATGATTTATTTGAATTAGTATTTAACAAAATGCATATATAAAAATTATATATATACATATGATATACGATATCAATAAATATTTAAATAGGATTTAAATTAAATAAATACTGATTGGATTTGGAAAATCAAGTGAGCCCACTTGACCCATTTAATGACCGACTCTAATAAGGGAGGAGAAGGGTGATTTTTGAATGTAAAATCTTATTTTGAATTGGAAAAGTAAAGAGGTAAACAAGGAGATCTGGATCTCCACATTTTATTCTTTTCTTTTTCCTATTTAAATTTCACCTCCTTTCTCTTTTTTACTTGAGTTTAAGCCTCCTCCCCTAATCATCTTTGGCCGCAAGCTATAGGGCTTCCCTTATATTTCCAAATTAAATTAAATCAATTTCAATGGAGTGGTATTTTATGTTAGTCCGTGAGATGATGGTTTTGATGACAACAACCTTAGAATAGATTATAAAATATAAATACTAACAGTATAAGTTTAGATATATATATATATATAGATATATATGTATATGCAGGATTTAACCATGCATGTATCAAGAATGAAGACTGTACAGCATAGAGATTCAAGTTATCAAGATTGAAGACTCATGAGTATCAAGATTATCAGGATTTCAAGTAATTTATCTTTTAGAAATTTTGTTAAAACTCCTAGAAAAGCACTGGCATCTTAAAATCCAATTTATTCGTGGAATGGAATTCACTTCGACCCTATTAAAGGGATGGAACCCTAAGTAGGATGGAACCTACGAAAAATCTAGTGGAACATTGTTTTGTATCCGCTAACTTTTTATTCAAAATGATTTTTCAAAATTATATCTTGTTTTCAAAATGATTTCAAAACCTTCACTTTAAAAGCATCAGAAACATCTATCCTGATTTCAAATACTTTTGGCCTCAAAATAACTTTAATTTCAAAATCATATTATCCTTGTTTTTAAAATATCTTTTAAATATAATATATTTAACTTTTAAATATTTATACTTAGATTTTAAATATAAAATTATAGTAAAATTTTGTATATATTATTCTTTATATTTACTTGTGTATTTTAATTATAGTCAAGTATATTTATAAAGTTTAAAATAGATTTAATATAAAATAAAGGTTATTTTCAAAGAAAATCAAAACACCAAAAATCCCTTTGGGATGTCGACATGCTCAAGTACCCAATGTCGACATGGTATCAGTTGAGTTCAAAATTTTAATTTCAAAAGAAGTGTCTATTCGTCATAACTCTTCACGAAGGGACATGGCTGTTGTTCTTCCATAAATAGGAGTTAGTTTCAACGAATTTTAATTCAGTTTTTCTAGTTTTTCACTCCTCTTCTTCTATATTGCTATATACATATTCTTACCATTACTTTGTCGAAATCAACGTTGAATCTAACTAGATTATCTCTGGTTTGGTTCTCTATCACTATCTCAACAAGATCCTCAGTGCTATTCAGAGTTATAGGCGTTTTGTAATCAACTTAGCGAGAAAAGATGTGATTGTAGCCTTGGAAATCAATCAAGCGAGATAAGGTGTGATTATAGCCTTGGGAAATCAATTGGGTGATTTTGTTGCCCGGGAAATCAAGTATCTCTACCCAGAGAATTGTGATTCTGGAGGGTGTACCTCGTTGCCTTGAAATCGAGGGTGTAATTGTACAATTGCTTTTGAAAGGAAATCCGTACTTATGTACGGGATTGAATTCAAACGGTTGAATTTGAAATTCAAAATTTGAATTCAAATGGTTGAATTTCCCTTCACCTTTCCACTTCATTCAATTCTCTGAAAAGGCATCTTTTGACCAAAGAACATGTCCTTTGAGAATCTATTTATTCACTATCTTTTATCATATCTTTTCACTCTCATTTTCAAATTCAAACTCTCTCTTCAAAACTTCAAGCTCTCTACTCTCTACTTTAATGGCTTCTTCAAGCAACCCCTCCACCATAAGAATTTACAGAAAAATAAAAGAGCAACTCTTCAATGACCCGGAGGCAATAAAAGCATACATCAATTATGCTAATTATGCCAAAGTCCATCCAAGAAAGTTTGCTATTTTCCAAGATTTTTCTTCTTATGAAATTGATTCTCTTTTTGCAAACAATCAAATTTTTAGTCTTGCTGACGCTTCTCAAAATGATTTTGTTTGCTATCCAAACCTTGTCAAAATTTTCAATGCAAATTTAAACCGTGGATTTTATAATGGAAATTGTTGAATATGCGCTTATATGATTTTTGTTTGATGATAATAAACATATATACATTCGTTTAAATGTATTTGATAATATACTATTTATTTTCACAGATTAAATAAATATTTGCTGAATAAAATAAATAACACGAAATTTGAATTCAAACGAATATTTTATTCAAATAAATATTTATTACAACTTTGAATAGTACAATTTCAAGCTCTCACTATAACTATACAACTTTGATTGCAATTACATCGCATTACATATTTACAGTTCACCTCACTACATATCACTCACACTCGTATTTATCTTCAACTGCATTCCAGTTTGAGTCCAGCATCTGAGCAATCTGCAAAAATATAAACTAACGCAGTAAAATTGAAAAAGAAATATTTTTGCAATTCAAAAATAAAAGATAATTTTTGAATATATGATTTGCCTCAGTTATTTGGGTTGTTCGTCATAATTTAAATTTGAATTCATCATACACGAACAACTTGTGACATACACAGTGTATTACTGTATATGCCACAAGGCCGTACACGCCAATATATACACTTGATAATGCTACAGGGACAGGTGAGCACAAGGTCAAACCCAAATATACGGACAGGTTCAACTCAGGTGCAATAAATTCAAAAATACGACACGAGCACAAGGTCAAATCCGAGTTTTGAAACTGGATTCAACACAAGTGAACGTGACAAGAAACAGTTCAATATGAAATGATGAACATGCAGTCAACAAGTGACAACATACTTCAATGACTAAGGTATGGAACAAATGCAACTTGGACTGAAACTACAAAGAACATCAACAATGACCAATGAACAAAGACTCCAAACCTACAAAACTGCATGCACACGGCAGCTACAAAGTGCAAAGGCCATGATCAAGCCAACACAGCAACAAATGAGACAACAACTTCAAACTCACGTATGTCCGGATTAGATACAATCCAGATATGCAACTCAAAGCTTCAAGACAGTACAACTACAACTCGATGCAATTGACACAAACAACTACAAAACAATCAAACTGCATCAAGGCAACATGAACTGCATACCAAACACATGAGTATAAACAAATGAATCAGCAAGGCAATGCACAAATGCAACATGGCCAACATGAAATACCAGAGATGACAAATCATGCTCAACAAAAACACTTGCAACAGTGTGATGCAGTGGCACATGATTATCAAGGGTATACATGAAGGATGCATCAGAATAACTCGGCAATGCAAGTGAAACTCAATTACTACATAACACAGCAAGAACAACAGAGTTTCAAAAATCCAATGCTCAACATCATATGAATCCAAATCAACTGTACTGGACAATACAAGGAAATGAAGATTGCAGCAATATACGAATGAACACAATGTCACTGAAACATGTGCATTCAAATGATCAGAGGCGTCAATATGGTAACACACTACAACATGCTCAAAGTAAACACTGAATACAATATGGACACAACAATGCTCAATGGCATGGCAATGCTCAAGACCAAAGCAAACTACAAGATGTAAAGCAGTGCAAACATAAGTGACATCATCAGATAATATATGCAACTGAACAGTGGTGAAGCAGTGCAACATCTACGACAGCAAGAGGGATGCATGCATCAAGCTGCAGCTTTCAAAACAAATGACCAAAGTCGAGTATGCTATAAAAATAGCAAATCAATTTTATCAAGCATCAGAATTCAAAGTCGTGGATATAATGAACAAGTCAAAATCGACCAAGGTAAAAATCAACACCGTGGTCATCACGAAATAAATTAAAGTCGTGTCAATCAAGCAATCGAGTATTTACACAAATGAATTAGTTAAGGAAAAATCACGAGCATCCAAGCATAATCGAACGGGCGAAGGCAAATTAAAATCAATATATACGAACGCAAAAATAGGAAATCAAATCCTATAAAAACCCTAATCATCATCGGCAATTATTCCATCAAGTTCAAGCAAGCCAAAACTAGGAAAAGCAAATAGCAATAAATTAACATACCAATTATAATTCGAACTTGATCGAATTGAAGTAGCCGACAGAAACTCAAAGAGACAAATCGATCGACGAACGCAAGGAACAGAATTATATTTATCTCGGTCGAAGCTACTGGAGTCGGCGACCTCAATCATACCAAAAGCCCTAATTTTTTAAAGGAAGAAGAACGAACGAAGAAACAAGTGCCGGCATCAATTAAAAGGGAACGGGCCGCAATAACATAAAAGAAGAAAAAGGGGCCGGACCTTTCTTTTGAGAAGCTTATAAATTATAAAGCTTTGTTTTTAAATTAGGGTTATTTAATTGTTTTTAATTTGTATTTTCTTTTAAACCGTTTTTATTTTTCTAGTCGTGTGACTAGGGGACAAGCTACGTGGCGTAGCTTGAGAATTCGCAACTCGGTAGTTGAGTTGTGGCAGGGTTTTGAGCGTAGAGTTAGATTAGTCAATAGTGGGTATAGCGAGTTTACGTGTGTAAGCGAGGGACTATCTAATTTTTAGTAGAAACCTTGGGGGCAGCACGTAGGCAGGGTTTTGCCGAAGCTGGATAAATTCTGTGTTGTTCTGTTATTTATATTATGCAATATCTGTGCTGCTATTCTGTGATCTGAATTGAAATTAATTCATAAGCTTCCGCGATTAATTTTAATAATTTACACAATCACCCTATTCAACCCCCCTCTAGGGTGAAATCGATCCTACAAGTGGTATCAGAGCTAGGAACAAAAGCCGTTTTTGTTTTAAAAATTTGATTTTACAAAAATCAAATTTTTGTTTTAAAAATTCGTGTTTCAAAAAAAAAAATCGGTTTTTGTTTTAAAAATTTGAAATGGCTTCTTTTAATAATGCTTTTGCAGAAGGTCAATCCATAGTTAGACCACCAATGTTCAATGGTGAATATGCTTATTGGAAAAATAGAATGCAAATTTTTCTGAAAACCATTGACGCTTGGAGTATTGTTGAGACAGGTTATAGAATACCAACTATAACTGTAGATAATCAGGAAATAGAGAAACCAAAGGATCAATGGACAGAACTAGAAAATAAATTACAAAATACTAATGCCAAAGCTATGAATTCTATTATCTGTTCATTGGATCAATTTGAATTTAATCGTGTCTCACATTGTCTAACTGCGCAGGAAATATGGCACATACTAGAAGTGACTCACGAAAGAACATCTCAAGTCAAAGAATCTCGCCTTGCAATGCTAAGCAGCGAGTACGAGAACTTCAAAATGGCGAAGGAAGAAAATGTCAAAGAGATGTACGGACGACTCTCCAATATCGTATACAAATCAAAAGCTCTCGGAAAAACATACACCGAATTACCACGAAGCTTTGAAGCAAAAGTAACTGCCATACAAGAATCGAAAGATTTAAAACAACTTAAAGTTGAGGAACTCATCGGAAATCTCACCACTTATGAGCTAGAAATGAAATTCAAAGAAGAGCGTGAAGGAGGTGACACTCAAAAGAAATCAATAGCTCTCAAAGGAACAACCGAAAGTGATGATGATAACGATGAAGATGATGGAGCAGCAGAATTGGAGCTGTTAATAAGGAAATTCAAAAAATGGAATCAAAAACATGGAAATTCAGCTCGAAATCAAAAAGCAAAAAGCAGAATAGCCAAAGCACTAGACTACTCAGAAGAACAAAAGTTTATTTGTTATAATTGCAACAAACCCGGCCATATCAAGCCCGATTGTCCACAAATTAAATCCAGCCATGGAAAGAAACAGAAAAAGAAAAGTTTTGCAGCCACTTGGGATGAAATAGACGAGAATGATCAAAGCACTGGCAGTGAAAGCGAAAAGGCAGAATTGTGTCTTCGAGGTGATACAACTGACAGTGACGATGATGAGCCAAGTGAGGTATCAAAACTTACCCATTCTGAGTTGCTTATATATTTTCATGAAGTAAACGGTTGTTTTGAACGACTTAGGGAAAAATACGCCAAACTTAAATCTCAAAAAGATACTTTGATAGAATGTAATAAACAACTTGATCAATTAGTTAAAACCTATCAACGTAGAATCCCTAAGTGTGATAAGTGTCCAACATTCGAAGAAGAAATTAAAAAATCAGAAATCAATATAAAATCACTTGAAAATGAAATTCTAATTTTAAAAGAGAATGAAAATACTAGGAGAGAGAATTCTATTAAAAGGTGCACACAATTGTTAAACGAAAATGAATCTCTCAAAACACAAGCCCAACAATTGTCAACGACTTTGGATAAATTTTCAAAAAGTGAAAAATCGTTGAATATGTTATTAGGAAAGCAAACTGTTAATTCGGTTAGACAAGGACTTGGATATAATAGTTCGAAAATTGTTGAAAGCAATATTAGTCAAGCTAAATCCATGTGCACAATTTGTAGAAAATATGGACACAATCACAATAATTGTTGGTATAGACCCAAACATGTGAAAACTATACCGATTTGGGTTCCAAAAGGCACAAATATAAAATCTCTCAAAGTTAAACAAATTTGGGTGCCAAAGGAAACAATTATAAATAGTTTTGGGTCTTTACAAAATTGTTTTTCGAAATATTCTGCCACTAACAATCATGGACCTATAAAAACAAATAGGTCACATAAATCTTTTCTCGTGTAGGTGTGGTGGCAGGCTAAGGAACAACAATAGTGTTCTCTGGATTTTGGCTGTTCTAGAAACGCAACGGGCGACAAAACAAAGTTCCTTAGCCTAATATAAAGGTGACAGAATCACAATGGACAACGACGAAAAATATCGTAAAGGTAAAACAGGTAATGGTAACGATATATTAAATGTGATAATCTGCACCATATTCTGAATTAAAATCAGCCAATATTGAGATTGATGAAAAGATGATGATTTTTTATTCTAACTTATTCAAAATAGTTGGCCGATTATATTCTTATGCCAAAAACACTATAAGATTCTCTAGATTCTTTGAATTACTTCATATATATCAGTTTGGATTAAAAATAGTGTTTTGTTGGATAATTATACAATTGGTTATAATTCGGCTAACTCTATATTCACGGTTTTTTGATTATTAACACGGCTTCAATTCAATTTCAAAAGAATGTCATTTAAATTACTGTAAAAATTGAGTTCGAAATTTTTGGTGCACACTTCATGGTTTGGTCAATAAAATTCAATTGATGATAATTTTGAGTGAAAGAGAAATTCAGATGCAGATTACACTGGTAATCTAGTTGATAGAAAAATTACTAGTGAAACGTGATTTTTTGTTGAGACATTTAGTAACTGCATCGTTTTTTTTTCAAAGAAAATATCTGCATATTTTCCATTTCAAATAATTTTCAAATAGCAGAAAATTTTCTTATAAAACCCCCTGGAGAAAATCATTTTTGGCCATAGGTTCAGATTAGTCATTTTTGAGAAATTAATTTCATAATTATTTTTGAATTTGATTTTAAATGACTATTTTGACTAATCTGACTCCCTAATGTTTATCGAAAAGAAAAATAGTGATTGAAAAAGTGATGAGTGTTAATATTGATCAAATATTATGACTCGAGACGGTATAATTAATAAATTTCTTTAGAAATTTAAACAAGAGTCACAAAACTGTTTGTTGGTAAAAATTCCATGACCATCTCTATATCTATCATATTTCTAATGACCATCACTCATCAAAATTCTATATAGTTTGTCGATATGTGGTACTTTAAACAGGAATCGTTCGTTTTTCATTTTCACATTTTTTTTTTAAAAAAAAAACAAATAAATAAATACCAAAGTATTCACTCTCATTTAAAAGTCCTCACGGTTATGCATGGGTGAATTACTTGGAATTTGTTATGTGCTTCCGTGCTCATTTAAAAGTCCTCGCGGTTATGCATGTATGGAACGCATATCAAAAGTTGATTTGTAAAATAAACAAGTTGATTCTAATCCCATTTAAAAGTCCTCACGGTTATGCGTGGTTGGAAGATACTTGAATTCATTTTTTAAAAATAAAATTGGAATACTACTAATCTCATTTAAAAGTCCTAACGGTTATGCATGGTTAGTAGTTATTCAAATTCCTGATATAAATATACCACAAATAGACACAACTGTATGGTTTTATATGATGATATCATTCCTATCATTCTAAAAGTGGAATATGCGCCTAACAAAATATTTATGATTTTTGTTTGATTTTTTATTGAAATTTAATATTTATATTCAATTGAGTCTTAATGTTGGTTAATATCGATAACTTTATCTCTATTTTCTCTAATACTATTATTCTTTTGCTGATAACAAAAGGGGGAGAGAAAAGTTAAGATTTTGTCAAATAGAATCAAGCAAAGGTCAAATAATTTTCCATTTGCATATAGGCTCATTTATATATTTTTATTTGTATGCATATATGTAGGGGGAGCTTTGTGTAGAAAGGAAGCATTTAAATAGGGGGAGCAATTAGGATATATCAATGATCAAATACATTTAACATATTCAAAATCTTAAATATATGTTTGTTATCATCAAAAGGGGGAGATTGTTGAATATGCGCTTATATGATTTTTGTTTGATGATAATAAACATATATACATTCGTTTAAATGTATTTGATAATATACTATTTATTTTCACAGATTAAATAAATATTTGCTGAATAAAATAAATAACACGAAATTTGAATTCAAACGAATATTTTATTCAAATAAATATTTATTACAACTTTGAATAGTACAATTTCAAGCTCTCACTACAACTATACAACTTTGATTGCAATTACACCACATTACATATTTACAGTTCACCTCACTACATATCACTCACACTTGTATTTATCTTCAACTGCATTCCAGTTTGAATCCAACATCTGAGCAATCTGCAAAAAATATAAACTAACGCAGTAAAATTGAAAAAGAAATATTTTTGCAATTCAAAAATAAAAGATAATTTTTGAATATATGATTTGCCTCAGTTATTTGGGTTGTTCGTCATAATTTAAATTTGAATTCATCATACACGAACAACTTGTGACATACACAGTGTATTACTGTATATGCCACAAGGCCGTGCACGCCAATATATACACTTGATAATGCTACAGGGACAGGTGAGCACAAGGTCAAACCCAAATATACGGACAGGTTCAACTCAGGTGCAATAAATTCAAAAATACGACACGAGCACAAGGTCAAATCCGAGTTTTGAAACTGGATTCAACACAAGTGAACATGACAAGAAACAGTTCAATATGAAATGATGAACATGCAGTCAACAAGTGACAACATACTTCAATGACTAAGGTATGGAACAAATGCAACTTGGACTGAAACTACAAAGAACATCAACAATGACCAATGAACAAAGACTCCAAACCTACAAAACTGCATGCACACGGCAGCTACAAAGTGCAAAGGCCATGATCAAGCCAATACAGCAACAAATGAGACAACAACTTCAAACTCACGTATGTCCGGATTAGATACAATCCAGATATGCAACTCAAAGCTTCAAGACAGTACAACTACAACTCGATGCAATTGACACAAACAACTACAAAACAATCAAACTGCATCAAGGCAACATGAACTGCGTACCAAACACATGAGTATAAACAAATGAATTAGCAAGGCAATGCACAAATGCAACATGGCCAACATGAAATACCAGAGATGACAAATCATGCTCAACAAAAACACTTGCAACAGTGTGATGCAGTGGCACATGATTATCAAGGGTATACATGAAGGATGCATCAGAATAACTCGGCAATGCAAGTGAAACTCAATTACTACATAACACAGCAAGAACAACAGAGTTTCAAAAATCCAATGCTCAACATCATATGAATCCAAATCAACTGTACTGGACAATACAAGGAAATGAAGATTGCAGCAATATACGAATGAACACAATGTCACTGAAACATGTGCAGTCAAATGATCAGAGGCATCAATATGGTAACACACTACAACATGCTCAAAGTAAACACTGAATACAATATGGACACAACAATGCTCAATGGCATGGCAATGCTCAAGACCAAAGCAAACTACAAGATGTAAAGCAGTGCAAACATAAGTGACATCATCAGATAATATATGCAACTGAACAGTGGTGAAGCAGTGCAACATCTACGACAGCAAGAGGGATGCATGCATCAAGCTGCAGCTTTCAAAACAAATGACCAAAGTCGAGTATGCTATAAAAATAGCAAATCAATTTTATCAAGCATCAGAATTCAAAGCCGTGGATATAATGAACAAGTCAAAATTGACCAAGGTAAAAATCAACACCGTGGTCATCACGAAATAAATTAAAGCCGTGTCAATCAAGCAATCGAGTATTTACACAAATGAATTAGTCAAGGAAAAATCACGAGCATCCAAGCATAATCGAACGGGCGAAGACAAATTCAAATCAATATATACGAACGCAAAAATAGGAAATCAAATCCTATAAAAACCCTAATCATCATCGGCAATTATTCCATCAAGTTCAAGCAAGCCAAAACTAGGAAAAGAAAATAGCAATAAATTAACATACCAATTATAATTCGAACTTGATCGAATTGAAGTAGCCGACAGAAACTCAAAGAGACAAATCGATCGACGAACGCAAGGAACAGAATTATATTTATCTCGGTCGAAGCTACTGGAGTCGGCGACCTCAATCATACCAAAAGCCCTAATTTTTTAAAGGAAGAAGAACGAACGAAGAAACAAGTACCCGGCATCAATTAAAAGGGAACGGGCCGCAATAACATAAAATAAGAAAAAGGGGCCGGACCTTTCTTTTGAGAAGCTTATAAATTATAAAGCTTTGTTTTTAAATTAGGGCTATTTAATTGTTTTTAATTTGTATTTTCTTTTAAACCGTTTTTATTTTTCTAGTCGTGTGACTAGGGGACAAGCTACGTGGCGTAGCTTGAGAATTCGCAACTCGGTAGTTGAGTTGTGGCAGAGTTTTAAGCGTAGAGTTAGATTAGTCAATAGCGGGTATAGCGAGTTTACGTGTGTAAGCGAGGGACTATCTAATTTCTAGTAGAAACCTTGGGGGCAGCACGTAGGCAGGGTTTTGCCGAAGCTGGGTAAATTCTGTGTTGTTCTGTTATTTATATTCTGCAATATCTGTGCTGCTATTCTGTGATCTGAATTGAAATTAATTCATAAGCTTCCGCGATTAATTTTAATAATTTACACAATCACCCTATTCACCCCCCCTCTAGGGTGAAATCGATCCTACAGAAATGAGGATGAAATTTGGAGTAGTGTCAAAGGCACTAGAATTGTTTTGAATTGTGATCTTTTGGGTACCATTCTCAATTGCAAGAGTACGGGAATTGATCTTTCTAATTTTAAAATCGATGAAAATGATCATGAGACATTTCAACACATTTTCGAAGGAAAAGATAATTTTGAATTCAAAAATTGAAATTTTCGACCAAAAGCAAGAATTGTCGATCTTCTTTTGCAACATACTTTGACCCCAAGATCGGGGAATTTTAATAATCCTAGTTCAAAAGTTTGCAAAGCAATTTTTGCTATTTTTGGAAATTATGACATTAATTGGGCGCAAGTTATTTTGTATGAACTTCGTCCTAAAAATCTTGAAATGGGTGAGAACACTTTGTGTCATGGAATTTATCTCACTCGGATTTTTAACTATTTTGGAGTGGATTTCAAAGGCGAAGAATTTGTTTCTAGAAAAGTTTTCAATCATTCCAACATTTTGCTTATGAAAATTCTATTTGATTTTCAACCTTATGAGGCTCTTGCCGAAAAGGAAGAGCGTTTGGCTTATGAGGAAATGGAAGAAGATGAAGAGGAAGAAGAAGAAGAAGGGGATGAAATGGAAATTGAAGAAGAAGAAGAAGGTGAAACCTCTTTATAAAGCATCGACTATCCTCCTAATCCATCTAATAAAACCATTGTCAAAAACCAAAAGACGATTGTTGAGAATCAACGGATTTTTAAACGATCCGTTAGTAAGAAGTTGGAAAAAATTTCATCCAAGATGAACAAGTTCATTTCCAAAGCCAGCAAGAAACTTGGACTTACTTCATCATCATCATCCTCTTATTAGTTCTATATTTTCATATCTTGTTGTATTTGTTTTAGTTTATTTTGATTTGAATGTTCGTGTAGTTCTTTATAATTAATCGTTGTATCATCTTAGTATGAAATGAAATGGAATTTCTTTCTGTTATCTAGCTTCTCTTATCTCCAGAATAAATGTTAGTATATTATATAAATATATATACATAATTATCACAAAATCAAAATATATCATCAAATTTCACTACACCATGTCGACATGTACTGGTCAGAAATGACAATTGATTTTGAATTTGAAATTTGAATATCTACCATATGTCTATTCATTTCAAATGAATTTCTACACCTATAATTACCTATTTCTTCCAGAATTCATTACTGAAAACTATTTCTTATCTACTCTATCTCTCCTTCTTCTCACAAATCCAAATATGGATAGTCCAATTCATAACTTATCTGAAAATCTTGAAGAAACTCTTAATTCGTTCAAGAATATTCTCTCGTTCATTCTTCGTAACCAATGACACTTAGAATTGAGTCAAATGCAGAAGGTTAAGGAGCAAGAAAGGCATTTCTATGCAATACGATGGATGATTTCCTCCCTACACAAGGATGATAAAGAAGCACATCCTCCAGTCTCTCTCACCAACGATAATGAAAATTGGGATGCTATTAAGGCAGACCCTATCTTTGGAGAAGAAGGATGGGTGAAAGTTCCTCGTAACGTTTAATTTTATTTGGTTGCTTTGTTTGGATTGTTTGCTTTGATTGATTTGATTTCATTTGCTTTGGCTTGGTTTGAATTTGATTGGTATTTAGTATGGATTGATGTTTGTTGTACAAAACATGTATAATTATACATTGATATGTATATACTCTTTGATTCATTATTGTGACTATCAATATAATTATTTCTTAATTTTATATTCCATTGTATAAGTTTATTAATGTAGGTATTTTAGTCCAAGAATGAAGGGGAGTTATATATTTTGGTGTTATATAGTTTAGAGTTAGTTTTTGTTGATGACAAAGGGGGAGAAGTATAAAATAGGGTAGTTAGGCATAGATTAAAGGGGAGTTGTCAGGATAGAAGTAATATTTTATAAACAAAGGCTGTCATCATCAAAAAGAGGGAGATTGTTAGTCCGTGAGATGATGGTTTTGATGACAACAACCTTAGAATAGATTATAAAATATAAATACTAACAGTATAAGTTTAGATGTATATGTATATGCAGGATTTGACCATGCAGGTATCAAGAATGAAGACTATACAGTATAGAGATTCAAGTATCAAGATTGAAGACTCATGAGTATCAAGATTATCAAGAGTTCAAGTAATTTATCTTTTAGAAATTTTTCTAAAACTCCTAGAAAAGCATTGGCATCTTAAAATCCAATTTATTCGTGGAATGGAATCCACTTCGAGCCTGTTAAAGGGATGAAACCCTAAGTAGGATGGAACCTACAAAAAATCTAGTGGAACATTGTTTTGTATCCGCTAACTTTTCATTCAAAATGATTTTTCAAAATTATATCTTGTTTTCAAAATGATTTCAAAACCTTCCTTTTAAAAGCATAAAAAACATCTATCCTGATTTCAAATACTTTTAGCCTCAAGATAATCTTTAATTTCAAAATCAAATTATCCTTGTTTGTAAACTACCTTTTAAATATAATATATTTAACTATTAAATATTTATACATAGATTTTAAATATGAAATTATAGTAAAATTTTGTATATATTATTCTTTATATTTACTTATGTATTTTAATTATAGTTAAGTATATTTATAAAGTTTAAAATAGTTTTAATATAAAATAAAGGTTATTTTCAAAGAAAATCAAAACACCAAAAATCCCTTTGGGATGTCGACATGCTCAAGTACCCAACGTCGACATGGTATCAGTTGAGTTCAAAATTTAAATTTCAAAAGAAGTGTCTATTCGTCATAACTCTTCACGAATGGACATGGTTGTTGTTCTTCTATAAATAGGGGCTAGTTTCAACAAATTTTAATTCGGTTTTTCTGGTTTTTCACTCCTCTTCTTTTACCATATTTCTATATACATATTCTTACCATTACTCTACCGAAATCAACATTGAATCTAACTAGATTATCTGTGGTTTGGTTCTCTATCACTATCTCAACAAGATCCTCAATGCTATTCAGAGTTATAGGCTTTTTGTAATCAACTTACTGAGAAAAGGTGTGATTATAGCCTTAGAAATCAATCAAGCGAGATAAGGTGTGATTGTAGCCTTGGGAAATCAATTGGATGAACTTGTTGCTCGGGAAATAAAGTATCCCTTCCCAGAGGATTGTGATTCTAGAGGGTGTACCTCGTTTCCATGAAATCGAGGGTGTAATTGTACAATTGCTTTTGAAAGGAAATTCGTACTTGTGTGCGGGACTGGATGTAGGGTAAATCTGAACCAGTATAAAATCCGGTGTGTTCTTTCCTTTACTACTTTTACTTTATTTCTGCATCTGTGTTTATTTCTGTGGTCATATCTGTGTCTGAATATTGCATACATCTGTGTTCAAATTAACATAAACTTAAAAAGATTTAGTAACTCTTTATAAACACTATTCACCCCCCCTCTAGTGTTAATCCTAACCCTAAGATCCGTAATCCGCATTTCTCACATTTTATTCTAGTAAGCGGCAATTTCTAGAGAGGTCTAGATTGATTCTTAAAGAGCTTTATTCAACTATGAAAGTGCTCTTTATTGGTTACGTTTTGGTAATGATCTATTTTCATAACTATTTTATATTCATATATGTTTTTCATTCAGTTATGTTGCTTGTATGTTGTATACTATAACGAATTTACATACATAAATACATACATATATATATATACACATACTTACATGCATACATACAACAACAACAAAGCCATTATTCTCAAACAACCTTGGCCGACCTCTACCTCTCTTTGAGCATACGACGCGACCTATAATTTCAACGTGCACAGGTGCCTCGGGCAGCCTTTATTAGAGATGTCCAAACCATC
This sequence comes from Allium cepa, assembly GCA_030765085.1. NCBI lineage: Eukaryota > Viridiplantae > Streptophyta > Magnoliopsida > Asparagales > Amaryllidaceae > Allium > Allium cepa. The sequence continues at coordinate 815,405,896 of CM060940.1, read as the reverse complement.
TTAAGCGATGTTGAATTAGCTTCTCCTAAATTGGTCGAACTCCAGGTTTTTCACATATATTATCATTTCTAATTCGGTCTCTGCTTGTATGACTGCAACTCCATCGCAACATACGCATCTCTGTTGCATTTATCTTCTAAACGTGTTGGCTTTTAATAGGCCATATTCTACACCATACAACATCGCAGGCCTGATTTTCATTCTCTAGAACTTTCCTTTAAGCTTCCGTGGGACTTTCCTATCATAGAGAATGCCAGACTCTTGTCGTTATTTCACCCATCCCACACGAATTCTAAAACTAACATCTTGATCAGTCTCACCAATACGCTGCAACATTGATCCTAAATACCGAAAGCATTTCTTCTTGGGAACTATTTGTCCAGCCAGAGTGATATCTCCATCCTCTGACCTGACACTGCTGAACCCGCATTTCATATACTCTATTTTAGTTCTGCTAAGCCTAAATCCCTTTGATTCTAAAATCTATCTCCACAGCTCAAGTTGTCTATCAACCCCAATCCTACTATCATCAATTATCATGACATCATCAACAAATAGCATACACCAAGGAATCTCCCCTTGTATACCATTCGTAACCTCATCCATCACTAGGGAAAAATGTAGGGGCTCAAAGCTGACCCTTGATGTAACCCTATATTAATGGAAAGTCACTTGTTATGCAATCGCATGCTCTGACACTAGTCACAACATCATCATACATATCCTTGATAAGGGTAATGTATTTTGTTAGGATTCTCTTCTTTTTCAGAGCCCACCACATCACCTTTCACGGTACTTCGTCATAAGCTTTCTCCAAATCGATAAATACCATGTGTAGATCATTCTTTTGCTCCTGAAATCTCTCCATAAATTGTCTTATTAAGGAAATTTCCTCTGTAGTCGATCTTCCAGGCATGAAACCAAATTAGTTTTTTGAAACACTTGTCATTCTTCTTAATTGATGTTCAATGACTCTCTCCTAAAGCTTCATCGTATGACTCATAAGCATAATTCCTCTTTAGTTTGTGCAATTTTGGATATCTCCTTTATTCTTAAAAATTGGAACTAATATGCTTCTCCTCCACTCATCTGGCATCTTGTTTGATTTTGAAAATGTTATCGAACAACTTAGTTAGCCTGGTTATCCCTGCTTCTCCAAGGCATCTCCATACCTCAATAGGGATGCCATCCGGCCCTAATGCCTTCCTTGCTTTCATCCGTTTTAGCGCCTCATTTACCTCGGATTCTTGAATTCTCCGAACAAAATGCCTATTGGTGTCATCAAAAGAGTTCTCTATCTCGATCATAGTGCTATCACCATCTTCATTAAATAGTTTTTTGAAGTAATCTCTCCATCTATTTTTTATCTCATCGTCCTTCACCAAAAGTCTATTATTGTCATCTTTGATGCATTGAACTTGGTTGAAGTCTCTTGTCTTCCTCGCATGTAGCTAATATATATATATATATATATATATATATATATATATATATATATAATTGTTGTGTCTCTTTGCATATATATAAATATTTAAATTGACAAAAAAACCTTATATAGATATAAAACACATATATGCTTTCAGTCATTCAAAATAAAAAAATTAAAAGCGCTATTAATTAGTTATTTAAATTTAAAATATGAATTTTGTAAATAATGTATAATATATATATATATATATCACTTTATTAATACACACACAAATATATATAATATATATATTTGAAAAAAAGATTTTTTTTCATATATATATTTAATTCCGAAATGTAAGTAATAATATATAAATATATTTAAACTTTTAAATTAGTGGTGTATGTTTAAAAATTAAATAAAAACTTTTAGGGTAAATTCGTGCATATTTACATTATAAAAATTTACAAATTTACAAATTCGTGTGGTTTTCAAAATTAAAAGTATATGTATATATATAATAAAATTTTATAAAAGTTATTATGGATTTATATAATAATGAAAAATTAGTTTTAAGAAAAATGTTTCGGTCGAATTTTTTTTACAGATATAATTATAGTTTTTCACATCAAATAAAGCATTATTATTTTGCACAGGCAAGCTGGTTTTATATTGGTCATACCACTTTACCACTGAAATACAGGTTTAGGTAAAATGTCCTATCAACTAATAGAACAACTAAATAGCTTATGGAATAAGAGTTAGGCAAACAAGCCTAAGCTACAAACATAAGCAACACATAGGTGTTACTAACTATCACCACGTAGGGTGAATTAACAAACAAGATTTGACTGCACAAGACTCCCTAACACATCTAAAAAAGAACTGTAGGATCGATTTCACCCAAGAGGGGGGGGTGAATAGGGCGATACTATTGATTATAAAGCTTATTGCGGAAGTTTATAGAAATTAATTTCAATACAGATATAGCAGAATAATAGCAGCATAGATAATAGCAGAATAAAAACAAAACACACAGATTTACCCAGCTTCGGCAAAACCCTGCCTACGTGCTGCCCCCAAGGTTTCTACTAGAAATTAAGCAGTCAGACGCTTACACACGTAAACTCATGACATCCGCTATCGACCAACCTTAACTCTACGCTCAAAACTCTTCCACAACTCAGCCACTGAGTTGTGAATTCTCGAACTACACCACCATAGTTCGTCCCCTAGTCACACGACTAGAAATTACAAAAGTTTTAAAAGGAAAATATAAATTTAAAAATTATAAAAACCCTAATTTGAAATATTTAGCCCAAAATAAAAATGAGGATGCCGGCCCAATATAATTAAAAAATAAAACCGTTCCTTTTTATTTATCCGGCCTTTATCTCTTTCGTTTGCATAAAAATGGCTGTCTTTCTTTGTCGTTCGTTCCACGAAAATTAGGGCTTTCTAAAAATTAAAGGCGCCGCTTAATGTTGATCGACTACAGTGGATACTTCTTTGTTTTGATTCGGCAGTCGACCCTCTAGCTCCAACTAGCTTTCGGCTACTTTAATCCGTCGAGGTTGAATGCTGCTTTAAATTTGGTACGTTTGTCCCCTTTCCGATTTATATTACCCTCGACTTTGATTCGAGTTCCTAATTGATTTTATGCACTGTGATATTGCTGAAACTCGAATGATCTTTTACGGCCGATGATGTTATGGTTTATATAGAGTTCGATCCCTTGTAATCTCGTTCGTCTGATAATTTTCTTCGACCACTTGATTGTGTTTTGATGATTGAGATGTTTTCTGACTTCTTCAATTTCGTATATTTTGTTTGCTTGTTTCTCACGGGTTGATTTCTTGCATGGCCACCACGGCTTGTTTGATTTCAGACTTGTTCGTTCTTTTTTCCTTGGTCATCACGGCGTTGATTTTGCTGGTGATTTCGGCTGTGGTGATTTCTACTGTGACTCTAACTTGTTCGATATTATCTGACCACGATTTTGAAATTATGTTGACTTCGGCATGACCACGGTTTTGATTTTGGTTTGAAACCGCTGCCTTGAATTCTCTGGCATTGGATTTGATTCCATTTTGACTTCTGCCATTTTTGAAATTGTTCGAACTTACTTTGGTTAATGATTTTGTCTCTGTATTGGTTGAACTTGAATCTGGTTTGCATTGATGATGTATGCACCGTGTAACTGTTATCTTGGTTCTAGACTCGTATATGGTCTTGTTGACATGTCTGCATTGCATTGTCCACTATTCTATATCTTTGCAGCCTGCACATATATATATATATATATATATATATATATATATATATTTATATATTCACGCATGTATATATTCAGTTATATGTTGCAGACTTGAATTTGTTGCACTTCATGTTAGCATTGGCTTGTCTTGACTTCACTGTATCCACGTTGTTGGCATTGTTTATATACGTGAGTTCATACATACTTCTATTTAGTGCTGGTGCACATGACATCCTCACTTCATTGTACATTTCCTTAAGTCAGGTTCCAATGTACATGTCTGTTGCTTGAAGTCTGAAAGAATTTGTATTGTCTGCATATCCCTGTCTACTTCATATGGCTTTGAGTCTTCTTGCTTCGAGTCATTTAAACTTATTGTATACACTTGGTTTCCCTATCTACTGCTTGACTCGAAGTCTGGTTGCTTCGACTCTTGTTCATGTCACTGACATCACTGTTTTATTAGTGTTGAGCATTGTTGCAGTTTATTGTCTACTTTCATGCCTTTGCTCTGACCAGTTTTGTGATGACCTGGAATTTTAAACAATATCAATTTAATAATCTAAATTAAAATTAAATTGATTCGATAATCTTTGTGATAAGATTTGAATTAATTTAATAATCCAATTAAAATAAATATTTAATTGATAGATTTTATCTTTTTAAATCTAAATAAATCGTTATCTATTTATAATGTGTATATATATTTTTATACATACTGTAAATAAATAGATCTTGTTTTAAATTAATAAATAAATCCTGCTTTCTATAAATATATATATATATATATATCTTTAGTAAAAATTGGAAATTTTGATTTTATTTAAAAGTTAAACTTTTAAAAGGGTTATTTAATAAATAAATAAATATGGTTTTAAATTGATAAGGTAAAAATTTAATTTGTTTTAAATTAATTTATTTGATATTAAGTTTTCAAAAGTATAATAAATAACTTTATGATTTTAAATGCATAAAGTAAATATTGAAATGATTTAAAATATGTTTTAACTCAAGTTTAAATTTAAAATAAAATAATAATAAGGGTTATTTTGATATAGTGTGATAAAATAAATAATTTATTTATAAAGAAGACAATTTATTTTATAAATTATTTATAGTTATCAAATTTTGTTATTTTCAAACATAATAATACATTGTTTTTAACAAATAGATTTTTAATAAAAATAATTGTTTTTCAAAAATTTAATTGGGTAGTTATATTTGTAAATAAACTTGATTTCAAAATTTAATTTGAACTTGAATTCAAAGCTTTGAAATCTAAAGTATAAATATTTTTAATTTGTTTTGATTTTAAAATATTTGTATAAACTTTATTTTATAAATAAAATTGGATTTATTCATTTTAAAATTTTCTACATATAAATAAATACATATTAACTAATTAATTAAACAAGGGTTCACATCTATCTTACATTAACATCTAATTAAAATACAAATTAACTTAATTATAAACAATTAACATTTAAAAACAAATGTAAGCATTTACAAATAAAAAGACATGTGTTAATCAATAAACACTATAACTTGACAAATGTTAGAATTAGAGACATGTGGCATTTTTAAAATTTGTTTTTTTCTTTTTATTTTTATTTCAGTTTTTATAAACAATTTCTCTTTCATTTTGTTTCTTTTCTAAATCTAAATGCAAAGAAGAACACACACATCCTCAAAAAAAATTAAAATCTGAAAGCATGCATAATCATTTTTCAAAATTGAATCAAAGCATGCAGATCCATTTACTCCCTGAAAACACTTTCTCAAAATACCTCCACCAAAATCATGCAAATCAAATTTCAAATAGCATGCAAGCCAAACTGTTTAAACCTGCATATTAAATCAAGGCAGCCTGCATTTCAAAAATCTGGAGTCTCAAAGAAGCATGCATGCAACTGTATTGTGAAATCAGGAGCAAATGCAAAACAGGATTTAAAATTTCAAAATTTAAGAAACAAGCAACTCCGTTTCATTTAGGCAATTCAAGATTGAAGCTTCCTAGTTTTTAAAAGCACAAAAGTCTTTTTCAAAATCATTGCTCTGCCCATCAAGTTCAGGTGAGTAACATCATAATACAAATGGTTTAAAGTATAATTATGTTGCATGTTTTATCACTGAAAACAAATATGTTTGTGAATGCATTTATAAGTATATTTCTAAATATTTATATGGATGTATTGATGTGTATTGTGATTTTCTGCTCTGTTCTTATATTGTTTCCCAGACTCAAGATTTTTTTTATTTCTTACCACCTGATCTAGTTTTGTTAGGACTTGATTTACAAACCAAGGATGTTTAAATTAGTATATATTAAGTTTTAAGAACTTAAAATTTGTTAAATCAAAATCTGGTATTGCTGTAAAAGCCCAGGATATCAAAGTGTGTTGAATAATATGAAAACTTCAAACTGAGAAATAGATAGATTCAGTATTATGAGTTAAAAACTAAAATCAAAACATGATTTTTAGAGTAAAAATTAGGATTTTTAGTTAAGGGGTTAGGGTGGATTTCTCTGTTGAACAGAAAAGGGGAATTTGGTGATTTCTGATGATCTGTCGATTTTGAAGGGTCGAGGTTCATTTTGTGGGCAGAGGAGCTATCATTGTTGTTGGGAAAAATATGTGATGGTGATGCAAATCACCATGGAAGCAGTGATGTTGATTCCTTGTCTATAACCCTAGATTTTGGGATGCTTTGTTAATGGGTCGTCACGGCTTTAATGTTTGACCGAGTGTCAAATGCTTTTGGGTGATGGTTGCTGTAGTGTAGGCGAGGTTGTGGCCGGTGGTGGAGGATCTCTGGTGGTCGGAGAATGGTGGTTGAAGGGTTGACAGGTTTTGGTGGGGTTTGTCTTTCTGGTTCCAGGTTTTTGAATAAAACTCGAATCCAATTTTGAACTGAGGAATGATGATTGATGGTCGTGTTGGGTCGGGGGTCTAGTCGCCAAGGTGTAGAGGCCACCGGAGGTGGATGGAGACGACTGGAGGCACGGTGCACGTGCACGGTGCACTTTTGTTTTCAGGTGGTTGCCTGGGTGCAAGCAATGGGGGCAACTCGAGAATCACTCGAGAAGTTGCGGGGTATGGCTCGAAGCAGTGGGATTGATGACTCGAAGAAATTTTCCTCTGGCTCGGGTTTTAAGTTTAGCATCAGGTTTTAAACAGAAACCTGTAAGATTGTTATAAATTTTTAAACTGAAATTTAAAAATGGAAAAGCAAAGGTATAGACTAAATTGTAAATCCAAGTTTAAATTCTGGGATTCAAATTTAAGTTTAAATCTCAGTTTAAAATAAATTAAGACTTTAAACTTGAATGGTTAAATACTTTAAAAATGAACAAGTATTTTGAATTTTGAAAATAAAGTTTAAAAATGTAAGTAAAGTTTTAAAAATCTGAAGATTTATCTTAAAACTAAATTTTAAATAAGTATTTCAGTTTTGGAATGTAGGGAAAATTTTAAATGTTTAAAATGTTAAACAAATTGAAATGTTTAAAGTATAACTCAAATTTGATTTGAATTTAAATATGAATTTTGGTTTCAAATCCTTTAAAACTTCTTTATTTAAAGGAATATATCTTTACCTTGTGAAATGAAAGGTTTAAAAATGTGTTTTAAAACTTTGTTAAGGATAATTTGAATTCATTTTAAATATTAAGATTTAAAATGATATTTGGAAGTAAATTTAAATTAATTTGTTTTTAATACTTTGTTAATGATAATGTGATCATTAATAAGGAAATATTTTTATCTTTAAAACCTGTAAGAATTTAATGATTTGAATTATTAAGTTAATTAAAATGGATTATTTATTTAAATGAAGTAATGATTTGGAGAACAAAAGTAATTAAAGCTTTTTAAATGTATTAATTAAAGTTAACTTAATTAATTAATTGGATTAATTAAATAAGCAATTAAAGGTTTAAACTAATTAATCAATGGTTAAGATTAATTAATTTGGAATAATTAATTTGAAATTAAGGATTATTAATTGGATTTTAATTAACAATTAGGAATTGATTAATCAAGTAATTAGAATTAATTAAGTTACAGTTAACACTTAATTAATTTAATTAAAGATTAATTAATAGATAATTAAAGATTAATTAGTTTATAATTAATATTGATTGATGAAAGTTAATTACTTAAGAAAAAGTAATTAAAGAATTAATAATAGTTAATGATGGTCATTAACTAAGGATTATTTAGTAATTAATGAATATGATTAATTTTTAATAATTAATTAGATTAATTAATTAATGATAATCAGTTGTAAAAATTATTTAAGTTTAATTACTAAATGAAAGTAATTAAGACATTAATTACTTAATGTAATTAGTGGAGTTTATTGAGATTGGTTTAAATTAATTAATTAAGTTTAATTAATTTTAAATATTGGATTTGATAATAATTACTTAATGTAATTTATGGAATGTAATTACTCGGTGAAGTAATTAAAAATAATTACTGAATGTTATTAGTGGGTAATGATGGAATTGTGAATGTAATTTGGATTAAATTACTTTGTGTAATTAATCAAGGGATTAATTTAAGAAATTAATTAAGGAGTAATTAATTTGATAAGTAATTAAGGGTGGTTAATTACAGAATGGGATTAATCAAAGGTGATTAATAATTATGGTTTGATTGTGATTAATTACCGAATGTAATTAATTTAAATAAGATAATTAATTAAATATAATTAAGGATCATTAATTAGTATAATTAATGATGTAATTAAGATTGATTAATCAAGATTAATTAATAAATAATCAATGATTAAGGGTAATTAATTAATTGTAATTAATTAAGGTTAAATGTAATTAATTATAGTTAATTAATCAATGAAGTAATTAAAGGTTAATTACTGTATTTGGTTTAAAGTAATTAATTTTTGTGAAATTAGTTAAAGTATAATTAATCAGGGGTGATTAATTTAGATGATAATTAGAGGATAATATATTAAATTGTAATTAATTAATGGTGATGTAAGCAAGATTTATATTGGGGTAATTAATTAATTTAATTCACTTTAAATTAATTAGAGAGGATGTAATTAATTTAACTCATTTTAAATTAATTATAAATGTATGATTATAGATCATTGCTTATGAATGGTTGATATTGGTTGCCTTGAATGGTTTAGATCTCAGCTATGAGATTAGTAATATTGAGTGATATGGATGCATTAGTTGTATTGTGATGATGATATGGATTATCTGTGGTGATAATTATCTATTGCGATCTGTAAATTATCTATCTGTGTGTATATAGATAATTGTTTTGAATTGTTTTAAACTCTAAAACAACTTGGACCTAAAAGACACGCTTTGGATTTCGTTGAGACCGGAATCGGGTTTCCATATTTGGATATCCGAAATCCACATCAATCCAAACTAACGATATGTTGTGAATCTTATGTGAAGAGTGAAGATTCGAGGTGTAAGGACTATTCGTCAGTATAACCCTGGGGGTGATTCCGTGATGAGTTTGACGGAAATAGTACTTACAGGCTCGAGATGGTGATTCAGAGTGCAAGGGTTATCGTCGTTAACTCTAAGGGTAATTCCAAATTGAGTGTAACGAGATAATGCCTTCGATTTCGTTCAAACCCGGAACGAACTTGTATGGATTGAATGCTTTTAGAACATCGTCAGGTGGACGACGAGCATTCTAAGTGATGTGTCCTATAAAGGTAATCGTAGCCTCAAGCCTCATCAACCGGGAATGGCTAAAACAGGGGAGATGCAGCAAGGCTAAGTGGGTCATACCCAAGTAGGACGAGATTTTCCCCTGTCTAGAGGTCCCTTTTATTTCGGCTTAGTGGGCGGTTTGATATGCGCACCAACTGCAGGGTTGTCTTGTTTGGGACTGTCCAGTAAGGGATGATTCCGACCTTGTGTTGTAGGGGAGCGGGCGTACTCCTCGGTACGGTGATCTAGGCCACGTACTGTGACGGGCGTTACCCCAGTAGTCTTGCCATTGTATGGAATCCAAAATCCAATAAGTGCCAACGGTTTTGATTGTATTACCCACTTTTGTGGCTAGTAGCTGGAATTTAATGAATGTAACAATTTCGGCTATTTCATATTTACTTGAAAACCCTAGACCTATTATAATATCACTGGATTTCCTATCAAATGTTTTGGTTAGCGTAAGGTAAAAACTTTTCCATGTTTATGTGTGGGAAGTCTTACGTGATACCTTTTCTTTCAAAAGGTTTTTGAAAGTTAAGCAACTTTAACCTGTTACTCACACCAGACCCATGTCTGACCCGGAGTTTATTCTTTGTTTTCTTAAACTCTTGGATACTCAAATTTTTACGAGTAGCCAAGGGATTCAGGTTGGATTTGACGAACATTAGAGGAGCAATGGAGCAGGAGGCTTCTGCGTTAGATATAGTATTCCACTTTGTTTGATATCTCTATGTTGTCTCTGAGTTGTATTGAGTTGTAATAACTAGACAGGTGTTTATAACTGTCTAATTTGTATTGTATTATCTGTGTACTCTGATAATTGTTATATACTATGTAATATCCTATGTTATTAATATAATTTATTCGTTCCGCTATTTAGATTCTGATGTATTGTTTCTTCTTTCTTCTCTTTCTTTCTCTTTTCTATCCCTTTCTTTCTTATTAATGATGCCTCATTCTGTGGAGACGGATGGCGGGTCGTTACAGTGGTATCAGAGCATTAGGTTGAGTGAATATCTAGGCTCTGGAGTGGTGTCTATCTTGAGAGAGCGTATTTGTAATTTTAAATATATTTATATATATTTATCTATTTCTACCTATCTGTTGGGTTAGCTGTTCGGGTTTACCAATATAAGATATAAAGGTAGATGAGGTAGTGGTGTGTGTAACACGATCACTACCATTGGTTGAAGTTTGTATGTTTGAGGTTGGAAGTGTATCTGTCGAGACTGTAGACCTAATACTGTCTCAAGTAAGTTGTGCAGAGTGTAGAGATTTCATCGATCTCTGAAGGTAACCTGTAAAGGTTCAGAGTCATCTTTCAAGTGCAGAGTTGGATGAGTTGAGTTTGGATCTGTCATTTGGGCAGAAGCAAGTGATGGTATCTTGATACCTCAGGAGTGTAGCTGCATGATGAGATGCAGTGACTATGGATGTGTCGGAAGATATTTCTTTGGAACAAGTTTTGGGAAGTAGATCTGTTTCGGTGTTGTGGCTGGATTCAGCAGGATGTTGTGGTGTTTCTGTTTGCTTTGAAGTCCGAGTTTCTCGAAGGGCTTTGGATTAAGAAGTCGTTGGCTTCGGTGTCAGAAATGCAGCTCGGAATGTTCTGTGAGCCGACCGAGAGGTCTTAGCTAAGTAGTTTTTCTAAAGATGGAGTTCAGAAGTTGCAGAGTGGATCCATTTCTTCAATGGATTGGATAGACCAGTGTAAGCTGTTCTGTTTGGTAAATAGAGAACATTTTTCTTTGGAAATTTATCTGGGTTGATCGCAAAAGCGACTTGCGATAGTTGAGTGTTTTCTTGTATTGTTAGAGATTTTCTGGATGTCTTCTGGGAAATCAGAGGTTTGTCCGCATCTGGAGATTGAGTTTTCTTATCGACTAGTATGCCAGGAGTGGAACTGGTGGTTCAGTATAGTTGAAGGATGGTTCCTAGAGATAGAGTTTGATGAAACAGCCCAGATTTTTGGAGGAACTTTTGAGTTTTCTTTTATGGATCTGTTGAACCATATTTCTGGGAAGTGATGTCCAGTTTGTGCTCGTGTTCTTCATCAGCATTCTTGTCTACTTTGGATCAGAGTGGTGCAACGGAAGCAGTTTGGAAGTGTTTCGGGTTGTCTTTTCCGGATTAGGAGAAGTTTGTTGTCTTCTGCTGGTTATGGAGTAGCGTTGTGTTTTGGTTTTGATTGATCTTGAGGAGATCATTGTGTTAGGTTGTTTTTGGTTCTGATTGTTTCTAGAGGAATCAGCAAGGGGTTAAGCTGATCAGTATGGATGTTGGCAGCCCAGGATCGTCCGAAGACATTTTGTGGATAACGGACGGAGGAATTTGGAATTCGAAGCTGGAGACTTCGTTGCTGTTGGAGTTTTTCTTCGATCCAAGGAGCTATAAGATGGGGTAAGGCTGGAAAGATAACTCCAAGATGTTTGGATCTTTTCTGTGTTTTGGTCGGATCAGTTTTTGGTTTTCAGGATTAAATTGCCAGTATGGATAACTGGGATTTGATATGTTTCACGTATCTCTGAGGGAATACGTGTATAGTCTATCTCTGGTTTCGGAACCAGCTGTTCACGGAAGTTTGGTTGTTGAGTCAGACTCGTCTGTTGTCTGATATGCCGTCTAGTTCTATAGATCTAGTTGAATAGAAGCTCTATAGCTTAGTAGTATTGATTTTTTGGAATCTATAGAGCGAGTATCCCGATATTTATACCGAGGAAACTCGTGGAAGTTCTATCCAGAATTTTTCTGGATAATTAGATTTGTTTGATTGGGTAAATTGATTGCTATGGTTGTTAGCATATCATTGGTATATGCTTGTGTTTTAAAATTAAATCTTTAAATAGATTATTAAATTACCTTTGTTTTAAATTTCGGGGACAAAATTCTTTTAAGGATGGAGGAATGTGATGACTCGGAATTTTAAACAATGTCAATTAATAATCTAAATTAAAATTAAATTGATTTGATAATCTTTGTGATAAGATATGAATAATTTAATAATCCAATAAAAATATATATTTAATTGATAGATTTTATCTTTTTAAATCTAAATAAATTATTATCTATTTATAATGTATGTATGTATATATATATATATATATATATATTTGTATATATTGTAAATAAATAGATCTTGTTTTAAATTAACAAATAAATCCGGTTTTCTATAAATATAAATATCTTTGGTAAAAATTGGAAATTTTGATTTTATTCAAAAGTTAAACTTTTAAAAGGGTTATTTAATAAATAAATAAATATGGTTTTAAATTGATAAGGTAAAAATTTAATTTGTTTAAATTAATTTATTTGATATTAAGTTTTTAAAAGTATAATAAATAACTTTATGATTTTAAATGCATAAAGTAAATGTTGAAATGATTTAAAATATGTTTTAACTCAAGTTTAAATTTAAAATAAAAATAACAATACGGGTTATTTTGATATAGTGTGATAAAATAAATAATTTATTTATAAAGAAGACAATTTCTTTTATAAATTATTTATAGTTATCAAATTTTGTTATTTTCAAACATAATAATACATTGTTTTTAACAAATAGATTTTTAATAAAAATAATTGTTTTTCAAAAATTTAATTGTGTAGTTATATTTGTAAATAAACTTAATTTCAAAATTTAATTTGAAGTTGAATTCAAAGCTTTGAAATCTAAAGTATAAATATTTTTAATTTGTTTTGATTTTAAAATATTTGTATAAACTTTATTTTATAAATAAAATTGGATTTATTCATTTTAAAATTTTCTACATATAAATAAATACATATTAACTAATTAATTAAACAAGGGTTTACATCTATCCTACATTAACATCTAATTAAAATACAAATTAACTTAATTATAAACAATTAACATTTAAAAACAAATGTAAGCATTTACAAATAAAAATACATGTGTTAATCAATAAACACTATAACTTGACAAATGTTAGAATTAGAGACATGTGGCATTTTTAAAATTTGTTTTTTTCTTTTTATTTTTATTTCAGTTTTTATAAACAATTTCCGTTTCATTTTGTTTCTTTTCTAAATCTAAATTCAAAGTAGAACACACACATCCTCAAAAAAAATTAAAATCTGAAAGCATGCATAATCATTTTTCAAAATTGAATCAAAGCATGCAGATCCATTTACTCCCTGAAAACACTTTCTCAAAATACCTCCACCAAAATCATGCAAATCAAATTTCAAATAGCATGCAAGCCAAACTGTTTAAACCTGCATATTAAATCAAGGCAGCCTGCATTTCAAAAATCTGGAGTCTCAAAGAAGCATGCATGCAACTGTATTGTGAAATCAGGAGCAAATGCAAAACAGGATTTAAAGTTTCAAAATTTAAGAAACAAGCCACTCGGTTTCATTTAGGCAATTCATGTCTTTTTCAAAATCATTGCTCTGCCCGTCAAGTTCAGGTGAGTAACATCATAATACAAATGGTTTAAAGTATAATTATGTTGCATGTTTTGTCACTGAAAACAAATATGTTTGTGAATGCATTTATAAGTATATTTCTGAATATTTATATGGATGTATTGGTGCGTATTGTGATTTTCTGCTCTGTTCTCATATTGTTTCCCAGACTCAAGATTTTATTTTATTTTATTTCTTACCACCTGATCTAGTTTTGTTAGGACTTGATTTACAAACCAAGGATGTTTGAATTAGTATATATTGAGTTTTAAAAACTTAAAATTTGTTAAATCAAAATCTGGTATTGCTGTAAAAGCCCAGGATATCAAAGTGTGTTGAATAATATGAAAACTTCAAACTGAGAAATAGATAGATTCAGTATTATGAATTAAAAACTAAAATCAAAACATGATTTTTAGAGTAAAAATTAGGATTTTTAGTTAAGGGGTTAGGGTGTATTTCTCTGTTGAACAGAAAAGGGGAATTTGGTGATTTCTGATGATCTGTCGATTTTGAAGGGTCGAGGTTCATTTTGTGGGCAGAGGAGCTATCATTGTTGTTGGGGAAAAATATGTGATGGTGATGCAAATCCCCATGGAAGCAATGATGTTGATTCCTTGTCTATAACCCTAGATTTTGGGATGCTTTGTTAATGGGTCGTCACGGCTTTAATGTTTGACCGAGTGTCAAATGCTTTTGGGTGATGGTTGTTGTAGCGTAGGCGAGGTTGTGGCCGGTGGTGGAGGATCTCCGGTGGTCGGAGAATGGTGGTTGAAGGGTTGACAGGTTTTGGTGGGGTTTGTCTTTCTGGTTCCAGGTTTTTGAATAAAACTCGAATCCAATTTTGAACCGGGGAATGATGATTGATGGTCGTGTTGGGTCGGGGGTCTAGTCGCCGAGGTGTGGAGGCCACCGGAGGTGGATGGAGATGGCCGGAGGCACGGTGCACATGCACCGTGCACTTTTGTTTTCAGGTGGTTGCCTGGGTGCAAGCAATGGGGACAACTCGAGAATAACTCGAGAAGTTGCGGGGTATGGCTCGAAGCAGTGGGCTTGATGACTCGAAGAAGTTTTCCTCTGGCTTAGGTTTTAAGTTTAGCATCAGGTTTTAAACAGAAACCTGTAAGATTGTTATAAATATTTAAACTGAAATTTAAAAATAGAAAAGCAAAGGTATAAACTAAATTGTAAATCCAAGTTTAAATTCTGGGATTCAAATTTAAGTTTAAATCTCAGTTTAAAATAAATTAAGACTTTAAACTTGAATGGTTAAATACTTTAAAAATGATCAAGTAGTTTGAATTTTTAAAATAAAGTTTAAAAGTGTAAGTAAAGTTTTAAAAATCTGAAGATTTATCTTAAAACTAAATTTTAAATAAGTATTTCAGTTTTGGAATGTAGGAAAATTTTTAAATGTTTAAAATGTTAAACAAATTGAAATGTTTAAAGTATAACTCAAATTTGATTTGAATTTAAATATGAATTTTGGTTTTAAATCCTTTAAAACTTCTTTATTTAAAGGAATATATCTTTAATTTGTGAAATGAAAGGTTTAAAAATGTGTTTTAAAACTTTGTTAAGGATAATTTGAATTCATTTTAAATATTAAGATTTAAAATGACATTTGGAAGTAAATTTAAGGTAATTTGTTTTTAATACTTTGTTAATGATAATGTGATCATTAATAAGGAAATATTTTTATCTTTAAAACCAGTAAGAATTTAATGATTTGAATTATTAAGTTAATTAAAATGGATTATTTATTTAAATGAAGTAATGATTTGGAAAAAAAAGTAATTAAAGCTTTTTAAATGTATTAATTAGAGTTAACTTAATTAATTAATTGGATTAATTAAATAAGCAATTAAAGGTTTAAACAAGTTAATCAATGGTTAAGATTAATTAATTAGAAATAATGATTTTGAAATTAAGGATTATTAATTGGATTTTAATTAATAATTAGGAATTAATTAATCAAGTAATTTAGAATTAATTAAGTTAAAGTTAACACTTAATTAATTTAATTAAAGATTAATTAATAGATAATTAAAGATTAATGAGTTTATAATTAATATTGATTGATGAAAGTTAATTGCTTAAGAAAAAGTAATTGAAGAATTAATAATAGTTAATGATGGTCATTAACTATGGATTATTTAGTAATTAATGAATATGATTAATTTTTAATAATTAATTAGATTAATTAATTAATGATAATCAATTGTGAAAATTATTTAAGTTTAATTACTAAATAAAAGTAATTAAGACATTAATTACTTAATGTAATTAATGGAGTTTATTGAGATTGGTTTAAATTAATTAATTAAGTTTAATTAATTTTAAACATTGGATTTGATAATAATTACTTAATGTAATTTATGGAATGTAATTACTCAGTGAAGTAATTAAAGATAATTACTGAATGTTAATTAGTGGGTAATGATGGAATTGTGAATGTAATTTGGATTAAATTACTTTGTGTAATTAAACAAGGGATTAATTTAAGAAATTAATTAAGGAGTAATTAATTTGATAAGTAATTAAGGGTAGTTAATTACAGAATGGGATTAATCAAAGGTGATTAATTATGGTTTGATTGTGATTAATTACCGAATGTAATTAATTTAAATAAGATAATTAATTAAATATAATTACGGATCATTAATTAATATAATTAATGATGTAATTAAGATTGATTAATCAAGATTAATTAATCAATAATCAATGATTAAGTGTAATTAATTAATTGTAATTAATTAAGGTTAAATGTAATTAATTATAGTTAATTAATTAATGAAGTAATTAAAGGTTAATTATTGTATTTGGTTTAGAGTAATTAATTTTTGTGAAATTAATTAAAGTATAATTAATCAGGGGTGATTAATTTAGATGATAAATTAGAGGATAATTAATTAAATTGTAATTAATTAACGGTGATGTAAGCAAGATTTATATTGAGGTAAGTAATTAATTTAATTCACTTTAAATTAATTAGAGAAGATGTAATTAATTTAATTCATTTTAAATTAATTATAGATGTATGATTATAGATCATTGCTTATGAATGGTTGATATTGGTTGCCTTGAATGGTTTAAATCTCAGCTATGAGATTAGTAATATTGAGTGATATGGATGCATTGGTTGCATTGTTATGATGATATGGATTATCTTTGATAATGATAATATGCATTATCTGTGGTGATAATTATCTATTGTGATCTGTGAATTATCTATCTGTGTGTATATAGATAATTGTATTGAATTGTTTTAAACTCTAAAACAACTTGGACCTAAAAGGCACGCTTTGGATTTCGATGAGACCGGGATCGGGTTTCCATATTTGGATATCCTAAAACCACATCGATCCAAATTAACGATAGGTCGTGAATCTTATGTGAAGAGTGAAGACTCGAGGTGTAAGGACTATTCGTCAGTATAACTCTGGGGGTAATTCCGTGATGAGTTTGACGGAAATAGTACTTACAGGCTCGATATGGTGATTCAGAGTGCAAGGGTTATCGTCGTTAACTCTGAGGGTGATTCCAAAATGAGTGTAACGAGATAATGCCTTCAGTTTCTTTCGAATCCGGAACGAACTTGTATGGATTGAATGCTTTCAGAACATCGTCAGGTGGACGATGAGCATTCTAAGTGATGTGTCCTATAAAGGTAATCGTATCCTTAAGCCTCATCAACCGGGAATGGCTAAAACAGGGGAGGTGCAATAAGGCTAAGTGGGTCATGCCCAAGTAGGACGAGATTTCCCCTGTCTAGAGGTCCCTTTTATTTCGGCTTAGTGGGCGGTTTGATATGCGCACCAACTGCAGGGTTGTCTTGTTTGGGACTGTCCAGTAAGGGATGATTTCGACCTTGTGTTGTAGGGGAGCGAGCGTACTCCTCGGTACGGTGATCTAGGCCACGTACTGTGACGGGCGTTACCCCAGTAGTCTTGCCATTGTATGGAATCCAAAATCCAATAAGTGCCAACGGTTTTGATTGTATTACCCACTTTTGTGGCTAGTAGCTGGAATTTAATGAATGTAACAATTTCGGCTATTTCATATTTACTTGAAAACCCTAGACCTATTATAATATCACTGGATTTCCTATCAAATGTTTTGGTTAGCGTAAGGTAAAAACTTTTCCATGTTTATGTGTGGGAAGTCTTACGTGATACCTTTTCTTTCAAAAGGTTTTTGAAAGTTAAGCAACTTTAACCTGTTACTCACACCAGACCCATGTCTGACCCGGAGTTTATTCTTTGTTTTCTTAAACTCTTGGATACTCAAATTTTTACGAGTAGCCAAGGGATTCAGGTTGGATTTGACGAACATTAGAGGAGCAATGGAGCAGGAGGCTTCTGCGTTAGATATAGTATTCCACTTTGTTTGATATCTCTATGTTGTCTCTGAGTTGTATTGAGTTGTAATAACTAGACAGGTGTTTATAACTGTCTAATTTGTATTGTATTATCTGTGTACTCTGATAATTGTTATATACTATGTAATATCCTATGTTATTAATATAATTTATTCGTTCCGCTATTTAGATTCTGATGTATTGTTTCTTCTTTCTTCTCTTTCTTTCTCTTTTCTATCCCTTTCTTTCTTATTAATGATGCCTCATTCTGTGGAGACGGATGGCGGGTCGTTACAGTGGTATCAGAGCATTAGGTTGAGTGAATATCTAGGCTCTGGAGTGGTGTCTATCTTGAGAGAGCGTATTTGTAATTTTAAATATATTTATATATATTTATCTATTTCTACCTATCTGTTGGGTTAGCTGTTCGGGTTTACCAATATAAGATATAAAGGTAGATGAGGTAGTGGTGTGTGTAACACGATTACTACCATTGGTTGAAGTTTGTATGTTTGAGGTTGGAAGTGTATCTGTCGAGACTGTAGACCTAATACTGTCTCAAGTAAGTTGTGCAGAGTGTAGAGATTTCATCGATCTCTGAAGGTAACCTGTAAAGGTTCAGAGTCATCTTTCAAGTGCAGAGTTGGATGAGTTGAGTTTGGATCTGTCATTTGGGCAGAAGCAAGTGATGGTATCTTGATACCTCAGGAGTGTAGCTGCATGATGAGATGCAGTGACTATGGATGTGTCGGAAGATATTTCTTTGGAACAAGTTTTGGGAAGTAGATCTGTTTCGGTGTTGTGGCTGGATTCAGCAGGATGTTGTGGTGTTTCTGTTTGCTTTGAAGTCCGAGTTTCTCGAAGGGCTTTGGATTAAGAAGTCGTTGGCTTCGGTGTCAGAAATGCAGCTCGGAATGTTCTGTGAGCCGACCGAGAGGTCTTAGCTAAGTAGTTTTTCTAAAGATGGAGTTCAGAAGTTGCAGAGTGGATCCATTTCTTCAATGGATTGGATAGACCAGTGTAAGCTGTTCTGTTTGGTAAAGAGAGAACATTTTTCTTTGGAAATTTATCTGGGTTGATCGCAAAAGCGACTTGCGATAGTTGAGTGTTTTCTTGTATTGTTAGAGATTTTCTGGATGTCTTCTGGGAAATCAGAGGTTTGTCCGCATCTGGAGATTGAGTTTTCTTATCGACTAGTATGCCAGGAGTGGAACTGGTGGTTCAGTATAGTTGAAGGATGGTTCCTAGAGATAGAGTTTGATGAAACAGCCCAGATTTTTGGAGGAACTATTGAGTTTTCTTTTATGGATCTGTTGAACCATATTTCTGGGAAGTGATGTCCAGTTTGTGCTCGTGTTCTTCATCAGCATTCTTGTCTACTTTGGATCAGAGTGGTGCAGCGGAAGCAGTTTGGAAGTGTTTCGGGTTGTCTTTTCCGGATTAGGAGAAGTTTGTTGTCTTCTGCTGGTTATGGAGTAGCGTTGTGTTTTGGTTTTGATTGATCTTGAGGAGATCATTGTGTTAGGTTGTTTTTGGTTCTGATTGTTTCTAGAGGAATCAGCAAGGGGTTAAGCTGATCAGTATGGATGTTGGCAGCCCAGGATCGTCCGAAGACATTTTGTGGATAACGGACGGAGGAATTTGGAATTCGAAGCTGGAGACTTCGTTGCTGTTGGAGTTTTTCTTCGATCCAAGGAGCTATAAGATGGGGTAAGGCTGGAAAGATAACTCCAAGATGTTTGGATCTTTTCTGTGTTTTGGTCGGATCAGTATTTGGTTTTCAGGATTAAATTGCCAGTATGGATAACTGGGATTTGATATGTTTCACGTATCTCTGAGGGAATACGTGTATAGTCTATCTCTGGTTTCGGAACCAGCTGTTCACGGAAGTTTGGTTGTTGAGTCAGACTCGTCTGTTGTCTGATATGCCGTCTAGTTCTATAGATCTAGTTGAATAGAAGCTCTATAGCTTAGTAGTATTGATTTTTTGGAATCTATAGAGCGAGTATCCCGATATTTATACCGAGGAAACTCGTGGAAGTTCTATCCAGAATTTTTCTGGATAATTAGATTTGTTTGATTGGGTAAATTGATTGCTATGGTTGTTAGCATATCATTGGTATATGCTTGTGTTTTAAAATTAAATCTTTAAATAGATTATTAAATTACCTTTGTTTTAAATTTCGGGGACAAAATTCTTTTAAGGATGGAGGAATGTGATGACTCGGAATTTTAAACAATGTCAATTAATAATCTGAATTAAAATTAAATTGATTTGATAATCTTTGTGATAAGATATGAATAATTTAATAATCCAATAAAAATATATATTTAATTGATAGATTTTATCTTTTTAAATCTAAATAAATTATTATCTATTTATAATGTATGTATGTATATATATATATATATATTTGTATATATTGTAAATAAATAGATCTTGTTTTAAATTAACAAATAAATCCGGTTTTCTATAAATATAAATATCTTTGGTAAAAATTGGAAATTTTGATTTTATTCAAAAGTTAAACTTTTAAAAGGGTTATTTAATAAATAAATAAATATGGTTTTAAATTGATAAGGTAAAAATTTAATTTGTTTAAATTAATTTATTTGATATTAAGTTTTTAAAAGTATAATAAATAACTTTATGATTTTAAATGCATAAAGTAAATGTTGAAATGATTTAAAATATGTTTTAACTCAAGTTTAAATTTAAAATAAAAATAACAATACGGGTTATTTTGATATAGTGTGATAAAATAAATAATTTATTTATAAAGAAGACAATTTCTTTTATAAATTATTTATAGTTATCAAATTTTGTTATTTTCAAACATAATAATACATTGTTTTTAACAAATAGATTTTTAATAAAAATAATTGTTTTTCAAAAATTTAATTGTGTAGTTATATTTGTAAATAAACTTAATTTCAAAATTTAATTTGAAGTTGAATTCAAAGCTTTGAAATCTAAAGTATAAATATTTTTAATTTGTTTTGATTTTAAAATATTTGTATAAACTTTATTTTATAAATAAAATTGGATTTATTCATTTTAAAATTTTCTACATATAAATAAATACATATTAACTAATTAATTAAACAAGGGTTTACATCTATCCTACATTAACATCTAATTAAAATACAAATTAACTTAATTATAAACAATTAACATTTAAAAACAAATGTAAGCATTTACAAATAAAAATACATGTGTTAATCAATAAACACTATAACTTGACAAATGTTAGAATTAGAGACATGTGGCATTTTTAAAATTTGTTTTTTTCTTTTTATTTTTATTTCAGTTTTTATAAACAATTTCCGTTTCATTTTGTTTCTTTTCTAAATCTAAATTCAAAGTAGAACACACACATCCTCAAAAAAAATTAAAATCTGAAAGCATGCATAATCATTTTTCAAAATTGAATCAAAGCATGCAGATCCATTTACTCCCTGAAAACACTTTCTCAAAATACCTCCACCAAAATCATGCAAATCAAATTTCAAATAGCATGCAAGCCAAACTGTTTAAACCTGCATATTAAATCAAGGCAGCCTGCATTTCAAAAATCTGGAGTCTCAAAGAAGCATGCATGCAACTGTATTATGAAATCAGGAGCAAATGCAAAACAGGATTTAAAGTTTCAAAATTTAAGAAACAAGCCACTCGGTTTCATTTAGGCAATTCAAGTCTTTTTCAAAATCATTGCTCTGCCCGTCAAGTTCAGGTGAGTAACATCATAATACAAATGGTTTAAAGTATAATTATGTTGCATGTTTTGTCACTGAAAACAAATATGTTTGTGAATGCATTTATAAGTATATTTCTGAATATTTATATGGATGTATTGGTGCGTATTGTGATTTTCTGCTCTGTTCTCATATTGTTTCCCAGACTCAAGATTTTATTTTATTTTATTTCTTACCACCTGATCTAGTTTTGTTAGGACTTGATTTACAAACCAAGGATGTTTGAATTAGTATATATTAAGTTTTAAAAACTTAAAATTTGTTAAATCAAAATCTGGTATTGCTGTAAAAGCCCAGGATATCAAAGTGTGTTGAATAATATGAAAACTTCAAACTGAGAAATAGATAGATTCAGTATTATGAATTAAAAACTAAAATCAAAACATGATTTTTAGAGTAAAAATTAGGATTTTTAGTTAAGGGGTTAGGGTGTATTTCTCTGTTGAACAGAAAAGGGGAATTTGGTGATTTCTGATGATCTGTCGATTTTGAAGGGTCGAGGTTCATTTTGTGGGCAGAGGAGCTATCATTGTTGTTGGGGAAAAATATGTGATGGTGATGCAAATCCCCATGGAAGCAATGATGTTGATTCCTTGTCTATAACCCTAGATTTTGGGATGCTTTGTTAATGGGTCATCACGGCTTTAATGTTTGACCGAGTGTCAAATGCTTTTGGGTGATGGTTGTTGTAGCGTAGGCGAGGTTGTGGCCGGTGGTGGAGGATCTCCGGTGGTCGGAGAATGGTGGTTGAAGGGTTGACAGGTTTTGGTGGGGTTTGTCTTTCTGGTTCCAGGTTTTTGAATAAAACTCGAATCCAATTTTGAACCGGGGAATGATGATTGATGGTCGTGTTGGGTCGGGGGTCTAGTCGCCGAGGTGTGGAGGCCACCGGAGGTGGATGGAGATGGCCGGAGGCACGGTGCACATGCACCGTGCACTTTTGTTTTCAGGTGGTTGCCTGGGTGCAAGCAATGGGGACAACTCGAGAATAACTCGAGAAGTTGCGGGGTATGGCTCGAAGCAGTGGGCTTGATGACTCGAAGAAGTTTTCCTCTGGCTTAGGTTTTAAGTTTAGCATCAGGTTTTAAACAGAAACCTGTAAGATTGTTATAAATATTTAAACTGAAATTTAAAAATAGAAAAGCAAAGGTATAAACTAAATTGTAAATCCAAGTTTAAATTCTGGGATTCAAATTTAAGTTTAAATCTCAGTTTAAAATAAATTAAGACTTTAAACTTGAATGGTTAAATACTTTAAAAATGATCAAGTAGTTTGAATTTTTAAAATAAAGTTTAAAAGTGTAAGTAAAGTTTTAAAAATCTGAAGATTTATCTTAAAACTAAATTTTAAATAAGTATTTCAGTTTTGGAATGTAGGAAAATTTTTAAATGTTTAAAATGTTAAACAAATTGAAATGTTTAAAGTATAACTCAAATTTGATTTGAATTTAAATATGAATTTTGGTTTTAAATCCTTTAAAACTTCTTTATTTAAAGGAATATATCTTTAATTTGTGAAATGAAAGGTTTAAAAATGTGTTTTAAAACTTTGTTAAGGATAATTTGAATTCATTTTAAATATTAAGATTTAAAATGACATTTGGAAGTAAATTTAAGGTAATTTGTTTTTAATACTTTGTTAATGATAATGTGATCATTAATAAGGAAATATTTTTATCTTTAAAACCAGTAAGAATTTAATGATTTGAATTATTAAGTTAATTAAAATGGATTATTTATTTAAATGAAGTAATGATTTGGAAAAAAAGTAATTAAAGCTTTTTAAATGTATTAATTAGAGTTAACTTAATTAATTAATTGGATTAATTAAATAAGCAATTAAAGGTTTAAACAAGTTAATCAATGGTTAAGATTAATTAATTAGAAATAATGATTTTGAAATTAAGGATTATTAATTGGATTTTAATTAATAATTAGGAATTAATTAATCAAGTAATTTAGAATTAATTAAGTTAAAGTTAACACTTAATTAATTTAATTAAAGATTAATTAATAGATAATTAAAGATTAATGAGTTTATAATTAATATTGATTGATGAAAGTTAATTACTTAAGAAAAAGTAATTGAAGAATTAATAATAGTTAATGATGGTCATTAACTATGGATTATTTAGTAATTAATGAATATGATTAATTTTTAATAATTAATTAGATTAATTAATTAATGATAATCAATTGTGAAAATTATTTAAGTTTAATTACTAAATAAAAGTAATTAAGACATTAATTACTTAATGTAATTAATGGAGTTTATTGAGATTGGTTTAAATTAATTAATTAAGTTTAATTAATTTTAAACATTGGATTTGATAATAATTACTTAATGTAATTTATGGAATGTAATTACTCAGTGAAGTAATTAAAGATAATTACTGAATGTTAATTAGTGTGTAATGATGGAATTGTGAATGTAATTTGGATTAAATTACTTTGTGTAATTAAACAAGGGATTAATTTAAGAAATTAATTAAGGAGTAATTAATTTGATAAGTAATTAAGGGTAGTTAATTACAGAATGGGATTAATCAAAGGTGATTAATTATGGTTTGATTGTGATTAATTACCGAATGTAATTAATTTAAATAAGATAATTAATTAAATATAATTACGGATCATTAATTAATATAATTAATGATGTAATTAAGATTGATTAATCAAGGTTAATTAATCAATAATCAATGATTAAGTGTAATTAATTAATTGTAATTAATTAAGGTTAAATGTAATTAATTATAGTTAATTAATTAATGAAGTAATTAAAGGTTAATTATTGTATTTGGTTTAGAGTAATTAATTTTTGTGAAATTAATTAAAGTATAATTAATCAGGGGTGATTAATTTAGATGATAAATTAGAGGATAATTAATTAAATTGTAATTAATTAATGGTGATGTAAGCAAGATTTATATCGAGGTAAGTAATTAATTTAATTCACTTTAAATTAATTAGAGAAGATGTAATTAATTTAATTCATTTTAAATTAATTATAGATGTATGATTATAGATCATTGCTTATGAATGGTTGATATTGGTTGCCTTGAATGGTTTAAATCTCAGCTATGAGATTAGTAATATTGAGTGATATGGATGCATTGGTTGCATTGTTATGATGATATGGATTATCTTTGATAATGATAATATGCATTATCTGTGGTGATAATTATCTATTGTGATCTGTGAATTATCTATCTGTGTGTATATAGATAATTGTATTGAATTGTTTTAAACTCTAAAACAACTTGGACCTAAAAGGCACGCTTTGGATTTCGATGAGACCGGGATCGGGTTTCCATATTTGGATATCCTAAAACCACATCGATCCAAATTAACGATAGGTCGTGAATCTTATGTGAAGAGTGAAGACTCGAGGTGTAAGGACTATTCGTCAGTATAACTCTGGGGGTAATTCCGTGATGAGTTTGACGGAAATAGTACTTACAGGCTCGATATGGTTATTCAGAGTGCAAGGGTTATCGTCGTTAACTCTGAGGGTGATTCCAAAATGAGTGTAACGAGATAATGCCTTCAGTTTCTTTCGAATCCGGAACGAACTTGTATGGATTGAATGCTTTCAGAACATCGTCAGGTGGACGATGAGCATTCTAAGTGATGTGTCCTATAAAGGTAATCGTATCCTTAAGCCTCATCAACCGGGAATGGCTAAAACAAGGGAGGTGCAATAAGGCTAAGTGGGTCATGCCCAAGTAGGACGAGATTTCCCCTGTCTAGAGGTCCCTTTTATTTCGGCTTAGTGGGCGGTTTGATATGCGCACCAACTGCAGGGTTGTCTTGTTTGGGACTGTCCAGTAAGGGATGATTCCGACCTTGTGTTGTAGGGGAGCGGGCGTACTCCTCGGTACGGTGATCTAGGCCACGTACTGTGACGGGCGTTACCCCAGTAGTCTTGCCATTGTATGGAATCCAAAATCCAATAAGTGCCAACGGTTTTGATTGCATTACCCACTTTTGTGGCTAGTAGCTGGAATTTAATGAATGTAACAATTTCGGCTATTTCATATTTACTTGAAAACCCTAGACCTATTATAATATCACTGGATTTCCTATCAAATGTTTTGGTTAGCGTAAGGTAAAAACTTTTCCATGTTTATGTGTGGGAAGTCTTACGTGATACCTTTTCTTTCAAAAGGTTTTTGAAAGTTAAGCAACTTTAACCTGTTACTCACACCAGACCCATGTCTGACCCGGAGTTTATTCTTTGTTTTCTTAAACTCTTGGATACTCAAATTTTTACGAGTAGCCAAGGGATTCAGGTTGGATTTGACGAACATTAGAGGAGAAATGGAGCAGGAGGCTTCTGCGTTAGATATAGTATTCCACTTTGTTTGATATCTCTATGTTGTCTCTGAGTTGTATTGAGTTGTAATAACTAGACAGGTGTTTATAACTGTCTAATTTGTATTGTATTATCTGTGTACTCTGATAATTGTTATATACTATGTAATATCCTATGTTATTAATATAATTTATTCGTTCCGCTATTTAGATTCTGATGTATTGTTTCTTCTTTCTTCTCTTTCTTTCTCTTTTCTATCCCTTTCTTTCTTATTAATGATGCCTCATTCTGTGGAGACGGATGGCGGGTCGTTACAGTGGTATCAGAGCATTAGGTTGAGTGAATATCTAGGCTCTGGAGTGGTGTCTATCTTGAGAGAGCGTATTTGTAATTTTAAATATATTTATATATATTTATCTATTTCTACCTATCTGTTGGGTTAGCTGTTCGGGTTTACCAATATAAGATATAAAGGTAGATGAGGTAGTGGTGTGTGTAACACGATTACTACCATTGGTTGAAGTTTGTATGTTTGAGGTTGGAAGTGTATCTGTCGAGACTGTAGACCTAATACTGTCTCAAGTAAGTTGTGCAGAGTGTAGAGATTTCATCGATCTCTGAAGGTAACCTGTAAAGGTTCAGAGTCATCTTTCAAGTGCAGAGTTGGATGAGTTGAGTTTGGATTAGTGGGCGGTTGGATATGCGCACCAACTGTGGGCTTGTCTTGTTCAGGACTGTCCAGTAAGGGATGATTCCGGCCTTGTGTTGCAGGGGAGCGGGCGTACTCCTCGGTACGGTGATCTAGGCCACGTACTGTGACGGGCGGTACCCCCGTAGCCCTGCCATTGTATGGAATCCAAAATCCAATAAGTGCCAACGATTTTGATTGTATTACCCACTTTTGTGGCTAGTAGATGGAATTTAATGAATGTAACAATTTTGGGTATTTCATATTTACTTGAAAACCCTAGACCTATTATAATATCACTGGATTTCCTATCAAATGTTTTGGTTAGCGTAAGGTAAAAACTTTTCCATGTTTATGTGTGAGAAGTCTTACGTGATACCTTTTCTTTCAAAAGGTTTTTGAAAGTTAAGCAACTTTAACCTGTTACTCACACCAGACCCATGTCTGACCCGGAGTTTATTCTTTGTTTTCTTAAACTCTTGGGTACTCAAATTTTTATGAGTAGCCAAGGGATTCAGGTTGGCTTTGACGAATATTGGAGGAGCAATAGAGCAAGAGGCTTCTGTGTTGGATATAGTATTCTGGTGTGTTTGATATCTCTATGTTGTCTCTGAGTTGTATTGAGTTGTAATAACTAGACAGGTGCTTATAACTGTCTAGTTTGTGTTGTATTATCTGCGTACTCTGATAATTGTTGTATACTATGTAATATCCTATGCTATTAATATAATTTATTCGTTTCGCTGTTTAGATTCTGATGTGTTGTTTCTTCTTTCTTCTCTTTCTTTCTCTTTTCAATCCCTTTCTTTCTTATTAATGATGCGTCATTCTGTGGAGACGGATGGCGGGTCGTTACAAGTTCATTGATACTTGCTTATGCTCTATACTTCAGTTTGATTGCCATGTATATGGTGCATATTTTGTTGACTTTGTTTGCTGCCTGGTCGATATGTATATATGTATATTTTATCATAGCATTCATATGTGCATTTGAGTTGCACCTGTGTTGAATCCACCTAATAGCTCGGGTTTGACCTTGTGCTAATATCGTGACTTTATTTGTGTTTCACTTGAGTTTAACCTAGCATTTGATTTGGGTTTGACCATGTGCTCACTTGTCCATGTAGATTTATCAAGTGTATATCGATGTGCACGGCATTATGGCATGTACATTGATACACCGTGCATCTCATAAGTTGTTCGTGTATGATGAATTCAAAATTAAATGATGACGAATAACCCAAATAATTGAGGCAAATAATATTTTCAAAATACATTTTATTTTATACTGCAAAAATATTTCATTTTCAATTTTACTACGTCGGTGTATATTTTTACAGATAACTCAGATGCTGGATTCAATCTGGATGGAGTTGAAGATAAATATGAGTGAATGAGCGATATGTAGTGAAGACATTTGGAAATGAAAAGGTGTGATGTAATCAAATTTGTATTGTAATTGAAATTGTATATATACAGTGAGAGCTCAAATTTGTACTATTCAAAATTGAAATAAATATTTGTTTGAATAAAATATTCGTTTGAATTAAAATTCCATGTTATTTATTTTATTCAGTAAATATTTATTCAATTATATGAAAAATAAAATAGTAAATTATCAAATACATTAAAATGAATATATATATATATATATATATATATATATATATATTATCATCAAACAAAAATCATATACTTGCATATTCAACAATCTCCCCCTTTGATGATAACAAACATATATTTAAGATTTTGAATTTGTTAAATGTATTTGATCATTCAATTAACTCATCCATTTTGAATGCTCCCTCTCTACACAAGCTCCCCCTTCATGTACGCATGTAAATAAAAAATATGCAGATGAGCCTAGATGCAAATAGAAAATAAAAATAAAATATTTGACCTTTATTTTCCAAAATCTTAACTTTTCTCTCCCCCTTCTGTTATCAGCAAAAGAGTAATAGTGCTAGAAAAATAAAGCTAAAGTGATAGACGTTAATACAACATTAATTCCCAATCGAGTATAGATATTAAATTTCAATAAAAAATCAAACAAAAATCATAAATACTCTGTTTGGTGCATATTCCACTTTAGAATGATAGGAATGATGTCATCAAATAAAACCATATCGTTGCGTCTATTCGTGGTATATTTACTTCAGGAATTGGAATATCTATTAACCATGCATAACTGTTACGACTTTTAAATGAGATTAGTAGTATTCTCAATTTTTATTTAAAAATGAATTCAAGTATCTTCTAACCAAGCATAACCGTAAGGACTTTTGGATGGGATTAGAATCAACTTGTCTGTTTAATTAATCAATTTTAATACGCGTTCCACACATGTATAACCATGAGGACTTTTAAATGAACATAGAAGCGCCTAATCAAAAATTTCAAGTAATTCATCCATGCATAACCGTGAGGACTTTTAAATGAGAGTAAATACTTTGGATGTGGAAAAAAAATAATGAAATGAAAAACGAATGATTTCTCGTTTAAACTACCACATAATGACATACTATATTTGTAACAACCCGCATATTTATCGAGTTTACATTTAAATATTTTTATTTAAATATTAAATCGTTAATCGGATTTTGGTCCGAAAAAACTACTTTTTGCAAACGGTCAAATTAGGACTCGAGACCACTTCCATTGAGTTCGAAATGTCGTTTACAACTTTTTAAGTATAAACATCGATAGGTTTGGAGTTAGTGAAATTTCACTAACTTTTCCCGCTTTGGACTTTGGGTTAGTTTAGCCTATTAAGCCCAAGTTCCAACCCTCTTCTCCTCACTCTTCATAAATTTCCTAACTAACTCAAGCTTTAGCATTAATGGTGAAGAGAATGGGAAATTAAAACTCCAAGCTCAAATTCAATTGCAACTCCATCATTCAACTCCAAATTCAAGTAGAAGATATTGGATTCAAGCTTTGGATTGCTTCTCCTTGCTTTCAAGCTTCATCTTCATAAATTTTAGTGCAAAGGTGAGTTTTTTATCTCACAAATCTAGTCTATAACTATATTGGACTGTTGGGAATGATTCCCTATCACTTTTGCATGCACATTTGCATTTGGTTTGGATTGGATTGGCGAAAAACTCCAATTTTTAGCGTTTTGGTGAATTTTCTGCACTTAGGTCGTTCTGGCCATTTTCATGTGTTCGGAGTTAGGTCGCTCGCGACCTAACCCTTAGGTCGTTCGCGTGTTATCGCGCTAGGTCGCACTGCCTTGAATTTTCACTTCGGAGTTAGGTCGTTTGACGTTAGGTCGTATGGGGTTTAGGTCGTAGGTCGTTTCTGGCCTTAAATCCCCTCTGCAGCGTTAGGTCGCTCAGCCTTTCCTTGTTAGGTCGTCACCACTTAGGTCGCGACAAATGTTAGTACGTTAGGGCCTTAGGTCGTAGGCCTTAGCTCGCATTTGAGCTTAGGTCGTAGGTCGCTAGCTCGTAGCTCGTATTTGAGCTTAGGTCGTAGGTCGCATCACCCTTAAGTCGTTCGACCTGATGCCTCTCTTAGGTCGCGCATCCCTTTAGGTCGCTAGGTCTTAGGTCGCGCCATCTTTTAGGTCGCGTACCATACTTTAGCTCGTTGTCCCTTAGGTCGCTTGCACCATAGGTCGGCCTCGTTAGCTCGCAGATCCTCTAGGTCGCGTGGCCTTTAGACCATAGGTCGTTAGGTCGTAAGACCTTAGGTCGCCTGACCACTTAGGTCGCTTGACCTATTCAAATGTTAGGTCGCGAGTTCCTTAAGTCGCTCGTCTCTCTTAGGTCGCTCGCTTCGGCTAACTCGCGAACACCACTAGGTCGTTTGACCCTTTAGACCCTTAGGTCGTGAGCAGTTAGGTCGTTAGACCTAGGTTGGCTTTTCCCCTTAGGTCGTTGGACCGATAGGTCGCTTCACCTGTGCTCACGTTAGGTCGTTCGACCCATTCATCTTTAGGTCGTTCCACTTGCCTATCTCGTAGGTCGCATTCCACCTAGGTCGTGTGAACCTATAGGTCGTTGGACCCTTAACTTTTAGGTCGTTAGACCTCATTTTGTCTTCACTAGGTCGTACCGTTTTGGACGGGGCGCTGCCCCGCACCCCGCCGGGGGCGCTGCCCCCTGGACCCCCGCGACCTGACCGGGCAGGTAGAACCCCGTAAGCAGTGGCGTTGCCCCCGCACCCCCACCTTGGGGGGTTGCCACCCCCCCTGGACCCCCCCTCCGTAGGGGATCTTATCTGAAAAATATTGAGCTGATTTCCTTGGATTTTATTCGCATCTCCGTATGCGATCTTTGTGACTGATTGTTTCTACACTTGCTTATGTGTTTTGTCACTTTATAATATAAAGGTTTCAATACTAGTAGTAAATATCAAAACTCTTTTAACAAACAATTTCAACTCTATTTTTAATAACAAAGCTCTTTTCTTAAACCGTTTTCCAATCTATTAGTATATACAAGCCTTTACCTCACTCGGATGAGAAATCTAATTAAACGACTTAGTAAAACAAGTGGTATGAAACGCTTGCGTTCACTTCGTCGGTTAATTCTTGGACTTGTTCGATTGAACCTCTTGTGACAATTTTATTAGTGAAGATTTACAGTTTGTTCGTAAATATTTAAGTTAAGCAAGTGGTTATGGGACATGAAGCTAAACTTCTATATTTACTAGCTTAGTGTAATTGACACTTCTCGTTGATCTTGATGATCGCTTTATGAATTAGACTAGCAATTGCGCGATGTCTCTTTCATTGCAAGGTTAGACTAGACACCACTTGTGTGATTCCATTCACACATACCTTTCTGCTTTTTGGTTAGTCTTGACCTCATTCTGTGTGATTCCACTCACACATGTGGAGTAGCTCCCCATGGTCTTCGGACCGTCATGTGATAGGCCTCTTTCCCTTTTTATGATTTCTGGATTTCTCGTGTTGATTTCTGGAATTTATGTCATTGACTTGTTATGAGTACAAGTTTAGGGTATGATGCCCCCTTCGAATCTTTGAGAAGATTCTTGTGATATTGATTATCTCTTATTGATTGATCTTCTGTTGATCATTATTTACATACTTATAGTGGTATGTCGTTATGGATGTTTATGTTTATGCCATATCTTTTATGTTATATCATGTCATCTGATATTTATAGCTAGACTGATCCGTTTATTATTTTCTTAAATAATACTCGGATCAGACCGAGATGTTACAGGTGCTTCTGCTTGACTTCTTCCCAGGGATTCATCACTCTGACTTTTGGCTAACTGTTTAGATTAGCAGTTTTTGTTGTATACACTTGAGATATAGACTCATAGTTGTATTCTTTTGTATAGCACGTGTTGCTATTCTTTTGTATTATCGTGGATCTTATTGACCACTACTCTGATGTACACTTTCATGTGTTAGTTATATATTCATATCTTCTTCCGCCTTTGTGATATGGATATCTGTGACTGATTTGTGATATGATTATTTCTATGTTTGTTTTCGAAGATTATTTATAGCCACCGTGTGATAAGCAATTACATGGATGGTCGCTCCTCAACAGCCTTATTCTCCGTGCTAGTTGACAGCACTTCTCCGGAGTGTTCTTGGCTAGCGTGGGTATAGAGGTGGGGCGTCACAATATTGGATTTGATGAGTGATAGTCGATAATAATATGATAGAATTAGAGATGGTCATGGAATTTTTACCAACAAAAGTTTTTATAACTCTTGTTTATATTTCGAAAGAAATTTACTAATTACACTTTCTCAAGTTATAATATATGACCAATATCAACACTCATTACTTTTTCTATCACTATTTATCTTTTCGATAATCAACGGGGAGTCAGATTAGTCAATGTAGTCATTTAAGATCAAATTCAAAATAATTACAAAATCAAATTTTCTAAAATGACTAATCTGAAACAAGGACCACAAAAATGATTTTCTGGAAGGGGTTTTCTAAGAAAAATGTCTGCTAATTGAAAACTATTTGAAATGGAAAATATGCATATATTTTCTTTGAAAAAACGATGCAATTACTGAATGTCTCAATATAAATCACGTTCCACTAGTAATTTTTCTATCAACTAGATTACCAGTGTAATCTGCATCTGAATTTTTCTTTCACTCAAGATTATCATTAGTTGCAGACTGTGAAATTGTGACAAATTTCTTTGACATCATTTTTACAGTTTTTAAATGAAATTCTTTTGATCTTAACTAAAGCCATGCCAATAAACAAAATCAGTGAATGTAGTGACAAGTCTCGAATCAGTAAAATGATCAAATATATCCACGAGTATCTTGAACAATCATCGATCAATAAAACAACATCATTAGTCCACGTAAATCCATAGTACAAAGATGATTGGTCAACGTTTTGAATAAGTCAAAATCAACATCATCATTCATCTCTTATAACATAACTGGCAGATTTAAATTCAAATTATGATGCAGATTATCACATTTAATATATCATTCAAGATG
Source organism: Allium cepa (assembly GCA_030765085.1). Lineage (NCBI taxonomy): Eukaryota > Viridiplantae > Streptophyta > Magnoliopsida > Asparagales > Amaryllidaceae > Allium > Allium cepa. The sequence goes on along the minus strand of CM060940.1, from coordinate 815,372,512 downwards.
AATATACTATTACCTATTTTACCTTTACCAATAATATTTTGTTGTTGCCCATTGTGATTCTACCACCATTATACTAGGCTAAGGAACTTTGATTTGTCGCCCATTGTGTGTCTGGAATAGCCAGAATCCACATAACACTGTTTGTTTCTTAGCCTGCCACCACACCTAAATGAGAGAATATTTTTGTGACCTATTTGTTTTTATAAGTCCACGGTTGTTAGTGGCAATTGATTTTGAAAAATAATTTTGTGGAGACCCAAAACTATTGATATATGTTCCTTTCGACGTCCAGATTTGTTTAACTTTGAGGGATTTCATATTTGTGTCTTTTGGAACCAAAATTGGAATGTTTTTCACTTGTTTGGGTCTATACCAACAAATATTTTGATTATGTCCAAATTTTGCACAAATTGTGCACTTTGAATTTACATGACTAATTTTGCTTCTAACTCGTTTAGATTGTGTATACCCAAGTCCTTGTCTATCAATATTGACAGTTTGTTTTCCTATTAGCATATTTAGTGATCTTTCACTTTTGGAAAGGTTTCCTAAAGTTGTAGACAATTTTTGGACTTGTGTTTTGAGAGATTCATTTTTGTTTAATAATTGTATGCACTTTTTAATAGAGTTCTCTCTCCTAATATTTTCACTTTCTTTCAAAATCATAATTTAATTTTCAAGTGATTTAATTTTAATTTATGATTTTTTAATCTCTTCTTCAAATGATGGACACCTATCACACTTAAGGATCTTGCTTTGATAGTTTTTAATCAATTGATCAAGCTGTTTATTTAAATCTATCAAAGTATCTATTTGTGATTTAAGTTTAGCGTACTTCTCCCTAAGTCGTTCAAAATAACCATTTACTTCGTGGAAATATATAAGTAATTCTAAGTGAGTAAGTTTTGATACCTCGCTTGGCTCGTCATCATAGCTATTAGTTATATCACCTCGAAGGCACAGATCTCCTTTCTCACCCTTATTGCCAGTACTCTTATAATCATTATCACTTTTATTCCACGTGGCTGTAAAATTTATCCTTTTGAATTCTTTTCTTGGCCGTGTCGATTTCGAGGACAATTGGGCTTGATGTGTCCGGGTTTGTTGCACTTGTGACAGATGATCTCCCGTTCTTCTGGATTGTCTAGTGCTTTGAATATTCTGCTTATCAATTTTTGATTTAGAGCTGGATTTTTGTATTTGCAGTTTCACTTTTTTAATCTCTTCATTAGTAATGCCAACTCAGCTGCTCCATCATCATTATCATCACTACTTCCTTTTACCAATCCTGCTAAGCACGTTTCTTTAATTTTTGATTTGATTATGGGGGATCTCTCACGGTTCTGGACTTTTGCACCATATATTGCATCAAAAGTATTCCAGATTTCCTGTGCACTTTCACAATGAGAAATAAAGTTGAAATTAGCTTGATTAACATAAGAATATATTATATGCATAATAAGAGCATTAATCGAAGTAATTTTCTCGTCTATTATATCACACCCATTTTCAATAATATTCCAACATTTAAAATTAACAGATTTTAAATAAAAATTCGTTTTTAATTTCCAATTTAGAAAATTTGTTCCACAGGAGGAATAGTATTGGACCGACCTACAGTAAAAACATTATTAACAGAAGCCATTTTAAAAATTCAAATTTGTAAGAAAAATTGGTCATTGAAAAATCAAACTTTTTAAAACAAAATTGGCTTTTGTTCCTAGCCCTGGTACCACTAGTAGGATCGATCTCAACCTAGAGGGGGGTGAATAAGGTGATGTTATTAATTATAAACTTATCGCGGAAGTTCATATAAAACAATTTCAACATAGATATAGCAGAATAATAGCAGCACAGATAATAGCAGAATAAAAACAGAACACACAGATTTACCCAGCTTCGGCAAAACCCTGCCTACGTGCTGCCCCTAAAGTTTCTACTAGAAATTAACCAGTCGGACACTTACACGCGACACCCACTATCGACTAACCTTAACTCTACGCTCAAAACCCTGCCACAACTCAACCACTGAGTTGTGAATTCTCGAACTACACCACGGTAGTTCGTCCCCTAGTCACACGACTAGAAATTACAAAATTTTTAAAAGGAAAATACAAATTTAATAACAATAAAAACCCAATTTTGAAATCTTTAGCCCAAAAGAAAAACGAGGATGCCGGCCCAATACAATAAAATCATAAAACCGCTCCCTTTTTATTTATTCGGCCTTTATCTCATTTGTGTGCATAAAAACGGCTGTCTTTCTTTGTCGTTCGTTCCAAAAAAAATTAGGGATTTCTAAAAATTAAAGGCTCCGCTTGAATGTTGATCAACTACAGTGGATACTTCTTTGTTTTGATTCAGCAGTCGACCCTCTAGCTCTGACTTGCTTTCCGCTACTTCAATTCATCGAGGTAAATGATGCTTTGAATTTGGTACGTCTGTTCCCTTTCTGATTTATATTACCCTCGACGTTGATTCTAGTTCCTAATTGATTTTATCCACTGTGATATTGTTGGAACTCGAATGATCTTTTACAGCCGATGATGTTATGGTTTATATAGAGTTCGATCCTTTGTAATCTCGTACGTCTAATAATTTTCTTCAGCCACTTGATTGTGTTTGGAAGATTGAGATGATTTTTGACTTCTTCAATTTCGTATATTTTATTTGCTTGTTTCTCACGGCTTGATTTCTTGCGTGGCCACCACAGCTTGTTTGATTTCTGACTTGTTCGTTCTTTTTGCCTTGGTCATCACGGAGTTGATTTTGCTGGTGATTTCAGCTGTGGTGATTTCTACTGTGACTCTGACTTGTTCGATATTATCTGACCACAGTTTTGAAATTATGTTGACTTCGGCATGACCATGGTTTTGATTTTGGTTTGAAACTGCTGCTTTGAATTCTCTGGCATTGGATTTGATTCCATTTTGACTTCTGCCATTTTTGAAATTGTTCGAACTTGCTTTGGTTAATGCTTTTGCCTCTGTGTTAGTTGAACTTGAATCTGGTTTGCATTGATGTTGCTATGTACTGTGTAATTGTTAACTCGGTTCTGGACTTGTATGTGGTCTTGTTGACATGTCTGCATTGCATTGTCCACTGTTCTATATGTTTGCAGCCTGCACATATATATGTATATGCTCACGCATGTATATATTCAGTTATATGTTCCAGACTTGAGTTTGTTGCACTTCATGTTAGCATTGGCTTGTCTCCACTTCACTGTATCCACATTGTTGGCATTGTTTATATATATGTGAGTTCGTCCATATTTCTATTTAGTGCTGGTGCACTTGATATCTTCACCTCATTGTACATTTCCTCGAGTCAGGTTCCAATGTACATGTCTGTTGCTTGAAGTCTGAAAGAATTTGTATTGTCTGCATATCCTTGTCTACTTCATATGGCTTGAGTCTTCTTGCTTCGAGTCATTTAAACTTGTTGTATACACTTGGTTTCCCTTTCCACTGCTTGACTCGAAGTCTAGTTGCTTCGAGTCTTGTTCATGTCACTGGTATCACTGTTTTATTTGTGTTGAGCATGTTGCGGTTTGTTATCTACTTTCATGCCTTTGTTCTGACCAGTACATTGATACTTGCTTATGCTCTATACTTCAGTTTGGTTGCCATGTATATGATGCATGTTTTTTGACTTTGTTTGCTACCTGGTCGATATGTATATATGCATACTTTGATCATAGCATTCGTGTGTATGCACCTATGTTGAATCCAGCTAATAGCTCGGTTTGACCTTGTGCTAATATCGTGACTTTATTTGTGTTTCACTTGAGTTGAACCCAGCTTTTGATTTGGGTTTGACCTTGTGCTCACCTGTCCCTGTAGATTTATCAAGTGTATATCGGTGTGCACGGCCTTGTGGCATGTACAGTGATACACCGTGCATGTCACAAGCTGTTCTTGTATGATGAATTCAAAATTAAATGATGACGAACAACCCAAATAACCGAGGCAAATAATATTTTGAAAATACATTTTATTTTGTACTGCAAAAATATTTCATTTTCAATTTTACTACGTCGGTGTATATTTTTGCAGATAACTCAGATGTTGGATTCAATCTAAAATGGAGTTGAAGATAAATATGAGTGAATAAGCGATATGTAGTGAGGACATTTGTAAATGAAAAGTTGTGATGTAATCAAATTTGTATTGTAGTTGAAATTGTACATATATAGTAAGAGAAATTTGTACTATTCAAAATTGAAATAAATATTTATTTGAATAAAATATTCGTTTGAATTTAAATTCCGTGTTATTTATTTTATTCCGCAAATATTTATTTAATTATGTGAAAAATAAAATAGAACATTATTAAATACATTTAAATGATATATATATATATATGTTTATTATCATCAAACAAAAATCATAAAGTAGCATATTCAACACGCACTACCTTATCAATTACATAACAAAGATGCACATAACCACCTCATACAACTTATCATACTAGCAGCACATACCAGAATCCATATAAAACCATCATGGCTTTCATCACTGAAGCAAGCTCTACCGAAATTCCATATAACAGCAGCAACATTCCATTACATAAACTAGCAAATTGATAACTTCCATCGCAAAACAGAGCAAATAACCTAGGCTAACCTATAGCCTTACCAAAAAGGAAAATAGGAAGCAGCAACTTAGGAACGAGAAATTGACATAGACACATATGTAAATATATTTACTAATTAATATATTTTATATAAATATTTTAAACTAAATATAAAATATTTTAATTATTTCTTCAAAAAATTATATATACATTTATTTATGCCTTTACAAACACACACACACATGTATATATATAAATATATCAATATTTGAAATTTGAATTTAAATTTACAATAGATTTTTTTTCTAGATCAAGGTCTTACTTTTAAGTTTAATACTATTTTAAGTTATTTTAGATATTAATTTAAATCATTTTGAATTACTCAACATTTCTAAATAAAAAAATCAATATATAAATGTTTTATATGAATATAGACATACGTATATATATTTTGTGTGTGTGTGTATAACACAAGTCAGCCATGAACAACATGTGTAACAAACCTGATTTGAGATATACTTGAGATTAAATCAAAATTTTGACTTAAACAATAAGTATTGTTTATAATGAAATTTTGAGGTTTTTTATTTTGTTCCTTTTTCCAAATGAGAGTGAATTTGGATAAAACTGGAAGGAGAATTTATATAAATGGTTTTTCGATGGAAAAACCATTGTTTAGGAAATACCGTTTATATGTAGTGGATTTTTTTATTTAAATAATAAAAGAAAACTGGGAACCAAATTAATGGGAAAATAAATCCAAAGGGATTTAAAGCAAGGGGTTAAATTAATCTTTTAGTTAGAATAAAAGTGTAACTTTGGAGATTATTGATTAAATGAATGAATGGTAAATCATTTCAATAAGTAAAAATAAGAATAATAAGCTTTGTATTAATTCTTGTAATTATAAGTAAAATTTAATAACTAATTTTACTCCCATTAGAATTATTGCAATAAATTAAATATAAATCTAATAGAAATAATGAAGTTATGACTTATTGTAAAAAATTGGATAACTTTTAAAAGACCATTCATTTTTAACTAATGGAAATATTTAAAATAACTTTAATAGTTAAAAGTTTGAGTTTGAGAATTTAATCCATTTATTGCAATTTAAATGTAATAAAAGAACTTCGGTTGATTTGGTAAAAATGAAATTTATTAATGAATTAATTATGATTTTGAAAACACTGTTTACATGCATTGTGGATTTTGTAATTGGAAGGAAATAAAAGGAAAACAAAACAACGTAATCTCTTTTGTTAAGTTAAACATGACCCAAGGCCCAAAATAGGCTAAGTAGTAAGGGTAATTAGTCGAGAAGGAGATAATAACATGTATGCTATTTTAATTTCTTATTTCCGACAAACCAAATTAAGTATAATTAACTATCTTCTCTTCCCTCATCACAAACTCTAAATATATTTTCCTCCAAATCAATTAATTAGAAAGTTGAATTACTAAATATTAGACCTAATATTCTCAGGTAATGTATTCTAACTTCTTACACGCCTTGTAGCTCTCAATTTCAGTTCTTCTCAATGAAATTGAAGTTTTTGGGTTATTTCTGAGTTCATTTAGGTTCACCTGCTGAAATAAGTTAGGCAAGGGCTCTAGATCATAACAACTAATTTTATAGAACATTTGTGAGCAAATCTCACAACACCAGTTGTAACGAGCCAAAATTTCAGTCATTCGAAATTCATATGTTTAATCAATTTTAAATATTTAAAAGTTAATTTTATAAGTTAAATAAGCAAAATTCGAATGTCTTGATTTAACTGGATAATTAATTTGTAAATTTAGTATATGAAATTTGCTAAAATAATTGGAAATTGAATTTAATATGAATGAAAATGATTTGCAAATTTATTTTAAATTCTATTTGAATTAGAATAATGTTAGAAAACTTTTGAATTTGAATTAAAAGTTAATCTGTAGAAACTGAATATTTTAATATTTAATTAACGTGTAAAAATAGACATTTTTCAAACAGTCTTGAATTTTGATGAAACTAGTTTCATTGGTTCTATAATGTTATATTATTATGAGATCTCAAATTTCGTGTCAATCGCATTTACGGTTTGTCCAAGGGAAGCCAAAAGGCGTAGAAATTCGTTTAAGTGAAATTTTAATTTAAATAATCGATTCGAAAACCTGTCTTCCAAATACGATCGAATTAGCTCCCGATATATATTCCATTGTGTTTAAAATAGGGGTAAAACATTGTAAATGCCAGGTGGCACGCTTCGTTTGGACTTTGAAAGAATTTCGGGGGAATAGTGTCACAAAATTTTCTATATAAGGCCACCATATTTTCACATTTGCAGCCAAACCCTACCTTAGAATAACTCAGCCGCCACTATGAAACCAATGGCCGAAAGTGGCTGATTATCTTCCCTCTTTTTCTCACGATCCATCGACCTATACGAAAAACTTCCACCTACAAAATGACTGAGCACAACGAGATCTTCTAGATCAACGACTATGCTCGTTTGAAACGAAGTCGATCGTTGAAAAATCAAGCTCAAAATGGCCGATGGTTGCATGTGCTTTTCGGGGCGAGATGGCGATCAAGTTCGACGTGGTTTTAGGAGAGCTCGAGCTTTGAAATGATGGTGTCTAATGGTCTTCGAGCATTACGTGGTGGTCACGGCAGTTTGATGTAAATGGCGGTCGTGGGTTTCATTTGAAATCTGGACGTGAGAGAGAAGAAGGATACGAGCGACCCTGATCTCGTGATGCAATCATGCGGCTAGGAATATATGAGGTTAAAATAAAAAATAAAATTTGTGATTTATATATATAATAATTTGTATAATCTTTAAAATATCGTAACTTTGTCATACGAGGTCCGTTTTTTACGAAACGAATTGTGTTGGGTCCGTATTGACGAGCACTACATTTAGAGTTTGTTTGGAGTTGATTGGAGCTAGTGTAAATTTTAGGTAAAATTAAACGCCTGTTTAATTTTAATCGAAATAAAATACAGCAACTGGTATTGGAACCAATGAGAGTACAACTCACTCTTTCCGACTCAATGATATTTTATATAAGTAAGTAACAAATTTATTTATGCTGATTGATGATTGTTTGTATGATATATGATATATTATATACACAATGATTGGTATTTGGATATATACCTGCCTATTGGAGCAGATGAGACACGATATGTTCCCGCGTATGACCGGATGACCTTTCGTACGTGCGTTTGCCTTGAAGCGGACATTGTACACATATTCTAATATATATATTTGTTGTAGGTGACAGGTTGGAGGGATCTTACTTAATTCCACACAACTGTTGATTTATTTACAGAATTTGTGATATATGTTGTTATCATGTAATATATGATGATTTAGATGCCGTGATTGATGTATTTAGTACTGTTGCAGCATTGGGCCTATTTTTGATAATTTAAAAATGTTAAAGTAATGATTTTCAAATTAAAAAGGATTTTCAAGTGATTTTGAAAATATACATTTTATTGAATTTTGAATTGTTAAGTAAATGAATTTATTTTAAATAAATAAATGTTATAATTTTTATGTTATAAAAATTATGATTTTTGGAAAAATATAGTCAAAATGTGATTTTTGAAATATGGAGTTAACGATTTTTTAAATAGTTTAAAATTAGAATTTTGAATTTATTGTAAATGGTTTGCATATAAGATTTATAAAATTGAATTTTTATGCATAAAAATGATGGAATTATAAAGGAGTTTTGTAAATGTTAAAAGAAAGTTATAAGTGAATAAATTCATGAATTTGTGAAATTATATTACGAATAGATTTTGTAATAAAGAGGATGTATGAGTAATTAACTTATAAATTTGATTTGGGCATGTAAATGAGTTGTAAATGGAATTGGTAAATAAAGAGATTTTATAAATTGAAGTTTTTATAAAATATAAATGTGATTCATAAATATTGTTTTAAAAAAATGTGAAATCAAATTAAATTGATAAACTAGATACAGATTTTTATTAAAGGAATTCCATCCACGATTTTAGATAGTGGATAATCCTTTAATTTAAAAGTGCAATAGTAACGAATTTGATTTGAAATTTAATCCATGATTTTGGATAGTGGATTATCCTTTAATAAATGTGTAGAAACATTGAATTTGGTAACAAATTATATTCATGATTTTGGACAGTGAATAATCTTTTAAATTAAATAAATATTTTGGGAAGTGATATTTTAAATGAAGTTAAATGATTTGAAGATGCTTTAAAAATTTGTTAAGTATCGAATACATAGATTTCAACATCCATTGTTAAAATAGACATTTTCGATAAATAAGAAAATGATGGACTATAATACTATTGTTATAGTAAATGATTTTCAAAAGGAATTGTTTTGTATAGTATATGAGATTTATATATCTATCTAATTTCTGAATCTGTATACTAATGGTTTTGGGTTGTCGTAACAATGTTTTACGCAACATTCATTTTGACCCAGCTAATTATGTTTAAGAGAATGTTTTCCTTAAAGAATAAAAGATATACTTAATCCTGATTTAAGTATACGAAATATTTTCTAAGTGTTGAAAATAAATTGAATTGTGAATTACTTATTATCAAATAAGTATATGGAAATGTTTTCCAATATAGAAATGCTGAAATTGTTTTGAGGATATATCCTTTTAAAGATAATTTGAAGTGAATATTTAGCAAGTGATTTAATTAACAAAAGATTAATTAAAGGGCTTAGTGATTGCTTATGCTGCTAAATATTTTTTTGTTTGCTTTGATAGTTAAATAACCGACTATCAAATTTGGTCATTTTAGTTCCTTGACTTGATGTGGGAACTATTTAGTCGTACACTTGGTACGTAGCTGTCTGTGTAGGCTTGATTATCATTTGTGTTGAGGATGTTGATTCGGGTAGTGTAGAGTATTACTCCAATCTATCGAGCTTCCTTCTTGGCCGAAGGATAGCAAGTTGAAAGTTGAAGTTGTGATAAGTCTATGAGATTTAGTTTCTATGTGAGGTTGAGAAATGCTTTTGCGTTGTTGGTGCGAAGAGACCGGGATCGGTTTATCTGAAAACCACTTCGGACCAACATTTATGCGACGATTGTGCAGGTTGGTTTTGATGATATTGATATTCAAGATTCTCATAGTGGAGGACTACTTGTTGATCGTTTGGGGTTAAAATCCCAATATATATCCAGTAGCATTGGTCTCTTCATTTTGAAATATCCAATGCAAGGACTATTCGCTACTAATCCTAGGGATTTCTCGACAGAATGTGGTAGGAAAGTACCTTCGATTTGTCCTATTCCTGGACAACTTGTATGGATGTTTTTATGACATTGCATTTCTAAAGATTACGTACATTAGTTTTTACAAACGTACACCAGTGGTGGCAGAGAAGGCAACTTCTCTTAGCTTAACACCCTCTTTGAGACGTATGAGCTCAAAAGTTATATATTTGTGGAAGACAATTCGTAGTCAAGGGGAATGGCCGTGTGGCATTCTAAGTGATGTGGTATATGATATGTGAAAATGTAATCTTTACCTCAGGCCTCATCAATTGAAAATGACTGAAACGGGGTTAGATGCAGCAAGATACATGGGTCACTCCCAAATAGAAAATAATCATCCTCTTCTAGATATATCTCTACACGCTATGATGTCGTGTATCTGATTATCGTGGTTTGTATGCTTTGAGGGCCCTCGAAAAAAGGTCGGTAACGACCGAAGGATGATATATTCGATACCATCTAGTTATAGAGGTGGGCCAGTCTTGTATTGGTAGAGGATTCTTTGTGATGGTCCTTGGTACATTCCTCTAGAGATGTATTGCCGGAAGGTAGTCCCTTCACCGAGTCATTTGTATATAAATCCAAACTCCAGTTCGTACTTGCCATTTTGATTGTATTTCCCATTTTGGGCTATATGCTGAAATATCAATGTAACAATTTCGGTTATGACTAATATTATTTGTGCAATAGACACTAGTATAATATCAGAGGATTTGATATGAAATGTTTTAGTTATCATAAGGTAAAAACATGTTCATGTTTATGTGTGGGCGTGTCTTACGAGATACCTTTGTTCTGATAAAGGAAAAGTTTGGTAATTCAATAAATTCAGTTGAGCGTGTTTCTCACGCTGGTTTACCAGACTGATCTGGGTGTTCTTCCCTTTCAATGCTCCGGTCAGACCGAGTATATTTACAGGTTCAGATTTGGTGCATTTAGAGCTTCGGCAGGAGACCTAGAGATCTTCATTTCGCATATACGTATATGTTCTGATTATTCGTTGCTTAGTTGTTGTTTATATTATCGACAATTGTGAGGACAAGTTTTTATAACTATCCAGGCTGATAATTAGTGATTGATTGTTGAACTCTGATTGATGTATGTATGTACAGTTTCTGTTTCGTAAAGATCATTGATATGATATTATATGTTTTCCACTATGATATGAGATCCTGTTTTGTTTTATTTGGTTCAATCTCCTCTCTTTCTTCTCTTCTCTTCTTCTCTCTTCTTTTCTTTCTCTTGACTTTCCACCAGTCTATACTTTTTGGGTCGGACATGTGTGGTTTATTTTCGATTCAAAGTGTATGGATTTGCGGGTCGTCACATGTGGTATCAGTGCTTAGATTTTGTATATTCCTAAGCTTTGATGTGTACTCAGTATAGATAGGGACGATGGCACCCTAGATTGAGTTGACTGTATTATATATATGAGCGCGTATTTGTTAGTGATTATAAAATGTTTTATATTGTGTTTTCTTATTTATTGAGCTGTTTGTGAATTCTGATCAGTATGTGGGATGTCATGTTATCGGTGGGGATTTCTAAACACTTTAAAGAGGCAAGCTGACATAGTATTATTTTTAAATTGGATAAATGAAATAATTTTACCTCAATTATATTTTATATATAAAGGGATAATTTCTCAGAATTATTAAAGTGTGTATAAATTGATTGTTTGGTTGTTTGAAAGTGTAAATATATATAAGTTAATAAAAGTTGTTTGAATAATCTAAATAAAACAACAATTGTAAAATAATGAAATTATATAAGCAAATGAATTATTAAATATGGAATTATAATTAATATGATTTATAATTGTGGAACAAACTTATGTATAAGAAATGAAACTATATAATGGCTCGGTTAAGATCCCTCTGCCTCATCCTCCGATTCGGAAATGGCTGCCTAAGGTCTCTACCTCTCAGATTGCCCCTTCTCTTTCTGGTCCTCTATCGGTTCTGGGTCCTTCCCCTGATTCTTCTCCTGATCCTAGACCTGCATCTCCACCAGTTTCCGATGTCCCTTGTGATGCCCCTGCAGTTCCCTATGATGCTCCAGTTTCTGCTCCCTCGCTTTTTCCTATTGTCTGGGATGAATCCGAGAGGTGTTGGGTTGATCACATTTCTGATATGGGATTTAACCCGGTGGTTAACTCCTACTTCATATTTGTTTCCGATGATCTATTGGATCTTAGATGCCTTTATTACAAACCGTCTGGTGATTCCTTAGTTCTTGATTTGGATGGTTTGTTTGCGAGTAAGAATTCTGCATTGTTTGTTGATACTACTTGGGATCGCTCCTTTATATACTCTTCTGATGCTATGGGCTACGATCCTTGTCTTGCTATCTGTTCTCGCCCCTTTGCTGGACTTTGCGGTAAAGTTCCTTTTGATTCTTCCCTGGTAACTCTGGAAGATGACGTTTCTTCCTCTTTGGAGGGAACTTAGTCTTGGGAATTTATTTAGTTACTGTGACTTGTCTGTCACATACCTGTGCTGTATTTTCCACTTTTCTATGCAGTTAAGGTGCTTTTACCTTACTCCTGTACTTCAATTTTATTACGTTCGTAATAAAAGTGGACGGTTCACTATAAAACCGGCTGACCTTGCCAAAAAAAACTATATGAGTTATAAATAAAAGTGGATTTAAACTAAGAATTGGAAATTTTTGAATCTTGTTGATTTTGAAAGTTATTTTTCAAAGATTAAAGAGATTATACTATTATAAATTTAAATAAGATAAATAATTTGAAATGAATCTTACATAAGTAAAATAAAATAGTGAAATTATATAAGTAAAGATTTATAAATGCGATTTATAAATAATAAAAGGATTTCTTAAAAGAACATAAAGCACTGAATTCACTACTATTGCTAGGAAATAATAAGGGTGATGACTGCAGTATCATCGGTATCATTTTCGATTTTCTTGTGATGGATTGGCTACCAATAGTAAATTGAGAATTGAAGTTTTATTGTGATAAACAAATTTGAATTTAAAATCCTAGTTGAAATTGATAAATATAAGTGAACTGGATTAGATAAGTTATTGAAAGGGAATTTAACTTTGATTTTAAGCGATTATATAATATAAATTTGAAAAGTTTGAATACATAAGTTGTATAGCTTATAAAGTAAGAAAAGGTAAGTAAAACTAATTGTTAAAATTTGTTAAACAATTTGGTTAAGCAATATGAATTTGAATAAGTGATAAAATTTGACTCAAGTAAAGGTTAAATGAAATAGAATTTGAATTGAATTAGATATGAACTTAAGTTGTATAGTGGAAGTAAATGTAAGTGATTTGAAATGAAATTTAACTTAAATAATGTTGAATCAAGTTGATTCTGGTAAATAAAGTGAATATGCAAAGTAAAGTTGAATAATAAGAAGTTAATGAACCGAAGTAGTTAAATGAACATGAATTTGAGTTATATAATGAAATTCAACTTTAATTGTATAAGTGAATTAGTGAATAGACTTGGATTAGAAATGTTGTTGTTAAGAATTGAATAAAACTTAAGTTAAGAAGTTGTGAATTAATAATAATATTGGAAGTGATGTATAGAAAAGTGAATATAGTGAATACTAGAATTCAATCTGAATTAGATGTTAAATCAATTGGAAATTAAATGTGTTAAACCAAATTGAATGTGACGAAGCAAATATAAATGTTGAGTGTAAATTAAATAGATTTGGTTATGTTAGATGTGCATTGGTTTTTAGATGATTGTTAGTTGATTGTATCGAGTTTCATTAAATATTAACGAAATTGAAAGCTAAATAATTGAATCCAAATTGGAAGTGAAGTAAATCTAAATAGAACAGAGTTTGATTTGAATTGGAAGTGAACAAACTTAAATGTAAATTAGTGAATGTAAACTAATTGAATATGAATAGATGAATATTAGTAAAATCCAATGTTAATGAATCAAATGTGAATAAATTGAAAACCAATTCCGTGAGTATTAATGAGAAGTGAATTTATATTGATTTGGTTATAGATTGATTGGATGGATATTGATTTGTTGGATGCTACTTGGATGATAGTTGTTTGTTGGTTGGATTTGGTTCTTTTGTTGCATTTGCTATGTTGGTATATATAGTTATTGTATTAGTATATGTGACGATCCGGAATTTTTAACAATTTAAATTGGAATAATTAATTGATTTTAAATATTTGAAAAGTTAATTTTAACTTGAATTTCAAATATCAATATTCACTTGATAATTAAATTATTGAATTATATAATTTGAAATTGGGCAAAATATTGAATATGGAATTTTAAGCCTGTTAAAAATAATTTGGAGGCTTATAAAATTTATAATGTTGATACTGAAGATAATAGAATGGTTGAAATTTAATTTAAAGGTAATTGTTCTGTTTTAATAATATATCGTTTGAATTGAATTTAAAAATAGCCTTCCGAGGCACAGTCTCGGAATTCGACGAAAGCAGTTCCATTGGATACGAAATAGTTAGTTATTATCGGATTTTAATTTTCGTAGCAATCGAAGTGGTCGTTTGATCCTCACAGCTCAAAACGCTTAGAACTATTTTAATTGATTGAATGTAAAATTGATCGCTTTCTTCTGTAACTCATGCATATGATCGAATTAGCTTCCGAAACACGTTCCATTATGTTCGGAATGCAGGTAAAACATTATTCAAGCATAAAAGTTTGCCTTGATAGGATGTCAAGATTTTGAGCTTTGAATTCGAAACAATTTGAAGTTGAATTTAAAATTGACAGGTATACAATTGTCAACCAGAAAAACAAATCCCATCAGCCGCATTTTTATTCTTTTCATGTTACTGTAGCTTGCATCACACACGCAACCTTTTACCTCAAATTAAAATCACGATCTCTCTCTATGTTTTCAAAGCCGACCTAGGGAAATAACGCTTCCCACTTTTTAAACCGAGGCTATTCCACTTAAAACTTTCAGAGGAAGCTATTCAAGGATGGGGGGAAACAAAAGGGGGAAGGTCGGAATCAAATTCATAGAAAAATAATAAAATTAAAGAGGTTCGTTCTTCTCGAAAAAAAACAAAAAAAAAGGGCGATCGTTCAAAACTCAAAGTAAATCAGGATCGAAACTCGGATGTTCGAGCTCGGGGTCGAGGCAACAGCTGGAGATTTAGTAGCTTGATCGATTTCAAGTCGCGATGTTGGCAATCGCGCGAAGGACTGTTGCAAAGTCGCGTCCAAATTTTTGTTTCGTGGAGGTGGGTCGCTGATGTTAGTAAGGTCAAGCGATAACATCGGTGGTGGCACTCGCGAAAACAGTAGGGGCCACGAAGCAACTCAGGTCTTGCGTACGCTTGGGTGGAAGGCTCGGTGACATGGCAATGGTGTTGGGTTCGATCGCGACAGGGCGTGATAGGTCAAAGAGGAGGGTTTCGATCTGGATTCACGTTGTTCGATGAGGTATAACTTCTGCCTGTTCAAATTTTTTTGTAATAGACATGTTTTTAATCGAAGAAATTATTGCATGTTAGTTAGTAAAAAAAATTATTAATTCACAGTAAGTTGTTAAGACAATTTATTTCTTAAATTTATTTAAAAGAAATTGGATTAAAAATAAAAGTATTAATTTAAAATTTAATTCTTTGATTAAAATTAAATCATTAATTAAGAGTAAATCATTGGTTAAAATTAAATTGTTAATTAATTAAATTTATCAAACGAAAATTTAATTGTTTGATTGGATTCAAATATTAACAAAAATCATATAATTATTTATACTAGGTCGAAAATCGAGGAAACCAAGGCAATTTTGAGGTGGATTGCAAATAAAAGCAAAGGTGAGTAAATCTCACTCTGTTGGATTTTTATTTAAATTTAAATGGTTAAATTTAAATAATTGGATGAATGATCGAATTGTTTGGATGTGTACTGATGATCTGGTGATTTTTATTTTTGGTTGGTTCTCGGGTTAATTGTTGTTTGACTCGAAGCATTTGGGTTTTAAAATTGTTGTAAACTTAAATCATAAAATAAGAAGATGGTTCAGTTTAAAGTTAATGATTGGTGATTCATTAAATAGGTAGGGTAATTTAAATGGATAATTAATTAATTCAATTAATTAATGATTTGGGTTAATTAATTAAGTTCACTTAAATTAGAATGGTCATCGGGTGATTAAATAAGTAATTACTTATTCTAATTAATAAAATATAATTACTTTGTGTGATTAATCAAGAGATTAATTAAGATAATTGATTAAGGAGAAATTTATTTATTTAATGAAGTAAATAAAAAGGATAGTTAACTACAGGCTGAGATTAATCGAGAATGATTGATATTGTGGTTGAATTAAAGTAATTAATTTAGATTAGGATAAATTGAAATATAAATGAGAAGTCATTAATTTATATAATTAATGGCGTAATTAAAAATTGATTAGCTAAGATTAATTAATCAATACTAAGAACTTTATGAGAAATTAGTTATAAAAGTAATTAAAGATTGATGCAATTAATATAGTTAATTAATTTGTGAAGTGGTTAAGGATTAATTACCGTTTTGGGTTAAGAATAATTAATTTGTGAAATTAATTAAAGATTATTACTTGAATGTAATTGAAGGATAATTAATCCTGGGTGATTAATTAAGATGAATAATGAAGGGATTGTTGATTAATTAATTTGAAATTAATTAATGTTGAATGAAGAAATCTAAGTGATTGAGATTAGTAATTCAATCAGGGTTAATTAAATTAAATTTGTATGTGATTAAGTTTTGCTTATGGACGATTGAATGGCATTTGATGCTTTGAATGAGTTGATTTCTTTGATATGAAATGTTGTGTATTTCATGTGGATAACTTGGGTTAGGATGGCAAATGAGAGTCGAAGAGACTGGGGTCGGGTATTAGGAAATACCCGAAACCACTTCGAATTTTTATAAATCGATATGTGAAATCTATATGCTGGAGTGAAGTGATTTGGAGGAATTGGACTATTTTAAATCTAAATCTTTGGTATTTATAAACTTATATGTGGAATAATCAATAGGCTGGAATGAAATGATTTAAGTGAATTGGATTATTTTATCGAATTTTGGTACTTAGAAATTGATGTGTGGAATAAGTGTTGTATATAACAAATTGTGAATTTGTTAAATTGATATAAGTTACACCGGGTTTATATAAGTTGTTCGTTTTGGTATTCCTTGTTAGTTGGGTTTACTCACGCCGGTTTCC
The DNA here is from genome assembly GCA_030765085.1 of Allium cepa. Taxonomy (NCBI): domain Eukaryota; kingdom Viridiplantae; phylum Streptophyta; class Magnoliopsida; order Asparagales; family Amaryllidaceae; genus Allium; species Allium cepa. Next base: position 815,355,443 of record CM060940.1, on the reverse strand, counting down.
AGCCTGACCCGGGTGTTACTTTTGTGTAATGCTCGGGTCAGACCGAGTATTACAGATTTCCAGGTAGGTACGTTCTGGAGCTCAGGAGACGAGCTGGATGGCAAGAGCGTATAGAGTATTTCCGCTGTGTTTATATTATTGTAAATCTGAGTCATGATAATTGTATATGTTCAGTGACTGTATACATGTGAAATGCTGATGTATATTAAATATAATCGACTGATATAGTATTCTTTTGTAAACTGTGATTATTTATTATTATATTTTATCCGCTGCGAACGGGAGATGTTTGGTGTTACTGTTCTTCTTCTTCTATCTCTTTCTTCTTTTTCATAACTATCTGGAATTTTCGGGTATGAAAATTTCGGGTCTTTACATTTGGTATCAGAGCTGAAAGGTTAAGCGAGAACCTTGGCTCTGGTGGGGATTACTCATTAAATAGAGTCCAAAGTACTCTAGAATGAGTTGAGTGTATATGTATATATATGAGCGCATACTTGTTATTTTCTTATATAATGGTTTTAAATGATTTGGTGTAAAAATATTTTGATATATAAAGCAATATTTCCTTCTAATAAATATTAAGGTGATTGGTTGTTAAATTATGGAAATTAAATTAAGAAGTAATATAATACAACCAAATTGAAATCTTGAATTCGAATTAAATTAAGTAAAAACAGAAATACAACCAAATTGAAACTAAATAAAGGTAAGTTTGAAATGGATTCAAACTGAAATGTAATCTTGAATTTATAGAAGTAAGAATAATATAAAAAGGAATTAGTATCTAGATATGATTACCTTGGGAATTACCGTAAATAGTTATTGTGTTTAATAATGATATATTTATTATTAAGTAAACCAAATGAAGTAAATTTATAAGATGAGTATAACTTCTAAATTAAAGTAGATTTTAAAATTTGTGAAGTTTTAAAACCTTAGTCTAGAAAACAATCTATTGTTTCAAAGAGTTAAAGAAAATAACAAATAATGTAATTCAGACTATTTTGAGTATAGTCTTATTTTAAAACAAGAAATGTTTGGAAGATTTTTAAGGAATTTGTTTTGATATTAAAACCAAGAGTGGTTTAAAATTTAAAAGAAGATTGATGTGTAAAGGAAATAAATATGAAATAAACTCTAAGGTTGAGTTTTGAATTTTGCTTGGAATGTGATGTAAAACCCAAAGTTAAGCAAGTTTTAAACTTAAGTGGAAAGGTTATTAATCTGAAGGTTTAAAATTTGAATGAGAATTGGGACTAAATTCAAGCAGGAATTGAAATGATTTGAAATTGAAGTGGATTCAATTTGAAGTTAGTCCAAATTTATTTGAATAATTTGGAACTGTAAATAAAGTTGAATAAGTAAGAATCAAATGGAAATTTAAGTTGAATTTTTGGGGAAGTGAACAGTTGACTCTTGGCTATTTTCAATATAAATTGTTTTGATATAAACTTATTTTTCTAAGCTATTAAATATATACAACCTTTCTTTCTTAAAGCCAAATTATTTTATACTTGTTTTACAATTATTTTTGGAGCTATTTAACCATTTTTCAACTGTTTTCTAAACTAATTACTATTTTTCAACTATTTCACAAACTACTTTCTATTTTACAACTATTTTGCAATTATTTAAAATTCCTGAAACTATTCAACTATTTTTTGACTATTTTACAATTAGTTACCTACTTTGTAGTTATTTTGCAAGCTAATAATTATTTTTCAACTACTTATCTATTTTTAAAAAATTTCAAGCTATTTTCTAAATATAAACCGGTCGGAGTTCAAGCTGTTATTGATTTAAATACCCAACTGAGATAAGAATTGAAGTGATAATTCAATGAGAATTAAGGCAATTGTAAATAAGTGAAAGGGGATTAAAGGAAATGTGAATAGAAAGAGAAATTGATTTGGCTAATAATCAATGAAAATAAATACGTAGGATGTACGTGTATTATTCCATTCGCATAGTGATTTGGTCCAGATTCGAGCACAGAATTTCGAGATAGTTATATCGATCCGAGTTTGGATTTTTTTCACTCGATTTTCGACGGTGAACCTGGATATGGATTGTTGATTGGTTCTGGATATTCTCTATCATAGTTATGGCTATGCAAAGAGAATGACGATTTCTGATCAAGAAACCAGATCTGTGTCCGCACTAGGAAGTCGGGTGGACGATACTAATTCGGAAGTGAAATTGTGTGATCGAGTGAGCGATCAGATTGGTATGGCGTACAGATGATAAGTGTACATCGTACGGATTTGAATGAAATTGATATTGAAAAGAGTAATCAAATTGAATATTTGATTTTGAATAAACAAAGTTATATATCTTTGTTATATAGAAGATAAATCTTCCCTTGTTGTATCTATTGACAGAAGAAAAGGATTTTGAAAGTGTTTGAAGTATAAAAGGAGTTTTATACAAGTTTAAAATGATCCAAAGATTTTTATCAAGGATTTTATATATATATCTAATATATAAAGGATCTATTGAGGATTTTGGAAAAAGGTTTTAGGAACCTTTGGATTTGGGAAGGCTGTTGATTTTTGGGGAAAAATCAATATTTGATTTGGAATGCCTAGTTGAGAATTATCGATTTTGGGATAATCGATTTTGTGTAAAGGAGCTTTGTATGAGATCATACTAGGTGTATGATTTGAAAGATACTATATATGTATAGTATAAAGTGTTTTGATGATGGCTCTGGGGAAAAAGGCGCTCCCTTGAAATGAACTTCTCAGGAGTGCCACCGGGTGGTGCTGCCTTGAGCCCCCGGGGGGATTCTAAAGTTGATCCTGTGAGGAGTCCGGACAAAACTAGTTCCTGGAGATTATGAGTAGCATATACCATAGCGGAAGTCGTGTGTGCCGCTGAGGGCCAACAGTCTGCGTTTGATTTTATATCGGTAGACTGCGACCTATGATATAACATAGCGAAAGTCGTGTGTGCCGCTGAGAGCCAACAGTCTGCGTTTGATTTTATATCGGTAGACTGCGACCTATATAGGAGTGGAGAAGTTTCATTTCAACTGCGAAAATCAGAGGCCGCGGAGAGCCTGCAGTTACGTGGACTTTTGCTGTGATGGCAACGTAACCCTGGAATGTAACTGTGATCTGTCGTGGGTTCCATGGCATAATCGAGAGGCCGCGGAGAGCCTGCAGTTACATGGACTTTTGCTGCGACGGCAACGTAACCCTTGATGTAACTGCGACCATGGATGTGGGTGATGATTTCCAGAGCATTCTCACCAAAGATATTTCCTCTATTTCAAAATGCTTTCAATATTTTCAATAAAATTATTTTCAAAAGTATTTTCACTGGATGTTGGAAACGGGTCTACCAAGTACTTATAGATTTTCAGTCCTATGCCTGATCAACGTATGACCGAATTTCTAAGGGAACAAGGATGGACTGGTGGAGACATCGAGTTATAAAAAGTATTTTTTTTATAAAGAGCTATTTTATTAGTCTGATGTGAATTTAAAAGCATTTCAAAAAAAAATTAAATAAAGATGTTGGAATTTTGAGGAAATAAAAGGAAATCCAAACTGGAATTTTAATGAAGTGATTTTTGTAATAAAATCGAGTATTGATATAAAAGTTGGAGGTAAGCTAATTAGCTAAATAATTATTTGATAGATTATGTTAATAAAATTTAACTCGGTTAAATAAAATGGGTTGTAAGTTAATAATGGAGTTTGGAAATGAATTCGAATTGTAAATAGAATTCGACTTAGATTTAATAATGAATTAAATAAGAGGAGATGTTATAAAATAAAAATAAAATAGAGTTGGATTGAAAAATGTGATGGTTTGAATTACAAATAAAATTCAAGGGTGATTTGAATAATATTTAATGAAATTTGCAAGTAAATTGGATATAAGAGAAGTGATTATAATAGAAATGGTTTGAGTTGCAAAACAAAACCCAAGTGAATAGAAATAAATTGAGAATGGCCTTGTATTAATAAAATAAATTCGATAACAAATTAAGTAAGTAAATTTTAAATTTTAAATGGGTTAATTGACTTAAATAATAAATAGATGAAGTCTGATTGAATAAAAACTAAATCAAAGTTGTGATTGGAACTGGATTATCAGACTGAACTTAAGTTCGGTGACATATTAATTTGAAGTATAAATGAGTTAAGTATGTGCTTAGTATTATTTTGATAAATTGAGAAGGCGAATTTAAAATTAAAAATTAAAAATGAATTGGCTAACTGAATTTAATGGAAGTTGATTAAATGAGAATCAAATAGAAGTAAACTTAAGTTCGATGTTGGAATAAATTAAAGTAAATTCACTTAAGTTTAAAATTTATGGAAGCTTGGCTTCGAATAAGAGTGAAAGAAATTAAATAAAAGCTTGGATTGAATTAATTTGGGAATGGCTAGAAGTATACAAGAATGGAATGTGTCGAGCTAAATAAATGGTTGGAGAATAAATTAGAAATAAAGTGGAATTAAATGCAGAATGAGTTGAAATTAATTTGAAATAGTTATAAACTAAAATAGATACTTTATTAAACGAATAGCGTCGAAATTGTATAAAATTAATTGTCATTTGGCGTAAAACAAAAGTAATTAAATTTCTGTGAGCTGATAGAGATTAAATAAATTGGTTTTAGAATTAATTGAAGTGAATATGAGCTTGTTTGGATTAAAAATCAGTAGAATGTAAGAAGTTGAGTTGCAAACCATTAAAATTGAATAAAATGCCATACGAATTGGTTGAAAGCAATTGTATTAGCTATAAATATTATATAAATCGCTTATGGAAAGCGTTTTGGTGCTTGTTGCTTATGATATACATGTGTCTAGCTATTGAATATAAGTGAAATGCTAATAGATTTTATTCATATGGCACTTACATATTTAAATTAAGTAAGTATGGGTACCTGAAGGCTGTTTGGCTGGATTTGGATTGCACTAATTGCTAAAATAAATAAGCTGCATGCTTAAAATGCTAATAAGGTACGCCTACGCAATAAAAATAGGAAATATGAACTGTTTTTGCTTTTTCCGACCGTGTGGGTCGATGTATACATATTTATATCTCTTGTCAAATTGCAAAAGCTCCTCCGTACAAGGAGACTCTGCCAAAAAAATTCGATAATTTTGGGAGTTAGAAAATTTTTGGGAAAATTTTTGTTAACGACAAAACAATTTAGAATTGAAAATTAAAGTAAATTAGTAGATAAAACTAACATGAATCAGTTATACTTGAAAGAAAATTTTAATATTCAGAATTGAAGACAAATTGAAATCATATGGAAATGGGAAAAACTAATTTGAATAGAAGTGGGTATGAAACTTATGTAGGAAAATGTAAACAATGATTTAAAGGTTACGATTGTATATTATTGCTAAGCAGGATATGCAGTTATTATAAGGAAAAAGGAAAATTGATTGTGATTCCAAAAGATAAAGTTTGAATTGCCCGACAAAAAGGTATGTATTTAAGTTTCTGTATGAAATTGGATTGGGTTTTTGATCTAGCCATTTGGATTTTGTTTTTTTTTGGAATTTGGAAGCCCGTTGAGGCCTTTTGTAGTTGTACCGAGCTAGCCACGCAAAGGAGACGCTGGCAAAAAATTTCGAAAATTTTGGGAGTTAGAAAAAATTTGAGAAAATTTTGATAATTCAAAATTTGGTTTTAAATTGAAATTTAGATGATTGAGAAAAAGGGTATTGTTTGAAACTACAGAAGGTTTTGGGAAGTTGGTTAATGTGATAATCGGTCTTTAATAAAAGATAGTTGGTAGGAGGTTGAGTTGTGGGTTTGGGAAAAAGTAAACGGGTATTGGTTCATTCTTCCTAACTAGTAATTTCGGGGATGAAACTCTTTTAAGGGGGAAGGAATGTGACGACCCGGAATTTCTAACAATTTAAATTGGAATAATTAATTGATTTTAAATATTTGAAAAGTTAATTTTAACTTGAATTTCAAATATCAATATTCACTTGATAATTAAATTATTGAATTATATAATTTGAAATTGGGCAAAATATTGAATATGGAATTTTAAGCCTGTTAAAAATAATTTGGAGGCTTATAAAATTTATAATGATGATACTGAAGATAATAGAATGGTTGAAATTTAATTTAAAGGTAATTTGTTCTGTTTTAATAATATATCGTTTGAATTGAATTTAAAAATAGCCTTCCGAGGCACAGTCTCGGAATTCGACGAAACCAGTTACATTGGATACGAAATAGTTAGTTATTATCGGATTTTAATTTTCGTAGCAATCGGAGTGGTCGTTTGACCCTGACAGCTCAAAACGCTTAGAACTATTTTAATCGATTGAATGTAAATTAATCGCTTTCTTCTGTAACTCGCGCATATGATCGAATTAGCTTTCGAAACAAGTTCCATTGTATTCGGAACGCGGGTAAAACATTATTCATGCGTAACGGTACGCCTCGATAGGATGTCAAGATTTTGAGCTTTGAATTCGAAACAATTTGAAGTTGAATTTAAAATTGATAGGTATACAATTGTGGAACAGACAAACAAATCCCATCAGCCGCATTTTTATTCTTTTCATGTTACTGTAGCTAGCATCACACAGGAAACCTTTTACCTTAAATTCAAATCACGATCTCTCTCTGTGTTTTCATAGCCGACCTAGGGAAATAACGCTTTCCACTTTTTAAACCGAGGCTATTCCACTTAAAACTTTCAGAGGAAGCTATTCAAGGATGGGGGGAAACAAAAGGGGGAAGATCGGAATCAAATTCACAGGAAAATAATAAAATGAAAGAGGTTCGTTCTTATCGAAAAAAACAAAAAAAAATGGCGATCGTTCAAAACTCAATGTAAATCAGGATCGAAACCCGGATGTTCGAGCTCGGGGTCGAGGCGACAGCTGGAGATTTAGTAGCTCGATCGATTTCAAGTCGCGATGTCGGCAAGCGCGCGAAGGACTGTTGAAAGTCGCGTCCAAATTTTTGTTTCGTGGAGGTGGGTCACTAATGTTAGTAAGGTCAGGCGATAACATCGGTGGTGGCGCTCGCGAAAATAGTGGGGGCCACGAAGCAACTCAGGTCTTGCGTACGCTTGGGTGGAAGGCTCGGTGACTTGGCAATGGTGTTGGGTTCGGTCGCGACAGGGCGTGATAGGTCGAAGAGGAGGGTTTCGATTTGGATTCACGTTGTTCGATGAGGTATAACTTCTGTCTGTTCAAATTTTTTGTAATAGACATGTTTTTAATCGAAGAAATTATTGCATGTTAGTTAGTAAAAAAAATTAATTCATAGTAAGTTGTTAAGACAATTTATTTCTTAAATTTATTTAAAAGAAATTGGTATAAAAATAAAAGTATTAGTTTAAAATTTAATTCTTTGATTAAAATTAAATCATTAATTAAGAGTAAATCATCGGTTAAAATTAAATTGCTAATTAATTAAATTTATCATACGAAAATTTAATTGTTTGATTGGATTCAAATATTAACAAAAATCATATAATTATTTATACAAGGTCGAAAATCGAGGAAACCAAGGCAGATTTGAGGTGGATTGCAAATAAAAGCAAAGGTGAGTAAATCTCACTCTGTTGGATTTTTATTTAAATTTAAATGGTTAAGTTTAAATAATTGGATGAATGATTGAATTGTTTGGATGTGTACTGATGATCTGGTGATTTTTATTTTTGGTTGGTTCTCGGGTTAATTGTTGTTTGACTCGAAGCATTTGGGTTTTAAAATTGTTGTAAACTTAAATCATAAAATAAGAAGATGGTTCAATTTAAAGTTAATGATTGGTGATTCATTAAATAGGTAGGGTAATTTAAATGGATAATTAATTAATTCAATTAATTAATGATTTGGGTTAATTAATTAAGTTCACTTAAATTAGAATGATCATCGGGTGATTAAATAAGTAATTACTTATTCTAATTAATAAAATATAATTACTTTGTGTGATTAATCAAGAGATCAATTAAGATAATTGATTAAGGAGAAATTTATTTATTTAATGAAGTAAATAAAAAGAATACTTAACTATAGGTTGAGATTAATCGAGAATGATTAATATTGTGGTTGAATTAAAGTAATTAATTTAGATTAGGATAAACTGAAATATAAATGAGAAGTCATTAATTTATATAATTAATGGCGTAATTAAAAATTGATTAGCTAAGATTAATTAATCAATACTAAGAACTTTATGAAAAATTAGTTATACAAGTAATTAAAGATTAATGCAATTAATATAGTTAATTAATTTGTGAAGTGATTAAGGATTAATTACCGTTTTGGGTTAAGAATAATTAATTTGTGAAATTAATTAAAGATTATTACTTGAATGTAATTGAAGGATAATTAATCCTGGGTGATTAATTAAGATGAATAATGAAGGGATTGTTGATTAATTAATTTGAAATTAATTAATGTTGAATGAAGAAATCTAAGTGATTGAGATTAGTAATTCAATCAGGGTTAATTAAATTAAATTTGTATGTGATTAAGTTTTGCTTATGGATGATTGAATGGAATTTGATGCTTTGAATGAGTTGATTTCTTTGGTATGAAATGTTGTGTATTTCATGTGGATAACTTGGGTTAGGATGACAAATGAGAGTCGAAGAGACTGGGGTCGGGTATTAGGAAATACCCGAAACCACTTCGAATTTTTATAAATCGATATGTGAAATCTATATGTTGGAGTGAAGTGATTTGGAGGAATTGGACTATTTTAAATCTAAATCTTTGGTATTTATAAACTTATATGTGGAATAATCAATAGGCTGGAATGAAATGATTTAAGTGAATTGGATTATTTTATCGAATTTTGGTACTTAGAAATTGATGTGTGGAATAAGTGTTGTCTATAGCAAATTGTGAATTTGTTAAATTGATATAAGTTACATCGGGTTTATATAAGTTGTTTGTTTTGGTATTCCTTGTTAGTTGGATTTACTCACGCCGGTTTCCAGCCTGACCCGTGTGTTACTTTTGTGTAATGCTCGGGTCAAACCGAGTATTACAGATTTCTAAGTAGGTACGTTCTGGAGCTCAGGAGACGAGCTGGATGGCAAAAGAGTATAGAGTATTTCCGCTGTGTTTATGTTATTGTAAATCTGAGTCATGATAATTCTATATGTTCAGTGACTGTATATATGTGAAACTCTGATGTATATTAAATATAATTGACTGATATAGTATTCTTTTGTAAACTGTTATTATTTATTATTATATTTTATCCTTTGCGAATGGGAGGTGTTTGGTGTTTTTGTTCTTCTTCTTCTATCTCTTTCTTCTTTTTCATAACTATCTGGAATTTTCGGGTGTGAAAATTTCGGGTCGTTACGGTATATATTGTATATTGATGTTACATTCACATATACATGTATCTCAAGGTTTGTTGAGTATTTAGTAGGTGCATATGGCGCTTTCTTCGCATTCGGAGCTCGCTTTCATGCTATATTAGCCGTATATGCTCGCTAATAATATATAAGGTACATATCTTGGATTACATATTGTACTTTTACATTTTTTCCCTACGGGATGCCTCATCCTTGAAGATGAAATATACATTTGTGATATATATATACATACATATATATACATACATACATACATATATATATATATATGTTGTGATCCTACTATGATCGAACCGCGCAAAGGAGACGCTGGTGAATTTTTTTGAAAATTTAAGGCGTTAGAATTTTTTTGGAAAAATTGGAAAAAAATATGATAAATAATATTATGATTTTGAGTTATAAATTGAAATGATATTAGTCAGTTTTGAAAGATGATTACGAATGTATTTGAAAACTCAAAGAAGTTATTGCAAGAAGTTTAACGAATGATTTTGGAAAAGTTAAAAGGTTAAATGAATTTGGCAATATAAATTGAACGAGTTGCTTTGAAAAATTAATGGATTTTGTGAGTTTTTCTTGCTTGGTAATATCAAGGACGAAATTATTTTAAGTAGTGGAGAATGTAACGACCATGAATTTTAGTCATTCGAAATTTAAATATTTAAAAGTTAATTTTATTAGTTGAATAAGTTAAAATTTGAATGTCTTGATTAAACTCGATAATTAATTTGTTAATTTAATATTTGAAATTGCTGAAATAATTGGAAATTGAATTAAATACGAATGAAAATGGTTTGTAAAGTTGTTTTAAATTCTATTTGAATTAGAATAATGTTAGAGAACTTTTGAATTTGAATTAAAAGTTAATTTGTAGAAATGGAATATTTTAATATTTAATTAATATGTAAAAATAGCCATTTTTCAAACTATCTCAGATTTCAACGAAACTAGTTTCACTGGATTCATAATGTTATATTATTGTAAGATTTCAAATTTCGTGTCAATCGGATTTACAGTTTGTCTGGATGAAGCTAAAACGCATAGAAATTCGTTTAACTGAAATTTTAATTTAAATAGTCAATTCGAAAACCTATCTTCCAAATACGATCAGATTAACTCTTGATATATATTCTATTGTATTCGGAATAGGAGTAAAACAATATAAATGTCAGGAAACACGCTTTGTTTGGAGTTCGAAAATTTTTCGGGTGAATAGTGTTGTAAAATTTTCTATATAAGGCCACCATATTTTCACATTTGCAACCAAACCCTAATCCTAGAATAACTCAGCCGCCACTACGAAACCAGTGGCCAAAAATGGCTTATTTTATTCCCTCTTTTTCTCATGATCCATCGACCTATATGAAAAACTTTCAACTACAAAATGATAGAGCACAACGAGATCTTCTAGATCAGCGTTTATGATCGTTTGAAACGAAGTCGATCGTCGAAAAATCAAGCTCAAACGGCCGATGGTTTCATGTGTTTTTCAAGGTGAGATGGTGACCTAGTTCGACGTGGTTTTGGAAGTAGGTGCGGCGGAGCTCGAGCTTCAAAATGAAGGTGTCTGATTGTCTTCGAGCATCACGTGGTGGTCGCGGCAGTTTGATGTAAATGGCGGTCGTGGGTTTCATTTGAAACCTGGATGTGAGGGAGAAGAAGGATACGAGCGGCCCCGATCTCGTGATGCAATCATGCGTCCAGGAATAATTGAGGTTAAAATAAAAAATAAAATTTGTGATTGATATATGTATATATAATAATTTGTACAATCTTTAAAATGTCATAACTTTGTTATACAAGGTCCGTTTCTAAAGAAATGAATAGCGTTGGGTCCGTATAGACAGGTACTATACTTTAGATCTAGCTTGGAGTTGATTGGAGCAAGTGTAAATTTTGGGTAAAATTAAATGCCTGTTTAATTTTATTCGGAATAAAACATTGCAACAGCTATTGGAATCAAAGTGAGTACAACTCACTCCTGACTCACTGATATTTTTATATAAGTGAGAAATAAATTTATTTACGCTGATTGATGATTATTTGGATGATATATGATATGTTATATACATATTGATTGGTATTTGGATATATCCTGCCTATTGGAGCAGATGAGACCCTATACGTTCCCAAGTATGAGCGTATGACCTTTTGCAAGCGCATCTGCCTTCAAGCGGACATTGTAACATATTCTAATATGTATATTTGTTGTGGGTGACAGGTTGGAGGGATCCAACTGGATTCCTCACCACTGTTGATTTATTTATAGATATTATGATATATGCTGTTATCTTGTGATACATGATGATTTGGATGTCGTGATTGATGTATTTAGTGTTGTTCCAGCATTGGGCCTATTTTTGGTAATTTAAAAATGTTAAAGTGATGATTTTCAAATTAAAAAGGATTTTCAAGTGATTTTGAAAATATACGTTTTATTGAATTTTGAATTGTTAAGTAAATAAATTTATTTTAAATACATAAATGTTATAATTTTTATGTTATAAAAATTATGATTTTTAGGAAAATATAGTCGAAATGTGATTTTTGAAATATGGAGTTAACTATTTTGTAAATAGTTTAAAATGAGAATTTCGAATTTATTGTAAATGGTTTATATATAAGATTTAAAAATTTGAATTTTAATAAAATAAAAGTAATGGAATTATAAAGGAGTTTTGTAAATGTTAAAATAAAGTTATAAGTGAATTTTATAAATGAATAAGAGTTATGAATTTGTGAAGTTATAAAATGAATGGATTTTGTAAATAAAGAGGATTTATATGCAATTAACTTATAAATTTTATTTTGGTATGTAAATGAGTCGTAAATGGAATTGGTAAATAAAGAGATTTTATAAATTGAAGTTTTTATAAAATATAAATGTGATTCATATACATTGTTTTAAAAAAATATGAAATCAATTTAAATTTATAAACTAGATATGGATTTTTGTTAAAAGAATTTCATCCATGATTTTGGACAGTGGATAATCCTTTAATTTAAAAGTGCAATAGTAATGAATTTGATTAGAAACTAAATCCACGATTTTGGACAGTGGATTATCCTTTAATAAATGTATAGAAACATTAAATTTGGTAACGAATTATATTCATGATTTTGGACAGTGAATAAAATTTTAAATTAAATAAATGTTTTAGGAAGTGATATTTTAAATGAAGTTAAATGATTTGAAGATGTTTTAAAAATTTGTTAAGTATCGAATAATAGATTTCAACATCTATTGTTGAAATAGACATTTTCGAAAAATAAGAAAATGATGGACTATGACATTGTTGTTATAGTAAATGATTTTCAAAAGGAAATGCTTTGTATAGTATATGGGATTTATATATCTATCTAATTTTATAATTCTTATACTAATGGTTTTGGGTCGTTGTAATAATGTTTTACGCACCATTCGTTTTGACCTAGATAAATATGTTTAACAGAATGTTTTCCTTAAAGAATAAAAGATATACGTAATCCTGATTTAAGTATATGAAATATTTTCTAAGTGTTGAAAATAAATTGAATTGTGAATTATTTATTATTAAATAAGTATATGGAAATGTTTTCCAATATAGAAATGTTGAAATGGTTTTAAGAATATATCTTTTTAAAGATAATTTGAAGTGAATATTTGACAAGTGATTTAATTAATAAAAGAATAATTAAAAGTGCCTAGTGATTGTTTATGGTGCTAAGTATTTATTTGCTGGCTTTGATAGTTAAATAAACGACTATCAAATTTGGCCATTTTAGTTCCTTGACTTGATGTGGGAACTATTTAGTCATACACTTAGTAAATTGCCATCTGTGTAGGCTTGATTATCATTTGTATTGAGGATGTTGATTTGTGTAGTTTGGAGTATTACGCCAATCTACCGAGCTTCCTTCTTGGCCGAAGGATAACAAGCAGAAAGTTAGAGACGTGCTAAGTCTATGAGACTTAGTTTCTGTATGAGGTTGAGAAATGCTTTTGCGTTGTTGGTGCGAAGTGACCGGGATCAGTTTATCCGAAAACCACTTCGGATCAACACTTATGCGACGATTGTGCAGGTTGGTTTTGATGATAACAAACGTACATCAGTAATGGCGGAGAAGGAAACTTCTCTTAGCTTAATACCCTCTTTGAGACGTATGAACTCATGGGTTGTATTTTTGTGGAAGGCAATTAGTAGTCAACGGAAATGGCCATGTGGCATTCAAAGTGATGTGATATATGATATATGAAAAGGTAATCGTTACCTCAGACCTCATCAACCGGAAATGACCGAAACAGGGTTAGATGTAGTAAGGCTAAATGGGTCACTCCCAGATAGGAAATGATCACCCTCTTCTAGATATATCTTTACACGCTATGATGTCGTATATCTGATCATTGTGGTTTGTATGCTTTGAGGGCCCTCGTAAAAGGTCGGTAATGACTAGAGGATGATATATTCGGTACCATCTAGTTATAGAGGTGGGATGGTCTTGTGTTAGCAGAGGATCCTTTGTGATGTCCTAGGTACATTCCTCTAGAGATGTACTGTCGGAAGGTAGTCCCTTCACCTAGTCATTTGTATGGAAATCCAAAATCCACTACATATCTGCCATTTTGATTGTATTTCCCATTTTGGGCTATATGCTGGAATTTAATCAATGTAACAATTTCGAATATGATTAACATATTTGTGCAATAGACACAAGTATAATATCAGAGGATTTGATATGAAATGTTTTAGTTATCGTAAAGTAAAAACATGTCCGTGTTTATGTGTGGGCGTGTCTTACGAGATACTTTTATTTTGATAAAGGAAAAATTTAGTAATTTAATAAATTCAGTTGAGTGTGTTTCTCACGCTAGTTTACCAGACTGATCCAGGCGTTCTTCCCTTTCAATGCTCGGGTCAGACCGAGTATATTTACAGGTTCAGATTTGGTTCTTTTAGAGCTTCGGAGGAGAGTTGGAGATCTTCATTTCGTATACGTGTATCTGTTTTGATTATCCGCTGCTTAGTTGTTGTTTATATTATCGACAATTATGAGGACAAGTTATTATAACTATCCAGGCTGAGAATTAGTGATTGATTGTTGAACTCTGATTGATGTATGCATGTACAGTTTCTGTTTTGTAAAGATCATTAATATGATATTATATATTTTCCGCTGCGATGTGAGATTCTGTATTGTTCTGTTTGGTTCTATCTTCTCTCTTTCTTCTCTTCTTTTCTTCTCTCTACTTTTCTTTCTCTTGACTTTCCGTCAGTCTGTACTTTTTGGGTCGGACATATGTGGTTTATTGTCGATTCAAAAGGTACGGATTTGCTTGTCGTCACACCGGTTCTAATTCATTTGCATGTGATTGATTTCATGATTGGATGAAAAATTGTTTGAATTGATCTCAGTATTAGTGCTATGTCTGTTCTCCTGTAATTATGTTCTCTCTATCAGTAGCTAATTCATCTCTTTACACTAAATCCATATATGATCTCATCTTGTTTCTACATATCAGAAGTTGTTGTGTGCATGCGAGTGAATCTAAGCTAGTTAAATGCATGTTCAAATCGTCGAAATGAATATTGAAACCATTGACCAAAGGAGGAAGACCGATTCTGCTTGGAGCATGCTCCAGGAAAGGGCATGTCACGACCTACTTTTCCATACAAATTCAAACTGACATTTAACCACACTCGTCAGCCCAAATTGCAGGGGAAGGCGGATAGTAAGAAAAAGAAAACTAGGAAGAAGATAGAAAGAAAATAAAACAACACAAAATCTCACAGCGGAAACGGATAATCTATAATATAGAACAAATCTTTATGTAAAAAAACCGTAATATTCACATAACAGGTAACAATCAAAGTACACCAACCTATACAGCATGGACAGTTATAACACCTGTCCTTACAATTGCGGATAAACACAACTAAAATGTAATTGAAAAATAATCATCTACGTGAATACGCCACTGGGCCTTCAGCTCCTTTCCCTGATGTCCCAATCTTCCAACTAAACCTGAAAATATGCTCGGTCTAACCCGTGCAGTGGGAATTAGGCACAAGGACAAACTTTGAAAAAAAATTAGGCCGAAGGACACTCAGTTTCATTTTTGGGCTGAAGGACAAACTTTGGTAGAAAATTTGACTGAAGGACAATGCTAGTTATAACTAGCATTATATTCAGTTTTTACACTATACAAAATGCTAGTTAAAACTAGCATTATATTCAGTTTTACACTATATAAAACGCTAGTTATATTTAACATTGTCCTTCAACCTATTTTTTTTTAAAAGTTTGTCTTTCAGCCAAAAATAAAACTTATTTTCCTTCAGCCTAATTTTTTTCCAAAATTTGTCCCTGTGCTTATTTTCCACAACCCGAGCATATAGGAAAAAACCACGTCCCGGTCAGTTTGGTAAAACCAGTGTGAAAATTCAAACCACAAGGAATTTTATTTATTTTAACTTTCAAAATCCTTTTGAAATCAAGGGTGTCTCCTAAGACCACGCCATACATAAACACGACGGGTTTTTGCCATACGGTAACCAAAACCTTTTATAGAAAATCCAATGATATTATAATAGTGTCTGAGTACAAATACTTATTCAAATAGCTGAAATTGTTACATTAATTAAATTCCATCATACTAGGCTTTACAACCAAAACCGTAAAGGCACGTATTAGAGAATGGATTCCATATGAATGACTTGGCACTGGGGTACTACCTATCACAGTATATATCAAGAAAAATGTACGAGGACCACTTCGGGATCCCTACAACACAAGACCGGACTATACCTAACCTGAATAAACCGAATATGCTATCACCTTGGGTGTTCCCACCCTTTTCGAGTTCTTAAGTGCACCATAGTAATAATATCTGAGGGTATCTAGAAAGGTGATAAACATACCCAAATTGGGAGTGCCCACTTAGCCTTGCAGCATCTCCCCTGAAATGTCCCGCAGTTCCGTGACCATTAGTCGACACTATTCTCCATCAATCAACTCAAGATGAACGGAAATACGAACCATTAGGGTTAAAGAAGAAGAGGTAGAAGAAGAAAAATAGAAAACAACATCAGAATCTAACCATTGCAGCGGAATAAAATATAATAGATAATAAATGATCTTTACACAAAAACAAATCTATTTATACATTAAATAATCAGAGTATACATAACACACAACTGGACAGTAATCATAACCTGTCCTCACAATCTGAATACACAGTGGTATATTTAACATAAATACGGAAGTACGTATCGCCATCCAGCTCGTTTCCTGAGATCCACAGCATCCTTTCTTGTATCCTATAATACTCGGTCTAACCCGAGCATTATAGTTAAATAACACCCGAGTCAGTCTAGAATACCAGCGTGAGAAAACCACACTCAATTGGATTATTAAAATTTCAAAAATCCTTTAAAATGAAAAGCATCTCCTAAGACCATGCCATAAATAAACATGACGGGTTATTACCTTACGATATCCAAAACACTTTTTATCAAAATCCTCTGATATTATAATAGTGTCTATATACAAATACTTATTAAAATAGCTGAAATTGTTACATGATTATATTCCAGCATACTAGCCAAAAAGTGGGTTCTACAAATAAAATTGTAAAAGTCGCGTAGGGAGAATGGATTTCCAACGAATAACTAGGCACTGGGGTACCACCTGTCATAGTACGTGGCCTAGATCACCGTACCGATTTAAAATAATAAATTTTCTAAAACATACCTTTAAAACAACTTTATAACTTGAACTTATACTTAAAAATTTGCTTTGAAAATGTACTTAGCTTTCCAGGGATATACGCTTCTCTATCACATCCTTTAAAAATAAATCACGGTTTATATTTAAACAATTTTACCCGTTCCTTTAATAAATTCCCACCGTGAATTTATCCTTCCAAATATCCACTGATATATTACTTCACTTTTATAAACCCAGTTTATAAATTTCTTAGTCCTATTCTCCTTTAAAATTCCAATTTCAAATACTTAAATCAAATTCCAAATCGATTTCCAAATTACTCCATTTTGAAATATTTTCCTTTACTTACTCACTTATTTCAAAACCCATTAACTTCAGATTTTATATCTTAATTATGATTTAAAATCTTTTTATCTGAAAATACCGATTCCATATTTTCCCCAAATTCCTTCTTTATCTTTTCCAATAATTTAAATCTTAAATTTAAAATAAATTCTTTATTCCTTTAAATAATAACACTTGAGTTTTAAAAAAATTATCTTCCTGTTTATTCAAAATCCACTTTTATGCTCCGAATTTATTTATTAAAATTTTAAAATCACTTTTATTCTTTTCCAATTCATTCTTAAATTTATTCAAATTCTCTATAACTGTTTCACTAAAAAATTTACTTTTATATGTCTTTCAAAATCCAATTTTATGTATTTTGATGACTCGGTGTACCGAAATATATTCAATCATACCATGGTATCCAATATTCCAATTATCAATATAATTCATCACAGCATATCAAATAATCATAACACAGAATTATTAGAACAATCTAAATAATTTTGAGGAATCCAGTTGGATACCTCCAACCTATTTCCCTGCATCCACAGATGTTAGCACAATACCAATTCCACTTCGAGGTGGAATATCGCGGTATATGGGATTAATATAATATCATTCGCTATTATGCGGTGCATAGGGTCTCATCTGCTATATAATGTGGGAAATCAATCACTCCAATATATACTATATACTACTATATATAATATAGCACATCAAATCAATTCAATCATTCAACCAATTATTTAAATTTAACCATTTAAATTTAAACAATAATCCAGAAGAGTGAGATTAACTCACCTTAGATTTTTAATTTGCAAATCCGATCCACGCCGGCTTGATTCTCCACGATTTAGACCTTGTATAAAATTATATGATTTATTAATATTTGAACTAATTGAACAATTAGTTACTGTTTAATAAATTTATTTTAATCTAATAATTAAATTTTAACTAATGATTTAATTTTAACAATTAAACAAGTAAGACAAAACTGTGTATATGTATGTTTATTTTATTTTTATTCTTTTTTTTGAAAACACATATCCTTATAAATATAGTCTATATAGATACCAAAATCAAAATAATAATCTATGTTACCATTAAAACTTCTATTTTCTATCTTGTCTACATATATTATTTTTCTGCTTATCTATGTACTTTTAAACCAAAATAGATACGTGGGTGTGTGTGTATATATATATATATATATATACACTTTTTCTTTACTGTATATAAACAAACACAAATTTTATTTACTGTTAAAAAATTTAAAAGCTGCTTATCAGATAATTTTTTTTCTTAATGTAAAAATTCCTTCCTTAATATGTATATACATCTTTGTAAAATAAAAATCTGATTTTTAAACTTTCTTCTTCCTGTCTCATTATATATACACAGATATATATACATTATTAAATTTAAATGGAACGAAAAATAAATCGAATACCTCACTGCCCTCAAGCCCTAGCTCGGCCTCTTTGAGAAACTCCCCCTCTCCGACCACGAAGCCGAACCCTCACCTCTACCATTCGACCGCGAGCCACTGCCCACTAGACACGTGCTTCCGTCGATGACCCCCTCCATCTCACACTGCCGCTCATCATCACAAGAGGCTCCCCTTCGCGTGCTCAAGTTCGACCTACCTCGTTCGCCGCCATCATGTTGCCTGCGCTCGATCATTGCTCGCCTGGCTTGGCTCCTTTGATTAGGTCGGAGAACTTAAAGATGGAAGTCGCGATTTTTGAAACGCCTTCGCGAATTGAAAAGACAAGGGGTTTTTATGACTTCGAACGAAATGATCTGATTTTGCTCGGCCATTACTATTTAATTTGTTTACTTCGGCCATTAATAAATTTTCTATTGTATTTGATTGTATAGAAGAAGGAAAAGGGGACAATGGAATATATCTTGACTGAACTGAAGTGAAGGAAAGGGGGCGTGGTTTACACAAAAGGTAGGAGTGTGCAGATCATAGGGTGGCTGAGAAGACAATTTGGATAAGCTTTGATTTAATTATATATATAAATAAATATAATTTATTTCCAATATTACACATCTCAAAATCTTGAACCCCTATAGAGTCGTGCCGCTAGGAGTTTATAATGTTATACCCCTACATCGAACGCAATGGAAAAGGTTTCGAGTCCTAATTCAATCGTATGGAGAAGATAGCCTTTGGACTCAGTTATTATATTAAATTTCCTATATAAATTCCAACGCATTTACTTACTGTGTGCTCACACAAGAACTCCAAATGCTACGAAAATTGAAATCCGATAATAGTACAATATTACGGATCCAATGGAACTGGTTTCGTCGAAATCCGAGACTGTGTCTCTGAAGGCTATTTTTGAACATCAATTTAAACGATGTATTTTTAAAATTGAACAAACTACTATTAAATTCAATTTTACCCCACCATTACTTCCAGTATTATCAATATAAATTTTATAAGCCTTTGAAATATTTTTGACAAGCTTATAACTTCAGATTTTATATTTTACCCAATTACCAATTAGATAATTCAAAAGTTGAATTTTCCCATAAATCATTATATCTTAGATCCTAAATTTACTTTATAAACGAAAACCATACTTTCCATATTCATAATCCAAATCAAATATTTAAATCCATTTAAATATCTCAAATTAACCGTTCAAAAAAAATCCGGGTTGTTACATTACTCCGCCCTTAAAAGAATTTCGTCCCCGAAATTACTAAGGCAGAAGAATGTCCCAAACCCCCAACTTACTAAAACATACTTAGTGAAAATCCTATGTTCACTTTTCTAATCCTTTAGTTCAAATTTCCATTTTCAAAATTCCTTATTCAATTCCAATTTGAAATTGTTTTGTCGCTAACAAAAATTTTCCAAAAATTTTCTAACTCCCAAAATTTTCGGAAAATTTTGACAGAGTCTCCTTTGTACGGAGGAGCTTTTGCAATTTGACAAGAGATATAAACATATATACATCAACCCACGCGGTCGGAAAAACAAAAACAGTTCATATTTCCTATTTTTATTGCGTAGGCGTACCTTTATTTAGCATTTTTAAGCAAGCGGCTTATTATTTTAGCAATTAGCGCGTCCAAATCCAGCCAAACGGCTTCCCAGTAGCTGTACTCACTCAATTCAAACATATAAGTACTAAATATATGAAATTTGTTAACATTTCACTTACTTTCAATAGCTAAACACATGCATTTCATAAGCATCATGCACCAAACACTTTCCATGAGCAATTTATATGATTTCAAAACTAATTCAATTACTTTCAACCAGTTCATATGTCATTCCATTCAATTTTAATGGCTTACACTTCAATTTCTTACACTCAATTTATTTTTAATCCAAACAAGCTCATATTAAACTCAATTGATTTCAAAATCAATTTTATTTCACTTCTATCAATTCATAGAATTTTATTTAATCTCGTTTCGTCAAACGACAATTTATTTCTACGCAACTCGACTATGTTCATGTGAATAAATAATTACTTAAGCTTATAACCATTTAAATTGATTCCAACTCAATTTATATTTAATTCCTTCCATTTTAATTCATTTACAACCATTTAATTTAGATCGACACATTCCATGCTTGTGTACTACTAACCATTCCCAAATTAATTCAACCCAAACTTTTATTTAATGGTCTACCCTCCCTACTTGAAGTCGAGCTTCTCATTATTCTTAACTTAAGTTAATTTACTTCAATTTATTCCAACTTCAAACTTAAGTTCACTTCTATTTAATTTGATTCTCATCTAATCAAATTCCATTTAATTCAGTTAGCCCATCCATTTTATTTTAATTCACCTTCTTAATTTATCAAAATAATATCCAAGCACATACTTAACTCATTTATACTTGGATTGGATTTTATTTGTAACTCAAATCATTTCTATTACAATCTAATTCCATTTTATTTTTACAACATCTCCACTTATTTTATTTCATTATCAATTCAAGTCGAATTCTATTTATAATTCGAGTTTATTTCCAAACTTCATTATTAACTTACAATCCATTTTATTTAACCGAGTTAAATTTTATTAACATACCCTATCAAATAATTTATTTAGCTAATTAGCTTACTTCCAACTTTTAAGTCAATATTCGATTTTATTACAAAAATCACTTCGTTAAATTTTCCCGAGTTCAATTTTTTTTCATAATTCCAGTTTGGATTTTCTTTTATTTTCCAAAATTCCAACACTTTTATTTCGGCTTATTTATTCCCTTTTTACATTTTTATAAGCTACTCACTTATTAATATTCATACTTCTCCATCCATTTACAGTCAATCACATTTTCACTTTACTTTTAACTAGGGATTATATTTTTATTTCAATGCTTTTCAATTCTTTTATAAGCTTCCAAAGCTTATTTATCCCAATTCAATACTTACATAGTTTACGCTTATTTATTTAAGTAAGAATTTTATTCCATTCAATATTATCTATAACTTAACTGAATTTATTTCAATTCAATTTTATTTAACTTAACTTCAATTAAATCTAGCATCGTACCATTCTCTTTAATCCACTCAATCCACTTGAATTTAAATTAAGTAAGAACTTACTTTCACTTAATATCATCTACATCTCAATTTATTTCATTTCAATTCAATTTCAACTTAATTCAAATACAACTCGGTTTTATTTTCAGTTTAATTCAATTTATTTCAATCCAATTAAATTTTATCTCCCAATCCAAATTTAATTTCTATTTCCATTCCAATCACAATCAAGATTTACTAATTATTTCTTCCAACCATCCATTAAATTTTCCATTCAAGCCGAAATCAATTAAACTTTCAACAATTTAATTCCTTCACCATTATCCAAGTTAAATTTATTTTAACTCTCCTCTTTTTTTCACTTTTAAATTTTGATTACAACATTCACATCTCTTATTTTCCTTCCTTATTTAAAAATCATCTCAACTTTACAAGTTTATAGCTTACCTCATCGGGATTTTGAATTCAAATAATGATTCAGGATTTTTAAACACCCGGTTTTTGGTTTCAAATCATTTAAAACCACCATTATCCCAAAATCACATTTCTCAAATTTTTAAACCAATCTCGATTTTTATCCCCAACAAATTTCCTTTGAAATTTCGAAAACAAAACTAGTTTTTCTTAACAAATCAATTTGGCAGCAATCCGTCACTTAAAAACTCAAAATTGAACATCAATGATGTTGCAGTCATCACCGAAATTATTTTCCAACGACTGAAGTGAGCTCAATGCTATATCCCTTCCCAAAATTTATTTGAAACAACTTCCTTTCAGAAATACTTCTAAAACAATAATGTTATTATTTGTCTTCAAAACACTTCGAAAAACACTTCCAAAATCTCTGGGGTTTTAAATTTTCAAATTTTGAATTAAATCAAATTTTAACTATAATTCATTTGTATAATTTAAGCTCATACAAATTACCATTTGATTATCCAAGTCATTCCAATTTTTTTTAGTCTTATTTGTTTAAAATATTATCATCCAAACATCCAAGTTATATAACAATTTAAGGAAATATTTCTTTTATATCAAAATATATTTTGGGTAAAATTATTTCACCCACCCACCTTTAAAACAATACCGCGTCAATTTATCGTGTCAGGCGTTTATAAACTCTTCTCGAATAGCGGCCAACTTACTCGATCAGAATTCATATTCCACTCAACCAGTAAGTCAACACAATATTAAAACAATTTATATTCACTAACAAATATGCGCTCATATCTATTAATACACTCAAACTCATTCTAGAGTATTACTGACTCCATCTCAAATGAATAATCCCCACCAGAGCCAAGGTTATCACCAACCTGAGCTCTGCTACCAAGTTGAACGACCCGCGGTTCTGTACCCCTTGAGTCAGCACTATTCTCCATCAATCAACTCAAGATGAATGGAAATACGAACCATTCGGGTTAAAGAAGAAGAGGTATAAGAAGAAAAATAGAAAACAACATCAGAATCCAACCATCGCAGGGAATAAAATATAATAGATAATAAATGATCTTTACACAAAAATAAATTGTTTATACATTGCATCATCAAAGTATACATAACACACAACTGGACAGTAATCATAACCTGTCCTCACAATCTGAATACACAGCGGAATATTTAACACAAATACGGAAGCACGTATCGCCATCCAGCTCTTCTCCTGAGCTCTACAGCATCCTTTCCTGTATCCTATAATACTCGGTCTGACCCGAGCATTATAGTTAAATAACACCCGAGTCAGTCTAGAATACCAGCGTGAGAAAACCACACTCAATTGGATTATTAAAGTTTCAAAAATCCTTTGAAATCAAAAGCATCTCGTAAGACCATGCCACAAATAAACATGACAGGTTTTTACCTTACGAAATCCAAAACACTTTTTATCAAAATCCTCTGATATTATAATAGTGTCTATATACAAATACTTATTAAAATAGCTGAAATTGTTACATGATTAAATTCCAGCATACTAGCCACAAAGTGGGTTCTACAAACAAAAATCGTAAAAGTCGCGTAGGGAGAATGGATTTCCAACGAATAACTAGGCACTGGGGTACCACCTGTCACAGTACGTGGCCTAGATCACCGTACCGAGTACTCCCAATCCTCTGCAACGCAAGACCGGACTATCCCATTCTGGATAGTCCGGGTAAGATCACCCCACGGTTGGGATCAGCAACCGCACCACTAAGCCGAATAAAAGGGACATCTAGACAGGGATGACCTCACCCTAATAGGTGCTACCCACTTAGCCTTGCTGCATAACTCCTGATTTTCAGTCATTCCCGGTTGATGAGGCTCGAGGCTAAGCGTTACCTTTTTGGAACGTTTCACTTAGAATGCCCATCGTCCATCTGACGATGTTCCGAAAGCATTCACCCTTACAAGTTCGTCCCGGGTTCGAACGGAACCGAAGGCACTACTCCTACTACATCCATTTTGGAATCATCCTCGGGATTAGTAGCGACTAGCCCTTGCACTTCACTGCTCCATCTTTGACTCCGAATTCATTTTTCCATGAAAATGTACAAACCGGATCGAAGTGGTTTTCGAGAAATTAATCCTGATCCCGGTCTCTTCGAAACGATCAACGTATTGGCCAATATTGATAGTCGGTTATTTAACTATCAAATTAAATTCACAAACAACCATCAAACATAAATAATTTCACCAAATTATTTATTAATCTTAAAATATCTTCACAAGATATATTTCCACTTTTCAACCCTATGAAAACAGTTTTCAAACCACACTCTTCTCATGGAATGAATTCCCAAATATTTATTTCCACTGAAAACAACCAAGTCCAAATATTTAAGATTTTAAAATAGTTTAAATCACTTTATTCTTGCTTATACTTTAAAACACTTAAATTGAACTACTTAAATACTCTATCCAAATATATACTTTAAAAATATTTTAAATAAAACTACTTTATAAAATATAAAACTAAAATTTCATATTTTAAAACATAATACCAAGACCTTTAAATAATTACTACTAAAATAAATTTGAAAAATACTTACTTTAAAATTTAAACATTTAAAATAATAAATTTTCTAAAACATACTTTTAAAACAACTTTATAACTTGAACTTATACTTAAAAATTTGCTTTGAAAATGTACTTAGCTTTCCAGGGATATACGCTTCTCTATCACATCCTTTAAAAATAAATCACTGTTTATTTTTAAACAATTTCACCCGTTCCTTTAATAAATTCCCACCGTGAATTTATCCTTCCAAATATCCACTGATATATTACTTCACTTTTATAAACCCAGTTTATAAATTTCTTAGTCCCATCCTCCTTTAAAATTCCAATTTCAAATACTTAAATCAAATTCAAATTTATTTCCAAATTACTCCATTTTGAAATAATCTCCTTTACTTACTCACTTATTTCAAAACCCATTAACTTCAGATTTTATATCCTAATTATGATTTAAAATCTTTTAATCTGAAAATACCAATTCCATATTTTCCCCAAATTCCTTCTTTATCTTTTCCAATAATTTGAATTTTAAATTTAAAATAAATTCTTTATTTCTTTAAATAATAACACTTAAGTTTAAATTTTTTATCTTCCTGTTTGTTCAGAATCCCCTTTCATACTCGGAATTTATTTATTAAAATTTTAAAATCACTTTTATTCTTTTCCAATTCATTCTTAAATTTATTCAAATTCTCTATAATTATTTCACTTAAAAAATTACTTTTATATGTCTTTCAAAATCCAATTTTATGTATGTTGATGACTCAGTGTACCGAAATATATTCAATCAAACCATGGTATCCAATATTCCAATTATCAATATAATTCATCACAACATATCAAATAATCATAACACAGAATTGTTAGAACAATCTAAATAATTTTGAAGAATCCAGTTGAATCCCTCCAACCTGTTTCCCTACATCCACAGACGTTAGCAGAATACCGATTCCACTTCGAGGTGGAATATTGCGGTATATGGGATTAATATAATATCATCCGCTATTATGCGGTGCATAGGGTCTCATCCGCTATATAATGCGGAAAATCAATCACTCCAATATATAATATATACTACTATATATAATATAGCACATCAAATCAATCCAATCATTCAACCAATTATTTAAATTTAACCATTTAAATTTAAATAATAATCCAGAAGAGTGAGATTAACTCACCTTTGATTTTTAATTTGCAAATCCGATCCACACCGGCTTGATTCTCCACGATTTAGACCTTGTATAAAATTATATGATTTATTAATATTAGAACTAATCGAACAATTAGTTACTGTTTAGTAAATTTATTTTAATCTAATAATTAAATTTTAACTAATGATTTAATTTAATGATTAAACTAGTAAGATAAAACTGTGTATATGTATGTTTATTGTATTTTTATTCTTTTTTTTGAAAACACATATCCTTATAAATATAGTCTATATAGATACCAAAATCAAAATAATAATCTATGTTACCATCAAAACTTCTATTTTCTAAATCTTGTCTACATATATTATTTTTCTGCTTATCTATGTACTTTTAAACCAAAATAGATACGTGGGTATATATATTTATTTATTTATACTTTTTCCTTACTGTACATAAACAAACACAAATTTTATTTACTGTTAAAATTTTTAAAAGCTGCTTATTAGATAATTTTTTTCTTAATGTAAAAATTCCTTCTTTAATATGTATACATCTTTATAAAATAAAAAACTAATTTTTGAACTTTCTTCTTCCTGTCTCAATATATATACATATTTGTGTACATTATTAAATTTAAATTGAACGAAAAATAAATCGAATACCGCACTGCCCTCAAGCCCTAGCTCGGCCTCTTCGAGAAACTCTCCCTGTGACGCCCCACCTCTATACCCACGCTAGCCAAGAACACTCCGGAGTAGTGCTGTCAACTAGCACGGAGAATAAGGCTGTTGAGGAGCGACCATCCATGTAATTGCTTATCACACGGTGGCTATAAATAATCTTCGGAAACAAACATAGAAATAATCATATCACAAATCAGTCACAGATATTCATATCACAAATGCGGAAGAAGATATGAATATATAACTAACACATGAAAGTGTACATCAGAGTAGTGGTCAGTAAGATCCACGATAATACAAAAGAATAGCAACACATGCTATACAAAAGAATACAACTATGAGTCTATATCTCAAGTGTATACAACAAAAACTGCTAATCTAAACAGTTAGCCAAAAGTCAGAGTGATGAATCCCTGGGAAGAAGTCAAGCAGAAGCACCTGTAACATCTCGGTCTGACCCGAGTATTATTTAAGAAAATAATAAACGGGTCAGTCTAGCTATAAATATCAGATGACATGATATAACATAAAAGATATGGCATAAACATAAACATCCATAATGACATACCACTATAAGTATGTAAATAACGATCAACAGAAGATCAATCAATAAGAGATAATCAATATCACAAGAATCTTCTCAAAGATTCGGAAAGGGCATCATACCCCAAACTTGTACTCATAACAAGTCAATGACATAAATTCTAGAAATCAATGCAAGACGTCCAGAAATCATAGAAAAGAGAAAGAGGCCTATCACATGACGGTCCGAAGACCAAGGGGAGCTACCCCACATATGTGAATGGAATCACACAGATTAAGGTCCAGACTAACCAAAAAGCAAAAAGGTATGTGTGAGTGGAATCACACAAGTGGTGTCTAGTCTAACCTCGCAACAAGAGACATCGCACAGTTGCTAGTCTAAATCATCAGAATGATCGTCATGATCAACGAGAAGTGTCAATTTCACTAAGCTAGTAAATATAGAAGTTTAGCTTCATGTCCCATAACCACTTGCTTAACTTAAATATTTACGAACGAACTGTAAATCTTCACTAATAAAATGTGTCACAAGTGGTTCAATCGAACAAGTCCAAGAATTAACCGACGAAGTGAACGCAAGAGTTTCATACCACTTGTTTTACTAAGTCGTTTAATTAGATTTCTCATCCGAGTGAGGTAAAGGTTTGTATATACTAATAGATTGGAAAACGGTTTAAGAAAAGAGCTTTGTTACGGAAAATAGAGTTGAAATCATTTTGTTGAAAGAGTTTTGATATTTACTACTAGTATTGAAACCTTTATATTTTTAAAATGACAAATCACAGAAGAGATTGTAGAAACAATCATCACAAAGATCACATTCGGAGATGTGAATAAAATCCAAGGAAATCAGCTCAAAAGCATCAAAGTGGAAGTTCCCCAACGACCAAACGTGGCCGAGATAACCAGAGATGGTTTGCCTCGAAGAATGGTCAACTCAGCATCCCAACAAAGCAAGTTCTGTTGAATGTCTTTCAGATAAGATCCCCAATGGAGGGGGGTCCGGGGGGGTGGCAACCCCCCTAGGTGGGGGTGCGGGGGCAACGCCACCGCTTACGGGGTTCGACCTGCCCGGTCAGGTCGCGGGGGTCCAGGGGGCAGCGCCCTCGGCGGGGTGCGGGGCAGCGCCCCGACCAAAACGGTACGACCTAGTGAAGACAAAATGAGGTCTAACGACCTATCGACTCAAGGGTCTAACGACCTAACGACTCAAGGGTCATACGACCTAACGACTCAAGGGTCCTACGACCTAACGAGCTATGGCCAAACGACCTAACGACTCAAGGGTCTAACGACCTAAAAGTATAAAGGTCATGCGACCTATCGGTTTAAGAGGCGAGCGACCTAAGTGTTACGACCTGAGAGTTGAACGACTCATGGGTCTAACGACCCAACGACTCAAGGGTCATACGACCTAACGACTCAAGGGTCATATGACCTAACGACTCAAGGGTCTAACGACCTAACGACTCAAGGGTCATACGACCTAACGACTCAAGGGTCATACGACCTAACGAGCTATGGCCAAACGACCTAACGACTCAAGGGTCTAACGACCTAACGACTCAAGAGTCATACGACCTAACGACTCAAGGGTCATACGACCTAACGACTCAAGGGTCATACGACCTAACGAGCTATGGCCAAACGACCTAACGACTCAAGGGTCTAACGACCTAACGACTCAAGAGTCCAACGACCTAAAAGTATAAAGGTCATGTGACCTATCGGTTTAAGAGGCGAGCGACCTAAGTGTTACGACCTGAGAGTTGAACGACTCATGGGTCTAACGACCCAACGACTCAAGGGTCATACGACCTAACGACTCAAGGGTCATACGACCTAGTGTTGACTCGCGAGCGACCCAACTGAAGCGACCTAACTCCGAACGTGCCAAAAACGGCCAGAACGACCTAACAGCAGTTTCTCCCCAAAAACACTAAAATTTGGAGTTTTTTGGCCAATCCAATCCAAACCAAATGCAAATGTGCATGCTAAAGTGATAGGGAATCATTCCCAACAGTCCAACATAGTTATAGACTAGAATTGTGAGATAAAAATCTCACCTTTGCACCAAATATCAATGAAAATGAAGTTTTAAGCAAGCAAGAATCAATCCTTCTTCTATCTAAGCACAAGAAGCTTGAATCCAATGTCTTCTTCTTGAATTTGGAGTAGAAAGATGGATTGCAATTGAATTTGAGTTTTGGAATTTTAATTTCCCATTCCCTCCACCATTAATGCCAAAGCTTGATTAGTTAGGAAATTTATGAAGAGTGAGGAGAAGAGGGTTGGAACTTGGGCCTAATAGGCTAAACTAACCCAAAGTCCAAAGCGAGAAAAGTTAGTGAAATTTCACTAACTCCAAACCTATCGATGTTTATACTTAAAAAAGTTGTAAACGACATTTCGAACTCAATGGAAGTGGTCTCGAGTCCTAATTTGACCGTTTGCAAAAAGTAGCTTTTCGGACCAAAATCCGATTAACGAGTTAGTATTTAAATAAAATATTTAAATACAAACTCGATAAATATGCGGGTTGTTACACCCCCTCTTCGATCACGACGCCGAACCCTCACCTCTACCATTAGATCGCGAGCCACTTCCCACCAGACACGCGCTTCCCTCGACGACTCCCTCCATCTCGCGCTGCTGCTCACCATCACAAGAGACTCCTCTTCGCGTGCTCAAGTTCGAGCTACCTCGTTCGCCGCCATCATGCTGCCTTCGCTCGATCGTTGCTCGCCTGCCTTGGCTCCTTTGATTAGGTCGGAGAACTTAAAGATGGAAGTCGTGATTTTTGAAACGCCTTCGCGAATTGAAAAGATGACGGGTTTTTATGACTTCGAACTAAACGATCTGATTTTGCTCGGCCGTTACTATTTAATTTGTTTACTTCGGCCATTAATAAATTTTCTATTGTATTTGATCATATAGAAGAAGGAAAAGGGGACAATGGAATATATTTCTTTCGTGGCTTAACTGAAGTGAAGGAGGCGTGGTTTACACGAAAGGTAGGAGTGTGCAGGTCATAGGGTGGCTGAGAAGACAATTTGGATAAGCTTTGATTTAATTATATATATAAATAAATATAATTTATTTCCAATATTACACATCTCAAAATCTCTGTTTTCATAACCTGATGAGCAAACTCCCTTTGTAAGATCCTAAGCTTGTATATCTTGATGATCTTTGAAGTATGATATGAATTGTGCTTAAATGATTGAGTGAAATTTGATTTGCATGTTTATAGATATGTAGATATAAAATTATGCATGTCCACACACACACACACACACACACACACACACACACACACAGATATATATATATATATATATATATATATATATATATCTGTTTTATAGTTACAGGTTAAAAATTTAGATCAAAAATTCCAAATCTCCTCATCTAATCTCTTATAGGTTTTGGTATTCAGACGATTGTTTAAACATAAAGTAAGGTTTAAAATTAATTTTAAGTTAAATAAGCTTGAATATCATTTGGCAAATAGGAAAGAACAGTGGAAACTTAAAACATGTTGAAATTCAATCATCACAATTATTTGATTCTCATATATAATCTGTTTTGTTCCAAAAAATCATGATTTTTATGAGTTAAATCACGATTTTTAGTTTGGGATCTAGTGAGATATTTATAGTTGATCGACTTTGGAGGCTTTACTGGTGATCGGCGAGGTTTGGGTGGTCGAGTTCGTCACTAGAGATGGATTGGAGGACGGGGATTACGACAAAAATAGTTGGAGAATTTCTCGTCCATGGTGGCGGTCGGTCGGCGCTGGATTTGGGTTTAATACCTAGTTTGGTCGAGGTCTGGAAATCGGATCACTACGTCGTCTCTGGGGCATCCGGGGTCATCATACTTGGGGGGATGGAAGCGTGGAAGGCCAGCGAGGGTGTGGCTGGAGTTTCATGGCTGCTGGTGATCGGCAGCATCGGGTCGAGAAGGTTTTCTGGTAATGGGTTAGGTTCCAGATTTGTTCATGGTAGCTCGATCCTGATTTTGGGCTTGAGATGAAGATTTGGTGGTCGAGATCGAAGGTTTATGCAATTGTTGATGCGTTGGAGATAGCGTCGGTGATCGGTGACGTCTCGATCACTGGTGCATGTGCACGACGAGTCTTGTGTCAGTGGTTTGGGATGAGAGGTTGGGCCTTGGGGAAGAGCTCGAGAATCTGGGTTGGCAGCTCGAGTATACTCTCAGGTTTGTTCGCTTAAGTATATTATTACGATTTTTTTTAACATATAAAAGTTTTAAAAAAATGTGTGACTCGGGTTTCGCTCGGGAAAAATTTGAAAAGGCTCGGGTTCGACTCGAAGTTGTCTCGAGTACATGTTGCAACAGTTTTGGATTCTAAAATAAAACAAGTTTTTCCAATTTAGACTAAATCAAATTTTGAACACTTTCTTAGTTAATAGTAAATGTTTTGTACTATATTTGGAATTAGTTAAAGTTTTAAAATAATTATTTTAAATAAATTAAGTTAAAGTGCTTTAATTCTTTATTTTTAAAATGAATTCTTAAGTTTATTCAAAATAAATTTAAATGTTATATTTATGTAGTTAAAAGATGATGGTTTTAATTAACTTAAGAATTTTAAGTTAATTCATATGTTAATTTAATTTTCAAGGATTAACTAAATAAGTTTTAAAAAGACAAATGGTTTATCTTAGATAATTTTTTGATTATTAATTAACTTAAAGGTTTTAAAATTAAATTATTTGTTAATGATAATTTTTTTATGAGATTTAAATGTTGTAATTAAGTGACCAGTTAAGATAAGGATTTATCTTGATTAATTAAGGTCTTAATTAAACGATCATTACTGATTTATTAGTGACAGTTACTTAATGTAATTAATTAAAAATTAATTATTACTGTAAATAATTAAAGGATGATTACTTAATGAAATTAATGTAATTAGTAAAAGATTATTACTTAATGTAATTAAGGGATAATTACTTTGTGTAATTACATTTAAGGATAATTAATTAATTAATTAAGATTAATCAATGTAAGTAATTAAGGGTAAATAATTACTTAAAGATAATTACTTAATGAAAGTAATTAAGGATAATTAATTAATGAAAGTGATTAAGGGACGATTTATAAATTAAGGGTTAATTAATTAATATAATTAATCAAGGATAATTAATTAGAGAATAATTAGCCGATTAAGGGTTAATTATTTAATGATCAAAGGTTAATTGATTTATTAATTGAGATTGATTAATTAATAATTAAAGGTTGATTAATTTATTATTAAAGGTTAATTAATAAATGATTAAAGGACAATTAATTAAAATTGTTTGTAATTAATTAATGTTAATTAACCAGGATTAGTAATTTATTCATAAGTAATTAATCTGGTTTACATTTATGAGGTGATTAATTGATCTTACTTATGATGATTGGATCTATTGAATGCCTTATTTATTTGATATCCCCGATGTGTGATGTTCTATGATATTATTGAACTGTGAACTGTGATTTATTTATCTGTGATGATATTACTTTTTTATCTGTGAATGAAAGATAAGCGTTATGGGATTATACCGCTTATTGATATTGTTGTGCTTGAATTGATAATGGTTGTAAAATGTTATTGTTGTGTGTAAAACCCCTGGATTACAGCGCACACACAAATATGGATTGAAAGTGACTACTGTGTAGCTAGTTATGAAAGTGACTACTGTGTAGCTAGTTATCACTTAGGATCGTATAATATGGAATGTATTATAAAAAAAATGCGGAAACAGATAATAATAATAAAGTAAATAAGAATAAGCACACCAGGAGTTTTTATATTGGTTCGAACTTCCCGTTCTACGTCCAGTCCCAGACTTCCCTCTGGAATTTCTCACAATAACCCCTCATTTAACCCGGAGAAATAGGTATACAACACCTAAGCAACCGATTAGGATTTTCCCGCCTCAACAGCTGAAGAGGACTTTTACCGCCTGAACAACAGAACATGACTTTACCGCCTGTGCAACAGAACAGGACTTTACCGCCTGAGCAACCGAACAGGACTTTGATTACAAAGTAGATGTCTTGACCTTGTGTGTTCTAATAACATGGATTTGTCACTTGTAGTACACCCTTCCTATAATCTTTTCCTCAAGTATGATGTGTATAGTTGTGTGTATATGAAGATTAGGAAGTTTCAAATTGCTTTATAAATATAGAGTTGTGATTGTAAGCAACGAATGTATGAATTCAAGAGAGTATTTGATTCAGAAAATATGGTTCAAGTCTAAGCAAGTAAGTGTGTTATTTGATCATGAAATTCATGCATATATATAGTAGTTAAGGGATTGAAACTGCTGGTGAAGAGATCTCTGCGAATAGCAATGGTTGCAACCATTGGGGAGGAAGAAGGCTATTCAAAAAAGGAAGCGTCTTTCATAAAAAAAGACTATTGCAGAATTCAGTTGACTGGGAAAAAATGGTCAGTCTACTGAATATTCAAAGATAGTAAAAAACAGTGCATATCTGTGTACAATAGGCTGTTTAATAGATATTCAGTCGACTGGTCAATTTTTTTCAGTCGACTGAATTCTATTAATAATTAAAAATCACCACAGCTCATTTGGTTAGAGGACTTGCCTTCTAAACTAGTGACCTGGGTTCGAGCCTCGCTTCATGCATTTTTTGAAAACTTGATTTTGATTAAAATATGCATGCAAGTTTATTTGAGTGTGAATGATGATTCTTGAGGAAAGATTTTAACGAAGCACTAAACTAGACTCTATATACAAATTTGATGGCCCTTGTTAAAACATATATAACTATACAAACTATATATTGAGCCGATAAGTCTGGATGTTATCGTAGTCGTAGATTCGTGAACTGTTGTGTCTTGTCAGCAATCAAAACCTATGATCCAACATTCTCTCCCTTTTTGATGATGACAACTTCATTTGCTACGAACGAATCTTTGACAAGCTTTGCCGATCTTATCTCTCTCACTGAATATCTTCCTGTAATTGTGCTATAGATTTCTCCCCCTGAATCTATGCTATATACTCCTGTAAATAATTAATCTTTCTCCCCCTTAATATGTGCTTGCATGGTTTATTGCTGCAAATAGTGTTAGAGAGCAATATCTTTCTCCCTCTTTGTCATCGACAAAAAGGAGAGTATATATGATGATGTAAATTATATTTTACATAAGTGTTAACATAGAGCAATATAAAACAAAATGACCACTACTTATAATGTAAGGTATCAGAAAAAAATTAACATTTAAAGCATGCGATACCCAAGGTTTTTATAATTTCCTAATTTTTAGGAAACCGTACCCATTTGGGTGCGGTTGAACCTTTATAAATATAATTTTCATTATTAACTACCATATCAAAATAATCATCAATGTATTTTTCTCTATTTTTCCAATTAACAGGAACCCAAATACTAAGATAATTTTTATTCATATTTCCTGTTAATGATTTTGTACTTCTAGAGAAATTATCAACATTATAGTTCATAGTAGTATTTGAATTTCTATTGGATTTAGGCCTTACTCGAAATTTAGTACTAGCACTATCATTTTTTCTATACATAAAAGCATATCTAGTGTTATTTCTACGATCAGTTTTATTATATCCTAAACCCATTTTATTTGAAGTAGACTGAGAATTTTCTATTATTTTAGAAATATTTTCTCGTCCTTTATTAAAATTAGAAATATTTTTATTAATATCTTCTAGCTTAGTTTTAAGATTAGATTTTTCTAACTCTAATAATTTAGTGTTAGATTTTAAATCATTAATTTCAACTGATAAATCATCATTTTTATTCTTCTAAATTTCTAATTCCTGAGTTATCATAGAAAGTTGTGAAGCTAAATTTGAATTAGATTCTTGAGATTTTTCAAGTTCTTCTTCGAGAATTTTCTTTTCATCTCTAAGCATACTAATTTCCAATTCAGATCTATTTAGTTTTCCTTGTAACTCCTTATTATATTTCTTAGTCTGTTTTACAAAATCTACTAGTTCAGAATTAAGTTCAACTAAATCTTCAAAACTTAGTTCACTTACATCATCATTTGAAGCCATGAAGCATACATTTGCTTGCTCTGTGTCACTGTCACTGTCGCTTTCTGATGATGAAGAATCTGAATCATCCCATGTTACAGAAAATGCTTTCTTCTTGAATTTGTTCTTCTCGAATTTGTTTTTCTGTTTTTCTGGACAATCTTTCTTCATATGACCCTTCTTATGACATTTATAACATTCCATGACAGATGATGATGGTTTATTACTATTATTGTTGGTAGAATTAT
This sequence comes from Allium cepa, assembly GCA_030765085.1. Lineage (NCBI taxonomy): Eukaryota > Viridiplantae > Streptophyta > Magnoliopsida > Asparagales > Amaryllidaceae > Allium > Allium cepa. The sequence continues at coordinate 815,319,850 of CM060940.1, read as the reverse complement.
TTTTGTAGCTCTTGTCCTTGTTATTCTTTTTGAATTTCAAAAACTTTTTGAAATTCTTAGCAATAAATGCCATATCCTCTTCATCTGAGTCAGAGTCATCTTGTTCTGCTTGAAACGCTAGATTCTTCTTGTCTTGTGCTTGAACTTTGTTTGCCTGCAAATTCACTTCATATGACATTAGATTTCCTATTAACTCTTCTGGTTTCATAGTTGAAAGATCGTTTGCTTCTTCAATAGCTAGGACCTTTCTTTCCCATTCATCCGTTAAAGAGTTTAGGATTTTTGATACTATATCAAAATCAGAAAAAATTTCTCCTAGTCCTAATAATGAATGATAGATATCTTGAAATCTAGAATACATGTCATTGATGGACTCGTCTTGTTTCACTCTAAAGTTTTGAAACTGATTTTTGAGCATGGAGATTTTGCTTTGTTTGACTTTGTTAGTTCCTTCATGAGTGATTTTAAGCGTTCTCTATATTTCATAAGCAGTTTGACACATGCTAACACGATTAAATTCATTTCTATCTAGTGCATAAAATAACATGTTCATAGCTTTAGCATTGGCAATAGCATCTAATTTTTGCGTGTTTGACCAAGTGGAATATTCTCCAGTGGGAAGAGTGTATTCATTCTGTGTGATATTCTATGATTCAAAACAATTAGATTGCATATAGATTCGCATACGAGTAGACCAATAATTATAGTTCAAACCATTAAAGAATGGAGGTCGTGCAGTGGATTGACCTTCAATAAAACTAGTATTAGTGGTGTTGTTTTCCATATTAGCAAGATATCAAATAACTTTGTAACGGTTATAAGATGCCTTGCTCTGATACCAAATGAAAGTGACTACTGTGTAGCTAGTTATGAAAGTGACTACTGTGTAACTAGTTATCACTTAGGATCGTGTAATATGGAATGTATTATAAACAAAATGCGGAAACAGATAATAATAATAAAGTAAATAAGAATAAGCATACCAGGAGTTTTTATACTGGTTCGAACTTCCTGTTCTACGTCCAGTCCCAGACTTCCCTCTGGAATTTCTCACAATAACCCCTCACTTAACCCGGAGGAATAGGTATACAACACCTGAGCAACCGATCAGGATTTTCCCGCCTCAACAGCCGAAGAGCACTTTCACCGCCTGAACAACAGAACAGGATTTTACCGCCTGTGCAACAGAACAGGACTTTACCGCCTAAGCAACCGAACAGGACTTTGATTACAAAGTAGATGTCTTGACCTTGTGTGTTCTAATAACACGGATTCGTCACTTGTAGTACACCCTTCTTATAATCTTTTCCTCAAGTATGATGTGTATAGTTGTGTGTATATGAAGATTAGGAAGTTTCAAATTGCTTTAAAATATAGAATTGTGATTGTAAGCAATGAATATATGAATTCAAGAGAGTATATGATTCAAAAAATATGAATCAAGTATAAGCAAGTAAGTGTGTTATTTGATCTTGAAATTAATGCATATATATAGTAGTTAAGGGGTTGCAAGTGCCGGTGAAGAGATCTCTGCGAATAGCAATGGTTGCAACCATTGGGGAGGAAGAAGGCTATTCAAAAAAGGAAGCGTCTTTCATAAAAAAACGACTATTGCAGAATTCAGTTGACTGGGAAAAAATGGTCAGTCTACTGAATATTCAAAGAAAGTAAAAAACAGTGCATATTTGTGTACAATAGGCTGTTTTATAGATATTCAGTCGACTGGCCAATTTTGTTCAGTCGACTGAATTCTGTTGATAACTAAAAATCACCACAACTTATTTGGTTAGAGCACTTGCCTTATAAACTAGTGCCCGAGTTCGAGCCCCGCTTCATGCATTTTTTGAAAACTTGATTTTGATTAAAATATGTATGCAAGTTTATTTGAATGTGAATGATGATTCTTGAGGAAAGATTTTAACAAAGCACTAAACTAGACTCTATATACATATTTGATGGCCCTTGTTAAAATATATATAACTATACAAATTACATATTGAGCCGATAAGTCTGGATGTTATCGTAGTCGTAGATTCGTGAACTGTTGTGTCTTGTCAGCAATCAAAACCTATGATCCTACATGGATTTCACGGGAAATTGGTTAAGCCACGGATATTTTGAATTTAATATTATTTTATTCAAAATGGTTTTAAAAGCTGAATTTTGAATTTAAATTGGTTTAGAAAAGGAATTGGGTTAAATCTAAGAAACTTTTGAAAAGGAGTTTTGAAATTAAAATAATTTGATTTGAATTTGAACTCAATATTTTGAAGTTGAATTCTATATACATATATGATTGAAAACTATGGTTTAAAAAGTTTTACAGATCATAAAATGTATATATATGGATTTTTAACCATTTTTGAATTATTTTAAATAAATTATTTTGGTATTTGAATTTAATTCAAATAGAACTTGCCGAGAATACGGCAGTTCGCTGACTTTCCAATGTATACTTTGAAAGGCTATAACTTGAGTAAATTGAATTGGATTTTCCTAAAATGAAAAGCATTTGTTTTCAAATGATAATAGCTTCCATATAACGAAAGAATTCCCAGTTTTTGTTGAAAGGATTTCAAGTTGAAATGGAAATTGTTTTGAAAGCTATGAATGAATCTTTGTTAAAGATTGGTGAACTTTGTTTCAAATTAAAGATGGTCTTAAGGGTGAATCTTTTGTTTAAAAGATTAAAGTGGAAATTTGTTTAAACTATTCAAAAATAAACGTTTTGGGCTAAAGGTTGTGACTTAACTAAGATCCCAAATATGTCCATATGTTTTCAAAATTAGCGCTTATTATTCGGTTTACCTGGAAGAGGACTTTATGTCATAAAACCCATTTCGAATAGAGATACGACGAAATGGATATCATTTGAAGACGGTGGTGAAGACCGGGTATTTTCGAGAACGATAAGATTACATGTTGAATGACTCTGCACTTAGTTGCTCCGGTATAGAGATCTCCATATGTGATGTGGAGTCTGATCGGGATTGTGAATACCTGGATTTGCAAGGGCTTCTTTGAAGTGCCTTCGGTTCCATTTAGATCCAGAATGGACTTGTATGGATGTATGTCTGACGTTACACTTCGAGATGTAAAGCTGGTTTCTATTAAATACATTTCTGTTTGGTGGCGGAGAATTTATTTTCTTAGCTTAACACCCTTCTCTGAGACGTACAAACTTAGAGGTTATGTAGTCGATGGTTACTAGTGATACATTCCCAATTTGGTAATGTGGCATGCTAATTGTTACTGATCATTTGTTGATCAAAGCATGGCTTTTCTAAAAAGCGTAGTTTTGTGGACGAGACCGCGTGGGACCTCACACCTCGAAAATGGTTGAAACAGGAAGAATGCAGCAAGGTTATGAGGGTCGCGCCCTTTAGGGTATGTGCATTTCCTTTTGGATAAAAAGGGGTATCATGGTATGGATCCTAGATACTTAACTTATGTTGTTGTTGCAATTTGTTGGTGAATCCTAGAATAAAGGTTGGTCACGACGGGGGAATGACATACTCGTGACAATTAGTTACCTAGTTACAGAGGTAACCCGGTCTTGTGTTGGCAGAGAGATGGTTAAGTTCTCGGGGCGTCCCTCCAAAGGCGTACTCATTCGGTGAAGGAAGTTCTTTAGCCTAGACCATTTGTTGAAAATCCAAACAAGACAATACGCGCCCTTTATGATTGCCGTTGTATAACCTGCCATTCTTAATTGGTAGCTATAGCTGGCATAATATAATGGTACCTATGCTGGCTAAGATTAATATTATACTTATGAAATGTTTTCTACACTATGCACTAATAATAATATCAAAAAGGATTTTACGTATCAAGCATGTTTGACTATCATAAGGAGAAATCTCCCCCAAGTGTGCGATTGCTTTGTGTGTGTGCGTGCCGGGAGGCCTTATGGTAGTTTTATTTTTCAAAAAGCATAGCAAATTTCTTTTATTTCTTTTTGTTTATTTTTGTTCAAAATAAACTGTTTCTATTAGCTCACACCAGTCTCATGACTGACCTGGAGTTTATTATTCCCTTTCTAAACACTGGGGGCCCACAATTTTCCATACAAGCAGCCTAGAGTTAGGTTGTCAGATAGTAGGCAATTAGATGTAGTTTTTGGGAATCTTCGAAGTCTTTGGCTTGGCGATCAGATTGTGCACCGGATTTGCTTCAAGTTCAGCACGATGGTGGTTCGAGCTTCTTGGTTTGGAGTTTTGGAGCTTTGGCAATAGAGATCTGGTTTTTCTCTGCTGTTGCTATTTGTCTTCTACTACTTTGTTTTTCCGCTGTTGTGTCACATCTCTGGTATTGTTGACAAATCATTTGTATCAGATGTTGTATCAAATGTGGTGTATCAATAAATTATTCTTCTGTTTCCGCTGTGTTGTTATCGCCTAATGTTGTTATAAGCTCCGGCGAATCAGACTCAACGTTTGAATCTGCGACATTCGAATACGGGTGAAGTATTTGGGTGTCGATTTTCGAAGGTCGAGTCAGGGTCGTTAAATACATTATAGCACCTTCGATGGTAACTCTACCATATATTTTCCGTGTTTCCTCTAGATATTTTCAGAGTTATGTTTTTGTCCAGATTTGATAGTCGGTTATTTAACTACTAAATTAACAACCACTCATCCAAAGGTTTTTTTTTCCCACTGAAATCAGTTAGCCTTATTTAATTTAAATTTCGATAAATTAAATTACTTAATCAAAACAGTATATATACTTATCTCACCGGGTAAGTACATTCACAAACCATTCATTTCAAAAATATTTAAAACCCTTTTAAATAATATGGAAAGTACTATGCGGTATCAACCATGGATTCGCAACTCAATGATTATGTCTCCATCCCAGAGAAATCCAAACTTAACTACAGGCGATCTCTGCCTCCCAATTACGCCATAAAAGCATACCATTACTTTTTTTTTGAAAACTTTATTTAATAATTATGTTAAAATAATACTTCTAAAATTTATAGATAAATTTTCCTAAGTTTAAAAATACTCTTTTATAAAAGTTTACTATATAATATATCATTTTTAAACCAATATTTATATTTAAACAAATTATATTTGAAATAATAATAATGTTTTAGTACTTATTAACTCTTAAATAAAAATTAACTTTTAATCCAATTACTACGATGTTTTAATCAATTCATATAACAAACAATTCAAACTACATAAACCATTTTCAAATCAAATGAGACAATATTATACACATATAAATTGTGATATTCCATTTTATTCATTGAAGAATTATATCTCATTAGAATAAAAAGATCATATCTTAATTCCAAAGCCTTGAATTACAACTTGAAGCAATGAATTCAGCATTAGATGTAGCCAATAAATCACACCTTGAATGATGAATCAAATCTCATAGATTCAAAATTAGCCTCCAGATATCGCAAGGATCAAGAGGAATAAACTACTTTTCATGATTGATTCTATTTGTATTTGATTTTGGGAATAATTGATGCCATGGAAGATCTCATATTTTCAGCGATTAGAGAAGAAGGGGAAAACCATAAAGTTACAGAAAGAAGAATGAAAAATGAGAAAGTTAATTGTATGTATAGAATGGATTAAAGAATATGTTTTATTTGAAAGAAGGAAACCATTCATTCGTTAAATAAAACTTCCCTAATTATTTCTTTACATGATATGACTAAAAATTACATGCCATCAAATGACATAAAATTCCATAAATCAGTGAACATAATTATCTTTTATTTTATTACATTGATATCATGTATCAATGTACGCATATATTGTTTTTATAAATGCTTTCAAATAATTACAAATAGCTCCAAAACATCAAATAAAATAAATAAAAATTAACATTTCTCTAATACCGATTAATTTAGTTAATTTACAACTTATTATAAACTAATTAAATCATGTGGCTTTCTGGAGAATTCATCATTAAGGTTGTGCGACTCAAAGGTGTAAATTCAGTCAGTGATTAATATTGAATGACTCAAATATTAACGTTCGCACGTACTAAGCAGGTGTTGTTACATTTGGCTGAATTCATCGCTTACATTCTTTTGGTAAAATCCAATTTTATCTATTATAAGCGCTACCTAATAGTGACAATTATTTACACCAATTCTCTTCGTCAAAACTATATCATATTAGGACTTTTGGAATTTAGAAACGGTCAACTTTCCAATATGATCCACATTCAACTTTATAGTCCAAACACAAAGTCTTTGGTTCAATAATAATAATTATTATTAACTAAAATGCTCTGGCTAGAGACTTTAACTTTAAGTTGACATAAGTTGATCATGACACTAATCTCATATAACTAAGGAGACGAATCCTCTCTTGAATAGTATTTCGCTTCCAATGCTTTCACTCACCCAACTATAGTCATTTGATGGACACCGTGCCGTGATTTAACTATAATCAAAGTGGATCTTTCATATCAAAGATCAACAGTATTCTCAAGTCAGGAGAATTGTGTAAATTAGTCACATCGATATTTTCTATTTGATCTTATTTATATTAACCAACAGAAACTATCGAGTGATTCGTTCCATAGTTATCTAGTAACTATCAATATGTAACCCCTAGGTACCCCTAGTAGTCATGAATAATACACTGTCCAACATTTGGAGAGCGTTACGTACTCTAGTCTTAACACATGCATCGATATCTAGTCTCGATGCATCTTAACTAGAAACATTTAAAATGGTATGTGAAGGAACTGGGCCAGCCCACAGTGGAAGAAATGGGTGGGTTTCAATTTCTTTTGCTATTTTGGATCTTTAATGGGCCCATGAAGTCTAAGTATACTTAAAACTTTTCTAATTTCTTTTAAATAAAATCAATATTTTATTTAATTTTATAAATAAAGTTTTGCTTTAATTTAACGTGTATGTAAATTAGAGTATATCAAATATACTTTTATGTACATAATTATGTGTAACGGTAACTTATTTAATTTATATAGAGAAGAAAACTTTTCATTTCCTATCTCTTAAATTATTCAGTTAATGATGGGGCATAAATTTATATTAGCAGCATATATATGTCATGAATATAATTGAACAAATATGTTATAGTGTAAATTCTATAAGTTCAATATGATGGGTATTATCAATTGATGGCAAGGTGTAGAATATAAATGAATTAAATGGATAACTAATCACATAAAGGAAAAAGGGAAAATAAATAAAGGGTATATGATTGAACCAATTTCCCATTTTGTAAACTTAATTAATGCATCATATAAACGACAAATTATAGGTATCATAATATAGGGACATAAATAGAAGAAAATAAATATATGTATATATTGTTGCCTCATTTAAATTGTTTCCTCCTTTTGGAGAGAAATCTAATCATAGTTCGACAATATAAAATACATGTAATAAATTTTATATATGCAAACATATATATAAAATTAATCTTGTGTATATAAGATTAAATCAAATCTTTCTACTTGATAAAAATTAGAGATCTATAGCAATCAAGTCAAAAGTAGGTTTATTGTCAAAACATTAATTATATGTATGCAATATTCAATAAAATATCTCTAATTAATATAAATTAGAGACTATAGTAATCAAACTATATTTTAGATTTATTGCGAAAACATCTTCCTTTTTATTAATTTCCAAAACAATAGAAACACAAAATACATATATGTAAACTTTAAAATCTAAAATATGTTTTATTTTATATGATTTAAAACATGGATCTTCAATAAAACATGGTTTACACAAATTTTAGCTTAATTTGTTAAAGTAAAATCCAATCAAAACAATATGAACATACAAAATTTTAGATCTACAGAATTATACTTTGAATCGAATGTTTACAATATAGATATATAATAAAACATTGTATTCAAGCATATATAAATAGGAATTCTAATTTAACAAATAAAAACCCAATCGATAAATTGAACATACAAAATTTCTAATCTAAAAAATAGACTTTAAATTGAATGTTTACAACATAGTTCCAAAACAAAACATTATATTTAAGCATATGCAAATATTAGTTTTGATTTATTAAATAAAATACCAATCAAATCATCCAACAAGCAATATAAGCTACACAAACAATTCTCAACTTAAATGAGGCAATAATACGTACATACAAATTATGATGATTAAATTTCTCTTTCAGCAAACATTGCATCTAATATTATTATCTATGAATGAAAAACATATCTTATTACCCAAAGCCGTGAAATACATCTTGAAAATGGATTCCTCTTAGGATGTTGCCTAGAAGTCACACCTTGAATGATGATATCTCCACGGATCTTCAAGATCTCCCATCCTTTCAAGAGATGGATAAACCACTTTTGTTTTATTTCTTTTTGATTTTTCATATGGAATTGAGAGGATTTTGGAAATTTTATTTTTTTTGTTTTCTGCCATGAAAGGTTAGGAGGAGAGAAAGAAAAAGAATGAATGAGAAAGAATGAATTGTACGTACACAATGAATTAGAGGTATGTTTTATTTGAAAAAAGGAAACTTTTCCCATTCTTTAATTAAAACTTCTCTAATTAATTCTTTTGATTAACTTCCTTTTTACTCTCCTATTTCGTTACAGGTATGGCTGAAAATTACATACCATCAATGACATAAGAATTCATAAATTAACGCATGTGATTATCTTTTATTTGATTGTAATGATATAATATATGAATGCGCGCAAATATAACTTTTATAAATGCGTTTAAATAAATTATTTACACCAATTTTATTCATCAAAACTATATCACTTTGGATTTATGGAATTTGGTAATGGTCAAAATTCAAATGTCATCCACATTCAACTTTATAGTCCAAACATGAAGTCCTTAGTTCATAATAACAATTATTATTAGCGAAAATGTTCAGACCAGAGACTTTGACTTTGAGTTGACTTGAGTTGACCATGATACTAACCCCATATAACCGAGGAGACAAATCCTCTCTTGAATAGTGCTTCACTACCAATAATTCCACTCGACCCGGTTATCCAATAACTATTGGTACGTAATCTCTAGGTGCCCCCGACAGTCATGAGTAATACCCTACCCAATATTTGGAGAGCGTTATGTACTCTAGTTTCAACGGATGCATCGATATCCAATTTCGATGCATCTTGACTAGGAACATTTAAAATGGCATATTTGTTTCAATGTGATAAATTACTTACGGTTACAACACTTTGTAACTACTATCACAAAATATACCATTTATGGAATTCCTATTAAATATACTTTTAATTAAATTGATTAATTAATATAACCACATTATGTCAGGTATATAATAGAAATAAAACACCTTTATTTCGAACAAGATTGGTCAACGAGTTAGATATATGTAACAAATTACATAGTTTCCCCTAGGGCATACGCCTAACTCTATCAATCTTCCACTTGCACTTGGGGTCAATTATGTAATCTTATTCCAACTTCTCTAATCAGTTTTCTCAAAACTAATTAGGTCAGTCCCTTTGTGAACAGGTAGGCTATTACGTATTAATTATCTACTTTGTCAATCTACTCTTTCTAGAGGTGATAAACTGCTTATCATGCGGAACAATTCGAAGTAAGTCTCTCGACCTCTAGTGAGCTCTAAGTTCTATTACAAACCATATCATGACATTGTTATCATATAACAATGTTATGAGATTCTCAATATTTGGAATCAGCTCAGTTATAAATTTGGGCACTTATATTTTTGTATGCATTATTTTTATTTCGGCTATATTCAAGATGTTGTACTTAGCCTTTTCATTGAATCGACCATGGTCTTTCATTTGGAACATTTCCAACTCAAATATTCTTAACTAAAATTTATTATTGACATATTATACTCAATATCACTTATGAAGTTCGAGTCCGAGCACTCTTTCGTAAGGAGTTTTTGTTTCTGTACATAATTCTCTAGTATTTCATAAATACATGAAAACACTACAAAAACCCACTAAGTGATATCAATTTGGATTGATATTTGCTTCATTCATCAAATACATAAACAAATCATGATATCGTAGACAACATAACATGTATGATAATTCCTATTGCCAATGCAAAAGAATCTATCTTACATGTTCTGTATTAAACATTTTAATAAGGTATCCTTGCATATCATTTGGGACATTCCCGACATTTGTAATACTTACTATAAAAGTCATCATTTATTAATCCAATATTGAGTATTACAACAACTAAGGCTGATCTTAATAAAAAGTACATCGTTAAAATCAACAACTTGTTTATTTATAGTATAGAAATATCGATGTACCGTTTAACGTACTTTCTTATGGACACATGCTACCTCTACACTTTGATTGAAATAAAATTATTTGATATTTCTATCAAAATACTTATTCAATCATGTTGCTTATAAAATGATAACTTTCGTATCATTTCTTGGACCATATCCAAAGACTCACAAACTCAATATCGCTCCCACTGACTATGAGGCATTTTTGGTTAATATGAGTACACAGCTTACTCTAAATCGTTATTTAGAATTTTTTATTTCAATACACATGTACCAAAACACTAGGATTTATTTTGTGATAATGTTATGAGTAAATCCAAATTGACTTGAGCATGTTGAATATTGAATCTATTATGCTAATTTCAACAATTGAAATTTGCTATATTATTCTTATCAGCATTGCTCATTTAATTCCAACAGCATTAAACTTTCTCATAAAACATAATCTCGGCCGATGGATCGCATCCTTTTGGTCACGATCATGCAACGACCAGAATTTCAATCATTCGAGTTTGGAATATTTAATTGATTTTGACTATTGAAAGGTTAATTTTATGAATCAAACAACTTATATTCAGCGATTTAATTGATAATTGAATTGTTAAAATTAATATTTGGGGGCTGTTTAAATTATTAAATCTTGAATTTTATGTGAATGAAAATGATTTTGAAAGTTGATTTAAAATTCTATTAAATAAGAATGAAGATAGGAAACCTTTGAATTTGAATTTAACGACGATGAAGCTTGTTTTATAATAATCGTTTTAATTAATGTATGAAAATGGCCTTTCAGTAAACTATCTCGAAATTGGATGAAACCGGTTCCATTGGATTCGTAATAGTGTATTATTATATGCCAACTAATTTTGTATATAAGGGATGTATTATTTGGTCGTGCAAGTTTGAAACGCGTAGAAACTATTTAAAGGATTTTAAATTAATATAATGCGATTTGAAATGCAAACTTCTGTATATGAAGGAACTGGGTCCCGAGACTAGTCCCATTGTGTTCACAATAAGGGTATATGTAACGATCCATAAATTTCGATAATTACAAATAGTAAATTTAATAAAGTTTTGCAATTTAATGTTTGAAGAAATAAAAATTTATGATTTAATAGTAAGAATATAACTGGAATGAAATGTAATAGTATTAATTTAAGGTAATTTATAATTGCTTTTAATGTAATTCTAATTAATTGAAATGGTTAAAAAGTTATAATTGGCTATAGATTGTAAATTTATTGTAATAATGTGTATTAATTGATAATTGGATTAAAGAATAATTAATAATTTAAATGTTGATTGATTAATTAAATAGTATGTAATAAAATTTAAATTGAATAAAACTAGTGTTGTGGTAATAATTATAACACTTGTCGTGGATACTAAACTTATAAGATGTGATTAAAAGCTAATGGTGACAATTATTATATGTTATCCATTTATTTAGCCTGTTAAATTTAATTTGGAATAAAGTGAAATTAATGCACTTAATTAGTATAAATAATGTAGATTTAATTGATAATTGTAGAATATTAGTTCAATAAGATGTAACCCAATGTAAATTTTATTCATAATATGAAAACTGATTGAATAAAAAGAATTGAAATCAAGTTTGAGCAATTTATTGGAATTTAAGCTACAATAAATGGATTTACTGCAATTAAATGCAATTAAATACTATGTTAATGAAAACTAATATGATAATTGTAGAACGTCAATGTAACAAGATATAAACAAATGTTAACAATGTCTATAGGGCAATAATTGATTGAATAAAAGACTGAAATCAAATCAAAATAATTTATTGGAATTTAATTTTAATTAATTGGATTTAATTACAGTTGAAATTGAACACGTAATTAGTGAAATATTTAACACTGAATTTCAAACGTAAATTTATTTTACATCATTGTAAATGTCTATGTAATCAAAAATGATGAAACTGGTTAGTTAATTAATTTGAATATAAGAAGTGATATATTTAATTTAATAATAATTCATTTAATTAACGTGAAAATAGCCATTTTGGCTACTGTTTCGGATTTCAACGAAACCAGTTTCATCATATACGTAATGGTGAATTATTATAGAATTTCAAGTTTCGTAGCGATCAGACTTGTCGTTTGATCGTACGGGCTCGAAACACTCAGAAATCAACTTAATTGGAATCAATTTGAAATAAGTCGATTTTTTGGTTAACTACTTCATACGATGGAATTTGGACTTGGAACCTATTCCATTGAGTTTAAAACTATCAAAAACATCTATTTTGATATGTGGGATGACCCACTTTCGTTTTGGAGGCGAAACGAGCTTTTTGGGTTGTTATTGTCAATTTGAACCTTTCGATATGTTATTCTTTCTTATCGGACCTCGGTTATATAAATGGTTTTTCTATCAAACCCTAGCAGTCATATTCTCAGTTAGTACGTACAATTCTATCTACTTCTCTCTTGTCAATGGCAGAAACCAATACAAACTCGAAACCCTAATTCCCAAATTGCAAATTCAATTCCAAATTCAAACTTCTCCAAACCCTAACAAATTATACAACGATTCGAAGATCTCGACGAGCGTAGCCCATATGTAATTCGTTTTTCGATTCGAATCATCATTTGGCTGGAATTGGCCAAAACATTCACGGCAGTCCATATGTCATAGCTTCGTTGGACAGTGCATCGTCATCTTGACGATGATCGGAGGGTGCCATATTGGAGAGGGTGTTGAGGCGAGTAGATCTATACTGTTTGCTTGGGCCAGAGGGGCTTGGATGGCCATGGTTGGCCTAAGATGTGTGCAGCGGTGGATGGTCAAGGCATGACCGGAGGTGGAGACGCTTGGGGCGGAGGTACGGCCGGGCTTGGGCTTCGCAATGGTGATGATGGATTTTCCTTTAGGTGCTTATGATGGTGGCATTTATCCGTTGATCATGGTGGCTGAGCTCGCGTAGGGTTTGAGAATGGTCGGTAGGGTTTGGGAACGATGAGATAATTACATTCTTGCCCTTATTTTATTTTTATTTTATTTAAATTTCAAATGTTCTAATCCTCGTAACTTTTACATATGAGGTCGGATTCATGCGTGGTTCATTTCATTAAGATCGTATCGAAATTCCGGACATTTTCATGCTGGCTTGGACGAATTCTGAGATTGTTCAAATTTAGGGCTTATTTTGGATTTCATATCGATTTGAAATCGAAGGTGAGGTCACAACTACTAGATTATCTTATGTTAGTTGAATTAAATTTATGATGTGATTAGTAATTAATTGATTGACGTTTGGTATGTTTAAATTGTCATTCTAGTTAAATTTGACTTTTATTGTATTTAAATTATCATTTAATTTAATATTGAATTTAAATTGTCAGTTTAATACCTATTATTGATTATCAGTTATCCATTGATGTTTGATGATTGATTTGGATGTTGATTGTTGATATTGGGTGAGTGGATGTTATACTTTTATATTGCTATAACATTGCAAGTTCCCTATGGGTTGAAATGATACATACCCGAACGATCTATAGATTAGAAAAAAATCATTATGGGCTAAAATGATAGACTCGAATGATTTTATGGATTTTTATTTAATTCAGGATTGCGGTTTAAAATGATATATAACTGTAAAAAAAAATTAAATTGCGGATTGAAATGATAAATATCCGTATCACTTGACTATAGGGTAGAAAATTATATACGGACACCGGATTGGTTAAATTAAATGATTTTGATTCCTTAAGTTTTGAATTCAGTTAACTAACATTTTGAAATAGAAATTGATTTATATAAACTGAATTATTTTGATAATCCAAGTGTTAAAGGTTGAATTTGGAATCTACTTAATGAATGGTTCAAAGGAGTTAAATTTGAATTCCAAAAGTTGAAGTGTCAGAATAAATGAATTTATCGGAATCTGTCATTGAAATGTTTGGATATAACTTTGAAATTCGTTTAAAAAAATTTAAACCATTTTTATTAAATTAACTATTTTAATCAATTTAAACTATTTTAATCTATTATAAACTATTTAATCCAATCTAATCTATTTTACCAATTTTAAACTAATTAAAGTTATTTAATCTATTCTAATCTATCTAATATAATTTAAATCTATTTAATCTATTTCAAATTTATTAATCTATTAGAATATGTTTAAAATAATTTATATCTATTTAATCTATTTTAAATCTGTTTAAATCATTTTAAATCTAATTTAAATCTATTTAAATCAAAATTTTAAATCTATTTAACTATTTTACTATTTAAATTATTTCAATCTATTTTAAACTATTTCTAAAACTATTAAAACTATTTATGATTATCTAAACTATTTTTTAAAATTTCAGATTGTGGAAATGGAAATATTTATATTTAAATCCTTGATGATGATACAACCTAAGTGGGAATATGGAATTGAAACCTTTTGTGAAATGACATATTTATGTAAATATGATTTTGGTAGTGAATGTGATTTTGAAAGTGAATATGATTTGAAAACGATATGGTTTTGAGAATGTGATATTTTGATATAAATTGTTTTTTTTTGAAATGTAAAAGAACCATCCGATGCGAAATAAGCGTTGCGTTGTTAAAGAGACCGAGATCAGATATTATCATACTCTCTGCCAATACTGAAAAATCACTTTAACAACCGTGTATGTGGTGGAGATTCCATAATGAAGCATGATGGTTTGGCAAATGATTTTGTATAAGGTATTTACGTGGCCCTGACTACCGTGAGTCGGCTTGATATGGCTAAAACATGAGCTACGCTGGGAAAAGTGAGGTCGTTCCTCCTATCGGGCACATTTCTTCGATACCATATTATGACTTTGTGATGATTTGGTGGCCACCCCTTGATTTTGATTTAAAAGTGTGTTCCACTGTGGGCGGTAGTAGTTGCTATGCGTTACCACCAGTCTGGATCCGCAAAACAGTAGAATCCTATTAGTCCTTGAAATGATGGTTTTAATAACAACAACCTTAGGACTTATTATAAAATATAAATACTAACGCTATAGTTTAGATATATATGTATATGCATGATATAATCATGCAGATGCCAACAATGAAGACTGTACGGTATAAAGATACAAGACTAATGAATTTAAAGATCGAAGATATCAAGATTGAAGACTTATGAGTATCAAGATATCAAGAGTTCAAAATTTCAAAGTACAAGATAAGTATTGAGTCTAGAATTATGTTAAAAACTACTTGAAAGCACTGACATCTTTATTCGTGGAATGGAATCCACTTTGAGCCTGTTAAAGAGATGAAACCCTAGTGGCATGGAACCCACGACAATATCTAGTGGAACATATAGTGGTCCTATTTTGATATCCACTAATTTTATGAAAATGTTTTTCAAAAATATATCTCTTATTTTAAAAAATGATTTTCAAAACCTTCCTTTCAAAAAAAGACATCTCTCCTGTTTGAAATACTTTAGCCTCAAAATTATCTTTATCATTTTTAACATTTTTTATTTCAAAATTTTCCTTGATTTTAAACTATCTCTTGTTTTAATATTTATATTTTAAATCACTTTATAGATTAAGATTATATATTAAAAATTACTTTCTAAACTATTTCATATGGTTCAACTATATTCAAGTACATTTATAAAAGTTTAGAAATTGTTTTGAAAAATTGTAGAAACTAATTTTAAAAAGAAAAATCAAAATCACCATTTTTTGCCTAGAGCATATCGACATACTCCTACCTTGCATGTCGACATAGTGCCCATTAATTTTCAAATTTCAAATTTTCAAAAGAAGTGTCTATTCATCGTATCCTTTTACGAATAGATATGGCTGTTGGTCTCTACAAATACCAGTAAGTTCTAAATGAATTTTTACCAGATTTTCATTCACTTTCTCTTCTCTTCATCTTCCACATTTATTCTTAAGAATCCCAAACTATACTCTGCCAAAGTACCAAGTGAATCGAACTTGATTATCTCTTGTTTGATTCTCTTCCACTCTCTCCATAAGATCTCGGTGCTATTCAGAGTTGTAGGATTATTTATAAATCAAACTATTGTGTAAAAGGTGCAGTTAAGCCTTGAAATCAATTGGGTGTGATCGTTGCTCCAGAAATCGATTAGGTGATCTTGTGGCCTGGTAAATCAAGAGAGTTTGCCCCGGACTCAAAACAGAAGGGTGTACCTCGCGGCCTTGAAATCGAGGTTGTAATCTGGGAGATTATTTTGAAACGAAATTCGTACAATTTTGTGGGACTGGATGTAGGGTAACTCCAAACCAGTATAAAATCCTAGTGCATTCTTTCCATTACTGCTTTTATTTATTATTTGCATCTATGTCTGATTCTATGATTATATATGTGTCTGTGTATTGCATTTGTTGGTAATTAAATTACATGAGTTTCGAAAAGATTTATAAATTCACAAAACACTATTCACCCCCTCCCCTCTAGTGTTATTTTATCCTTAAGATCCGTAATCCGCGTTTCTAACGTTTAGTATCAGAGCAAGGTTTTCAAAGTTTTCATAATCTAAATTTTAAAAAGTTTTTAAAATGGCTACCAATATTGGTTCTGTTAACACTATCACTAGTTCATTTGTAGAGGGTCGGTCTACTGCCTGACCACCACTTTTTAATGGTAGTAACTATGCATATTGGACATGTAGAATGAAAATATATTTACAGTCAATATGATTAGACAGTTGGAATATCACACAAACTGAATTCTTAACCCCCAACTAATTTTGCACAGTGGACTGCTGAGAAAAAGACTATTGCAAAAAATAATTCCAAAGCCATAATATTTTATTTTGTTCACTTGATAGGAATGAATTCAATAGAGTATCTGTTTGTAAGTTTGCATATGATATCTGGAAAACTTTGCAAGTTACTCATGAAGGAACAAGCAAAGTCAAATAGACCAAAATATCCATACACACGAATCAGTTTCAATTATTTAAAATGAACTCAAATGAGTCCATTTCAGATATGTATAGTAGATTTCAAGATATTGTGCATTCTCTAATATCATTGGGAAAAAGTTTCTCCAAAGAAGATTGTAACAACCCTGATTTTGGAGATTACCTGTTAATATTAAATTATAACGGTAGTTATAATTTAGTATTGTAAATTAAATAAAATTGGAAGTTTTATATTGTTTATTTGGAATAAACAAATAATTTTGAAAATAAAATAAGAAAAATAAAGTTTGGAACTTTATTTATTTATTTGGGTTAAAAAAATAAATAAATGGAAAATGGGTTCTATTTAGAGAAAATGCAATAATTGTATTAATTATTGCCAATTACTTCTTTTAATAATTTTTAAAAGAAGTATGTGATTTTTAAAGGATGTTTATTTAAACAAAAGGTGCAAATTGGTTTAAATTGTGTTTTAATTATAAAGTTGATTTTAAGATGGTTTTTAATATTTTTCTGAGTAAGAAAATAATTTTTGAGGAATTTTAGAAGTTAAAAATGTAGACTTCTGCATTTAGTTGCGAAAATAGTGCATTTTTGTATAATAAAGGATTTTAATATTAACAAGTTTTAAAAATATAAATTTATCTTTTTATATGGTGGAAAATATTTTATTTAGTAAGTGTTTAAGTCTACATATTTATCTTATGTAAAAATATGAAGAAAATGCATTTTTGTTTTGGTAATTAGTGTAGATATGAAGCCTTTATAATATAAGTGATGTTTATTTAACATAAGCCATGTTATTTTCTTTTAATTTTTGGGTCCAAGCCCATTAGTGTTCATAGCCTAATTAAGAAAAGGAGGAACTTACTTACTGTACGTTCATTTGCTTTGTCTTCCTCCTTCTCAAAAACCAGTAAAGAAGAAAGTAGAAACCCCTCTTCACCAAATTGCAAACTCAAACCAATTTCTTCAAGTAAATTCATCAAATTAAAATCTTTTGCAATCTAGAGAATCCAAAAGGTAATCAACCCCAAAATACAAATAATTTCATCAAAATCTAGTTTTGAGATTGGGTTTGTATTTAATCTCTTCTTTTGGGTTCGCATGGCTCTTTTTGGTTTTTTTACAGGTTCTTGAAGCCAAATCCATCTCAAAGCTTCAATCTTTTTGCTTAAATCCGGGTATTTAGGAAAATCAGCAAGGTGAGAATAATATCTCACAAATACTAGCTAAATTGCTTGTGAAATTGCTTGAATTTGCTGCATATTTAAGAGTTTATTCAATGTAGTCTATTTTCGTTTCTGGCCTAAAGTGCCAACTTTGGCTTTCCATAACTTTCACCTACGACAACGAAATGCTGCCGGATCTTTTTCTGAGTCAAGTTTATATGTTAAACTTCATTTCTGCAAAGTTTGGTTGAATAATATGGTCATTTGATTGTTCAAATCGTCACTGCAAAATCAATGCACAGCCTGCAAATATTCTGTGCACATTTTGTTTTCTGAGTTGTTGCAAATATGGACTGAGTCCATGTTTGAGACATCATATCTCTTTCGTTTCTTTCTCAAATTGCATGATTCTTTTTTTCTTGAAAGATAAAGTTCTCTACTTTGTTCATACCAAATTCCAGGTCAATATGACATAGATAGCTTATACAAATCTGCTGTCAAACTTGGACCTGGACCATGTTTTTGCCCAGAGTTCAACAGTGAAACACTGTCTGGGTTCAACTTTGAGAGGTCATAGCTTTCTCAAATTTTATCAAAATTGCATCATTCTTTTTTTGTTTGAGAGATGAAGTTTTCTACTACATGCGTACCACTTTTGAGCTCAATACGATGCAGTTTGATCCCCTGTTTTATGCCTGAAAGTTGAGTCCAGGAGGGTTTTAGGCCTGCACATATTTGGTTTTTGAACTGTTGCAAACATGGCCTGAGTCCATGTTTGAGACAGCATAACTCATTCGTTTCAAATCGGATTTGTGTGATTCTTTTTGCAAATTTAAGTAGGAGTGTTGATTTACAACCCTGTAAAGTTAATTAAAATTTGGGTTGGTTTGCTATTTCTAAACTACTGCCGAACTTGTACCCGCAGCTTGCTAATTCAGTGTTTTAAACCTTGTTTTGGTTTGATTTTGAAACGACGCAGATTCTTCATTTCAAATCGGATTTGAATGATCCTTTTTGAAGATTGAAGTAGGAATGTTGATCTATATTCCTACCAAGTTCCATGTCATTTGGACTCTGTTTGCAGGTCCAAAACTACTGTCGAACATGGGTTCGCAGCGTGTTGTCACCGTTTTTTTATACTGAATAATTTCTGGCTTTTTCTGATATTTTCCGTTTTCTTTGAGATTTTTCTCTAGATTTCGTATACGGGTTTTATAAAGCATTACAAATTGTTTTTCAAGCAAATTGACTTTTGAAATTATTATTTAATATTATTTTTAAGTATTAAATTAATTACTCCATAATAGTAGAATTTCAAATGCAATTTCTAAAGCGATTTTGAAGCGTTCCTAAAACTCGTTTTTTTCAACTTAATTTCTATATAAAACACACAATTTGCACTTCGAGCGAAGGGGGAGGAGAATTAAATGATTGGATAAAACGCGTGCTATGAACACGTGCGTTTATCTTTTCAGTTAATTCCTAATCTATTCGTTTGATCGTTTTGAACTTTGGGTCTGGTTTACCGATGAGATGAAGTAAACTTTGTACTGCTTTGAGTGTGGAATTGACTAATGGTTAGTAAACCATTTAGTGAGAACGTGTGGTATGGGACACACGTTGACACTTTTCGAGTTCCTTTCCGAGAGTTAGTGACACATATTGCCAGTTAGTGGTGTCCAGTACTGGGCCTCCGGACCTCTGCCACTACGGTTTGTTGCCTTTGGGTTTGTGCCTTCGGGTTTGTTGCCTTTGGTTTTGTTGCCCTATAGTATCGCTTTTGGAGTTGGTCCATCGTCACCGCTCGAGAGATACTTGGGTTTGTCGCCTTCGGGCTTGTGGATCCTTGTTTATACAGTACTAAGCACGTGCATCTTTTGTTTCATTGATATTTATATTTCCCTAGAGTATCGCCTTTCGGAGTAGGTCTTTTGAACCACTCGATACATAGCGATTACCTTGTGGAAACATGTGTTACCTTTATTGGTATTTGTTATTTGCTTTTTTGGCTTGATTTGGGACATTCATATCCTTTGTTTATTTGAGTTGCCGATGATATGAGGCTTGTTACGATTCATCTTTTGTTAGATGATCGAAATATCTCTTTTAGAGATATTTGTGATACTTTATGACCTTGCATGTTCATCATCATTTAGCTCATCTAACTGATTTGTTTAGCTAGACTGACTCGTGTATTTTATACTCGGGTCAGACCGAGGTGTTTCAGGTTAGGTACATTTGGACTTAGCCTATTCTGCTTCCGCATGGATTATTCTGCTAGCTCCTTTTGTTATAGCTTTTTGTGTAGTCTTTTTTGGTTGTAACCCTGATATGTATATTCTTTTGACTCACTTGTATATTGTGGTTGTTACACCACTTGACATGTATCATTTTGTATACTCTGTGATGTATCTGTATATGTGTATATGTATGTGATGATCTACTGTTCTGTGATGTGTTTTACATTTGAGTTGTTATATTTTGTTCTGTTAGATCTTACAGCCATTATAGTTTTGTATTAAATATCTATTGGATATGTCGATCCACCTAAAAAAAATATGCTACATTTATCGACTTATTCAGTAGATAGTTAAGACAAGGCTATAGATGGTCGCTCCTATCCAGCTCTATTCTCCGTATTAGCAGATGGTATTATCTTGTAATACTCTTTGCTAATGTGGGTCTTGGAGTGGGGCGTTACAGCTTGGTATCAGAGCTGAGCTCGGAACAAAATATGATAAACACATAATAGAAACACATATTATAGTACATCCAAGTATAATACAAGTGATAACCTGGTTTCCCACTATCGTATTCCTCAATCGTGCCTTTAGTCTTTTCATTTTCTTTGAATGGATAATAAGTTTGAAAACATTATAAGTGTTTTAAATATCACTATTTTAAAATAGTAGAAATTAGACCCCAGATGGCTTAGATTTAAATTATCTGTTCTGATCCCTAATGATTAGAGTTGCGCAGCGGAAATGGTGTGACCGTTTTCGCTGGGCACATTTAATGCTTTGTTTTTAATAAATGCTTGTTTGGTTGATAATTGCATGAATGTGTGTTAGCATAGTAATTCTTTAAATAATATTGAGTATGTGATAAAATTGAGAGTTAGAAAGCTACTCAACGCAAATGATAAGAACTTGCGGTGTCTTCAAGTTGTAGCTACCGCAAGAATTATTGGAAAGATTAGATTTTGAAAATGAAATTTAATTCATAAGTGGTATTTAACCAAAGGTTAAAATGAAATAAAAATTTAATGTTTAAGAATTTCATGGATGCATTTTAAAGAAGTAAAATTACTAGAAGAATTTTTGAGAAAGAAAGCATCCATGTGAATGGAAAATCTTTCTAATAAGAGATATACTTATGTATATAACTTGATTGTTTTATGAATTGATTGTATGGCTGTATAATTAGAAAACGTTTTATGTTTTGAAAATAAACAATGTTATAACCAAGTTTAAGGTTCCTTAAGAAATCAAAACGGGTTTTATAATTTCTTGTGTCAATTGGCTAATAAGTATTTTAAGAATTCTGGTCGATGCGTCTGATCAGCGTTATCGATAGGGATTCCTAAACGCTTATGAGGCAATGTGATACATGCTTTTGAAATGGCAATAAATAATATTTACTAGTATGGATGTTGAATGTAAAAATATATAGATATTGCAAAGATTTTGAAAATTCTAAATTGCCATTTAAGATAAGTATTTTATATATATACTTAAGGACTTATGGAAATAGTGTGACATAGAGGGCAATGGAGAGGCAATGTTGATCTTGGTCAACTTGGCAGTGCTCGAAACGTCATTCACTACAAATGTATTAGTTAGATGTTATCATTTTTTTAAATTGATAATTGGAAAATTTGAATATGGTTTCATTTAAATAAATTGTACTAATTATTGGTTATGTTACATGTTTGTGAAAGTTTACATACATGGAAAATTTAAAATGCTTAAGTAAGCTTTTAGGTAAAGTATTTTGGAAAATATTACCTTATGCTAATTCATTTATATGGCGAATAATTTTAATTAAGGAAATACCTAAATTGGATGAAAATATCATGTGATAGTGATTAATAAAACAAAGTATTCAAATTAAGAAAATGAATTGTTTAGAAAACTAAAATATTGATTAGAATGAGGTTTAGTAAAAAGTAAAAGGATAGTATGAAGATTAGTTTAAACATTTAATCATTGGATTAATAGCAAGTGAAAAAAAAGCAAGCCTTTGGGAAAATTTAAGAAAATGCTAATTTGGTGCTTTTGAATTAGAATGAAATTTAATAAGGAGCAAAACCATTAGAGTAAGTTTGGTTATGAATTTAAATAGTGTTAAAAACTTGTTAATTATGTATCTGTGAAGTTTAATTGAAAAGAAGTTTGAACTAAGTATCAACCTTGGCTAGTTCTAAGTGATAATAAAATAAATGTTTAGCTTTGTGGATTAAGAGAAAATTGAATATACATTTATTATAAAATGCAAATTTTGTGAAAAAGCTAGAAATAATAATAAATAGAGCAACAAGATAAGATTTTTAATTGTGAACGCAATTAAAAAAAAATCAATATGTAATTCCAAAGTCTAGTTTGGATAGATAATTATTTCTTACTAATATAAGAAAGTAATTATCTTAACTAAAATATGAGTCTTCTTTTAAAAGACTTGTTTGTTAATTGGGAAAAGGTTTTCTTTGTAAACCATTTTGAAAGTTTGTTGTATGTATTATAGTGTAATTCTGGATGTCTTAGCTTTCCGGAGAAAAGGAACATGTAATAACTGTTTTAGAGTAAAGATTTTTGATAAAATTATGTATTTTGGATTTAACAATGATTTGAAAATTTTGACAATAAAAGGTCTTGTGTCGGAAAATTTTGATTGGAAAGTGTTGTTTTAAAACAGTGATAACTTATGATTTACATATCCAAATGAGTCCATTATTTTTTGCAAAAGAGTGTACTTTTAGTAAGCTAGAAATCATCTTTATATCATATTTGAAAATTTTGCAGTTTGGTTATTCAAAAATGAGTTTGAAAACCGATGGACATCTCTGTCCTCTTTTATAATTTTTGACTTTAAAGCTGAAAGTAAATTGGGCATTACTTTCAAAACGTAAATCCGATTTTGATGATCTTTATATCACTGGAAAGCTTGGACCGAGTAGAATAACTTTTATTTTATGAGTATTTTTAGATTATGAGTTTTACTGTGTCAAAAGCCTAAGTATTCGTAGCAGGCCTGAATTTGAAAATTTTGAAGTTTTGAGTTGTTGACTTATTTAAACTATGACTTTAATGCTTAATATGTTTATAAGTGCATGCTAATATATTTCAATAAGTTAAGTGCAGGTGCAAGACGGTATTTGAATGATTAATTAGCAAATAGTAAGTATAAAAGTAAGCTTGCTTGCATTTTAAACGCTTAAAATGAAGGATATGAATTGCTAAGTGTTTGTGTGTTAAGAATTATATATATATATATATATATTGTATTTCGACCTTTTTGTCGATGTTTATATATAATTCATATTTATAAAATTGTAAAGGTCTCTCCATGCAAAGGAGACCCCGTCGAATTTTTCGAAAAATTAAACACTTAGAAAAATTTTGAGAAAATTTAATTAGTGAATATTTAGAGCTATCGATGAAGGGTCTAATAAGTGTCCTTTTAATCATAAAGTAAAATGGTTTAAAATTTGATAAATTTAGTGGAAAAAAATTTATATTACTTGTTGTAGTATATTTATTTTTGGAATAAGAGTATGGAACAACTCTAATTTAATTTACTTTAATTTAAAGTAAAGATGATTGATTTAAAGTAAAGATGATTGAGTTGAAAATTTAAGCAAGGGACTTTAAAAATTTGCAAGTATTGAAGTTTGAGTTTTGTGTATAAAAGAAAATGGATTTAAGTTAAAACTCTTATAAAAAAAATTGAGAAAATTTCTTGTAATCCATTCTTGTGTGTCTTACCTTAGTGCGATTGTTGTGATGACTTGCATTCATGCAGTCATGTGTTATGGTGGAAGCTTGAAATACCACCTATCTTTTGTTGAATCCTCTTTTGATGGTTGTGCTTATTTGTGTTACTCCTTTAAAAGAGTTTGGTGCATTTCAGTATGTTCGAAAAATCGGCTCCTAGTTATATAGGACCATCTACTACTACTGAACACCTTGGTTTGATTGCTTTCATGCATCATTTTCTGTTCAGTTTTGGGTATTCATGATATGCTCCAGTTAACTCAATTTCGTTGTATCTTCGAGATATAATCTCGATTGTTGATTCACTTATGTTGCATAATCACGAGTCTCACCGACTTGTGTATTGTGCCGAATTCTATTCGTGTAGTTGTTTCGAAGATTGAACACCTTCGAAATAAGAATGTTCCGCTTATGAAATTCTATGGTCCGCTAACCATAAGTATTGTACTTGGAAAACCAAAGGATTTGCTGAGCAAACTTGTCATGATCCTTTCATCCTCTGTTGAGGGTGAATATCTATGATCCTATCTTTTGATTTGAATCTTATTGCGATGAAATTGGTGTTAAAGATAACTTCCATTATAGAAATTGTGTGGACACAATTTTGTTAAGGGGGGAGTCTGTAACAACCCTGATTTTGGAGATTACCTGTTAATATTAAATTATAACGGTAGTTATAATTTAGTATTGCAAATTAAATAAAATTGGAAGTTTTATATTGTTTATTTGGAATAAACAAATAATTTTGAAAATAAAATAAGAAAAATAAAGTTTGGAACTTTATTTATTTATTTGGGTTAAAAAATAAATAAATGGAAAATGGGTTCTATTTAGAGAAAATGCAATAATTGTATTAATTATTGCCAATTACTTCTTTTAATAATTTTTAAAAGAAGTATGTGATTTTTAAAGGATGTTTATTTAAATAAAAGATGGAAATTGGTTTAAAATTGTGTTCTAATTATAAAGTTGAGTTTAAGATGGTTTTTAATATTTTTCTGAGTAAGAAAATAATTTTTGTGGAATTTTAGAAGTTAAAAATGTAGACTTCTGCATTTAGTTGCGAAAATAGTGCATTTTTGTAAAATAAAGGATTTTAATATTAACAATGTTTTAAAAATATAAATTTATCTTTTTATATGGTGGAAAATGTTTTATTTAGTAAGTGTTTAAGTCTACATATTTATCTTATGTAAAAATATGAAGAAAATGCATTTTTGTTTTTGTAATTAGTGCAGATATGGAGCCTTTATAATATAAGTGATGTTTATTTAACATAAGCCATGTTATTTTCTTTTAATTTTTGGGTCCAAGCCTATTAGTTTTCACAGCCTAATTAAGAAAAGGAGGCACTTACTTACTGTACGTTCATTTGCTTTGTCTTCCTCCTTCTCAAAAACCAGTAAAGAAGAAAGTAGAAACCCCTCTTCACCAAATTGCAAACTCAAACCAATTTCTTCAAGTAAATTCATCAAATTAAAATCTTTTGCAATCTAGAGAATCCAACAGGTAGTCAACCCCAAAATACAAATAATTTCATCAAAATCTAGTTTGGAGATTGAGTTTGTATTTAATCTCTTCTTTTGGGTTCGCATGGCTCTTTTTTATTTTTTTACAGGTTCTTGAAGCCAAATCCATCTCAAAGCTTCAATCTTTTTGCTTAAATCCCGGTATATAGGAAAATCAGCAAGGTGAGAATAATATCTCACAAATACTAGCTAAATTGCTTGTGAAATTGCTTGAATTTGCTGCATATTTAAGAGTTTATTCAATGTATAGTCTGTTTTCGTTTCTGGCCTAAAGTGCCAACTTTGGCTTTCCATAACTTTCACCTACGGCAACGAAATGCTACCGGATCTTTTTCTGAGTCAAATTTATATGTTAAACTTCATTTCTGCAAAGTTTGGTTGAATAATATGGTATTTGATTGTTCCAATCGTCACTGCAAAATCAATGCACAGCCTGCAAATATTCTGTGCACATTTTGTTTTTTGAGTTGTTGCAAACATGGACCGAGTCCATGTTTGAGACATTATATCTCTTTCGTTTCTTTCTCAAATTGCACGATTCTTTTTTTTCTTGAAAGATAAAGTTCTCTACTTTGTTCATACCAAATTGTAGGTCATTTTGATATAGATAGCTTATAAAAATCTGCTGTCAAACTTGGACCTGGACCATGTTTTTTCCCAGAGTTCAATAGTGAAACACTGTCTGGGTTCAACTTTGAGAGGTCGTAGCTTTCTCAAATTTTATCAAAATTGCATCATTCTTTTTTTTTTTTGAGAGATGAAGTTTTCTACTACATGTGTACCATTTTTGAGCTCAATATGATGCAATTTGATCCCCTGTTTTATGCCTGAAAGTTGAGTCCAGGAGGGTTTTAGGCCTGCACATTTATTTGGTTTTTGAACTGTTGCAAACATGGCCTGGGTGCATGTTTGAGACAGCATAACTCATTCGTTTCAAATCGGATTTGTGTGATTATTTTTGCACATTGAAGTAGGAGTGTTGATTTACAATCCTTTAAAGTTTAATTAAAATCTGGGTTGGTTTGCTATTTCTAAACTACTGTCGAACTTGTACCCGCAGCTTGCTAATTCAGTGTTTTAAACCTTGTTTTGGTCCGACTTTGAAACGACGCAGATTCTTCGTTTCAAATCGGATTTGAATGAACCTTTTTGCAGATTGAAGTAGGAATGTTAAACTATATTCCTACCAAATTCCATGTCATTTGGACTCTGTTTGCAGGTCCAAAACTACTGTCGAACATGGGCTCGCAGCGTGTTGTCACTGTTTTTTTATACTTGAATAATTTCTGGCTTTTTATGATATTTTCCGATTTCTTTGAGTTTTTTCTCTAGATTTCGTACATGGGTTTTATAAAGCATTACAAATTGTTTTTCAAGCAAATTGACTTTTGAAATTATTATTTAATATTATTTTTAAGTATTAAATTAATTACTCCATAATAGGAGAATTTCAAATGCAATTTCTAAAGCGATTTTGAAGCGTTCCTAAAACTCGTTTTCTTCAACTTAATTTCTATATAAAACACACAATTTTGCACTTCGAGCGAAGAGGGAGGAGAATTCAATGATTGGATAAAACGCGTGCTATGAACACGTGCGTTTATCTTTTTAGTTAATTCCTAATCTATTCGTTTGATCGTTTTGACCTTTGGGTCTGGTTTACCGATGAGATGAGGTAAACTTTGTACTGCTTTGAGTGTGGAATTGACTAACGGTTAGTAAACCATTTAGTGAGAACGTGTGGTATGGGACACACGTTAACATTTTTCGGGTTCCTTTCCGAGAGTTAGTGACACATATTGCCAGTTAGTGGTGTCCAGTACTGGGCCTTCGGACCTTCGCCACTACGGTTTGTTGCCTTCGGGTTTGTGCCTTCGGGTTTGTGTCTTCGGGTTTGTTGCCTTGGGTTTGTTGCCTTTGGGTATCGCTTTTGGAGTTGGTCGATCGTCACCGCTCGAGAGATACTTGGGTTTGTCACCTTCGGGCTTGTGGATCCTTGTTTATACAGTACTGAGCACGTGCATCTTTTGTTTCATTGATATTTATATTTCCCTAGAGTATCGCCTTTCGGAGTAGGTCTTTTGAACCACTCGATACATAGCGATTGCCTTATGGAAACTTGTGTTACCTTTATTGGTATTTGTTATTTGCCTTTTTGGCTTGATTTGGGATATCCATATCCTTTGTTTATTTGAGTTGCCGATGATATGAGGCTTGTTACGATTCATCTTTTGTTAGATGATCGAAATATATCTTTTAGAGATATTTGTGATACTTTATGACCTTGCATGTTCATCATCATTTAGCTTATCTAACTGATTTGTTTAGCTAGACTGACCCGTGTATTTTATACTCGGGTCAGACCGAGGTGTTTCAGGTTAGGTACATTTGGACTTAGCCTATTCTGCTTCCGCATGGATTATTCTGCTAGCTCCTTTTATTATAGCTTTTTGTGTAGTCTTTTTTGGTTGTAACCCTGATATGTATATTCTTTTGACTCACTTGTATATTGTGGTTGTCACACCACTTGACATGTATCATTTTGTATACTCTGTGAAGTATCTGTATATGTGTATATGTATGTGATGATCTACTGTTCTGTGATGTGTTTTACATTTGAGTTGTTATATTTTGTTCTGTTAGATCTTACAACCATTATAGTTTTGTATTAAATATCTATTGGATATGTCGATCCACCTAAAAAAAAATATGCTACATTTATCGACATATTCAGTAGATAGTTAAGACAAGGCTATAGATGGTCGCTCCTATCCAGCTCTATTCTCCGTATTAGCAGACGGTATTATCTTGTAATACTCTTTGCTAATGTGGGTCTTGGAGTGGGGCGTTGCAAAGATCAAGTAAGAAAAATTCTAAATTCTCTTACTCCGAAATGGGATCAGAAAACTCTTGCAATCGAAGAAGCAAATGATATAAGTACTTTAAAGATTGAAGAATTAATTGAAAATCTAATGTCATTCAAAGTTCAAATGCAAGGGAGAAGAGATAGCAAAACATTCGAAAGGAAGTCAATTGCGTTTAATGCATTAACAGAAGAATCAAAATCGGGTAGTGATGGTGATGAAGAAATAGCCTTCATGACAAGGAATTTTCTAAAGTTTCTAAAATACAAAAAGATGAACAACCTCAAAAAGAATGATCATAGGAATACTGGATATCATAACGTAGTACCAAATCACGTCAAATGTTTCAACTATGACGAACCAGGCCATCTTAGAAGAGATTGTCCACATGCTGATAAGCAACAGTTTCCTGCAAGCAATGATTATACAAAGAAAGGAAAAGAGCATATACTGCTACTCTAGATGATTCAGACTCAAATTCATCCTCAAGCGATGATGATCAGAAAACGGAAAATTCAAATATGTGTTTTACGACTATACATGATTCTGATGATCTCAGGGATGCAAATTTTGAAAAGGTACATGTTTACAATATTTTGGTTGAATTTTTTTGTTTAAAATTGATTGATTGTTTGATTATTTGATTGTTTGGTTGCTCTTGAAATTATATGTTGTTTGAATTTTAATTTATTATTATTTTATTTTATTTTTAAATATTATAATATTTTCTACTTTTTAAAAAAAAAGGAGCATTATTATATTTAATAATCACTTCATAAAAATATATAGACATTGAAAATAAGATATATATATATATATATATATATATATATATATATTAAAGTACTTAAGAATAGATAAGTCACATGAATATGTCGACATGCCTGTCAGAAAGTTGAAATTCAAATTTGAATTCAAATTTTTGAACTTCCTTCCACCTTTTCACCAACTCCAATGTCCTGCAAAGGTGCCTCTTGACCAGAGAACATGACTATTGAATATGTATTTATTTCCTTTATCTTATCATATCTTTTCACTTTCATTTCAAAATTCAAACTCTCTTTTGCTCTTTCAAACTATCTACTCTCTTCAAAAATGGATTCTTCATGCACTCCATCCACAATGAGACTGTCAAAAACCATTAAAGAGTATCTCTATAATAATCCGGAAGCAAGGCTTATATAAGCTATGCTAATTATGGAAAAGTTCATACGGGAAAGTTTGTTATCTTTAGCGATTTCTCTACATATGAAATCAATACTCTTATTGAAGAGAACCATATTCTTAGTCTTTTTTGATAATTCTGAAAATTATTTTGTTTGCTATCCAAATTTTTTTAAAATGTTTTATGCAAATTTGAATCGCGGTTTTCATGAAGGAAATGAAAATGAAATTTGAAGTAGTGTTAAAGGCACTAATATTATTTTAAATTATGAAATTTTAGGCAACATTCTCAATTACAAGAATTAGAAAATGGATCTTTCTACTTTTAATATTGATGAACATGATCGTGAGACATTTCATCACATTTTCGAAGGAGATGACAACTTTGCATTTAAAAATTATAACTTTCGTCCGAAAGCAAGTATTGTTAATCTTCTTTTGCAACATACTATTTCTCATAGATCGGGATATTTCAATAACCCGACTTTGAAAGTTTGTAAAGCTCTTTTTGCTATTTTTGGTCATTATGACATTAATTGGGCATAAGTGATTATGGATGAACTTCGTCCTAAGAATTTGGAAATGGGTGAGAATATTTTGTATCATGGAATCTATCTCACTTAGATTTTAAATATTTTTGTGTTGATTATAAACGGGAAGAATTTGTTTCAAGAAAGTGTTTAATCATGCCAATATTTCTCTTATGAAAATTCCTTTCATATTTCAACAAAACGAATCTCTTGCCAAAAAGGATGAAAGATTGGCATATGAAGAGATGAAAGAAGAAAATGAGGAAGAAGAAGAAGGGGAGGAAATGGAAATTGAAGAAGAGAATGAAGACATCTTCTTGGAAAGTATTGAATATCCTAACAATCCTTCTAACAAAACTCTCCTCATAAATCAAAAGATCATAGTGGAAAATCAACGGATTCTTATAAGATCCATTAGTAAGAAATTGAATAAAATGACCACTAATATGAACAGTTTCTTTGCTAAAGTTGATCGGAAACTTGGCCCATCATCATCCTCCTCATCCTCCAACACATTCTAAAAAATAACTAGGATGTGATGTACTAGTTTATTTTGTATGAACTTGTATTGACCTTTTATCATGTTATGAAGTATCTTTGTATTAGCTCATATGTCTATAAATTTATCTATCTTATGTTTTTCTACCTTATCATGTCTCTGGAATAAATGATAGTACAATATATAAGTTTACATATATATATACTTATGCATAAAACAAAGAAGGCACATAAATCAACACACCCATATCGACATACCCCAACATCTTATGTCGACATATAACTGTTTGATTTAGTTATTTTTAAAATTTTGAATTTAAAATAACTAACTCGTGTCTATTCATTTTAAACGAATTCCTACCTATTTAATCACCTGTTTCTTCTAGAAATTTGTAAACACTTTATTTTTACTCATCTCTACTTCCATCTTTTAACTATTTATAAAAAACGGCATCCTCTTCTTAAACTCTAAGTGAAAATCTTGAAGAAACTCTCAAGTCATTTACGAACATACTTACTTTTATTCTCCACAATTAAAGGCACTTAGAACTAAGTCAAATGCAGATGATAAAAGAACAAGAGAAGCATTTCAATGCCCTCCGTTGGATGATTTCTACCCTAAACAAAGATGATTTCAATGCAAATCCTAAAGGAACTTTGATTCAAGATAATGAAGATTGAGAAGATATTAAAAAGGACTCTATTTTTGGAGAAGAAGGATGGGTTGAAGTTCCTAAAATTATTTGATCTCCTTACGGTTTGAATTGCTTGTATTTGAATTGTTTGATTTGATTTGAATTGTTTGATTTGATTTGATTAGAATTAGTTTGGTTTGAATGGAATGTATAAAATTATATGAAACAAAATATATGGCCATTGGATTTAAATTATCATATTTGTTATGTTTTCATTAAGTAACTCATGTTATTATATACATATATATACATATACATATATATATATATATATTCCATCTTAATTTGTCACATGTACTCCAGTATTGGATTACTGGGGAGTTATATTTGTATAGGATTAGTTTTTGTTGACGACAAAGGGAGAGAATTATAAAATAGAGTAGTTAGAATAGTTAGGCTTAGATTAAGGGGAGTTATTAGTTTTAGGAGGAGTTATTAGTTTTAGGGGGAGCTATAGTAAAAGTGAAGTATATTTTATAAACATAGGTTGTCATCATCAAAAAGGGGGAGATTGTTAGTCCTTGAGATGATGGTTTTGATGACAACAAACTTAGGACTTATTATAAAATATAAATACTAACATTATAGTTTAGATATATGTATATGTAGGATATAAACATGCATGTACCAATAATGAAGGTTGTACAATATAAAGATACGACATTGATGAATTTAAAGATCGAAGATATCATGATTGAAGACTCATGAATCAAGATATCAAGAGTTCAAGATTTCAAAATACAAGATAAGTACTGAGTCTAGAATTACGTTAAAACTTCTTGAAAGCACTGACATCTTTATTCGTGGAATGGAATCCACTTCGTGCCTGTTAAAGGGATGGAACCCAAGTGGGATGGAACCCATGACAATATCTAGTGGAACATATAGTGGTCCTATTTTGATATCCACTAATTTTATGAAAATGCTTTTCAAAATATATCTCTTATTTTTAAAAATGATTCTCAAACCTTCCTTTCAAAAAGAGACATCTCTCCTGTTTGAAATATTTTAGTCTCAAAATTATCTTTATCATTTAACATTTTTAATTTCAAAATTGTCCTTGATTTTAAACTATCTCTTGTTTTAATATTTAGATTTTAAATCACTTTATATATTAAGATTATGTATTAAAAATTACTTTCTAAACTCTTTTATATGGTTAAACTATATTCAAGTATATTTATAAAAGTTCAGAAATTGTTTTGAAAAATTATAGAAACCAATTTTAATAAGAAAAATCAAAATCATCATTTTTTGCCTAGAGCATGTCGACATACTCCTACTCCCCATGTCGACATAGTGCCCTTTAATTTTTAAATTTTAAATTTTCAAAAGAAGTTTCTATTCGTCGTATCCTTTCACGAAAAGATATGGCTGTTGATCTCTATATATACTAGTAAGTTCTAAACGAATTTTTACCAGATTTTCATTCACCTTCTCTTCTCTTCATCTTCCACATTTATTCTTAAGAATCCCAAACTATACTTTGTCAAAATACCAAATGAATCGAACTTGATTATCTCTTGTTTGATTCTCTACTACTCACTCCATAAGATCTTAGTGCTATCCAGAGTTATAGGATTATTTGTAAATCAATCTGTTATATAAAAGGTGCGGTTGAGCCTTGAAATCAATTGGGTGTGATTGTTGCCCCGGAAATCAATTAGGTGATCTTGTGTCCCGGTAAATAAAGAGAGTTTGCCCCGGACTCGAATGCAGGAGGGTGTACCCTATGGCCTTGAAATCGGGGGTGTAATCTGGAAGATTATTTTGAAAAGAAATCCGTATAATTGTGCGGGACTGGATGTAGGGTAACTCCGAACCAGTATAAAATCCTAGTGTGTTCTTTCCTTTACTGCTTTTATTTATTATTTACATCTGTGTCTGATTCTGTGATTATATCTGTGTCTGCGTATTGCATTTGTTGGTAATTAAATTACATAAGTTTCAAAAATATTTAGGAAATTCACAAAACACTATTCACCCCCTCTAGTGTTATTCCAGTCTTAAGATCCGTAATTCGCATTTTTAACAAATCCTACCCTGGGCATTGCCTCACGTGCCTTGTTGCATGCCTTATCGCGCCTTCTACGAGTTTGTTTTGTACCATACCTATGCCTCTGGGTAAACCTCACGGAGGAGCGTACGGTACTGTCTTGACTAAGGAATATATAAAATATGTTAAGGGGGGTATAGGTAATGCCTTAATGTTATTTTAATACTTTACCTTACTATTGACACTATTACAATAGCATACTGTACTATATAGTAGATAGTTTAACGGATCTTTAGGAGATGGAAATCCCGAACATCTCTTAAGTTAATGCACTCACATTGACACTGGATAGGAGATGTCAAACCCCGTATACATTTTCGACGCTGTTACACTCATATTTATTTACCATTGATTTAACTTATGTAGGATCTTTTAGTTCTGACTCGAGTGCTTTGTCTTTTCAGTTCGCTCGGGTCAGCCTAAGCTTTTCATTTATCGAAAACTACTTTTTGGAGGATGAAGACGAAGATTTTGTACTATTATTGCTTAGATATGTATTTCACTGCATCATGTTGCTCCGCTGCATTTATTTACAATTTATTCTTGTCGTATGTAACTCTGATCTGTATTATGAAAGTTTAATAAATGTTCTTTGTAAACAACTTCATGAATTGTTTATTTGATTATCATGTTTTGTCATTCCGCTGCGAGATTCGGTATTTGTTTTTTTTTCTTTCTCTGCTTTTTCTTATTTACCCCAACAACAATCTTCCCTTTTGTATGGTTTAAGTCGGACGTGTGTGGTTTATCTTCGATTTAAATCGTTCAAAAAGGCGGATCGTTACAGTATAACATATAGAACGCCAGGCGGTGTGACTCGTTTGGAGTTTGAGATTTTTGAGGGCATCGAGTAATATATTTTTGAATATATATATATATATATATGTATATATATATATATATATATATATATATATATATTCTCCATGCTTAGGCCATACCTTCAGCCATACCCCATACACGTTCGAACAATACCATCACCTCTTTTATAAATCACGTCGCCAAAATCAGAAAGAAGTTCGCCATTTTTTCTTCAAATTTAAACATATGGCCAAATCCAATTGTTCTTATTCATCAACGCCACTCGAGGCTTCATCGACTTCGGCGTCAACTGCAAAAGGATGTGGCTTGGGGAGATGGAAGTGATGACCTATAACAATCCACTTTTCCATACAATTCAAGCTGACAATAAACCATACATGTCCAACCCAAATCAAACGGAAAAACAGATAGTTAAGGGAAATAAAGAAGAAAAAAGAAGAAAAGAGAAAAAGAAGAGAAAAGAAACTAAAACAACACAGAATCTCATAATCGCAGCGGAAAAACATATAATATAATATCAATGATCTTTACAAAAGAGAAACTATTATATACATAAATCCATCAGAGTACAACAACAATCGTAATCATCAACCTGGACAGTTATAACAACCTATCCTCACAATTGCTGACGATTTCAATACAAAACGGCGGAAATAAACATATATGTGAATACATCTATGGGCCTCCATCTCGTCTGTTAAAGCTCCAAAGCATTCCAACTAAATCTGTAATATGCTCGGTCTGACTCGAGCATTATAATAAAACAACACCCAAGTCAGTCTGGAAAACTAACGTGAGAAAAAACACCCAATTTGATTTTTAAAGTTATAGAAACCTTTCAAAAATCAAAGGTATCTCGTAAGACCATGCCACACATAAACATGGACGGCTTCTACCTTACGATAACCAAAACATTTCATATGAAATCTCTGATATTATAATAATGTATATACGCTGGCCGAAATTATTATATTAATTAAATTCCAGCATACTAGGTTCGACAACCAAAACCGAAGGCTCGAATTATAGAATGGATTCCAACTATGAAAGGGTAATGGTATACCCATCGAATTCGTATGCCTCTAGGTAAAATGTAAGGGAGGCTACAAAACGTTGCATCTCTGCTACTCAAGACCGACACAACCCTCTTCTCGAGTAGCATACATGAATATTGCTCTAGATTTGGGACGATCATACCCTACTTGGGTGCAACCCACTTAGCCTAGCCTCATGTCCCTGCTTTATTCATTTTTCGGGTGTAAGGCTTGAAGAGGCCACAATCCTACCATTCATATAGCATTTCCCACTTGGAATGCT
Source organism: Allium cepa (assembly GCA_030765085.1). Classification (NCBI taxonomy): domain Eukaryota; kingdom Viridiplantae; phylum Streptophyta; class Magnoliopsida; order Asparagales; family Amaryllidaceae; genus Allium; species Allium cepa. Next base: position 815,284,044 of record CM060940.1, on the reverse strand, counting down.
AATATGTCCTCCATGTAATAATGCAATATCAACATTCATCCATACAAGTTCATTCTGGTACCGAACGAAACGATTGAGAGCTCTATCTCTAATTACATCATCTTCAAGATGTTTTCACTTCTAACGCTTAAGTTGGATCAAAGTGGTTTTCAGATAACATATCTGATCCCAGTCCATTCGAAACAACATTCAATAATTTTCAGTAAACTCAACCCCAGTTCTTTAGGAAATAAACAATCAAAGAAAAGATTGGAGATCTCCTCCTAACCGTTAATGGATGGATTTCCTTATCATTGTCCTAGAAGAACCAGATTTACACGCACAGTACAGCATCATCGGAGATGATTTTGCCACATAACTCACGTGTTTCTCCTAGATAATTCTAATTAGATAGTCGGTTATTTAACCATCAAATACCAACATTTAAATCAAGGTTTTATCCCATAGGGATAACTAACATTTGGTTAAGCACCAAGCAACACTAAGCCTCCTTAATTAATCTTTTCATTAATTATGATCATCTTGTGAATGCTTGTATCGAAATACTTTTACAAAGATATATTCACAAACCCTTCTATTTTAAATACTTAAAAAATATCCATATACTTATTTCAACGGTATAAGTATATTTTTCAAATACTGAGACTCCTTTTTACCAAATTATAAAATCATTAATAAACTTCATTACAAATTCCTAAAACCATTTATAAATCATTCCTCATGTCATTTCTAAATCCTTATAAAACCATGCAATTATTTATGAATTCCATTTTATGAATATATAAATCCATTTCTAAAACTCGTTTATAAATATCCATTTATTTATAAACCTCTTTACTTTGTAATAATTTCCGTTTAAATCTTCAAACCATTTTATAAGCTCCTCTTATAAAAATCCATGTCCGTTTACAAAAATCTATTTATGAATCTCGAAAACATCGTAAATAAATAATTATTATTAACTTTTAACTTCTTCAAAATAATAATTAATCATTCAAACCATTATGGATAAAACAATCATCAATTTATACCATATAAAAAATAATAATAAATTATCAACATATTATTAATAATCATTATTATAAATTTCAAACCATATTAATAATTTAAATAATTTACTTTCAAAATTATTTAAATGTTTACAAACAATTTTAAGCAATATTAACATGGATAACCAACTTTAAACATAATATATTTCCTTGATAATTATCCGTTCTTAAATCTTCAATTCGGTCATTTCCATATTTATAAAACTATATTAAAGAATCTCTTTCCATTTTATAAAAACTTTCATTTATAAAACCCATTTATTTATGAATTCCATTTATAACTTAACTTCTTTATGAATCTCACTTATTCACAAATCTCATGTAAAACATCAATCGCCATCTATTTTAATGTTACTTCTATATGGATAAATTCCTTTCTATTTATAAAATATTGTTTAACATTCCAAATGTATCCTTGCCTTCAATTTCCAAAATAGAGTCAACTATTTCTAAAATATCATTCCGAATCTTATAAAAAATCCACCATTTTATTTATTCTCCAATTTATTAAACGATGATAGTTTCCTTTAATTTTTATAAACCCCATTCATATATTCATACTTTTATTAGTAATATACGATTTTACAAATCTTTACTTTCTTTATAAAAATACCACTCTTATAAATTATTCCATTTATAAATTTCATGTTTATAAATAAATCATAATATATGTACGTATATACATACATAATCACTCCATAAAAAGATGATTAATAAATATCATATCACAAATATTTCTATGTCTTTTTTAAAACATATTCCTTTATTATAAAAGACAGACTTGTTCGCCAAGATTTTAAAAATATATGTTGTACAGTTGGGAAATCTCTATTTAGAATATTTTATATAACCATCAATTTATAATATCTAAAATCATACTTTGATTCTTGAAAAATTATTTAAATATATAAAATTTCCAAAATCATTCTGAAATTCATTTTTAAATTAAATCACTATTTTGTAGTATTTTAAAATACCAAAAACGAAGCCCGGTGCTACTAAATCACTAATTAAGCAAATCATATCAATGTCATCAATATAGCGTTCAACAAGTCATATATCACTATATGAATGAAAATAAAATCAGCAGTGTGAGAAATCTGGTTGGATCCCTCCAACCCGTCCCTCTGCATCACATACAATAAATAATTATAAAAATATAAATCAAACGCTTCGGGACGGGATTCGTATAATAAGGGTCATCCACTCTTACATTGGAACGTAATAGAGTCTCATTCGCTCCAATAGTTTCGTATAATAAGGGTCATCCACTCTTACATTGGAACGTAATAGAGTCTCATTCGCTCCAATAGGCGGAAATATATCCAATCCAACTAATAATGATTAGTAAATTATCCAAATAGTCAATAACTGTCAAAATAAATATCCAAACATCCAATAGATAATTTTTATCAACTAAAAATATTCCTGGTTAACTAAAAATGTGAGATTAACTCACTTTAATTTTTAATGGTTACCAAACGTTCCGTTTTGAATTAAAATCGAACAGACCTTCAATTTTGACTCAAAATTCCAATAGCTCCGAATCCCTCAAATCCAATTCCATTGCGTAGCCTTCGTCGATACAATCGCAACGCGACTTGTCGCGCTCAAAATGGACCTCGTTTGAAAGAGTTACGACTTAATGAACATTCGATCATAATTAAATTATAACTAACTAAAATAATAAACTTAAAATAAATCATTTAAACTTTTCCCTATCTCCTCTATCACGCTCCAGGTCTAGGCCAAGAAAACCTAACTCACGCGACCCATCTCCTGTTGGGCGCGCCACACCAGGGAACTAGAGCCCCATCCAACTTCGTCATGACGTGTGCTAACCTTCGAGCCACCATCGCTTGCGACCGTGCCGCCTCCGTCGCTGTCGTCTTCACGTAGATCGAGAAAAAATCACTGGCCTTCATAGCTAAATTTTGATGAACTCGAGTCGTTTTGCCTCGATCCAACCATACATAACGTAGAGGAGATTGAGTTCTTCCTTTTTCTAGTTGAAATCGAGACGTAAAAACGTGTGGATTGAGGGAAATCAAGAGGAGAAAGAGGTGAACTTTCGACCATTAAATTCAAAAAGGGGGCGGTTGAAGAAACTAGGTTTTGGATTTTAAAACTAAAATCTTCAAGTCCTTATATATATACACTATTCGCCCGTGAAAATTTCAAACTCCAAACAAAGCGTGTCGCATGGCATTATATACGTTATACTCCTATTCCGAACACAATGGAATATGTATCGGAAGCCAATTGCATCATATTTAGAAGATAGCTTTTCAAAATCAAATTATATTAATTTAAATACGTTTAATTAATTTCTACATATTTCGAACTCGCATGACCAAACGATATGTCCTATCACCACGAAATTCTCCAGCATATAGTAATTCACCATTTCGGATTTGATGAAATTGGTTTCGTCGAAATCCAAGAATTTGCCGGGGAAGGTTATTTTTACACATTATTTAAAACGAATAATTTCTAAAATCAGCTAAATCACTTTTAACTCCAATTTAAAAGTTTACTATCTTCATTCTCATTCAAATGGAATTTAAATCAACTTTAGAAATCATTTTCATTCATATTAAATCCAAAATCCGATTATCCAAACGATTCCGAATATCAAATTCAACAATTTAATTATCAAATAGATTATGATATTTGAAATCCAAGTTATTTCACTTATAAAAATAACATTCCAATATTTAAAATAATTTATATATTTTAAATTCAAATGAATAAAATTCTGAGTCGTTACATCACCGGATGGATTAACGTCTAATTGCCTAAGGCAGCCAGGCCCGACCCTTCCCCAAAGCGAGGGAAGCAACCGCTTAGGGCACCGTTTAACCTAGGGCACCAAATTTTACCGACGAGTAGCATACAAGAAAAAAACGCGGATCTCTCAATCGTGATTCGTCTAAGCAATAGTACTCCCGTTCATCTCGTCATCGATTTCGATTTGACATCGCGATTCGTCCAACGGCTCCTCCAAGCTCCAGCAGCCGGCGCGACGATTCAAAGCTAGGGCTTCTCGATTTGACATCTCGTCGCCATCGATCTCGAGTTGGGGAAGGGGCGGCTCCAGCCTCCAGCGGCGCGGCACGGCAGTGGCGCGGCACGGCACGGCGGCGACAGCGTCCAGTCTCTGACTCTGTGCTTTCACTGCTGTGTGGATAATCGGATTACAATTTTGAAGCTTTAGAAAGAAAAGGTGTAATTTTACAATTTTGAAACTCACAGTATTACACTTTACAGACTTACGGTATATACAAATTCAATTTAGTAATGTTAATTAACTTAATTTGATAATTGTTTTTGTTATGTAGTAATCAGTAATAGTATGATAAACTACAATATCATAGCAGATTTTGATTGTTTGATAATTCAATTTAATAATTTACAGTACAAATTCAATGCAATTTACAATACCATAATTCAATTTGATAATTCTATTCAATTTGATAATTATTTGATAATTTGATAATTCAATTTAATAATTTACAATACAAATTCAATTTAATTTACAGTACCATAATTCAATTTGATAATTCAATTTAATTTGATAATTGTTTGATAATTCGATAATTCAATTTAATAATTTATAGTAGAAATTCAACTCAATTTAATTTATTAATTGAATTTACAGTATGGTCTTGAAGATGAAATGATGAGAAATAAAACAGGTGTTGGATATCATAATATTTCCATGATTCTAAGGCTTAAATCGGTCATTTGTATTGTCATGTTTAATTGAATTGTATTGTCGTGTTCAATTACAATGAAATGTAAAATCAAAATTCAATTACTGAAATCAATTGTATAACAACTATTTATTTGAACTTTTATAGTGTTTAGAAATGCGTAAACAAGAATCTGGACACGCCAAAAGGGTTAGAAAAAGAAGGCTGGAGAAACTCACTAATTCGCAGAAAGACGCTCTTAATAAATTTTTCATCAAAAGTAGTTCAGTAGAAAGTTCGAGTTTGAATGTGGATAATGCTCCCCTTATTGATGAGAATGATGATCATGTTGATGATGATATTCTAATGAACGAACATGACAATGAAAATATAAGCGAGGAGGAAGCAAATATTAATTCATCATCACATGTAGAGAATGTTAGTTTAGTATCAAATGATCCCGGTATATGGAAAAAAATTGATCAAAAATTGAGAGACTTGCTAGTTGAAATATGTCCTTTTAGAGTACTAAAAGATAATGACTCTGATTTTTCAAAAGATGCTATTAATAGATATTTTCCTTCCACATTATATGTCAGACATTTGCCTAACGGAGATAAACAAGATAGAAAATGGTTGGTATATTCAAATTCACTTGATAAAGTATTTTGTTTCTATTGTAAATTATTCACAAATCAAACAACGGCTAATCATCTTGCTAATGAAGGAATTAATGATTGGCACAACCTTAGGACTAAGCTGAAACAACATGAAAGTAGTAAAGATCATCTTCTGAATATGAGCAGTTGGATTGAGTTGGAAACAAGATTGAAAGTCAAAGCAACTATAGATCAAAATGTAATAGATCAAATACAGAAGGAAAAAGAACGTTGGAAGAAAGTGTTCATAAGAATAATTGCTGTTGTGAAAACACTTGCTTCTAATAATTTAGCATTTCGTGGAACGAACGAAAGGCTTTATGAACAAAATAATGGTCTTTTTGTAAATTAATTGAAATGATAGCAGAATTTGATCCAGTAATGCAGGAACATGTTCGACGGGTTGAAAAAAAGAAATTCATATACATTACCTTGGACACAAAATTCAAAATGAGTTAATACTCACATTGGCGAATGAAATTAAAAATAAAATTCTTATAAAAATAAAAAAGGCCAAGCACTTTTTAGTTGTATTAGACCGCACTCCAAATATTAGTCGTGTTGAACAGATGTCTCTTGTAATAAGATATGTTAATGTTTCACTAATCCCGTAAAGGTGGAAGAGTTTTTTTATTGAATTTATAAAAGTGAATGATACTACTGGACTTGAAATTTTTAACAAGCTTAAAGAAGTATTAGAGGATATTAAGCTTGATAATTATGATATTAGAGGACAAGGTTATGATAATGGATCAAATATGAAAGGAAAACACCAAGGGGTGCAATAAAGACTATTAGAAATTAATCCAAGAGCTTTCTACACACTTAGTGGTTGTCATAGTCTTAATCTCGTGCTGTGTGATATAGCTAAATCGTGTCCTAAAGCATTGAACTTTTTTGGGGTGATCCAACAAATATTTAATGTATTTTCTTCATCCACACAGAGATGACAAGTTTTTAAAAATCATGTACAGGTTGTACTGTTAAACCATTATCAGACACACGTTAGGAAAGTCACATTGAAGCAGTAAAATCTATAAGATATCAAAGCGTGGAGATAAGAGATTCTTTAATTTCCTTGTCAAATAGCACCAAGGATTATATGGCGAAGAGTGAAGTTAAAAGTCTTGTAACAAATGAGATTGGAAATTTTGAATTCTTATTCAAATTGTGCATTTGGTATGAAATGTTAAAAAATGTAAACATTGTTAGCAAGATTCTTCAAACTGGAGATATGCAAATTGATGTTATTATCGCTAGATTGCAAGAGCTTATTGATTTTTTTTGAAGATTTCAGAAACACAAGGTTTAATTCTACGACGACTGATGCTAAAGTGATAGCTCATATGTTGGATATTGAACCCGTTTTTTTTCAAAAAAGAATTATTCATAGAAAGAAACAGTTTGATGAAGATGCGAATGTTGAAGAATCGATGTAAACATCAGAAGAATCATTTCGAATCAATTACTTTTTGCAAATTGTGGATAAAACACGTGTTTCATTAGTGACTCGATTTGAGCAATTCAAGATGATAAGTTTGGCTTCTTATTTGATTTAAAAAATTCACTTCTATAGATGATGAGAAACTGAAAAGTCATTGTTTAAAACTCGAGGAATATTTGACACATGATTTGCACTCTGATATTGATGGAAGATAGTTTTTTTCAAAGTTAAAAGTATTGAAAGTTATTTTGCCAAAGGAAAAAACAAAAGCAATTGAGCTGCTGAATTTCACAAATTCTTGTTCGAGAGAGTTAAATTTTCCTAATGCTTGGATCGCATATAAATTAATTTTGACTATACCAATTACAATTGCCTCAGTTGAAAAAAGTTTTTCAAAGCTAAAGTTGATAAAGTCTTACCTTCGCTCCACTATGTCACAAGAAAGATTAAAAGGTTTGGCACTTTTATCGATAGAATAAGACATGGTCAATGAACTTGAATATGATAATATTATAAGTAATTTTGCAAGTCAGAAGGCTAAAAAAATGTTCATCGATAGTTGATATTAATTTTAGTGTACAACTTGAATTATTATCATGAATAAAGTTATTTTATTTTTTTCTCTGCTCATTATTTATGAACAATATAATTTTTTAATGATTTAATTAATAGTCATAATATCAGTTTTTTTGTAGGGACCTTGTTTTCACTTTTGGTTTTAGGTATCAAAACTCATAGGACCGGCCCTGGAGGTAGCATGGATCTCGACGCGAAGTTGCGGCAGTCTTTTGCCGAGTCTTCATCAACGGCGGCTACTGGAGGGTGGCGACCATCATCGTTGGGTAGAGCTCTGTCTGGGCGAGTCTTGGTGAAGGTGCGGTGGCATGCGATCGAGCACAGAGGCGGCGACGATGATGGGAAGTCGCATTTGAGTCGCGTGCTGCTTGAGTTTCGTTAAGACGAGAGGGAAAAGTAACTAGTTTAAAATTTTATTAATTAAGAGTTAATTATAATTTAATCAAATCAATCGTTCATTAATTCATAACTTTTCCGTACGAGGTCCTAATCTTACACGATAAGTTGCATTGCATCGTATCAGCGATATCTACGTTATAGAGTTGGATTGAATGGATCTGAAGCTGGTAAGAATATGGGTAAAAATTGAACGCCTATTCATTTTTAATCCAAACCGGGATACCTCGGCGATAACTGGAAAAACGGTGAGTTAAACTCACCTTTTTGCTTATCCAAAAATATTATATAGTCGATAAAATTATTTATTAGATGCGTGGATATTTTATTTTTGATTGTTACTGACTGTTTCGATGATTTACCATTTATTAGTTGATTTGGATATATTTACGCCTCTGAAGCGGACGAGACCCTATTACGTTACCGTATAAGAGCGAACGACCCTTGTACACGATCCCGTCTCGAAGCGATTGAATTATATTATTTGGTTACATACTGTATATGATTCAGGCGGATAGGTTGGAGGGATCCAACTGGATTCCTCACACCGTTGATTTTACTTTTCATATATATTGTGATATATGACTTGTTGAATGCCATATTTAATGACATGGATACGATTTCTCTTATTTTGTGCTTTAGTAGCACTAGACCTTATTTTTGGTATTTCAACATTTTGCTTTAAAAAAAATTTGTTCACCCCGACTTTGTTCTTCCACTTGATTTTTACTCTTTTGTTTTCTTGCTTCCATACATTGATTTCTTTTGCAAGCTATTAGTGGATCATGTACTGGTCTCTTAGAAGCATCTTTAAAAAAAAGGAAATTAAACAAAATGATATGCATTTAATTGTTTATTTATTTTTAAAAACCATGTTAGTTGCTAATGCAGTTTATACATAAAACCACGCCGATCCTTGCTTTTTTTTTTTTGATTATCATGCCATAGCATAACATGGTTAAAGCATAGGCCGCATTAGTTCTAAATGTGGTGACGTAAAATACGTCACACATAAACGTCGTCGACATAAGTAGTTTTTTTTCTTTCAATCCCACAATCCGAACCAAACGTACCACAATTGAAAATAACTGAAAAATTGTCGTGGTTGTGATTAGATTCGACCTCCCTCTCCATTAAAATGGAAATTACTTTAAGAAACAACAGAGGTTGTTTTTAACCGTTGAAGAAGATAGAAAAAAAAAAAAAATAGGGAGATAAAACATGCTAGGATTATCTTTGAAATTAAGTGGGATGAGAAAAGAAAATTGTGAGGTATATGTTATTTCTTTCAAATGCCGTCTTGGAAAGGAAGAAAACCTTCCATTGCCATAATAGCTTCTTTTTTTTTCCTTTTTGAAATTTTGACATGCATTCTTGAAATTATAAAATGTTAGCCTTAGATCCATCTCAATTTTACTACAAATTGCATTGCTAATTTTATAAAAAGATGTGAAATTCAAACGGTATTTGAGTAATTTTACTAGTATTAACGTATACTTTTTTAGGGCGTCCTTCCATAACTCTAACTCATACCCGTCTCAACGCAGTCCACTTTCAAATTTGAGAATGAACCAGTGGAAAAGAACCAAATTAAAAGTAACATATAAAAAAAATTACATATTCTCTCTTGACCTCCGTACACAGCGAACGCACCTTACCCAAAATTTTTAGACCCAAATCCCTCCAAAGCTTGCATCGATGGCAGCTTCTGCTGTTGCTTCTTCTCGCTCACCGTCTCCCTTCATCTTTCCCTCACTTTCTCCTCAATATATAATCTATTCTCCATCCATTTTACCAAAATTCTCTCCCTTCGCTTCCGCTTCCACCGCCACTGCTCGCTGTAGTTTCTCTGTATCAGCCGCCTCTTCTTCAGTAACAAGCGAGGAGAATAAGAGAATGATGCTCGAGGGATACGGACTCAATCCGGATGAGTATATATCCGATCAAACTCTGAGGGTTCGATTTCTAATACTCTGTGTTGGTATATATTTCCGTTAATCATGCGGGTTCAAAAAATAACAAGTAATTTATTCATTTTGTATTTTGTTTGGGGTATAGCCACCTAGGAGGAGCAGGGAAGAGCAAATGAAGATGAGGAAGATGATGAAGAAATGGAAGAATGGGAAGGAGAGATCAATGCAGGAAGAGCTGGTGGCTGTGGTGGAAGGAAAAAAGGCGACAAGAAGTACCCACAAATTATTAAAGGTTTTGCTTTCTTTTGTCTGTATCGATTTTCTTAACAATCAGTGTTAAAATTTAGATTTATGTTATGCTGAATTTTATAGCTATTATGCTGAGAGATGTGTGGTAGGCATATGAGTATTTTATGAATGTTGTTGAAATTGAGAGTAAAATTAACATTTGATAGCCCATTTGATGATCTATACCTGTCTAATGAACATACTAGTAGAATTTATAACCCTTATTAGGTAAAGATTTTTTTAAGAAGAAGTTCATCTAATGAGACATCATTTTATTATTGTTATGCAGGCACGTATAACACTTCCAATCATCAGAACAGCCGCAAACAGATTAACACGATAAAAGAAGCAATAAAAATCTACATAATAAATTAACACAAACACAATAAACAAATAAGAATTGTGATAAATTAAACAGACAAGGCATTTATAATGGTTTTCAGCTTATAAGATTGCGTACGTCACTTTCGTTCTTCTTCCTCTTTTTTTTTTTAATTTTTTAATTTTAATTTTTTTATTTTGAAAGAATATGTTTGGATTACGTACTTATTGCGTCCAATTCCATCTGGCCATCACATTCTTTTGCTTGAAACCCAAAAATCACACAATATGCATCACATCTAATAGTTCTTTAAACCGTATCCGCCCACATAATCAACTAAATCTTCAGAAAATGGCATATACTGTTTCCAACTACAACCTCCAACTTACGGCTTGCTCAACAAGTGTAAATGCATAATCCAAGTTGACTTTATTCTATTACAATCGTTGCTAGAATCTTACAACTCATTCTTTATTGGATCTTTCTCCCAAACCCACACCTTTAAGGCGCCCTTCAAACACTTCAATATCTACTTCATAGTTCATAGTTTGCCAATATCCATTGCCTAAATTAAACATACGTTCTAAGCATACTAATAAAATTAACAGTTTGAGCTATGGAAAGCCTCTTTCCACTGTAGCATATGAGACTAGTCATGTATGCTTAATTAACAACAGTGATCTATTTCATTTTTTTAAAGCGTAATATAAAAACAATACATGTACTTGGCCGCTCGAGGGTTTTGCCCCTTCATGCTAAACCTACTAAGAATATACTGATGAACTTACTTTGTGTGAGTCTTACACCTATTTCATTTTCTCAAAAGTACCGTGCTTAAAGTTTTCTCTACCTTTCCAATATCTTTGATTTCAAACAAATTTTAACTCCATATCAAGCTTTGAAATCTCAGATTTCAAGTGAAATTCCCACGCACATCTCAATCCATATTGCAGGTTGATATTTTAACATCTTGGGTGAGATGAGTGCTAAACAAGATAAAAATTACGTTTATGGTTTCATCTTACTCAACTGCAAAAAATGAATCTCGGGAGAGAACTCATGTGAGACGAAAGAGATATAAAACTCTGCTCCATATACATTTTCATTTTGTTAAAATCTGTCGTCTTTAGATGCAACGATCTTGCCATCCATGTACAAAAGTGGATATTCTTAATTATCATTTTCCATGTTTCCCAACCTCTTGAAATAAGAACAAGCATCTCCAGTACTCTTATCAATACTGATCACAAGCATGAAACTACTAATCTTCTTGTACCATTGGTTTGAAGATTGGTTGGAGTAATAGAGTGATTTTCTTTACAATAAACATTTTCAAATCTCGGATTTTGAAGAAAATCTCGGGTTGTTAGCTCGGCTGAAATAAATGAGATTTAAAACTCTGATAATTGATCAAGCCGTCAAATCTTGGACTTCGAAGAAAATCTCAAACTAATATCTCGGATGAGATAAAAGAGATTTAAAATCTTACGTGTATGAAATTGATTTTTTACACTCACTTGCTCAAATTTCATATCATAAGTAGCAACCGTTTCGAATTAAAACGTATGTGCTATCAATTTAAAGATCTCATCTAATTACTTGTTTCCCTTTTGCATCTTTGACCTCAAGATTCATTTACAACCAATTGCTTTTTTTTAATGAAACCGGACTTGAAATTTATTTACAACCAATTGCTTTTTTAGCATGAAACCAAACCTCAAGTTTCGATCTTATACGGTCGTAACATCTTTTCTCTATGATGTGAATCCAATTTGAGATATTACTTAGTTTTTGGATTTCGTTGAGGTTTATAAGCTTATATTGCATTGCATATAACATATAATTCAGTTGATCACTAAGGCTTATTTTGTGTAATTTCAAACATTCTCTTTAGTGGCTTTATCATGCAATGATCAATCCAACTACCAATACCATCTTGTTGAACATTTGTGGCTTTACATTGGTCCAGAACCTCTACTATTGTGTACACAATCATCATAACTAGTATTGTATATTATCAATTTCCTTTTTTATCCACGTCGCCGACCGCTTTGTTACATGTACAAAATTTGGAAATCACCACCGCCAACTTATTTTCAGCGTGATTCATAATAAAAAAGATTATGACTTTTTTTATATTTCAACATTATCACCTGATCAAATATGGCATATTCCTTGAAGTGAACATTTCCTTCATTTTGGAATTTTAGTACACAATAACATTTAACTTTGTCCATACACTCAAGCATAACATTTTATAATGCTCAAGACTTGATTGTTCTTTTTAACACGCATTAGCTCGATTCAAAGTCATGAAAATAACTAAAATCAATGTCTTTTCCTTTCCACACTTTGATGTTATGTTTCATGCAAATGACTATAGAATTTGACTAAGACGAATGACGATTGATATAGTTTTCATCGCCCTTTTGACAAGCTCGATATGAGGCTCAACGCAACCTTCTCCATTAAGAACAATTCATTCTTTCAACAACTTTATTAGTTATGGATCCCCAATGGTAATGAAGTATCGTCTAATTCCATGTTTATAAAATTCTATGAACTTTGATTTCTCCATCATTATTGGATCTTAGTTTCTTTCAAAACTCTATTTGTTTCATTCTTGACTACGGCCTTTCAAAATTGTAACACTCCACTTCTATACCCATATTACCAAATGGTATTACTAAGTAATACCGTTTGATAATACCGAGAATGAGACGATATTAGATTGTGACACGTGAATATTCCTTTGGGCTAACATTGATACGCATTTCAAAATCATAAATTACTCAACTCACGTAACTGGTATCGACACAAAATAATAAACATATGTTTATCCAAGATAGGACAATGCACAGTGTAAAACAAACAATAGAGAACACGAGTCATCGATGTAGCAAAAATATATTAACAAAAAATATACACAAGTCCAAGCGGGTCCACAAAAGTGTCAACGTCCACAATATCTCAATATGGACATTACATATCCAATACATACAATCCCAACAACACGTATATGCATGAGGCTACATAAGTACATATACAATATCTAGTCTAAATAATAACTAGCTTCCATAGATGTGCCCATTAACCACAAGTTGTTTCATTCTAAACTCTTAAATGTCTCGGACTGACCTGAATATTATATAAATAACACACAGATCAGCCTATGTCTAGAATGTGGATGTTAATATATCATAATAACTGATATAATATAATAATGTGTATCACAAGTGACATATAAATATCTCAAAGTTATTAAGTTATATCATAAACCATACACATATTTCATCACCCAAACAAATAAACAAATCTATCATCTCATCACAAAGCTCATAATTAAAATATGTGATACAAACTACACATTCATACATAGCAACACACATCGAATCATATCTGTTAGAAATGCGGATTACGGATCTTAAGGCTAGGTTTAGCACTAGAGGAGGGGTGAATAGTGTTAATAAAGGATTACTAAATCTTTTTGAGTTTATGTTAATTTAGACACAGATGTATGCAATCTATAGATACAAGGATAATAACAGAAACAATCACAGATGCAAAAATAAAATAAAAGCAGTAAAGGAAAGAACATACTGGATTTTATACCGGTTCGGAGTTACCCTACATCCAGTCCCGCAACACAAGTACGGATTTCCTTTCAAAAACAATTGTACAATTACACCCTCGATTTCAAGGCTACGAGGTACACCCTCCAGAATTTCAATCTTCTGAGTAGAGATACTTGATTTTCGGGCCACAAATTTACCCAATTGATTTACCAAGGCTACAATTACACATTTTCTCGCTTGATTGATTTTCAAGGCCACAATCACACCTTTTCTCGCTTAATAGATTACAAAGAAGTCTATAACTCTGAATAGCACTGAGAACCTTGTTGAGATAGTGATAGAGAATCAAACTAGAAGTAATCGAGTTTGATTCAATCTTGATTTCGGCAGAGTAATGGTAATAATATGTATTAAGAAATGTGGAAGAAGAAGAGGAATGAAAAACCAGAAAATCTGATCAAAAATTCGTTGAAACTAACCCTTATTTATAGAAGAACAACAGTCATGTCCATTCATGAAGAGTTATGGCGAATAGACACTTCTTTTAAAATTTAAATTTTGAACTCAACTGACACCATGTCGACATGGTCACCATAGGCATGTCGACATCCCAAAGCAATTTTTGATGATTTGATTTTCTTTGAAAATAACCTTAATCTTATATTAAAATTATTTTTAAACTTTATAAATATACTTGACTATAGTTAAAATTCATAAGTAAATATAGATAATAATATATATAGAATTTAACTATAATTTTATTTTTAAATCTAAGTATAAATATTTAAAAGATAAATATATTATTTTAAAAGATAGTTTAAAATTAGGAGTAATTTGACTTTGAAATTAAAGATAATTTTGAGGATAAAATTATTTAAAATCAGGATAGAGGGTTTTGAATCTTTTAAAAGGAAAGTTTTGAAATCATTTTGAAAATAAGATAATTTTGTAAAATCATTTGAACCAAAATTAGTGGATACAAAATAATGTTCCACTAAATTTTTCGTAGCTTCTATCCTACTTAGGGTTCCATTCCTTTAACGAGCTCGAAGTGGATTTCATTCCACGAATAATTGGATTTTAAGATGCTGCTGCTTTTCGACGAGTTTTAACAAAAATTCCTAATAAAAATACTTATCCTTGAAATCTTGAACTCTTGATAATCTTGATACCCATGAGTCTTCTATCTCGATACCTTGAATCTCTATACTGTACAGTCTTCATTCTTGGTACCCGCATGATGAAATACTGCATATACATATATATCTAAACCTATAATGTTAGTATTTATATTTTATAATCTATTTTAAGGTTGTTGTCATCAAAACCATCATCTCACGGACTAACAATATCAACAAATAGTTATCATCAAATATCTCATGGCATGCACTCAACCAAGTCAAGATTATCTCTCAGATAACCATTAAGTAGGCATACTCATGGTCCGTCATACTCAACACATGTGAAAATGCACGAATAAGCATCCAAGCCAACCCTACATAAAATACAAACATGACATACACTCGGCAACCAGGGTCATCTCTTAGGTAGTCTTATATAAAAAATAAGTATATTATAACCCTTTGCTATCAGCATCCATAACTATACTCGATAGCTGTATAATAGATATGCATCGAGTTACACTAATTTCTGGACATCGTCCCATGAATAATCCATAATCACATAATTAATGATCTAGACTATCTGCCTCATAGTTAATCAGCTTGATTCTCAGCCTCGTGAATAATCATATAAGCACTCTGCCCCTTAATAATCCAATAAACTCTCAGTCTCGTAGATATTTCTTTAGACTCTCAGTTCTATAAGTAACAATCCTATAAGTAACATTGTGGGCACCCAACCTTGTAATTAACTACTTTGTTATCAATCAAATCAGATGATCAAGTCGGCTCTCGGCCTCATACTCAATAGTATCATAAAGATGAATAAGTATGTGATTATGATATCTCATCAATAATCAAACGAGAGATGACAACTCTCAACTTGCTCCATGAGCCTTCCTCACACACTCTCAACGTTGCTCTTACAGTCTTTAGTTACACCGATACCATTGTGACCCAATACCCATCGATGCAAGTCTACGCTATGCAATGACCACGACATTGCAAGTGCCCCAATGGTAACAGACTACCGACCTATGTGATGTGGGCTCTCAGCCTTGGCTCCCAACCATACACATCAAAAAGGGGATGTCATGGGTTTGGAACGCGACCCCGCAGTCAAGCCATTAGAATCAAGGTTTTAAATTTCGGATATCAGATACGTTTCGTCTCGGCGATTTTAGTGACTCGGTATCGTATCGGGGAAGATCTCGGACGCGACGAGTGCATCTCGGGTGCCAACATCGAATTTACATCTCGGACCTAAAGTTCATCTCGGGACCATATCGGAGTATGACACATCACATAATATATAGCAAAAAATGCATGGTATCGTTTTATTTAACATTATAAGTTAACATTATAATATATAAATACTAATATTTTATAAGCAAAGAATAGTATTTATATTTTATAATCTATTCTAAGGTTGTTGTCATCAAAACCACCATCTCACGGACTAACAATCTCTCCCTTTTTGAGACAGCCTTTGTTTATAAAATATTACTTCTATCCTAATAACTGCCCCTAAAACTAATAAACTCCCCCTTAATTTATGCTTAACTACCTTACTTTATATTTTTTCCCCTTTGTCATCAACAAAAACACACTCCCCCTCATTCTTGGACTTCAGTACCTGCATTGATAAACTATACAACAGAATATATATAATATATAGATTAAGAAATAATTATACTTATGAACATGATAATTAATTAAAGACTATATACATTTCAATGTATATATATATATATGTTTTATACAACAAACTTCAAACCAATATCAAAAAATCAATCCACACAGAGTATCAATCCAAACCAAATCAATTCAAACAAATCAAACAAAGCAAACAAATAAAAATCAAACGTTACGTGGAACTTCCACCCATCCTTCTTCTCCAAAGATTGGATCTGCCTTAATAGCATCCCAATTATCATTGTCGTTGGTGAGAGAGACTGGAGGATGTGCTTCGTTATCATCCTTGTGTAGGGAGGAAATCATCCATCGTATTGCATCGGAATGTCTTTCTTGTTTCTTGATCATCTGCATTTGACTCAATTCTAAGTGACGCTGGTTACGTAGAATAAACGAGAGAATATTCTTGAACGAATTAAGGGTTTCTTCAAGATTTTCGGATAAATTGTGAATTGGATTAGCCATAGTTGAATTTGTGAAAGAAATGAAGTATATAGATGATAAGAAATAATTTTCAGTGAAGAATTCTGGAAGAAACAGGTATTTATAGGTGTAGAAATTCGTTTGAAATGAATAGATATTTGGTAGTTATTCAAATTTCAAATTCAAAATCAATTGTCATTTCTGACCAGTACATGTCGACATGGTCATAGGGGGTATGTCGACATGGGTTAGTGAAAAATTATGACAAATTTGATTTTGTGAATAATTGTGTATATATATTTATGTAATATACTAATATTTATTCTGGAGATAAGATAAGGTAGATAACAGAAAGAAAATTTCATTTCATTGCATACTAAGATGATACAACGATTAAACATAAAGAACTACATGAACTTTCGAATTAAAACAAACTAAAACACATACAATAAGATACGAAAAGGTAAAACTAGTTAGAGGATGATGATGATGAAGATAGTTCAAGTTTCTTGCTGAGTTTGGAAATGAACTTGTTCATCTTCGTAGAAATATTATACAACTTTTTACTAACGGATCGTTTAAGAATCCGTTGATTCTCAACAATAATCTTTTGGTTTTTGAGAAGAGTTTTGGTGGACGGATTTGGAGGATAGTCATTGCTTTCCAAAGAAGTTTCACCTTCTTCTTCTTCAATTTCCATTTCATCCCCTTCTTCTTCCTCTTCTTCCATTTCCTCATGAGCCAAACGCTCTTCCTTTTCGGCAAGGGTCTCATAAGGTTGAAAAACAAATGGAATTTTCATAAGCGAAATGTTGGAATGATTGAAAACTTTTCTAGAAACAAATTATTCGCCTTTGAAATCCACTCCAAAATAGTTAAAAATTCGAGTGAGATAAATTCCATGATATAAAATATTCTCACTCATTTCAAGATTTTAGGACGAAGTTCATCCAAAATAACTTGCGTCCAATTTATGTCATAATTTCCAAAAATAGCAAAAGGAGCTTTGCAAACTTTTGAAGTAGGATTGTTAAAATTCTCCGATCTTGGGGTCAAAGTATGTTGCAAAAGAAGATTGACAATTCTTGCCTTTGGTCGAAAATTTCGATTTTTGAATTCAAAATTATCATTCCCTTCGAAAATGTGATGAAATGTCTCACGATCATTTTCATCGACTTTAAAATTAGAAAGATCCATTCCCGTACA
This sequence comes from Allium cepa, assembly GCA_030765085.1. Classification (NCBI taxonomy): domain Eukaryota; kingdom Viridiplantae; phylum Streptophyta; class Magnoliopsida; order Asparagales; family Amaryllidaceae; genus Allium; species Allium cepa. The sequence goes on along the minus strand of CM060940.1, from coordinate 815,265,682 downwards.
CTTGCAATTGAGAATGGTACCCAAAAGATCACAATTCGAAACAATTTTAGTGCCTTTGACACTACTCCAAATTTCATCCTCATTTTCATGATAAAATCCACGGTTTAAATTAGCAAAGAAAATTTTGAGAAGCATCAATAAGGCTAAGAATTCCATTGTTTGCAAAAAGAGAATCAATTTCATAAGAAGAAAAATCTTGAAAAATAGCAAACTTTCCGGGATGGACTTTGGCATAGTTAACATAATTGATGTATGCTTTTATTGCCTCCGGATCATTGAGTAATTGCTCTTTGATTTTTCTGGAAATTCTCATGTTGGAGGGGTTACTTGAAGAAGCCATTAAAGTAGAGAGAAGAGAACTTGAAGTTATGAAGAAAGAGTTTGAATTTGAAAATGAGAGTGAAAAGATATGATAAAAGATAGTGAATAAATAGATTCTCAATGGACATATTTTTTGGTCAAAAAGTAGCTTTTCGGAGAATTGAATGAAGTGAAAAGATTGAGGGAAATTCAAACATTTGAATTCAAATTTTGAAATTCAAATTCTGGTATATATGTGATACAGACACCACCAAAACTGACCACTTAAGCTTCTTCCAATACTATTTCTTTTAGGGTAATTTTATGTATCTTATACATCACTCCCATTTCATTTCTTATTTTCCATGTCTCGTCTTATTTTTACAACTCTCAAACGCCGAACCAAAACTATATGTCGAACATCCCGTAAACTTTTACTAGTCAACGCCTTCACCCACCCATGTCGACATCATGGTAGGGACCATGTCGACATGTGCCAATGAATTTTGATAACTTATTTTTTCCTAAGATTTTTAATAAATTAATATATAAATATACTTATTATTTTTAATGCCTATATATATATCTGAAATATTATTAAACTGCTAGTATATTTCAGAAAATATTATTATACTAGTAAAAAATAATAAAAATAAAAAATAAATAAATAAATAAAGTAATAATAAAAAATAGAAAATAAATTTTAAATTTCAAACAACACACTAATTCAAAATCAATCAAACAATCAAGCAACTAATTCTAAGCAAACAATTTCAACCAATTATATTGTAAACGTGTACCTTTTTCTGAGTCCGTTTCTTTGAATTCGTCGGAGTCGTGAACAGCTGTGAAACACAAATTCGAATTATCTGTCTTCTGATCATCATCACTTGAGGACGAGTCTGAGTCATCTAGAGTAGCAGTAAATGCACGATTCCGTTTCTTTGCTGGATATTGTTCATAGGAGGATTTTGCCTATCTGGATACGAACAGTCTCTTTTGAAATGATCTGGTTTATCACAGTTGTAACATTTGTCATTATTTGGCATTACATTTTGATTTTCAGAATTCTTATAGTTGTTTCTCTTGAGATTATTCATCTTTATGTATTTCAGGAATTTCCTAAAATTTCTGGTCATAAAGGCTATCTCTTCATCATTATCGCTGTTTGAGTCCGATCCATCGGTCAATGCATTGAATGCCATTGATTCCTTTTCAGATGCTTTACTTTCTCTTCTCCCGATCATTTGAATTTCATACGACGTTAGATTTCCAATTAATTCTTCTATCTTTAAAGTACTGATGTCATTTGCCTCTTCGATCGCAAGTGTCTTTTGATCCCATTCTGGAGTTAGAGTTTAAAATCTTTCCGACTTGATCTTCTTCAGAAAATTCCTTTCCCAAAGATATTAGAAAATGCACAATATCCTGAAATCTACTATACATATCTGAAATAGATTCATTAGGATTCATTTTTAATAATTGAAACTGATTTGTGAGCATGGAAATTTTGGTCTGTTTAACTTTGCTTGTTCCTTTGTGAGTAACTTGCAAAGTTTTCCAGATTTCATATGCAAAGTTACAAACTGACACTCTATTGAATTCATTTCTATCTAGTGAACAAAACAAAATATTCATTGCCTTAGAATTATTTTGTGCAACAGTCTTTTACTCAGTAGTCCACTGTGCAAAATTAGTCGTGAGTTCAAAATATTCAGTTTGTGTAATATTCCAAGTGTCTAATCCTATAGATTGTAAATATATTTTCATCCTACATGCCCAATATGCATAGTTACTGCCATTAAAAAGTGGTGGTCTGACAGTAGACCGACCCTCTACAAATGAACTAGTGACAGAAATGCTAGTGTTAGTAACAGTACCAGTGTTGGTAGCCATTTTGAAAACTTTCCAAAAATCAGATTATGAAACTTTGAAAACCTCGCTCTGATACCAATTGTTAGAAATGCGGATTACGAATTTTAAGGCTAGGATTAACACTAGAGGGAGGGTGAATAGTGTTAATAAAGGATTACTAAATCTTTTTGAGTTATGTTAATTTAGACACAGATGTATGCAATCTACAGATACAAGGATAATCACAGAAACAAACACAGATGCAAAAATAAAATAAAAGCAGTAATGGAAAGAACACACCGGATTTTATACTGGTTCTGAGTTACCCTACATCCAGTCCCGCAACACAAGTACATATTTTCTTTCAAAAGCAATTGTACAATTTGTAACACCCCACTCTGGTAGCTTACCCAGAGGCAAAGATGTTACCTAGAAACTACGGTGCTTAATGGAATAGTATCACAACTTAAATAAGATATATCGGAACATAAAATCATTCAGATTACATGATTTCAAGCGGAAGAGTTATTATACAATCACATCATCATAATTTCACAGTTACATAGGATCATGAGATTCAACATAATTATACATATAAAAGTTGACAAAATTAAATAAAAGTCTACTTCATAGTCATGGTATTCATCAGTCATCTTGAGTTGAACAACTAACCATCTAAACCTGAAATGTTTATGTGTAGCATCATGAGCAACACTGACCCAGTGAGATAGCTATTTAATCTATAGTTTTCAAGTCATGTCATGAAGGGTTATAAAAACCATAATTTTTATATCATCATTTCATTCCAAATCACTACTTCTTAAGTTTTAATAATTCAGATCAAAACACTATTCGAGGTAAACTTCAAAATATATAAACTTTATCTCACTAAAGTCAAGATTTTTCATAAATTTAAACCACTCCCTCAATTTGGTTTATATTCTAGGATATTTTATCCTATTGCGGTCGGCATCTCCTCATCAAGTAGGGATGTACTCTACTGGCTCGATACCACATAGAGTAATAGTGCACTACCCAAGATCTATTGTCTTATACCGCCTCCTCGATTGCGGCCGGCATCCCCTCATCAAGTAGGGATGTACTCTACTGGCTCGATACCACATAGAGTAATAGTGCACCACCCAAGATCTATGGTCTTATACCGCATCCTCGATTAATTCTTCTGTGTGAAAATACTTTTTTAAAGTAATTTACTTAGTATACTCAACCACCATGAAAAGAAATCCATCAAATTGTTTATCAAATCGATGATAAAAATCTAACAAGTAAGACATTTTCTTAGAAACAAACATGTTCATTTCGGGCAGAAATTTAACCCGAGCTTGCACCTCAAATTCATATATATAGATGGTCGAATTTTAAAAAGCAATATAAATGAAAGTTATCACATTCTTCCTGCAGTTTCCAAAACTTTAAAAATTATAGGTTTTGAATAAGAAACGCAAAAGTTATGCACAAAATACTAGCTTAGGTTTGCACAAGACACTGAGTACTCTACAACAACAGGACAACGAGTTTGCAAGAGGTTTGTCAACATTTTAATCAACGAATTTCAGAAAATGATACAAATAGAAGTTATAGGCCTTTCCGTTAGCTTTCCAGAATGACCAAGATCATCGACTTTGGATCAACGGTTCAAAGGTTATGACCATTTTACTAAAAACATTAAACTTAGCCTGAACTTATGCATTTGCAGGACAGCGACCAACAATTGCAGTTTTAGCATAGAAAACATCGAAATCAGGCAAAATGAATAAAGCAAAAGTTGTAGCTTAGTTTCTAAGCTTTCCGGAACATTAAAAATTACCGAATTCCGATAAGTATTGTAAAAGTTATGGATAAAACAATTCTGAGATTTGAATTTCACAACTTCTGTCAATTTGTCTCGAGACAGCGACAAACAATCACATTTTTGGCCAAGATAACATCGAAATTTTGGAAAACTCAAAACATAAAAGTTTTAGAACAAGGTCTAAGCTTTCTGGAACATCTAAATTTATCGAAATCGGTTGAGGAGCGAAGAAGTTATGGCCAAATTAGTTTCAGCCTTAAGCACAGAGCTAATATTGGTTTTGCTCTCGGGATTACAGTAGAAAAATTCAATTTTGACATAGCTAACTTCCAAATTACAAAAAACACAAAACATCAAAGTTGTAGCACATGAAATAAGCTTTCCAGAACATCCAAGAAATCGAAATTTCATTGAGAACTGAGAAAGTTATGGTCAAATTACTAAGCTGCGTTTTTTATAGAACCAAACCACTTTTACTTACAACTATCATCTCTTCAAGAATAACATGGATACTAGAAATTTAAATAGTTTTTCTCACCTTAAACTTGTGTATTCGACTTGGCTCTTTTTCCTTAGCTTTCTCCAAGTTTTTTCACTTTATCTTACTTTTGTTTTTGCTTTGTGTAAGTATGAAAAATAAGTGAACATTTCCACTCTTTATATAGTAATTTTTAAGGCTAGTTTGGTAATTTTAATTTTGGACACTTGTCTACTTCTCTTTGCACAAGCTTTACAATGGCAACACATGTCTACTTAGGTGTCTTAAGATGTTTCTACACATGAACACCTAATGGGGTTATGTGTCACTATTTTATTTAATCTTGTGACACATGTCCTTCATCTTTTTATGCAAGCTTTATTTCATGACACATACCTTATTTAGTAATCATTTAAGGTGTTCTAGAAGTGTACACCTAAGTGATACATGTGTCATAATTCTATTTCATCTTAAGATAGATGTATGGTCCATATTATGCCACTTGTCTTCACCATGTCATGCCACTTATCTTATACTTATAAATGTATACATACTTATACCTTTTGTATTATTTAAAAGCATACATAAATATAAATAAAATAGAGATGATGTAGATAGTATATTTTAAACTTCTAAAATTTTACATACCCGATATTTTAAGTTAGGTTGTTACATTCTACCACCCTTAGAAAAAGATTTCGTCCTCGAAATCTACGCTTCAAACAATTCTGGATAATCTTTACGAATTTCTGACTCCACCTCCCATGATGCTTCGTCTTCGTTATGATGGTTCCATTGAACTTTCACCAAGGAAATTTCTTTTGTTCTTAATTTCTTAACTTTTCTGTCATGAATTCGAACAGGTCTTTCAATATACTTGGTCCCTTTTTTAACTTCAGTGCCACTTAAATCTATCACATGAGATGGATCAGAAATATACTTTCGTAGCATTGATACATGAAATACATTATGAATATCTGATAATTTCTCAGGTAAATCAAGTTGATATGCAACTTTGTCAATTCTTTTGGAAATACGAAATGGTCCAATAAATCTTGGTGATAACTTTGCCCTCTTCTTCCCAAATCGCATTACCCCTCGTATTGGAGAAACCTTAAGGAGAACTTGATCTTCTATTTCGAATTTCAAATCTTTTCTTTTGTGATCTGCATAACTCTTTTGCCTACATTGCGCTGCTTGCAATCTTTCCTTTATGATAGAAATTTTCTCTGTCGTTTCTTTTACTAGATCTGGACCAAGAAGCTCACGATCTCCAACTTCCGCCCAACATACTGGAGAACGACAAGGTCTTCCGTACAAAGCTTCATATGGGGCCATACCAATACTTGCATGATAACTATTGTTATATGCAAATTCTATTAATGGTATATGAGTCTCCCATGTTATTTCAAATTCCATTGTACAAGATCGTAGCATATCTTCTATTATTCGGTTTACTCTTTCAGTTTGTCCATCTGTTTGTTGTGGATGAAAGGCCGTACTTAGGTTTAATGATGTTCCTAATGCATTTTGAAGACTTCTCCAAAATTTTGAAGTGAATCGAGAGTCTCTATCTGAAACAATGGTAACTGGTATGCCATGTAGTCGAACAATTTCTTTCAAATAAAATCTACTCAATTTCTCCATTGAGTATGTCATATTGTAAGGTATAAAATGGGCTGATTTTGTAAGGCGATCCACTACTACCCATATGGCGTCATGACCTTGTCTTGTCATTGGTAATTCCATAATAAAATCTATAGTTATATGCTCCCATTTCCATTCAGCAATAGGAAGTGGTTGTAAGAGTCCTGCCGGTCGTTGCTGCTCGATTTTAATTTGTTGGCATGTAAAACATTTTGCCACAAATTCAGCGACATCTTTCTTCATTCCATGCCACCGAAACTGACGCTTAAGATCCTTATACATTTTTGTGCTTCCTGGATGCACTGTAAACCTTGAGCAATGTGCTTCACTTAGAATTTCATTTTTCAATTGAGGTTGACTTGAAACACAAAGTCGATTTCTGAATCTGTAACCTCCATCTTTACCAATGTTCCAATATGTAGGTTCTTTGTCCTTCATTTTTATGAATAATTCTTTCAACTCCTCGTCTTTTCCTTGAGCTTGCAATATTTTACTTTGTAGAGTTGGCTGAATAATAACATTACATGAAAGTGCTACCTTATCATTCATTTCTCCACTAATCCTCCTTGTGCAGATGTTCATTTCTACTAGGGTTTCTAGAGCTTTCCATTCTCTTATCATTAGATTGGCTACTATGCCATAGGGTTTTCGGCTTAACGCATCTGCAACTACATTTGCTTTTCCTGGATGATAATGCAATGTAAAATCATAATCTTTTAGAAATTCCATCCATCTCCTTTGTCTCATATTTAGTTCTTTTTGGGAAAACAAATATTTTAAACTCTTGTGGTCTGAGTAAACATGAAATTGTTCCCTAAAAAGATAATGCCTCCAAATTTTTAAAGCAAATACAATTGCAGCTAATTCTAAGTCATGAGTTGGATAATTGACTTCATGTGGCTTTAGTTGACGAGAGCCATAAGCAATAACTTTGTCCTCCTGCATTAATACGCATCCTAATCCTTATCCACATGCATCGGAATATACTTTATATGGGACTCCACTTCTTGGCAAAGACAGAATTGGTGTCTCTGTCAATCTTTTCTTTAAGGTTTCAAATGCTATCTTACATTTTTCATCCCAAATAAACTTAGTTTCCTTACGAGTTAGTTTTGTTAATGGAGATGCTATCTTTGAAAAATCTTGAATAAATCTTCGGTGGTAACCAGCTAATCCAAGAAAACTTCGAACTTCTGTTGGTGTTGTCGGAGGATTCCATTTCAACACCGCCTTATCCTTCGATGGGTCTACTCCTATTCCATTCTTCGAAACAACGTGCCCAAGAAATTTTACTTCCTCCAACCAAAATTCACATTTACTTAATTTTGCATAAAGTTGATGATCTCTTAATTTTTGGAGACACAAACACAAATGACGTTCGTGTTCTTCCTTTGTCTTAGAATAAATTAGGATATCATCAATAAATACAATTATGAATTGATCAAGATATGGACGGAACACACGATTCATTAAATCCATGAATACTGCTGGGGCATTGGTAAGGCCAAAAGGCATCACCAAAAATTCGTAGTGTCCATACCGTGTTTGAAAAGCTGTCTTTGGAATGTCTTCTTCTTTTATTCTTAATTGATGATACCCAGATCTCAAGTCAATTTTTGAAAATACTGCAGCTCCTTGGAGCTGATCAAATAGATCATCAATTCGAGGTAATTGGTATTTATTCTTAATTGTTACTTTATTAAGTTCTTGGTAATCTACGCATAAGTGTAACGTTCCGCCATGTTTCTTTACAAACAACACAGGTGCTCCCAAGGAGATTTACTAGGTCTAATAAATCCTTGATCCTCCATCTCCTTAATTTGTCTCTTCAGTTCTTGATTCTCCGTAGGAGACATACGATAAGCTGTTTTAGCAATAGGGGTGGTACCAGGAATTAAATCGATACGAAAATCAATTTCTCTTTTTGGTGGTAATCCTGGAACTTCTTGAAAGACTTCTTTAAATTCTCTTACGATTAGGATTTGGTCTACCGATTGACCCTTATCCCCAATATTGATATGTGCTACATATCCAGATATAAAAGCATCTTCAGATTTATCACATGAATACACAAAGGTTTCATGTTCTCGAATCGTGAAACATATAGTCCTATTATGACAATCCATGATGACTCTATGTTGAGAAAGCCAATCAATCCCAAGGATGATATCAAAATGTTTCATTGAAAAGATAATCAAGTTAGCCACCATATCCTTACCTCCAACATTAAGGATACAATTTCTACACACAAAAGTAAGTTTAATCTGTCCTTTCTGCCATCTTTATTGCAATCTCAAATTCCTTCTTCTTTTGACGTAAACGGTAAAGAATAAGGTCTCTCTTTAAACCTTCTTCATAGGCGTTAGCTCTATTATAAACTTCATACATCTCGTCAATGAGAATCTGCTTTGCTTTGTTCTTAAGTACATGTTTTTCCATAGTACGACTTGTAGCAATTAATCGTTCATTTGGTACAGTGGTACATTTAACACCTCCCCATGAGTCCCCCGTATACCAGGTTTGATTACTAGCCATAACTTATGACTGCAAATAGTTATAAAGATGTTAGTGAATTGTATAAACCTCCTATTCCGATAAATTAAATTGTAATACTATATAATTTTTAAAAGCACCCCTTAAACCTAGGCTCTGATACCACTAAATGTAACACCCCACTCTGGTAGCTTACCCAGAGACAAAGATGTTACCTAGAAACTACGGTGCTTAATGGAATAGTATCACAACTTAAATAAGATATATCGGAACATAAAATCATTCAGATTACATGATTTCAAGCGGAAGAGTTATTATACAATCACATCATCATAATTTCACAGTTACATAGGATCATGAGATTCAACATAATTATACATATGAAAGTTGATAAACCTAAATAAAAGTCTTCACTTCATAGTCATGGTATTCATCAGTCATCTTGAGTTGAACAACTAACCATCTAAACCTGAAATGTTTATGTGTAGCATCATGAGCAACACTGACCCAGTGAGATAGCTATTTAATCTATAATTTTCAAGTCATGTCATGAAGGGTTATAAAAACCATAATTTTTATATCATCATTTCATTCCAAATCACTACTTCTTAAGTTTTAATAATCCAGATCAAAACACTATTCGAGGTAAACTTCAAAATATATAAACTTTATCTGACCAAAGTCAAGATTTTTCATAAATTTAAACCACTCCCTCAATTTGATTTATATTCTAGGATATTTTATCCTATTGCGGTCGGCATCTCCTCATCAAGTAGGGATGTACTCTACTGGCTCGATACCACATAGAGTAATAGTGCACTACCCAAGATCTATTGTCTTATACCGCCTTCTCGATTGCGGCCGGCATCCCCTCATCAAGTAGGGATGTACTCTACTGGCTCGATACCACATAGAGTAATAGTGCACCACCCAAGATCTATGGTCTTATACCGCATCCTCGATTAATTCTTCTGTGTGAAAATGCTTCTTTAAAGTAATTTACTTAGTATACTCAACCACCATGAAAAGAAATCCATCAAATTGTTTATCAAATCGATGATAAAAATCTAACAAGTAAGGCATTTTCTTAGAAACAAACATGTTCATTTCGAGTAGAAATTTAACCCGAGCTTGCACCTCAAATCCATATATATATATATATATATAGATGGTCGAATTTTAAAAAGTAATATAAATGAAAGTTATCACATTCTTCCTGCAGTCTCCAAAACTTTAAAAAATTATAGGTTTTGGATAAGAAACGCAAAAGTTATGCACAAAATACTAGCTCAGGTTTGCACAAGACACTGAGTACTCTACAACAATATGACAGCGAGTTTGCAAGAGGTTTGTCAACATTTTAATCAACGAATTTCAAAAAATGATACAAATAGAAGTTATAGGCCTTTCCGTTAGCTTTGGAGAATGACCAAGATCATCGACTTTGGATCAACGGTTCAAAGGTTATGACCATTTTACTAAAAACATTAAACTTAGCCTGAACTTATGCATTTGCAGGACAACGACCAACAATTGCAGTTTTAGCATAGAAAACATCGAAATCAGGCAAAATGAATAAAGCAAAAGTTGTAGCTTAGTTTCTAAGCTTTCCGGAACATTAAAAATTACCGAATTCCGATAAGTATTGTAAAAGTTATGGATGAAACAATTCTGAGATTTGAATTTCACAACTTCTGTCAATTTGTCTCGAGACAGCGACAAACAATCACATTTTTGGCCAAGGTAACATCGAAATTTTGGAAAACTCAAAACATAAAAGTTTTAGAACAAGGTCTAAGCTTTTTGGAACATCTAAATTTATCGAAATCGGTTGAGGAACGAAGAAGTTATGGCCAAATTAGTTTCAGCCTTAAGCACAGAGCTAATATTGGTTTTGCTCTCGGGATTACAGTAGAAAAATTCAATTTTGACATAGCTAACTTTCAAATTACAGAAAACACAAAACATCAAAGTTGTAGCACATGAAATAAGCTTTCCAGAACATCCAAGAAATCGAAATTTCATTGAGAATTGAGAAAGTTATGGTCAAATTACTAAGCTGCGTTTTTTATAGAACCGAACCACTTTTACTTACAACTATCATCTCTTCAAGAATAACATGAATACCAGAAATTTAAATAGTTTTTCTCACCTTAAACTTGTGTATTCGACTTGACTCTTTTTCCTTAGCTTTCTCCAAGCTTTTTCACTTTCTTACTTTTGTTTTTGCTTTGTGTTAGTATGAAAAATAAGTGAACATTTCCACTCTTTATATAGTAATTTTTAAGGTTAGTTTGGTAATTTTAATTTGGACACTTGTCTACTTCTCTTTGCACAAGCTTTACAATGGTAACACATGTCTACTTAGGTGTCTTAAGATGTTTCTACACATGGACACCTAATGAGGTTATGTGTCACTATTTTATTTAATCTTGTGACACATGTCCTTCATCTTTTTATGTAAGCTTTATTTCATGACACATACCTTATTTAGTAATCATTTAAGGTGTTTTAGAAGTGTACACCTAAGTGATATATGTGTCATAATTCTATTTCATCTTAAGATAGGTGTATGGTCCATATTATGCTACTTGTCTTCACCATGTCATGCCACTTATCCTATACTTATAAATGTATACATACTTATACCTTTTGTATTATTTAAAAGCATACATAAATATAAATGAAATAGAGATGATGTAGATATTATATTTTAAACTTCTAAAATTTTACATACCCGATATTTTAAGTTAGGTTGTTACACAATTACACCCTCGATTTCAAGGCTACGAGGTACACCCTTCAGAATTTCAATCTTCTGGGTAGAGATACGTGATTTCCGGGCCACAAGTTTACCCAATTGATTTACCAAGGCTACAATCATACATTTTCTCGCTTGATTGATTTTCAAGGCCACAATCACACCTTTTCTCGCTTAATAGGTTACAAAGAAGTCTATAACTCTGAATAGCACTGAGAACCTTGTTGAGATAGTGATAGTGAATCAAGCTAGAAGTAATCGAGTTTGATTCAATATTGATTTCGGCAGAGTAATGGTAAGAATATGTATTAAGAAATGTGGAAGAAGAAGAGTGAAAAACCATAAAATCTGATCAAAAATTCGTTGAAACTAACCCATATTTATAGAAGAACAACAGTCATGTCCATTCATGAAGAGTTATGGCGAATAGACACTTCTTTTGAAATTTAAATTTTGAACTCAACTGACACCATGTCGACATGGTCACCATAGGCATGTCGACATCCCAAAGCAATTTTTGATGATTTGATTTTCTTTGAAAATAACCTTTATCATATATTAAAATTATTTTAAACTTTATAAATATACTTGACTATAGTTAAAATTCATAAGTAATATAGATAATAATATATATAGAATAACTATAATTTTATTTTTAAATCTAAGTATAAATATTTAAAAGATAAATATATTATTTTAAAAGATAGTTTAAAATCAGGAGTAATTTGACTTTGAAATTAAAGATAATTTTGAGGCTAAAAGTTATTTAAAATCAGGATAGAGGGTTTTGAATCTTTTAAAAGGAAAGTTTTGAAACCATTTTGAAAACAAGATAATTTTGTAAAATCATTTGAACTAAAATTAGTGGATACAAAACAATGCTCCACTAGATTTTTCGTAGGTTTCATCCTACTTAGGGTTCCATTCCTTTAACGAGCTCGAAGTGGATTCCATTTCACGAATAATTGGATTTTAAGATGCCGGTGCTTTTCTACGAGTTTTAACAAAAATTCCTAATAAAAATATTTATCCTTGAAATCTTGAACTCTTGATAATCTTGATAGTCATGAGTCTTCTATCTCGATATCTTGAATCTCTATACTGTACAGTTTTCATTCTTGGTACCTGCATGATGAAATCCTGCATATACATATATATCTAAACCTATAATGTTAGTATTTATATTTTATAATCTATTTTAAGGTTGTTGTCATCAAAACCATCATCTCACGGACTAACAATATCAACAAATAGTTATCATCAAATATCTCATGGCATGCACTCAACCAAGTCAAGATTATCTCTCAGATAACCATTAAGTAGGCATACTCATGGTCCGTCATACTCAACACATGTGAAAATGCACGAATAAGCATCCAAGCCAACCCTACATAAAATACAAACATGACATACACTCGGCAACCAGGGTCATCTCTTAGGTAGTCTTATATAAAAAATAAGTATATTATAACCCTTTGCTATCAGCATCCATAACTATACTCGATAGCTGTATAATAGATATGCATCGAGTTACACTAATTTCTGGACATCGTCCCATGAATAATCCATAATCACATAATTAATGATCTAGACTATCTGCCTCATAGTTAATCAGCTTGATTCTCAGCCTCGTGAATAATCATATAAGCACTCTGCCCCTTAATAATCCAATAAACTCTCAGTCTCGTAGATATTTCTTTAGACTCTCAGTTCTATAAGTAACAATCCTATAAGTAACATTGTGGGCACCCAACCTTGTAATTAACTACTTTGTTATCAATCAAATCAGATGATCAAGTCGGCTCTCGGCCTCATACTCAATAGTATCATAAAGATGAATAAGTATGTGATTATGATATCTCATCAATAATCAAACGAGAGATGACAACTCTCAACTTGCTCCATGAGCCTTCCTCACACACTCTCAACGTTGCTCTTACAGTCTTTAGTTACACCGATACCATTGTGACCCAATACCCATCGATGCAAGTCTACGCTATGCAATGACCACGACATTGCAAGTGCCCCAATGGTAACAGACTACCGACCTATGTGATGTGGGCTCTCAGCCTTGGCTCCCAACCATACACATCAAAAAGGGGATGTCATGGGTTTGGAACGCGACCCCGCAGTCAAGCCATTAGAATCAAGGTTTTAAATTTCGGATATCAGACACGTTTCGTCTCGGCGATTTTAGTGACTCGGTATCGTATCGGGGAAGATCTCGGACGCGACGAGTGCATCTCGGGTGCCAACATCGAATTTACATCTCGGACCTAAAGTTCATCTCGGGACCATATCGGAGTATGACACATCACATAATATATAGCAAAAAATGCATGGTATCGTTTTATTTAACATTTACCGAATTACTGCAACTAATCTCTACTATTTTAACTAAAAATAATAATGCAATTATACATCAACTATATGAAATTGTTCAACAAAAGTTACAAAACATCATCAGTTTTAGCAATTACATATAAGTAGATGAAAGACAACAAATTAATTGAAAAAAGCGGGTTCTACACAATTACATATATGCAGTAAGAATAACATAATAACAATATCAGGAACTGATGCAAATAAAAGCAAATTCATATAAAATATATCAGGAATCGAAGGGTTTCAGGTAATACAAATCTACTTGCAGAAGGTTATGCAGTAAGAATAACAAACTAAATCTACTTGCAAATCCACTCCAAATTATACTGTATATTCAATTTTTGAAAAATTGAATTTCATTAAAATAAAAACAACCATAATTTACATACATGTAGAGAGTAGAGAGATTGGTCGAAGACGAAGCTGCAGACTGTCTAAAGCGAGATCGAGTAGTCGAAAATTGAAAGCAACCGCGAGTTGTCGGATGTTGGAAGAGGGAGTTCGATTTTTTTTAAAAGAGGAGTTCAATTTCTTTCTCGAGAAGAGAGAGTTCGATATTTTGACGAGTAACGTAATCTTTTGAGAAGTTGAATCAGAAAGAAAAAGGCTTTATTCATTTTTTTATGATAGACTGAGATGGGCCTAATTTAAAAAAAAAACAATAGATCGGGGATATCTCGAAATATCGTTTCACTCCATATATTGGCCGATATATGTAAATTTCGGCCGATATAATCGAAACGAGATATCAACCGATATCTCATGTTTTGTTTTACTCAAGCCTTCTACCGAGATATCGGCCGATGGTCGAGATTTACAACAGTGGTTAGAATGAATACTAGCTTAATCTGGTTTACTCCTTACCTAAATAGTATGAGTATACAATCAATAAATAGACTCTCTTACGGCTCTCAGTCTGCTAGCTCCCAGTTCGCGACACCGTATATGTGACGCCCCACCTCTATACCCACGCTAGCCAAGAACACTACGGAGTAATGCTGTCGACTAGCACAGAGAATAAGGCTGTTGAGGAGCGACCATCTGTATAATTGCTTTGTGCGAGTACCGATATGCCAGATAAAAATATAACTTTTTATCTCTAGAGGAAATCCGACATACAAATACAAACTCAAAGCTATCACACAGTGGCTATATAAAATCTTCGGAAACAAATATAGAAATAAACATAACATAAATCAGTCACAGACAATTCATATCACAAAGGCGGAAATAGATATGAATACTACACTAGGAAGTGTACATCAGCGTAGTGGTCTAAAAAGATCCACAATATCACAAAAGATTAGTTACATGAACTACACAAAAGAATAAGTATACATTATGGAGTCTATATCTCAAATGTATACAACAAAAACTACTAATCTAAGTAGTTAACCAAAAGTCAGAGAAATCGATCCCAAGAGAGAAGTCAAGCAGAAGCACCTGTAACATCTCGGTCTGACCCGAGTATTATTTAATAAGAAAATAATAAACGGATCAGTCTAACTATAAATATCAGATGATACGATATAGAATAAGAGATATGACTGAACACATAATAATCACAATGCCAAGCTGTGATATATATAAGTAATTGAAAATCAACGAGAGATTAATCAATATCACCAAATCTACACAAGAATCAAAGAAATATCATACTTCTCATTTCGTTCACCAAACCACAATAAATGACATATTATATCAATGTCAATCACAAAAGTCAATGACACACAAATTCACCAATACACAAATATCGATATAGCTTATCGATGGAAATCACGAAAATTGGTGAAACACAAATTCTAGAAATCATCTCAAGAAATCCAGAAATCACAAAAGTCAATGACACACAAATTCACCTATGCACAAAAATTGATAAATCATATCAATAGAAATCACAAAAATAGGTGAAGAAGAAAATTCCAGAATTCGACACACGAAATCCAGAAATCACACAAAATAAGGGAGGAGGCCTATCACACGAACGGGAGCATGAAAACTCACCAACAGCTGTAACACATGAACGAGAAGCTATCTCATGGTAGCTAGCCATTAATTTGACACACGAATGGTCCGAAGACCTGACACACGAATGGTCCGAAGACCGTGGGTTGCTACCCCACCAATTTGAGTCGAAACTCCACAAAACGGGGTTTAGTCTCCCTCGCAGACAAAGAGACATCGCACATTGCTAGTCTAAATCACAAAAATGATCGTCATGATCATCGAGAAGTGTCAATTACACCAAGCTAGTAAGTATAAAAGTTTAGCTTCATGTCCCATAACCACTTGCTTAACTTAAATATTTACGAACAAACTGTAAATCTTCACTAGAAAATTGTCACAAGAGATTCAATCGAATAAGTCCAAGAATTAACCGACGAAGTAAACGCAAGCGTTTCATACCACTTGTTTTACTAAGTCGTTTAATTAGATTTCTCATACGAGTGAGGTAAAGGTTTGTATATACTAATAGATTGGAAAACGGTTTTATAAACGAATTTGGTATTAAAATAGTATTGAAATCGTTTGAGGAAAGAGTTTTGATATTTACTACTAGTATAGAAAACCTTTATATTTTTAAAGTGACAAATCACAAAAAAGATTGTAAGAACAATCAATCACAAAAATTCACATACGAAGACGTGAATAAAATCCAAAGAAATCGATAAAGGATCCATCGAAATGGATATTCAAAAATACCTAAAAAGAGTCATCAAAGTCATAATAATTGATAACAATAAATAGGAAACAACACGAATCGATTTAAGTTGGAAATTCAAGCAACTAGGCGAAGTAGGCGAAAAATCATCAGGTCGGTCGGCCGGCTACAGAGCTCGGTCGATCGGACCCTATTCTGAAAAACTCTCGGGACAGCAGGTCGGTCGACCGAGCCCTGTAGGCGGTCGACCGGACCAGAAACAGAAAGTGCTTATGCACTTGGCAGCAGGTCGGTCGGCCGGCAGCAGGGCTCGGTCGACCGGACCTGGTGCCAGTCCCTTACCAGCCCATCCAAATGAGGTCCAACCTCGACCAAATTGCATTCTCTCGAGCAACGGCGCTAAGGGATTATGCCAATCGACTACCCGGTCCTATAAGCTCTTCGATGCATCTCCAAAAACATGATCAAAGATCAAAGCTATGATTTTTGAGGAATTGAACCCAAAACACTAAAAATTGGAATATTCACCAAATCAATCCAAACCAAAAGCTAATACACACGAATAAATGTTAGGAATTCATACCTAACATTCGAAGATAAATATAAGCATAGATGTGAGATAAAAATCTCACCTTTGCACTAAAATTTATGAAGATGAAGCTTGAAAGCAAGGGGAGATCAACCACACTTCAATCTCAACACAAGAAGCTTGAATCTAAGCTTAAAAGAGAAACATTCCCTAAGTTAGGTTTAGGAAATTTCTGAAATTCAAAGAGAGAGTGAGTTGGAGAAGAAGAAGGAGATGCTTACCAATGGGTTCTCATAGATTTTGGAGAAAGAACTTGGATTTTGCTATGGAACTAGGGCTTGGAGTTTTAATTTCCACTCCTTTCCACCATTGTTGCTAAAGCTTGAAGGGTTAGGAAAATAGAAAGGAAGTAAATGAAGAGGAGAGGGTTGGGACTGAATACATAAGTGGGGTTAATGAGCTCAGCCCAAACCAAAGCCCTAAGTGAGAAAGTGGCAAAAATCAACTTTCTCCAAACATATCGAAGCTTATACTCAAAAAGGCCGCAAACGTCATTTTGAACTCAATGGAAGTGATCTCGAGTCCCAATTCGGCTGTTTGCAAAAAGTAGCTTTTCGGACTAAAATCCGACTAACGATAAAATATTTAAATAAAATATTTAAATATAAAATCGATAAATATGCGGGTTGTTACAGTATATATAAATACCCACTATAACTTAACCCCATAAGAGTGATATTTACTTACAAAAAGTAATCGAATATATATTAGCTCAGGCGTCTCATACCACATTGTGTTACTCACTCGTTTACTCAATGCTCGTAAATTACGCTTGCTTTATACGATAATGTTTTATGTAACAAGTCCAAAGAATAACTGGAGAGATATTACCTAGTGTCTCATACTGGATGGTAGCATAACTTCGTTTATTTAGTATTCTCGTCATATAGAAAATATAGTCAAACAAAACACATTATTCGTGTGCGCTTGCGCGTCTAAGAGATTTTATCTATAAAATATATTAAGACTTCTAAAGCCCTTATATCCTTTAAAATACCATTTTCTTCATTTATTCAAAACCAAAAATAAGGATTTCAAACCTTTTAATACATTTTTAAATCTCAATTAAAAATTGCATTTATTTAATAATAGTATTTCCCAGTATTGTATATTGCTATAAAAAATTATTTTCCCTTAATTTTTCCATTTAAAAATAATAAACTCAAATCACTACATTATGCCCATTATAATAATTATTCATTGCTCTATATAATCAGATAAAAATCATTCTTTACTGTAATAAATTCGAAAACTCTTTATCATTATTCAACTTTATAAAATCATTAAACCACTTTAATATATTTATAAAACCTTTTTAAAGTTTATTAATATCAATTTAACTTCAAAATGATTAGAATTGCCATTTATTAAGATTGATCATAATCTTGAAAATATCCAACATCAAAATAATCCATTTAATAATTAATAATCATTTTAACAAATAATTTTATCCAATATAGATAAATTTCACCAATTAAATCATCTTTTTACCAAATCTCATCAATAAATATCATGTCATCAAAATTCTCAACTTCATAAAATAATTCATTATTCAAATCCCAAATAAATTTCTATATTACCAAATCGGTAATCTCCAACATTATAATTAAACCTCCAATTATTCAAATTTTATCATCTGAAACTCAATTAATTAAATCTAGTTGATTCTCAACATCGAATAATTCATGTAATAATCATTTTAACGAATAATTTTTCTCAATATAGACAAATATCACCAAGTAAATCTTATTTTTACCAAATCTCACCATTATCATCCAAATGCTAAACTTCACAAAATAATTCATCATTCAAATCCAAAATAAATTTATATATTACCATATTGTCATAATCTCCGATGTTATAATTTAACCTCTAATTATTCACATTTTATCATTTAAAACTCGTTTAATTAATTAAATCTTTATCATTAATTTTAATTAATGGTTTCTCAACATCAGGTTACTACAAAAATATTCACGCATACAACAAATATTTCCAGAAGTAATTCTTTGAATGATATAATATACCTAACTTCTCTCAAAGATGCTACCGTGGTAGGATTTCATGCATCCATGCGAACATAGTCTAGAGTTGCATATTTATTTTACTTTACTCTTTGAATGTTATCTTTATTTGTTTTCTTGAACACATTTCTTACAAAACTTTGATTTACTGAAAATCAATCCGATGATCACATTTTTCCTCTGTAAACCTTTCAAACTTCTCTTTGTCAGGTAAATATGTCTCACATATAATACATGTATTCTTAGCTCAAACATAAACTTTGTCTTGTATATTGATCATGGTTAAAGATTCCGTCCTGCACGCCGGCATTCTAGCCATCCCAGTCCGGTTCCGGCAGTGACTGGGACAGAATCACATACAAATTCTATTTCGGATCAAATTGGAAAAAAACAAAATTAACGTTATAAAATAATGGAAGAACCAAAAAGGATATGAAACCAAAATTACCAACTCCGATATTGTGTGAGTTCGCGCTTTGGATCTGGAAACGAAAAAGAGTGACATCTTTAAAAATTTTGAATTAAATTTAGGGCATCAGGAGGAGGCGGCTTGATAAAATAAGAAACAGAAGGACTTCACTGTTGAATATGCGCTTATATGATTTTTGTTTGATGATAATAAACATATATACATTCATTTAAATGTATTTGTTAATATACTATTTTATTTTTCACAGTTTAAATAAATATTTGCTGAATAAAATAAATAACACAGATTTTGAATTCAAACGAATATTTTATTCAAATAAATATTTATTACAATTTTGAATAGTACAATTTCAAGCTCTCACTATAACTATACAACTTTGATTACATCACATGTTTTCACATTTACATCAGCACCTCACTACATATCACTCACACTCGTATTTATCTTCAATTTCCTTCCAGTTTGAATCCAGCATCTGAGCAATCTGCAAAAATATAAACTAACGCAGTAAAATTGAAAAAGAAATATTTTTGCAATTCAAAAATAAAAGATAATTTTTGAAAATATGATTTGCCTCAGTTATTTGGGTTGTTCGTCATAATTTAAATTTGAATTCATCATACACGAACAACTTGTGACATACACAGTGTATTACTGTATATGCCACAAGGCCGTGCACGCCGATATATACACTTGATAATGCTACAGGGACAGGTGAGCACATGTCAAACCCAAATGTAATGCCGGGTTCAACTCACGTGCAATACATTGAAAATCACGACACGAGCACAAGGTCAAATCCGAGTTGTGAAACTGGATTCAACACAGGTGAAAATGGCCAAAACTCAAGAATCAAGTGTCGACTAGTCCCATATAAACATAAACCAGAGACTACAAATAAGCTGCAAGTCCAAAACAAGTGCTCATATGTCAAGTAAAGACTCAAGACCACATAAGTCGACAGTGCAAACAAATAGCATAAACAAATGACTCAGTAATGAAGTCACAGCAATCAGATGCCATCAAAAACCAACTACAGACAAATGCCAGGTCAAACGATCCCAAAGTGAAACCAGGCAACGACTTCAAGCATGATTCAGCTGCATGTACAACATGTATGGTGACACAAGTGATACAAGACAAGATGCAGTGAAGCATGACCAACATAATGCAAAACTCAAATCTGGCCAAAAACATGAACAGAACACAAGTGCAACAGAACATCAACTGACAGCAAACACAAATGGAATGCAACAGTGAAGTTCAACATTATCAGAGAGCATATGGAAGGGTCAGGTAAGTGGTAACTTCAAATAACACAAAAATCAATGTCGAAATCATTCCAGACCACATGGTTAGTGAGAACAGAGCAAAAGACACACAGATGTACACATGAACAAGTATGAACCCAAATCAAGCACCAAGTATACATGAAGCAATGGTCAAGTGAAGTCCAGGCCAAACCAACCAGAAGTTCAAAGCAGTAGGGTACATGAAGCAAACAACAACACGAAGGCAACATGATCAAAAGTTCAAAGCAGACGACAAAAGACTCAACAAAGGCTACAGACAAGTAGCACTGTTCAAATGAAGCAACTGAAGCCAGAAAAAGTATCACATGCTCTTGCTTCAGCTGCCAAGACAGTGTGGCAATGGACTAGTCTTGTAGTAGGGGGAAGACCAGGCAGCAATGATGAAAGTGTGCAAGTGCAGACGATAGCTACTCATTGTAACTCAGTAATACAAGGCAAACTGACAACAACAAATGTGAATACAACTCGAATGAATGCATATATATATATATATATCAGAGTGAAACATTTGAAGTAAATGCATTGAACAAACATTAAACCAGTTGCAACAT
This sequence comes from Allium cepa, assembly GCA_030765085.1. Lineage (NCBI taxonomy): Eukaryota > Viridiplantae > Streptophyta > Magnoliopsida > Asparagales > Amaryllidaceae > Allium > Allium cepa. The sequence goes on along the minus strand of CM060940.1, from coordinate 815,244,382 downwards.
CACTGATACTAGTGAAACAACAAGCAGCAGTGAGCAAGTGCAACTCGAGCTTCAGAAATAACAAATGCAGATACAAAATGACCGGAGTCGAACTATACAGTATAGGCTACGGTGATTACCAAGTCGTAAATCAAGTTTGTATAAAAGCAATGGTGATGGCCGAAGCTAATTCGCATACCCAAAATCAAGTTAGTCAATGCCAAAGCCAAAATGAAGTCAGTGAATAAAGTCAACAGTAAAATGATCGGAGCAGAAGCCGTGGCAATCAAGGAGTTGAACAAGCCGTGGATATGTTGAACAAGTAAAATTGATCACGAAATAAATCAAAGCCGTAACCATCAAGCAACCAAAATATACGATAACGAATTAGTCAGAATCAATCTCAAACGATCAAGCATCATCGAGTGGCCGAGGTGAATCAGTTGACAAATTCAATTAGAAAATATACGACACAAATCTAGGGTTACAAACCCTATATAAATTGACATCATCATCGGCAATTTTCTGTATCAAGTTCAAGCAAGTCAAAACCAGAAAAAGCAAAAACAAAAGTTAACATACCAATTATAATTCGAACTTGATCGAATTGAAGTAGCTGTCTGCAATTCAAAGTAACATCTGATCGAACAAGCTAGCATCGAAAATAATCATCTGTTTCGATCGAACATCTTGAAGCAGCGCTTCAATTAAAAACCCTAAATTGGAACGAAGAAGGGACAAATCACTAATTCAATTTCACGAAAAGCCGAAGCCCTAAGTCAAATCTCTCGAGAGCAATTTTACAGAGCAGCCATTGATTAGAGAAGAGAAGGAGTCGAAAATAATAAAAGGATACGGGTTAAGGAAATCAAGCACTTGGGCCGGCCTTGTTTACATAAAGGGATAAGAATTTAAAAATAGGGTTTTTTATTTTTAATTTGTTTTTGTTTTGTATTTTCATTTTTAAACCGTTTAAATTTCTAGTCGTGTGACTAGGGGACAAGCTACGTGGCGTAGCTTGAGAATTCGCAACTCGGTGGTTGAGTTGTGGCAAGGTTTTGAGCGTAGAGTTAGATTAGTCAATAGCGGGTATAGCGAGTTTACGTGTGTAAGCGAGGGACTATCTAATTTCTAGTAGAAACCTTGGGGGCAGCACGTAGGTAGGGTTTTGCCGAATCTGGGTAAATTCTGTGTTGTTCTGTTTTTTCTGTTATTTATATTCTGCGATATCTGTGCTGCTATTCTGTGATCTGAATTGAATATTTTATAAGCTTCCGCGATTAATTTTTATAATTGACACTATCACCCTATTCACCCCCCCTCTAGGGTGAAATCGATCCTACATTGACTTAGGGTTTCTTGTGGTTGGTTATATTGGGCTTTAAAGGGGAAAAAGAGAGGGAAAATGGATATTGGGCTGCCTATTTGTATTGATAAATTTGATATAGGTGCCACAGATATGTGAAGTTATATTTTTATATATACATGTGATAGATATTTGATAGAATATAATAATTTAATTAGCTGGGAAGAAGTATTCAAACAAAAAAGAAACAAAATCCAAAATAGGAATCAAAACGGAATTTTTGAAATATCTGAAACGGAATCGAAATTGTAAAAATGTCAAATGACCGGGACGAAACCAAAAAGCGGAATTTCAAACTTCGATATTGATCCTCTTTAACAAATAATAATTATTGTACATAACACCCTCTATTAACATGAAACCCCATTCAGAACATCAGGTTGCATTTTAAGATATAATCTTGCACAACCATGTGAGTAGTCCTAATAAAATTAAAGATTTATGAAGCCTATACTATATAATTTACATTTGTGTGGATCCAATGCCAAAGAACTGCTCGGTGCATCATCATTCATAAAAAATGCAAGACCCAACTTATTATTTATATAGGTTAAAAACAACTCTTAATCGATGTCATGTGAACAATGCCCTCAAAACACTCATTTTTTTATGTATATGCCAACAAGATATCATTATGATCGCTACATCTTTTTCCAATGTTGTCGACGAAGTTGTCGACGCCTACTCTTTCCTAACTCATTATTCCAATGGTTCAACTTTTCAACACAAAATGTGTTGTTTGTAGTTTTATTATTTCGACACCTATTACTAGGCTTTTAGACTTTAAGTGTCTTCTATTTAAATTTTCTTCTCTTTATCATCTCTTTCCTTCACACCGTAAGTAAACAAATCATGATTGACGATACTTTCCACATGACCGATGATCAAATCCTTTTCTGATAATATAATTTCTCACTTAGAAGAATTGTCTTTACATTTTTAGATTTAAGCGACTCGATTCTATGCCATAGTATTTAAAAATGGTATAACTCTTCCAACAAAGGTAATAATAATACCAAGATCGATCTTTTTCAACAATCAATTTTATGTCCTTAATTTCATTGTCTTCTTGTCGATTGTCTGGCCATAACCTTCCAGATCCAAGTCTTCAAATTCAAAGTCCAAGTTGTAGAATCCCTGAATGTTAGCCTTCTCGGTGAAAGCATCAAAATGTTTGCGTCAAAATTGGTCACAAACACCCAATTGTCGATAAAGCATCAATTCACAATCACAGATTACAGATGACAAGTATGTAGAGAATAAAAAATGAAGACCACTCAGAAAGTTAGTAGGAAAGTAGTAAAAAACATAGAATTTATAGTGGTTCAGCAATCCAGCCTACATTTACTTTGAACTTGATCGCTTTATTGATGTTTTCTTGCCGATTACAATAGATTACAGCGGATTACAGTGATGAATTTCGAGTACAACAGTAGTCTTGAAATGCCAAAACGATTTCGGCAGAGTCTGGACGTAGAAGAATCCCCCCAAAAATCCCCTTTTATGTAGACCCTGTGATGCTATTTATAGGCGTAGACTGCAACTATCTCGTTCAGATCTCGAAAAATCTCTTTTGGCACGTGAGTGGGCCCACACGATCGATCCCACGTGATTTCGACTCGATCCGTGGTCGATACGAACGAATTTCGTATCGATCAAGATTTGATCCAATCGAGTCGAAACTTGGCATGGACATTCCATAGATCGTACGTAAGCTCCTGTGAAAATTTGGTAGCATTTGGACCTGTAGATTACGAGTTATGATCGATGTAATTTAGGGTTTTCGGTAGTCTGTACAATTCATATCCATCCCCTTCGCGTCGTTCTTGTTCGTATCGATCATGCCACATGTCTGTGAGTCGATGTGGCACTTCTTTTTAGGATCGATGCACTCTCGACGCCGAATCGACGGAGTCCTTCCAATGTTTACGCCTCGTTTGTATCGACCTAATGGATTCCATTGTATCGATCATAGGATGCTTATTTCTTATCGATGATTCAATAGGCTTCTCGTATCGATCGAAAAGAGGTGACATTCGTATCGATCCATTGTGTTTTTCGTATCGATCAATGGCCGACCGATGATCAATGGCCGACCGATACGAAATACGTGGATAAGTGGATCGATACGAAGTACACAGAGTGATCGACACGAAGCGATAATTGCCCATGGATATGAATTGGCCGGTGGTGATGGATGCGAAGTGGGATGAGCTCGGATCGATACGAAGTGGGGCATGCTTGATGGAAACGAACAGTGTATGCTTTGTGGATACGAATAAGGCCCGCGAATCGATGGATACGAAGTGCACTAAACCCGATGGATGCGAACGAGAACAATGCTCAATTTTGCATCGATCATATCTTGAGCATACGAACTCGGACTGACTTGAAATTTGGAACCTTGGTTTTCATGGCTTTGCTTGTCTCGTCATATCAATTGTACCCTGATCCGAACTCGGATAAAATTTACCGACATCCATAGTTGACCTGTACATAACCGGCAATCGAGGGGAACTGTCTATGGTTTCCAGTTAATCTTTCGGTATCACGGCCTTGCTAAAAGGCGGGATAACAAAAAGCTAAACCAAAACCAAACCATCTTAAGAGTTGCAAAAACTAACATGATTGAGAAATAGGGAACACTCAACTCAACCAAGCAATCCAGACACAATAAGCAAATTAAAAAAATATATAGCGGTTTCTCAATCAATATGATCAAGCATATCCACTTTGGAGTTTCACTATATTTTAGAGAGAAGTTCGAGATCGAATACAGTTTACTTAATGAATTTTAATGAAGGGAACCTAATTAGAGTGAGATAATCCAATTAATGAACCGTTGGATGTTGCAATATCCCCAAATTGCAATATCCCCAAATTCTTGAATGATAACGATTGGCTCCAATTTAATCTAATCCAAATGATACTTGAATATTACACAACATACTTCAGATAGTAATCTAGCCGACATATACTATTCTAAGGGCACAAATTATTTTGGGTATCTTATATTATTCACTTCATGCTCAAGGATAATATTATTATTGACCAATGAATGGAGAAAGAGTCCATATATTCAGAATGCTTAACAACTAAATAAAAATTGACTTCTCTTATACGAAAAAAAAAACAAGAACGTTCAAGAGAATGGGAGGGATCATACATTGATAAGGATATGTATGAGTAATACCAATGGCTTAATGAGAAGAAATGGAGAATGAATCGATTTTATGATTTACATTTTGCATGAACATGCAACTTAGAACATCATCAATTTAATAACATAATATATTATCAAATAAAATCATTGTCTCTAATTCATTCAACAGTGCAAACACACCGTGGAAGGATAAAAAAAAAGACATGGCATTAAAAGTAACAAAACTACTTCAATGCAAATGTCTTCGAGAAACAATTATGTCCACGTGTCAAATTAATTTAAAGATGAAAATAGCATATATGAAAAATCACTCCATGCTACATGTATCTGCTTCACATCGTGAAGTGAAATGTCTAAAATTAGGCATTGCAGTTGACAATGCCAAGTAAAATTTTTGATACATCATCTTGACATTTTAACTAATGTCACCGCAGAAAAAAACTAAATGATGTTGTGAATTGATGATGCGTAGTTCATCTTACGTTACAATTAGATGTGGTTTGAATATGCTGTAGCATTCACTTAAGTAGATTAGTACTCATACATCTTTTGGTTGTATATATGCTGCAAAAGCTGGTGCCAGACATACTAGGTTGCTAGTTCTTTATTTCATAATCAAGTTTTGATTACAAATTACATATCTGCTAGGTTCTAGGTGGAACAGCAAGAAGGAAAAAGTTACTATCGCCTAAAAGCATGGATGTTCGCCCAATGATGGAAGTTGTTCGAGGAGCTGCCTTTGATATTCTGCAGGTTAGGTCACTAACACTTCATTCATGGTAAACATCTGGATGTATTTTTTGGTTTTTCCGTATTATTTTGCTGAAATCATCTTACCTTTTTCAGTGTTTCTAATGATCATTTGGGTTAAGCAAAATTTGATATTTAGGTGGCTGGTGGCTGTCCTGCTTCTTTAAGGCCAGGTCGTTGGTTAGATCTGTATAGTGGGACTGGATCTGTTGGAATTGAAGCTATAAGTCGTGGATGTTCTGAGGTACCTTTCAACTTCAAATAACCTCACATGGGTCATCACTGAAATATGTAAGATGTATCTATAAGGTTATCTATAGATTCTATACACTATATCTTCATAGACATTGTTTTGTCTTCTAGTTGTTTTACGGACCATGCTTGATCGATAAGCCTTTTCTGTTATATCCACAATTTATCAAAAAATTGCAACTTGTTCCCAAAAATATATTTAATATTAACCGGATATTCTTATGGTGGCTAGTGAGATTGTTCGTAGCACTAAAGGGCCCCATGTTTGGGTGCTCCTCTGAGCAGTATGTTCAAAGGAATATTTGAATATTGTCCTTGGTATCCTATACTATTGTAGCTCACATGTTATTTGCTAGGTTTATGGTCACTGTAATCTCACAGACATGCAAATACACTTGCTGAAACATGTAGAATGCTAAAAGCTGGTTTAACAAAAGAACAGCCCCCATACCTATAAAACCAGCAACAACGACTGTTGCAAATTCCTTTTATGCTTGAGATTATAAAAGCTTCATACTTGAGAACAGTCTCTTGCACACACATGCACGCGTGCATACACACATACATGCATATATGTAATGGTACGTATGTATTATATCTGGATAGTGTGCATAGATTTCAAAAATAATTCACCTGATGCAGATTATTTACATGTTTTCCCTTCATACGTGTCTTGAAGCAACATGTGGCTGCTAGGTTTAATCTATGTTTGATATGTACATGAATTTGATAACACCTATAGCTTATAATCAATCCACAACAAATAAATGAACCTTAAACACAAAAGTCTTCTGTTATTAACCTATTAAAGAAGAGATGTGATAATTAGGCATCAATTTTGAAATACTATTGAAAGATTGTGTCAACTGTCTACTTTATAAGGTAGATGCACAAGATGTATCATCTATGCGCCAGCACTGTGGCACTTGTGTGAACGTGCAAGTGGGTCCCATTTTGTCAATGAAATCATAAATACGAAGGACCTTCAAGGCATGACTTTTAAATACCGAAGAAATAGACCATGTCTGCCGATTCTGCAGTTGTATGCAGTGCAAGTGGGTTACATGTTTGTTATTGTGATTGGTGATTTGGTATTAAGTACACCTTTTGAGTGCCTCTTCTATTACCAGTTTTTCTATTCAATTTTGAAGACCTTGGTGTAGCTAACTTTATCAATAACCCAAGCAACCTGGATTTGATTGAATTTCAGGTGTACTGTGTTTGCTTGAACTTTCCTACTTTCCTGTTAACATGATACTATTGGTGTTCTTCACTTGCTTACAGTATCTCAAAATTCAAAATGGTATTTAATTGGCTAATAGTACATGTAAAGCATAACTTTTCGTTATTATGCTATAACTGAGTTTTTTTTTTGTACATTTTTTTTGTCTGGTCAGTTATGGGCGTTTTTGGTTATTTGCAAATAACTTTTACTAGCAAATGATCATGTTACATGCGTTTGTACAGTTGTACTAATCTCCAAAAGCTTGGTGCTAACATATTTGAAAGTTGAAACCTAATTAAAACAGTTGTATATTTATTAAATACAGGCAGAAGTAAAATTTATCCGTGAAAATATTTAGCACAGTGCGGTCATCCGTTATCTTCAACGTGCTAACATGTATCTTGTTCTCATTAAAAAGCTGTCATAGCCACACAGAAAGTCTCTTCAAGGCCTTATCATATGGAGTCCTATTGTATCCGATAAATTTTGTGATAGTTTTATCATCATTTATAATGCATTGAAGATAGTATCAGTTATATCCATCATCCATGACTTGATGAAATGGTAATTATTTCTTGGTTAGCAATAATATAGTTTGTAAAACGATATAAAATAAAAGCTTGATATAAAAATATTGACAGATTATAAAAACAGCAAGGCGAAAAATGAATACTACTGAAGTGCAAATAGCAAGATAGAGTTTCAATTGTACTAAACATTATTAATATGAAAGGAATTTTTTAAAACAAGTTGAAGGTATTGATTGACGAGAATCATTTATAGTAGATTGGCAATTCAGTTTGTCCAATAAATTTTTGTGAATAGAGATGATAAGATGTTATATACTGTGATAAGTAAATGACTGTATTCTACATATTTTTTGTTTGCAGTAATATCGTATAGAAGTTGAACCATGCATTTATAATAAAAAATATACTCATGCCAGGCACATTTTGTTGAGTTGGATCCTTGGGTTGTTTCTGAAGTGCTGAAGCCAAATTTGGAATGGACTGGATTTCTTGATTCATCTGTAATACATACTAAACGTGTTGAAAGTTTCTTGGAACAGGCAGGGTTTTCTGGTAAGGCTTAAATTTTCCGATTGTTATATTTTTATTGTTCTTTAGGATTTAAATAAATGAAACCAGTCATGCCTGCAAACAACACAGATATTAAGTCCAACTTCGTCATCCTCGTCCAACATAGGGGTGAGCAAATCGTTGGTTCGGTTTGAAACTGATAAAACATCAAGATCAAAATAGCCATTTAATAAACAGAAACCGAACCAACCAAACTGATATTTCAAAAATAAAAATAAAAAAATAAAATAAAAAAACTGGTTCAGTTTGGTTAATTTATCTTTAAATGGGTTATACCGTCTAGCTGATAACATGAATGAAACAATTGATTAAGTCCACATTTTAATAAAGATGTGATGATGTCGTAATTTTAAGAAAAAGCTTTTTTTTCCACAAACACTAACACAAACTGAACAAAAAATATTGTTGTTAAGACAATAATATTTTGTATTTATAATTATGTTTCTTATAATTAATTCAAGTTTTATGTTTAGTTTGGTTGCAAAATATCGAAAACCAAAATCAACAAAAAAACAACGAACCAGACTGACCAAACTTGTTTGGTGGTTGATTTATTTGGTTCGTACCAATAAATGCTCATCCCTAGCCCAACAGGTTAAGCCAGTTTTGGCTTTCATTCTTAGAAATAGTTTGTTGTTGTTTGAAGACAAGTAACTTAGCCTGTTTTGGCTTTCATTCTTAAAAATAGTTTGTTGTTGTTTGAAGACAAGTAACAACTTGATACATTGTAAATGAACTCTAGATTTAGTGGCAATGAAAAATTGTAAAACTGAAAGAAAAGCGTGTATCTTATTGAAATTAATGAGTACAAACCTCATTTATTCTCTCCTGGGGCTAGTGACCAATAAATTAATTTTTTCAAACCAGGTGAGTAAATGTTGTACGAGTGTCTGATGTCATGCTTGGTTCAAGGCTTTAAAGTGTCTAGTTCGTGTTCGTCTGATTCTCGTTTAGAACACGAATTAAAACAAGAAAAAACATACGAAAAAATGTTTGTACAGCTGGTTTGATGTTTTTCTATTGTTCGTACATTGTTTGTCTTTTGTCAATTTGTACGAACAATATCTAAACTTAGACATTGTCTAGTCCATGTCCATCCGAATTTCTTATAGGACATGATACGAACACACTCACGTCTAGTCCGGTACGATCCGTTTACACCCGTATTCCAAACATCTTACATGCTTCATTCTCCTCTTATAGCATTTCTTTACCTCTCCTAAACAACTATTAATTGGGAAATTAGTGTTGGTTAAGCGTTACCGTATATGATTCATCACAGGTAAGGTCACGGGTTCGACAACCGAAACCGACATGCGTTGACACTAATTGATTAAAAAAAATCCTCCCCTAGTCAGTTCATAAATGAAGGCATTGATGTTCGTGCCTAGTTGTATTTAATTCATGTTCTATCATTACTCGCCATTCAAGCTTTCATCTTGTCCTCAAGGATAATTGAGGGAATGTAGCTAAGTGGTTGCAAATTTATCCCTAGTGTCCTTAGGCGGTTGCTAATCTTTCCACTGAACCAGAATTTCAACAAGAGTACTTTCACTAGTGTCTAGGTTGTGCACCCCAAGAACTTCAACATGCTCGGTTTGCAATTCCATGCGAAGCTGGGATATATGAAAGACAAGATGGACTGATGTGTTGGCAGGTAAGGACAACTTGTATATCACTATGTCCACAAAAATCAAAATTTTAATGGTCCATAAAGAGAAAGTTCTTCGTTGTACCACATTACATGAAAACAACATGAAAACACTCCTCACTGCAAACTCTTCATATTGTCGTTTCACATCGACCATGATCTTTATCTTCTGCTGGGCATGCGAGAGGTGCTTCTGAGTTTGTCAAACCGGGTGTTGCGATCTTTTATAAATCTGTTTTACTAAAGAGACCACAGTACCTCTTGTTTTATAACAGGCGATGATTTACGGATATCGTCCATTGAGTGCTTCGAAAGGCGAGCAATTATTGGTATTACGATATGTGATATCATACAAGTATTCCTTCCTAGCATTCGCACCGATTCATTGCTTCTCTAGAATGCAACATCACAAATAAGGCTCTTGAGAATGATAGGTTATACTATTGCGCAATATTAATGCTTGTAGTTGAAATAATTAAAAAAATGGCTCAACAAACTATGTCGCGGTTAGAGATGATAGTGTTAGGTAATAGGTAACCCATGCAAGCATACGATTTCTCAAAGGAATAGCTCCACCACTATTTGAGCGATTTGTAGGTGTTTCAAAGGAAACAAGTGGGTATATTTGGTTACCTATCCACCACCACAGATACTGTATCCTTAACTTCGGATTTGTGCAACTCTTCTATAAAATCAATGGTTAAATCCTTCCATACCTAGTTAGGTAAAGCCAAAGGCTATAGTAACACCATCAGCGACATAGGTATTTGTTGACGCATCACACTGCTACATTCATTTGGAAACAACCTTTTGCATGCCCATCAAGCATTAAGTATCTTTCGTAGCATCAAGCGTCTTCTGTAGAAAACTCGGGCCACTTTTTGAAAATCATGTAGTTCACACTCTTTCTTGTTGCAGATCATCTTTTGCTCGAAATTTCTCTTTATCAGTGTTCCATTGCAGTTTCTTCCAGTCTGAACATTGTATGCCAAAAAGCTGAGTTAGCGCACAAGATGGTGGTATCTTCCACAATGCATCAACTATCTTGTTGTTTGCACCTGGATTTAAATCGGCTTTCAAAGTTATATCCTAGTATCCTAGCCCTTCATTTATGATATTCTACAGCCACATCTCTAATAGGTGCTTCAAACTTTTTTAATCGGTGTTAAACAGGAACTGTCTTCACAACAGGGTTGGTTGTTACTTCAAAATAACCAAGACAATAGTCATTAATTCTTTTCCATATATCGACTGTAGTATTGTTTGGCACCCTAGTGCTCGGTTATTGTAAGTCATTGGTTATTCATCTCGCATCTAGATATTACCTCAGCATATGCAGATACATCGATTTCAATGACAAATGACTTGCTAAATTTTGGAGGGGATAAATCAGACATTGGTCATACATTTGTTAAGAGTCTCAAACTCCTCCATGACTTTTATATTTTATTTGAAAAGTGATCTCCCTTCTATTGATGTGTCAAAGGCCTCATATTCTACCCGCACCTATTAACAAGTTTATGGTAGTACCCGTAAGTCCTAGAAAGGCCCACAACTCTTTAAGCATGACTTGTGAATGGATTGTGAGATCGTTCCTTCAAGCGTGGCTCTTTTTTCTTTTTCTTTTAAATTGTTTACCTCCACACCATCACATGGTAACACACGTTCTAAAATTTTCAGAACTACACATAAAAACAAGCATTTATTATGGCTTGCATGTGGTTGACGCTTGGCAAGAAGCTGTAAAACCACCACAAAATGATGTGCACGTTCCCTTATACTCTCGACAGATAGAAGACCAGGTTCATGAGTGTTTGAAATGTTGCAGGTGCATTAGTTATCCCAAAAGATATGACCAAAACTCATGATGACCTTCATGGGTCTAAAAAATTGTTTTGAGGTCATCCTCAGACTATATTAAGATTTTATGATGCTTTGATTCAAGTTAAGTTTGAAAAACACCGTCGTTCAATGGCATCCATCCAACAACCTATCACTTATTGATATGATGAATTTGTTTGCCACAGTCTCTGTCTCCTTTTTTGTGGCACGTTAGTTTACAGAGAATTTTCTAGTCACGTATTTCTTTTTTACTAGTAAGACTGCTTGAATATGGGCTCACATTGGGTTGTATCATTTTGGCTGCCAACGTTTCACTACTAACCGATCATCTTTACCTTTTGTAAGGGTAGCGACAATGAAGGGTAGCGACAAGTCGTACATTGATAGACAACAAGAAGTTATGTCGTCATTTCCACAAATAATAATATTTCGATAGATATCTCAAAAACATATGTGTAACTTTGCAGTACCGAGAGGTTCTTATGAGGGATATACGTCCTCTTCTTCGACAATCTTCCAGTGCCAATCTCCTCTACATATCCACATTCTTCATGTCTAACAATGTGAAACATAATTTTGAGGGATACACTCGTGTTTTGTATCGAGATGGAGAGTTGGCAATAGAAATATGCAATGCTCCCTCAATCAATATTACCATTTTTCTTGTTGCCAATCTCCCTACCAGTTGAGCGTTTTTTTTGGCGAGTTGAGTCCCAGCATTGAATCCAAGGACATTATTACACTTTCATATTCATATTACCACTTTTATATTCAACTTCCTCCACTTCCGCCGGCTTGACATTCTGTTCTCTTGACCTCAAGGTCGAGGATGGTTATCTTTGACTATTCTTTATTGCTCAAGCAGTGCAAGAAAATTAACCTGTTTTTAACATCCACCAATCAAGATTATCTTCATCCAAGGAAGAGGCTTTGATCGTTTTAGGTAGGGGTGTTACGGTTGCGGTAACCGTCGTTATTACTACCAACCGTAACTGTAACCGTTGTTGGCGATTATAAATTCTTATAACCGTTACCGCAATCGTTTATGATGGTTAACCGTCGTATTTTCAATTTTGAAGCATGCCGTACATATATTTTCAATTATATGCATTATTGGTGATAAATTTATATAGCTCTAACTGTTTTTTGCAAATTTATTTATTTGTTTATAAAACGACCAATATGAATGCACATGTTATTAGTCATTTAGACACATATTATTAATTTTCAAGCTATTCTTTTAACTTAAATTACTAATTTTTATATTTAATGTTAAATATTGCACAAAAAATCATGTACGGTTGGTATGGTTAACCGCGGTTTTCAAATTCTTCAACCGTTACTGTAACTGTTACCGTTATAGGTGGTAACCGCACGAAAGGTTGGTACGGTTGAACGGTTCAACCGTAACAACCTTATTTTTAGGTTTAAAAATCCTATTTTGCAGCCGGTTTCCATTTTTCTGTGATGGTTGCTCAATGGCATCGTTCGCCTGTTCTGGTACCCACATCAAAGCTGTAGCGCATCGTTCGACGGTCTTTGGATGCTGTCAATATTTCATGTTGTCTAAATCTCATCGTTACCTCCATTTTGGTCATGTGCTTCATTTCCTCATGCTGTTTTGTTTTGAATCTTTAAGAATGATCGATATTTTCAATCAACATCGTGGGTCCTTGCTCCAAATTAGGTATTTCCGCCTTCTCTTAAGTGCTTATTGCACGGTATTGGTGGTTCCTTCTATTGTTTAAAGTTAGCATCCATCCTTGTTACCATAGGTTTAAAACTGAACTGTAAAAAAGGTAAATTTGAGAGTAAAGGAAAAGTATTAAAATTGAGAAGGAATACAAATACGGAAGCATTCGAGAGACTTGTAAACTAGTGTCAATAAAAAAAATTCTATTATCTTATGCACTTTGTCTTCATCTTTTAGCCTCTCTTTACATTCCTACTAAGTATCTATTGATTTAGCAATTATTGGTGAATAAGTGTTGCCTTAGGGGCATCTCCAACAGATTCAACCCTAAATATTTAGTGCCTTGGTTATTCATGGTTGAACCAGACGTGATTGCCTAACAATCAGGCGCCCATGGCACCATTAAACAACGGGTCTCCATTGAATGGACGTCTGAAACTCAAGCACCCATTTAATGTGGGCCTAGCACTTAGGCGTGCTAGATGCTCGTTAAATAGACGTCCATAAATCCCTCCTATAAAAACCAAATTTTCCCGTCCCTTATTTCTCAATTTCATTTTGTAACAACTCCACTTATTTTTACTTTCAAATAGAAAATAGGCCGAAATGCTGTCACGTTTGACTAAAATTGTTAGAAGAACCGTGCGCGGACATGCACAGAAAGATGCTGGTCCTGTACACGTTCCTCCAGCTCCTAGGTTGAAAATTGATGATTTGCGGATACTCCATGCTTTCACCCGATTATCGACATCGATTCGAAAACGTGTTGTACCGGTGCAGATATATTACTTTAATTTTTTTGATAGTAAGTGTTACTTTATTCAAACAGAACACTCATTTTGATATCTTAAGAGTTCAAACTCGTGACATCTAGAATCTATGTCTAGAGCGTCATATCAACTAACCAGTTGAGCCAGTGGTCCTTACTAGATGTATTTCTTTAATTATTCTATATAATCATTTCATATGTTTGTATCTCAAATTCATATTGCGGTCTGTAATGCAGGTATACTTTGATGTAAGTTTGCTTCAATCCTGATCCAACTTATGATCTTGAAATATTTCAGAGAGGATTCAGAATGAATCATGAATTGCTTTCGAGGATTTTGACAAATACCAAACAAAAAATGATTACTTTATTTACAAGCAAAACTCTTAAAAAACGAAGGTCTAAGTTGGCATCAAAAGATGACCGCAACTTTGAGGGTGTTATCTTACGATACACCATGCGATGTCCTTGATGACACATACCATATTGAAGAGGGTGCCGCATTGGGAACCCTAGAGAAATTTTCCCAAGCCATTGTAGACATTTATGGCATCGAATACCTACGGTCTCCTAATGAAGCAGATGTAGCGAGATTGCGCGAAATTCATAAAAGCAGAGGTTGATCTGGAATGCTTGAAAGTTTGGATTGTATGCGTTGGAAGTGAAAGAACTGTTCAAAAATTTATCATGGAGCATACAACGGTAAAGAGAGAAAAACAACTATTATTTTGGAAGCGATTGTGTCGTATGATTTGTGGATTTGACATGCATTCTTCAGATAGCTTCGTTCTAATAACGAGCTCTTGGATTTGGCAGAGGAAAGACATTGAAAGAACTTTCGAAGTGCTTAAAAGCATGGTATAAGGTTTCGGCCGGAACCTCGAGATTCCGGCTATCTCGGTTCGGTTCCGGCCGAAGGCGGGACGAGATTAGGTTAAAATCCCGTCCCGGAGACTGGTCGTAAAAAAAAACAGAAAAAAAACTAGGAAAATTCAAGCGTGCCGCAGCAAGTGGAAAAGAAAGGAAAACAAAATTGAAAAAAGTAAATAAGATCGAATTTAGCATCCAAAAAACTTAATCTCAACAGAAATTAAAAATTACCTAGCAAAATGAGAGCATCAGAAGGAGGAAAGGAATTCGAGTATCCGAGAAGCAAAGGAATTCGAGTATGATTGCATCGTTGATATCGTCGATTTCTCAAATCGAGCAGCTGCGCGTTTTTTTCTTTCCAGTTGTTCGTTCTTTCAGTACGTAAGTGATAAACTAGAAACTAGGGTTAGAAACTTAGGATAAAAGTAAGGTGGGCTTTTAGGCTGAAGTGTTTTTAAAGAACTAGGTTTTAGAAAATGAGGATATAAAATAGGATGGGCTTTGGGCTGGTTGTTTTTTTTTGATAGAAGGGTTAGGCTGATTTAAATTTTAGGTTGGTGTTGTTAAATAAAATAGTTATATTAATTAAAATGGATGGCTGAATTTAATATTAACTAATGTTTATGCAGTTATGTTTATTATGTCTTTGTAAACTGTATTTTGTATTATATTTACAACGTTTATTGACACTTTTTCATTAAAAATACAAATATCCAATATCGGGACCGAAACAAATAGCGAAACTTTCGAAATTTTCGAAATTGACCGAAACCAAGAAAATTTCAAATGACCGAACCGAGACCGAAACCGAGTTCTCGAACCTTGCTTAAAAGTTTGATTTGCGATTATTAGTGAATCCATGTACAATATGGAAACGATCAAAAATGTCTAAAATCATGTTTACTTGTATAATTCTTCATAACATGATCATTGAAGACAAAAAAGTATGGACTATCCCACTAATGAATACGAGAGGTCAAACCAAAAACTTTAAATATTCCGAGAAAACATTCTGCAAACTGAAGCAGATTACAACATTTACGTTGATCTTCAATTTGCTTACCAAACACAACACTTCATAATAGGCTCCAAAAGAATCTAACGATTCATATTTGGAATTCTTATGGGAATCAATAGTTATTTTCAAATTATCAAGTTCATTTATATGTCTTCGCACTTAGTGTTTATGTAATGCATTGTTTAATGTTATAACTTTGCTATCTATATCTGTATTTGATTTTGTATAAATGGAAGTATTGTGTAATATAACGCATTTCATGAACACAATATAGGCCACTTAACATTTCAAACATACAAAACAGTACACAATGCAAAGAAAACAATTAAATGTACAATTTGCTCTACATCATTTATCTACTGCTGTCTTGTTTTAGACCTGCTGTCAACAATGCATTATTTATATTTCAACCAATACTGCATTAAGATTGGATCCATTCCCATCAAATCATTTTCATGGCCAAGGTCTCTTAACATCGACACTACCTCGTACCTCCTTTTTCTATCGAGGTCGGTTCCTTCTCAGACGTTCATCATTTTGTTTCGCATGCTTTTCATGCATTTGGTTGATTCGAGAATCAATCTGCGTATGAACAGTATTTTTCTTCTTGTTGCACGTTGATCCATCGATCAAGCATCTTCATCCATTCCGGGTATAGCTCATCAACTTCCATGTCGAGGCCTACGTTGGAATCCATGCCATAAGAGTTTTCTGAACTAGAATTATAAGCCAATTTGAACGTTTTTTTTCTTACCCTTTTGTTTTGATTAAACATCTCTTAAGGACTTGGTGTTGTTGGATCTTCATTTTTGATGACTAGTAAGAAAGTCGTAACAGTTTGCAAATTGGTGATAGTGGGGTTTTTTATGATCATTTTTCTTTGGAAATAGCTTTAATAATTGGTTGTTCGTCGTTCTTTTTTGCATTCAATAATGAAACAAAATAAATACATATGTTAAATTTATTGTGAATGAAATATTTTTAAGAAACATACTAGCTCGGCTTCTTCTCATGCCACTAGGGTTGACTTTCTTGATTTTGTAAATTTGAAACTTATAAAACTGAGTTTGTCGATTAATCTTCTCAGAACGGTTGGTTATCACCGACATGGAACATGTATCCTCAACATGTTTTTTGTTGTACGCGTTTATCATCTTCGTTCAAAACGCTAATCCACTTTGGTTATTTTTTATCGAGTCATTAGAACAGTGACATGAGACTAAATAAAGATCTTTGTCTTCTTCACTAGTCCATGTAGCGGAAGAGTGGAAGCTTAAAGAAGCACTACGACCAGGTTCATAATCAAATTTGAAATTACCCATATTTGAAGCTTCACCATATGATTGAAATGGATGAGACATAGTTTGTTTTGTATCTGCAAATTGTGAAAAGGGTAATAAAATTGAAGATTTGTGTGTTTGTTATTGCAGAAAAAACGGTTTTTTAGGAAAAAATTGAAATTGAACCGTAATAGCTGTTGCTAGGCCTGTCAATGGATACTTTCGGATGTAGATAGTGTTGCATCCGCATCCGCAATGATTTTCGAATATTGGATGTGCACATCCGCGGATATGGACGAATATCACATAATTATCTTATCCACTTCAAGAAATATAAATAGAAAATTTTGGTTTAACATAATCATTTTTCAATCTCATTAAATATAAAAGTATGCAAAATCAATAAATATGACGATAAATAGTTTTGAATAGTTAATATGCATTAAAATGCATATAATAAACTATTAACTTAAGAAAACAATAACTATATATCTTTCATTGTACTAAAATGCACATAAAATGAACTATAATTTCGAAAAAAAATCAGATGGATAATTTTTAGATGCGGATGTCTTTGTTTTCATATTCGTATTCGTTTTTTCGGATATCAGATATTTATCCACTTTTCGGATACGCATGCGGACGGATTTCAGATTTTTCAGGTATTCATTGACAGCCTTTACCGTTATAATGTTGCCGTTTATGAACGTCGTAGATTAGACATCCATCTCAGACGTCCATTTAATAGACATCTAGTTTTGGACTTCCATTAAATGAGCGTCCAAATCCGTTGGGCTGTTGGGGTGTGGAAGTTGAATTTTAACGCTGAATATTCAGCTATTGGAGTTGCTCTTATATGATTTATCACTACCATGATAACTATTATTTGGGTACTTATTGATGATCATGCTTGATTATTCTACCAAACATTTTTTCTAATTATCTCCTAAATCAAGATAATTGATCGTTGCAAGGTGAATCGGTGTATCTGTTTGCTGATCTATCCATATATGCCTAATTTAACATTACTTTTTAAGATGTGGACTATCATTCCTTGGGGTGTTACAGTAAATGTCTTGTGCTTCTTCCAAAATGTAAATGGACGGTCATTTTTTCTGATAAAAATCTTTTCTCCTTCCTCAAAATATAGCAACTTAAGAGCCTGTTTAAAATTGAACCTCTGTTTGAACCCTTCTTTTACTGAATTAAATTGTTTGTGTAATCTACGGTCTAATGGCATATGCTTAACATGCTCTCTTGATTTCGTAAAAACCCAATGATTAAAAGTGTAATTGACACCACATGATCTTGGCTTTTATAAGTTTGGAGCATCCTCTATAATTTATGTTCTTAAGTTGAAGCTTAATGACAAGATACATTCTTGCAGGTGCAGAGGAACCCTTTGATTATATAAGTGTTACTCCTCCATATACTGCCGTCGATTACAAGGTACTACTAGGGAAACTTGGACAATCACCGTTAGTGGGGGAAGACTGCTTCATCGTGAGTTCCATTTTCTTTGTAGTAGATTCTAATGTTCTCGTTGTGTGCCTGATCATTAATGTACTAAAATTTCTCTTTTCAGTTGGTGGAATATCCCCTGGAAACTACAGTTTCAGATTCTTGTGGGCATCTCATTAAGGTAATATTTCTCATTTATAAACCATATTATTTTCTGCAGCTGCATGAATAATTATACTCCTTCAGATAGCTTAAGTCTTAGATATGTATCTGCAAGGTGGCTTAAACATCGATATATCAATTAAATTGTACTGATTTTGACTATCAGCTGCATAGCTTCTTTACTTATAGTAAACAACGATGCTCATAATTTGATAGTGATTTTTTTTTTTTTGACACCGATCAAACAATGAAATTAGCAGTAGTTATATTATTCATGTAGTACTGAAATGAATGAATATAACTCTGTATTACCTTTCACAGCAGAATAGAAGCCTGCCTTTGTATATATAACATCCTAGTTGTTAAATCCAGGAAAAGCTAATTTGATGGTCATTCAAACATTAAAACTCTCCATTCTGACGGGATCTTGGTTTTCATCCGAGCAAAGGCCTGTCGACTCTTTGTCCCAGATTTGTTATTCTAGTGAATAAATAATCTTATTTTTAAAAAACCTCGCCTAGTATAATAAGCTTAAAAGGCAGATGTATAACAAGGAAGCCCAAAAAGTGGATATATATTTTTGTGAATTCATCACAGCGACAATTTCTAAACCGTTGGAACTCAGGAACTTTTAAGAAAAAATATAGAATATATACACAATATCTCATCGATATTGAAACACAAATATGCAACATAATCATGGTTACAACTCAGATATCGTACAAATACAATTACTAAGGGTGCGTTCGAGAACATTTGTGATTAGAGGTTGTGGCATTCATGGATACAAATTTGGTTAGAGGTTATGTAGGAAGTAATTTGCAACGCATATTGTTTTTTTTTCTTTCCATAAATTATTTATCAAATTATTTATTTTCATTATTACTATTAATATTTAATTAAAAATTAATGTTGAATCAAATTCAAAAATAAATTGAAATAAAAATTCTGAAGAAAATACAACTGACTATGATATTCCACAATAACGATGCGGTCAATCTGCATACTGTCTTTGGGTCCTCGGCGTCTTTCACCATCGAAACCACATGCAGCTTCTCCGCATTCATCAGAGCGATGCTAGCAATAGCCAACACCTATGAAGACGACTGGCCCAGTCGACGAAGATATGCCACAATCTCCATGTACTGGTCGGAGGACCAAGTAGGAGCGGGAGCAGTGGCATGAGCAGGAGTGGAAGTATCAGCAGCATGATGCTTGGCCTTTCGACTAGGTCTGTGGTGTACAATAGACCGAAGCGGAGGGGAATTGAACTCCTCTGCGATAAGAGATATGTCATCGTACTGACGCGGATCCCTACTATCCAGCCCAGCTATGATCTCCTTGGTGCTCTCGTCACTCATCGGTCTGATCAGTCGCTCAACTTAGCTAAAGAAAGGAAAGAAATGAAGGGAGGAAAAGAATTTTTCATGCAAACCAACACAAGTGATCGCGGTAGTTTACTCTTCTCAGTGAGGTCTGAAATTGAAAACCAAAAGAATTTCTAATGCAAACAAACACTTTATCTCCAACACAATCATTTAACTTCATGGATCAACCATTCTTTTCCAATGATAAGCCAAAAAGCTTCAACAGTAAAAACTACAGCTTCAACCATTCCAACGCAAATCGACTTACGTTCAAGTACAAAAAATTTGTAACATAAGTAGAATTGAAACCACAATGACTTTTATTGAAGATCCAAAGAACCAAGCGTAGCCAGTGCGGATGGAACCTCCGAACCCTGTGTTTAAACCAATATAATTTCACCCTGCATTCAAACCAATATAACTTCAAATGCTAAGTTTCATTACACCAAACATATAAAACCATGTACTTTTTCCTAAAGTGTGATTTATTTATTTTTGGCTTTTTTCAACTACAACTTCTATGTGGTCAAAATCTTGTGCACTTGATGATCATGTTCCTTCAGTTTTGTTGACCATATTTTCATTAAACAACTCAAAGATTTATTAGGTCTGTTTTTTCCTCTCTCCTCTCTGTTTCTTTTTATAGAGAAATAATTATCTCAAAGAACCTAGTTTTTGCTTGTAGACTTGGGAGTATACACTGAATCAAATACAGTTGACATATACAATGAGCATTTTGCTGGCAAATTATAAAATACGTGTCGACCTTACCAAATGTTGTTCCAGTGGTTTCTTTACCAAAGAGATATCTGGAGATACGGGTTTTGAGTTATAACATTTGACATTGCCATAATCCCATGGATTCACTATCCGAATCTCATGGAATCACTATCGGATTTTAGTTTGCTTTCAAAGCCAGCAGTCATTGTCAATCTCTAGCTAACTGATATATGTTATCATATCAGAGCTTCTACTGATTAATTTTTTTGCACCTACAAGAAGTTGTTTAAGGACGGTTATATGACAACATAAAGCAACGGCCCTAAGTTATGTATGATATGATCTCTGTGCTTATAAACTGCTCATATGCTGATAATTATGGTGTTGTTGCTACAGATATCTGATAGACGATTTGGAAGAACAAACCTCATAATATATGGACCCGAATGGGCTCAAAAGAAGAGAAGAACATGATCGTTGTTGATTACTTGGAAATTGTAAAAAGCGTAACGTAAGTTACTAACTGGATCTCTCAGACAAATATATTTTCAGATCACCAAATTAACGAGCATGTGGTAGATATGTTTCTATTATAATACATCCAAATATCCATAGTTATTGTTTTGTAGATTTTCTCCAGTGGTAAATGGTTATATTATGATGCTCCACCACTTCATATCATTGGACTATATGACATGCATCTGTATTTGTAGTGTATGACATGTATGCACAAGTACATGTGTATTATTAATTGCATCTTATATGCATTTAGCATTTTGCACATGTATTTAACGTATAACAACTATGCATGTAAGAAGACAACTAAAAGCGACTTTAATATTGTAACTCAACATTGACTGGCAAGTGTTATTTGTTGTTTCTATGGTTTTATACAGATATGGTTGTCATTTTAGTTTTTTGGGTTTTGAACATTAGATCTCTGTTCTAATGTGATTGTCTAATGAGATCACGTTATTTGTTGTTTCTGTGGTTTTATACAGGTATGTTTGTCATTTTAGTTTTTTGGGTTTTGAACATTAGATCTCTGTTTTAATGTGATTGTCTAATGAGATCAGTGAAGGAAGTTCTTTTGGTATCACCATCATAATTGGATATCAAGAAATGAACCCTTGAACGAAGTTCTTTTGCTATCAGCATCATGATTGAATATCAAGAAGATACTCTCAAGAAATGAAATCATTGAACGAAACTTTTTTGGTGCCAGTATCATGATTAGATGTTAAAAATTAAGATCATTGAACGAAACTCTTTTGGTGTCGGTATCATGATTAGATGTTAAAAAATAAGATCACAGAACGGAACTCGTTTGATGCTAGTATCATGATTAGATATCTCTATATCTAAACTTTAACTAAGTTGCGCTAATGTAACGGTTGTGAAAAAGTTTGACTTACGCCTAGAATATTTATGGATTTAGCCTGTCGATTAATTGTCAACAACTAGTTCAATGAACGCTAATCATCAAACAAAGACAAATATTAGAGTAGAGAAGAAAAGGATTTTACGTGGTTTGATCATATTGTCTATGTCCATAGATCCAACAACTATTTTTTATTTTGTTCAAGAAAGATAGTATAACATATAATGCGAAAACAGTACGTAAGAATGTAGATAAATTAGCCTATAATTACAAAAATAATTAATTTCTTTAAAGAGTTTTGTGCTCAAAACTCCTAATTTGATTTTACTATATGAATCAGGGTTTTTTTTTTGAAGAAGACGATAAGATGAACTTGCTTCGTTTTAAGAAGGAAGAAATTACTTGGAGACTAAAAATATTTATTTCTTGATTACCTTACAATCTTTTTAAATTTCATGATTTAATTTCCATGCAAATAAATAACGGTGATCTTGATTTTCATAAATTTGCTTTGTTGATCGAATTTTCATATATAAACTTTTTTATTACAAATCAATTGACTAATTAACTGATTAACTAATTAACTAGTTTTATTAAGCCAAAATATGTTTATATAATTTACTCTTTTTCTTTCCACATTTAGCCTAGTTAATTAGTTGATTGAATCGATTAATTAATTCATTTTCTTTTGGCAAATATTTGAATCATACAAGTTTAACAAATAATATTAATGAGGTGATGGTTGACTTAATAAACTCAATTCTACATGTTATGCCAAGTAACTTACATTATCATCCTTAAACTTTGATTGTCAATCGGTTTGTTACGTGTTTTATCTATGATGTAATTGATAACGTGTGGTGGCCCAATGCGTCATATTTGTATATGTTAATAGAACGTTACAAAAGTGTTACAATTACGTTGCAAAACTGTTACAACTATGTTGCGAAACTGCTACGATTACGTTGCAAAATTGTTACAACTACAGACCTGTTACAACTATGTTGTAAAACTGCTACGATTACGTTGCAAAACTGTTGCAACTACAGAGCTTTTACAACTATGTTGCAAAACTGTTACGATTGTGGAACTGTTATAACAATAGAATTGTTACAACTATGTAGCAAAACTGTTATGAATAGAACTGTGCAGCAAATGGATTATGCAACATATATAATACCGATTAGATTGTTCGAGTTCAGTGAAAACTATTTTCTTGAATCAATATTGCTCCCTCTATGACGCAGAAGAAAGACGAACAACTGTTCTCCAAGATAAAACGGACCAAACTCTACAACGCTGCACTGCAAATTGAAGAGAATCGACGAACTCAAGAGAAATATATAAGATTAGAGTTTCGAGGGAGAATGAGAAGAACAGAATAAAAAGTTATATATATATATATATATATATATATATATATATATATATATTAGTTCTGTTCTACCGCGTCCTATATATAGGCATGGGAAGATGCCTTTCGTTTTGAACGGTTAAGACGTTTGGAAAGGTTGCGATCCTTTACCAAGCGGTGCAATCGTTTTATTACCGTTTGAGTTTGAATGAAAAAAAATAAAAAACTGTCTGATCTGAATAGTCAAGTCAACTGTGAAGTGCTAAGTGCCTCTAATACTCGAACGCCTATTTGTCCGCACTACGGGTGCGGGCTCGGGGACGGGTGCAGACGTGTGCATGCGGGGTGGTGCGTTGCACCACCTGCTAAGATGTCTATGCTTTCATGGCTCTCTTTGTCTTATAGTAACTATATTAGTGTTCACATCTTAGTATACAAACATAATGTATATTTTATTCTAAGACGTGGGACTATTCATTTTTCAAGGCATTTAATACCTCACATTTTCCAATGTATTACTTATTCATTTTCAGCAATCCCCCACATGAATGAGTATTTGCTCACTTGTTCTTAAATTTACTAAACCTTTTATCGTATCAGTTAAAGTAGCACACAGACTTTGAACTTTCCTTGTATTATCTTTTCGACTTGCTGGCGAATCAATTGACATAGATTGTCTTTGAACTGAAATCCTTTTTGTGTAAGTCTAAAAAGATAACACGTGATAAATGTTTTTTTATCTTCCTTGATTCTCTGTTTGTGTTCATTTTTTCCATGAACACCAGCTTGGTCTCATGAGTACTTGAAGAAATTAGTTTTGTAATTCTCCTTGAAGTGGCCCCTTCGCACTCACGTAGGTGATTCTTACCACCTGGTTTTTTTATTCTTTCCAAGTATAGGCCTCATTAAAAGTTTCAAAAGTTATCCTATTCTCCGACGAGTAGTGCACTGGCTTATCATAGGAATGGTTTGAATATTTACAGTGCTATCAAGTTTATCTAAACATAGTTGTCCCTTTGAACCTAGATCTTTGGATCTTCATTCAGCTAGTTGGGGTTTCCATTTAAAGAAACTTTTTAGTTTAAGGGCTCAACCTCATTCCTATCGATAATATATCAAACTTCTCTCTAAGTAAGCATTCTGTTAGTGGATCTGCAATGTTACCATTTGATCTTACATGGTCAATTGTGATAACCACATTGGAGAGAAGTTGTTTAATAGTTTTATGTCTACGACGAATATGTCTAGACTTACCATTGTAAAGCTTACTATTGACCCTTCCAAAAGCTGATTGGCTGTCGCAATGTATGATTATTGGTGGTACATATTTTTTCCAATTTGAAATACCTTTTAAAAAACCTCGAAGTCAATTCGTTTCTTCTACGGCTTTGTTTAAGGCAATAAATACCGATTCCATCGTTGATCTTGCTAAACAAGTTTGTTAAAAGGATCTCCAAGATATTGTCCCACTGGCTAAGGTAAACACATATCTAATAGTGGCTTTTGTATATGATGAACCAGTTGTATAGTTTGCATCACAATGCCCTTCTATTACAGTTGAGTACCTTTTATAATGTAGTCCATGACTTTGTGCATACCTAGTACTCGAATTATAGCTTTCCAGTGATTCTTTCCTGAGTTGCTAGTATATCTGTTGAGTTTACTTACAGCATATGCTATATCAGGTATAGTGCAGTTCCTTACGTACATAATGCTGCCTAGTATACGAGAGTACTTAAGTTGGTAAATACTATCACAGCTATTTTTAATCCATTTTTGGTTTAGATCTACGGGTGATTTTGTTGATATTATATTGTGTTTAAAATTTTCAAGTATTTTGCCAATATAGTGTGATTGGGACAACACATATCCTTGGCTGGTTTTATGTATTTTTACACCAAGTAGCACATCAGCGATTCTCAGATCTTTTATGTCAAATTGGCAGAGAGCGTATCTTTGTAGATTTTATTATCTTATTATTGCTTCTAAATATTAGTAAATCATCTACATATAGACATACAATGACATATCCCATATTCGTATGTTAGAATAGACACATCCGTCACATTCATTTATATGAAACCCATTTAGTATCATATTTTCATCAAATTTTTCATGCCATTGTTTAGGCGCTTATTTAAGCCTATACGGTGATTTTATTAATATACAAACATTATTTTCATTTCCAGCTTTTAGGAAACTTTTAGGTTGTTTCATGTATATTTCTTCTTCTAGTTCACCATTTAAAAATATTGTCTTGATGTATTTCTAAATCAAGTTGGGATGCAATTGCTATTAGCATTCTTATTGATGTTATTCTAGTTACTGGAGAGTATGTGTGAGAATAGTCCAGGTGTTCTTTTTACCTAAATTCTTGAACCACAGGTCGAGCTTTATACTTGTCTATTGAACCATAGGGTTTCAATTTCTTCTTAAATATCCATTTATTACCCAAGGTCTTGCATCCTTGAGGTAAATCAACTAACTCCCATGCATGATTTTCCATAATGAATTCAATCTCATTGTTAATGACCTCCTTCCAATAAGGGGCACCGGCGGAGGACATAGCTTGTTTGTATGTTAATGGTTTGTCTTCTAACATAAATGTGTAGAAGTCTAGTCCAAAGGTTTTTGAGGTCCTTGATCTTATGTTTCTCCTTGGTTCCTCCGCTTGTTGATTAGCACTATTTTACGGAACATTAACAATATTTTGTTCAGTATCCTCAAGAGAATTGGAGATTTCAGTTTCCCTTGGTCTATTTTGAGTATAATTTTCAGTACCCTATTTTAAAGGGTATACGTGTTCGAAAAATCTAGCATTTCTCGAGTCAATGATGGTATTTACGTGAATATCATCAATTTTGGATTTGCGTACCAAAAATCGATAAGTGGCACTATTTTGTGCATATCCAATGAATACACAGTCAATTTTTTTAGGTCCAATTTTGACCTTTTTTGGTTTAATATACCTCCACTTTCACAAGACACCCCCACACTTTGAAGTATTTGTAGGATGATGGTCTATTTTTTCAAAGTTCGTGGGGGGAGATTTAGATGTTTTCTTTTGTGGTATCTTATTCAAAATATGATTTGAAGAAAGAATAACTTTTCCTAGAAGTTATTTGGCAAGGCAGAACTAATTAGTAAGGCATTCATCATTTCTGTATGAGTTCTATTTTTCTGTTCGGCTATACGGTTGGATTGAGGTGAATACTGGGCTGTATTTTGGTGTATAATACCATGCTCGGCGTAGAATGCCTCAAAGGGAAACCCATATTCTCCTCCACTATCACTTCTTAAAGATTTAATTTTCTTGTTGAGTTGATTCTCAATTTTTGCTCTATACTATTTAAACATGATGAACGCTTCGTTTTTCTTCTAAGGAGATACTCATAACAGTTCCTTGTACAATCATAAATGAAGGTAATGAAATACCTTTTCCACCTCTAATTTGACACTTTTTTAAGTCACATGCATATGTGTGTATTACGTCTAGAGGTTCAGTTTCTCGTTCATGTTGAAACGAGGTTCTTGTCAATTTTGCTTCTGCACAAACTTGACATTTATAGTTGGATGCTATTTTGCATTTTGGTATAAAGTCTAGATTAATCAATTTTCGCAAGATATTAAAATTTACATGGCTTAATCTAGAATGTCATATGTTAGAAGAGACTATAATATAAGCAGAAACTTTAATTCTATTAATATCATTGTTTGGTACAATAGTAGTTACATTTCTTTAAATAAACGATCACACACATATCCTCTTCCTACATACACTCCATTCTTTGACAACACAAATTTATCAGACACAAACATGAGTTTGGAGCCATGCTTGCTAAGCAGCGATCTGCAAATCAGGTTCTTGCGGATCTTTAGAATATGAGTAACATCTACCAAAGTTAGTTCTTTTCCGAAAGTCATTTTTAGTACAATCTTTTCCTTGCCACTGACCTTCGATGCAAATGAATTATCCATAAAAAGTTGTTCGTCCTCAGTAACAGTTTTGTAGGTTGTAAACATCTACTTATTTGCACATATGTGTCGTGTGGCTCCTGTGTCTACAAACTATTCCTTCGAGTTACCAACAAGGTTGCATTCGGACACTACTGCACACAAGTCCATATTAGACACATCTTCTAAAATGTCAGTCATGATTGCTTCTATTTTCTTTTTCTTGGGTGCGCAACATTCGGCGGCTTCGTGTTCTTTCTTTCCACAATTATAGCATGAACCTTGAAATTTCTTTGATTTCTTAGGAGCATGTTCACATCTCCTTTTGTTGGGTTTTTCTGCTTCGACTAAATTTGCCTTAGCAATCATGGTATGCGAAGTTTCTTCTTAGATTTCTTTTTATCTTTTTCAATTCTCAATCAAACTACAAGTTTCTCCATTGTCATCTCCTTGCGCTTGTGCTTAAGGTAGATTTTGAAATATTTCAATGATGGAGAAAGCTTTTCAATTGCAGCGACAACCTAAAAAGATTCGCTTAGAGTCATTCCTTCATCGTGCAGTTTGTGGATGATGACGTGTAACTCTTGAATCTGGTTGATAACAGTCTTCGCATCAATCATTTTGAAGTCAAAAAAATTTCCTGCTATGAATTTCTTCATGCCTTTTGATTTTGTACTTTTTATCCAATGCCGTCTAAAGTTCTTTGGAACTTCAAGTAGTACAGTATGCATTGTATAGGCTATTGTCGAGTCCATTTAACATGTAGTTCTTGCATATGAAATGGGAACTCTTCGAGACATTCAAGGCTTCTAATTTTGTTGCATCGGGTTCCCGTTTCTTTGATTAAGGGAGCATCTTCTGTAAGAAACATTGCAAGGTCCAAAGTCGTTAAATAGAACGATATCTTTTGCTGCTAGCGTCTGAAGTTCATCCCCGTGAACTTTTTCGACCTTTCTCCATAAGACATCGCCATCGTTGGAACCACAATTGCAGAGTGAGTAGTAATCCTAGTCTGTATTTGTACAGAATTGTTGCTTTCATAAGACACTATCATCTACAGAAGCAACCAACAATAAATAATTATTAACTTTATTGTTTCAAGAATGTTAACAGAATGTTATAAAAGTGTTATGAAACTGTTACAATTACATTGTAAAACTATTACAACGATAGAACTGTTACAACTACAGAACTATTACAACTATGTTGCAAAACTGTTACAATTTCATTGCAAAACTGTTACAACTACAAAACTGTTACTATAGAACTATTAGAACTATGTTGCAAAAATGTTACGAATAGAATTGTGCAGCGAACAGATTATGCAATAAATATAATACCAATTAGATTGTTCAAGTACTTGAAATAATTTTGCTCCCTTTATGGCGCAAAAGGAAGAAGCGCAACTGTTTTTCAAGATAAAATGGATCAAACTCTGCAATGCTGCGCTGCAAGTAGCAAAGAATTGATGAACTCAAGAGAAATATGTAAGAACAGAGTTTCAAAGGAGAAGGAGAATAACAGATCCAAAGCTATACATATATTAATTCTGTTCTGTCGCATCCTATATATAGGCATGGAAAGGTACCCGTTCATTTTGAACGGTTATGACATTTGGAAAGGTTGCGACCCTTTATCAAGTGGCGTGACCATTTTATTACCGTTTGAGTTTGAATGGGAAAAAATAAAAAACTGTTCAGTCTGAATAGCCAAGCCAAGCCAACTGCAAAGTACCTCTAATACGCCTCAAATGTCCATTCATCCGTGCCGCGCCGCAGATGCGGGTTCGGGTTCAGGCTCGGGCACGGGCGCGCATGGGCGTGTGCGTTGCACCACCCGCTAAGTTGGCTATGTTTTCATGTCTTTCTTTGTCTCACAGAAACTATAATAGAGTCCACATCTTAGTATATAAACACATAATGTATATTTTATTCTAAAACGTGGGACTATTCATTTCCCAAGGCATTCAATGTCTCACATTTCTTGATGTATTACTCATTCATAAGTAAAGAGAAGTATCTCAAAATAATTTTGTATAGATAAGAAGTGAGTGGATCTCCTTATTAATTCTTTTTTTACCGTCAAAGTAGCCTTTTGGAATACCATTAAGTAACGCAAGAAACTTTAGAGTGCAAATGCTCTCCTTTATTAAATTAATCCATCAAATTAGGAAATACGTTGCATTTAACATATGTAGTAGAATATTTCCACCTATCAAACTGTAACGATCCTGGTTTTGAGATAAATTTAAATTAGTAATTAATATAAAATTTTGGATAAAATTGTGAATTAATTTCATATTTTCCAAATTAAATAAGATATGTGCTTATTCATTTATATAAATAGATTATAACTTGAAGTTTGAATTTGAAATTCAAGAATAAATATCTTAGAAAATATATTGGATTTAAAACTATATTTTATTTAAGAATTTGTTTTCTGATTTTAATATATATATATATATATATATATATATATATATATCTGTAGTTTGAAAATTATGTTTTGAATTTAATATAGAAATTTTCAAAAGTTATTTGAAAAGTTAAATTTTATGTTTTAAAGACTTATATATATATAAATATGTAAATATACGAAAATAAATAAATATTTATTAGATTTGATAAAAATGGTTGATACGTTTTCTTTTGAAATTTAACTAGAGATAAATGAATTTTGTTTAAATAATTTAAATCTAAGAACATAAGTAATTTATAAAATGAAAGGATTTAAAACAAAATTCATAAATTAAATAAAGTAAGGTTTTAAACACAAAATGTGTATCTTTTAACAAGTGTAAAGAAATAGATATATGTATTAACAAATGTAAGTTAAGGAAAATATGTAATAACACTTGTGATCAAATTAGCATGCATAAAATACAAGTGTCATGCTTGTATTTATTTTATTTTTATTTTTGAAAATTAATAAATAAAGATAAGTAAACAATATATATATACAAGTTACTCTTCTCTTTCTCATTTCTTTGGTAATATTCAAAACCAAAACTAGAAAGAAAATTAAAAAAACAACCTCCTTTCAAAATTCAGAAGCCCGATACAAACCAGATCAGACAAGCAAGCAAATCAAAACCTGGAAGCTTTAAAACAAACCTAGAAATCAAACAGCAAAGCAAAGATAAAAGCTCAACCGAACAAATCAAAGCAGAAATTCAATCAAGTAACAGGATCAAGAAAAGATAGATTCAAATTAAAATTACTCAAGCAATAGATCAGAGCATCAAAACCAAGCTTCAATTCAAATTCTTTTCAAAGCAAATTTGATTCAAAAGGGAAAATTCAACTTTAATAACTAGAACAGATCAACTCGGCAATCAAAAACAAACATTCTAGGTTTCTATTCAACAATTTCCACACAAAAACTTCTCTGCTTAATCAACTTCCAGGTGAGCAAACTCTTAAACATATATATATATATATATATATATATATATATATATATATAGGTTTTCATGTAATGATCTGTTAATGTGTGATAGAAATTATGCTTGCATGTATATGGATTCCTGGATACATGTATGTGTTGAGGTGTGCATGTCTGATATGTTTATGTTCAT
Source organism: Allium cepa (assembly GCA_030765085.1). Lineage (NCBI taxonomy): Eukaryota > Viridiplantae > Streptophyta > Magnoliopsida > Asparagales > Amaryllidaceae > Allium > Allium cepa. The sequence continues at coordinate 815,213,448 of CM060940.1, read as the reverse complement.
CTCTGTTTATAGTTACAGAGTTTAAATTTAAATCAAAATTCCTAATCTCCTTATCTATTCACTAATAGGCTTTAGTTTTCAAACCAAATATGTTTGTTTAAACATAAATTAAGGTTTAAAAATACAATTAAGTAAATTAAGTTTGAAATTTTCTAGAAACTTAGAAAGAACCGTGGAAATCCAAAAACATGTAAATTTCAATCATCAAAATCCTTTGTTTTACTTATAAATCTGAATCCCCATCTGAAAACATGATTTTTAAAAGATAAGTCACAATTTTTAGATTGGGATCGAGAGAGTAATATGGGGTTGATCAGATATTAGTTTTTGGGCAATTTATGGTGACTGATGTGTGATGAGGCCTCGGGATCACCACTGGAGGGGGTCAGGGTGAAGGCGAGCTAGGAAAAAAGGGCTGGGGGTTTTCTTAGCCAGCGTGGTAGCGGCGTTGGGTCAAAGTAGGGTTTAAAACCTAAAATTGGTCGAGTCGGAATATTTGGCTGCTACATTTTCTCTGGTGAATCGGGGATCATTGGACCTGGGGAAAAGGCAGTGTGGAAGGCTAGTGAAGGTGTGGTCGGAGTTTTAGGAGTTCTGGTGGTCGGCGTCGACAGTTCGAGTGAGTTTCAGGTGATGGTTAGTTCCAGGCTTGTTCATTTTTGCTCGATCCTGATTTCTGTTTTGTGTTGGACTTTGGGTGGTCGGAATCGAATGGGTAGATCATCATCGACTCGGCCGTGGTAGCATGGGTGATCAGAGCATCACTGTTGATCTGTGCATGTGCACATGTGTTTGGTGGTGTCAGTGAAGTTGTGTTCATGGAGGAGGTGAAGCATACTCGGGTGTGACTCGGGGAAATGAAGGAGATGTCTTGGGTTAGTTTCGTGTAGGCTCGTGTGTGTTTACTGTTTTCTGGTTTTAAAGTTTTAAACTTAAATTTAAACCAAAGTTAAAAAAAAGAAGTGGTGGCTTTCTCGGGTCAGGACTCGAGAATTTGACGGGTTGAACCCGAAGCAGGGTTTTAAACAGTTTTCTAATTTTATAAAAGCAAGTTTTAAATTTAAATTTAATCTAGTTTCAACTATTATATGATAAATATTTTCAATTATTTGATTAAAGGAAGTTATAATTTGTTAAACTTAAATTTGTTAAGTTAAATGCTTAAGTTATTTTTAAAATTAAATTAAATGATTTAATTAAGTAGTTAATTATAAAAGATAAATGTTTAAAATAATGTTAATGATAATTAAGTAATTAATAAAGATAAATGGTTTATCTTAATAATGTTTTGATTATTTATTAACTTAAAGGTTTTCAAAATTTAATTAATTGTTAATGATGATTTATTTTATTTAATAAGATTTAAAGGATGTAATTAAGTAATTAAGTAAGTATAATTACTTTGTGTAATTAACTTAAAAGCTAATTACTTTATGTAACTAAAGTAAAGATAATTAATTACTTAAAGCTTAATTACTTGATGAAAGTAATTAAAGGTTGGCTTATTTATTAAATTGAAGGTTGATTAATTTATAATAAGTAATTAAGGGTAATTAATTATTCAAAGGTAATTACTTAATTAAAAGTAATTGATTAATGATTAAAGTGGATTGATCAAGCGATTTAAAGGATAATTACTCATTGTAATTAATTTATGATTTATTAATATAAGGGATTAAGGATAATCACTTATGATAATTAATTACGGCTTAAATTAATTAATGATAATTAATTAATGATGAGAGGTTGATTAATCAAGTGATTAAACAACAATTAATTAAAGGATAATTAATTAATGTTATTAATTTATTAAAATAATTAATTTAAGGATAATTAATTGATTAAAGGTTAACTAATTTATAAAATTAATTAGGAATAATCACTTGTTGTAATCAATTAGGATAATTAATTAAATGGTAATTAATTAAGGGTTAATTAATAAATATAATTAATTAAGTATAATTAATTAAAGAATAATTAAATAATTAAAGGTTAATTATTTAATGATTAATGGTTGATTGATATTTTATTAATTAAGGTTGATTAATTAATAATTAATTAAGTTATTAACTAAAGGTTAATTAATAAATGATTAAAGGATAATTAATTAAAATGGTTAGTAATTAATTATAGTTAATTAACTAAGATTATTAATTTATTCATAAGTAATTAATCTGATTTAAATTAGTCAGATGATTAATTGATCTTATTTATAGATGTTTGAATTGTATTGGATGTTTTAATTGTATGGAATGCTTTGATTTGTTTGATATCCCTGATGTATGATGCTTTGTGATATCAATTGTTTTGATTTGAGCTGTGATGAATGTAAATTATTTATCTATGATGAATTTATATTATTGTCTGTAAATCTGTGAATGAAGATAAGCATTATAGGATTATACCGCTTATCGATATTTCTGTTTTTGGATTGTGATGATTGATGATGTCGCACTATTGTGTAAAGCCCCTGGACTACACTATACACGCACAAATATGGATTGCACGAGAAAATTGGTTAAGTAACAAATATTTGAATTTAATATTTAAAAAAATAATAATGAAATGGTTTTAAAATTTTAATTTTGAATCCAAAATGATTTTGGAAATGGAATTGGGTTAAATATGAAAAGCTTTTGAAAGGAGTTTTAAAGATAAAACTATTTTAAATAACTTGTTAAAGTTTTGAAATTAAAATAGTTTGATTTGAATTTGAATTCAAGATTTGAAGTTGAGATTCTATAAATATATGTTAGAAATTATGGTTTACAAGTTATATAATGTGTTTATATGGGTTTTAAACCATTTTAAATATATTATTTTAGGAATTTGAATTTAACCCAAATTTATACTTTAAAGGCTATAACTTTTGTACATTTGATCAAATTTTTCCGAAACAAAAAGCAATTGTTTTCAAATAATAATGGCTTTTATATAAAGGAAAGAACTTCTAGTTTTTGTGGAAATATTTCAAGTTTGAAATGGAAATAGTTTTGAAACTATGAATGAATCTTTGTTAAAGATGGGTGAACTTTGTTTTCAAATTGAAGAGGATCTTAAAGGTGTATCTTTTGTATAAAAGATTTGGAATTGAAATAGTTTTGAAAGCTATGAATGAATCTTTATGAAAGATTGGTGAACTTTGTAAAGTGAATCTTTTGTTTAAAAAGATTTGAAAATGGTAATTTGTTTAAACCATTCAAAAGAAAAGGTTATGGGCTTTAAGCCGTGACTTAATTAAGATCCCACTATATCCATTTGGTTTTAAAATTAAGTGCTCATTATTCGGATTAGCCGGGAGAGGACTTTATGGCATATAACCCATTCCGAATAGTGATACGATGTAATAGATAGCATTTGAAGGCCGGTGGTGAAGACTGAATATTTTCGAAAGCCAAAGGATTACCCGTCGAATGTCTCTACACTGAATGGCCCCGGTATAGAGATTTGATCACCCTTTATGATAGGGAGTCCGTACGTGATTAGGGATTATCCAGATTGAAAGGGCTTCATTTGAAGTTCCTTCGGTTCCGTTCGAACCCGAAACAGACTTGTATGGATGTGTGTCTGACGTTCCACTTTGAGATGCACAGCTCGTTTCTATCAAATACATTTCTGTTTGGTGGCGAAAAATTTATTCTCTTAGCTTAACTCCCTTCTCTTATACGTACGAGGTCAAATGTTATGTAGTTGATATTTACTACTGATACATTCCCAATTTGATAATGTGGCATACGAAGTGCTGCTGATCATTTGTTGATCGAAGCATGGCTTTTGTGAAAAGCGTAGCTTTGTGGATGAGACATCGTCGGACCTCACAACCCGAAATAGCCGGAATAGGAAAAATGCGGTAAGGTTATGAGGGTCGTGCCCTTTGGGGTATGTCCATTTCCTTTTGGAAAAATGTGGTATCGTGGTATGGAGCCCAGATATTTAACCTATGTGGTTACTGCAAATTTTTGCTTTGTGGTTGTTGGTGTTGAGGATCCTCGGATAAAGGTCAGTAACGACCGGGGGATGGCATACTCGTGCAGTAGTTACAGAGGTAACCCGGCCTTGTGTTGGCAGAGAGCTAGTTAAGTTCTCTGGGCGTCCCTCCACAGGCATACCCATGTGGCAATAGGAAGTTCCTTAGCCTGACCATTTATTGGAAATCCAATCACCAAAACACTCCCTTTACGATTGCAATTGTATAACCTGCCATTCTTAAATGGTAGTTATAGCAGGCATAATATAGTGGTACCTATGCTGGCTAAGATTAATATTATACTTTCGAAAGGTTTTGTGTACTATGCACTAATAATAATATCAAAAAGGATTTTGTGTATCAAGCATGTTTGACTATCATAACGAGAAATCTCCTCCAAGTGTGCGATTGCATTGTGTGTGTGCGGGGAGGCCTTATGGTAGTTTCATTTTCCAAAAAGCATTGCGGATTTCTTTTAAATTCTTTTTGTTTTATTTGTTGCCAAAAAGAAACCTATTTTTGTTTGCTCATACCAGTCCCATGACTGACCTGGAGTTTATTGTTCCATTTCAAAACTCTGGGTGCCCACAATTTTCCACACGGGCAGCCTAGAGTCAGGATTTTCAGATAATCAAACAGCAGGTGTAGATTCGATAGCATCCAGCCTTTGGATTTGGCAATCACATTTGTTTCTCTGGGATTGGAGTTGTTTAATACAACATGATGATGGTTCGAGCTTTCGATTTGGAGCTTGGAGTCTTTTGAGCTTTGGCATTAGAGATGCAGTTTGTGGATTCACTCCCTTTTCAAGATCATATTGGAGTTATCTCTTCCATTGTTATCTTTTCCGTTGTTATATATATTGTCTCTGATATTGTTGATATTCATTTGTATCAGATGTTGTATCTATTGTATATCAATGATATTATTCATTTCTCTTCCGCTGTGTTGTTGTACTTTATGTGTTATAAGCTCCGGCGCGAATTGAATTTCAACGTTTGAATCTGCGGCACTCGAATATGGTAAGTATGGATGTCGATTTTCAGACGCTGAATTTCGGACACAAACCATATGCCTTTTCTAAGTCAACATCAACACACAACTTGTCTTCTCTAGTAGTATTAAAACCTCTTATCAATTCATGTGCAAGTAATAGCCTAAGGGATACTTCTATTTGGAATAAATGCATTTTGATTAGGGGATATCTTGCAAAACTGGCTTAATTATATTACAAAGTGTTTTTGCTAGGATTTTGTAAATAAATTTACTGTAAGCTATTGGTATATAATCATTTAGTGTTGCAAGGGGGTTTTTCTTTGAAACTAAGGCTGAAACATATGATTTATCTCGTTTCAGATATCATTATGAAAAAAACTCTGAATGGCCTTATGTGTGCAATACACTTGATAATGGAAATCTAGTGTGCCAGTACTATGTATATATGCGTATGAATCATCTAGGTGATTTTACAATTTATTTTTAAAGAGAAATACATACTCTTGACTTCGATTTATCTGCGGTCATTACTTTTCTTTGCTCCTTGTGTTTTTGAATCATCATCGTTTTCAAATTCTTATATAAAATAATATATGAGATATGTATACAGATATAGCTTTCATCATTAAAACATTTATACAAATAGGGTTCTGACAGTGTCATGATTTGGTCCATATTAGCTTTCCATAGGACGACGAAATAGATATTGAGATCCACCATAACTTTTCCTAAGTCACCCCTGGTGATGGTGTCTGGTCCCGGAGTACTAGATGAATGGCTGTCTTGATTGGTAGTAGCTTGGTTAACGTTCCTACCGGTACCACCAGTCTTGCTTTTAGATTTTGGAGGCATGTTGAGAAAGTCTCTCAAGGAAAGGACTATAAATGTTTGTAGAAAACTTGGGCAAACACCATTACTCGAATTTATAGGTATAGATTCGATAGAAATCTAATGTAAGAAAGTTAAAGTAAACACATATTTATAGTGGGTCAACCGTAACAGGCCTATGTCCACTGTTCTTTTTTATTCCTTTTCTTATATTTGAGCTTTTACAAGTGTTTGCATGTAGACTACAATGATTTATTGCTGAATATTGGAATCCGGAAGCTCTGTTCGGCTATTTTTGTTCAGCAGAGTCTAGAGATTCTAAAAATTATCCCCATGGCTGCTAAAAGCTTTTAGCTTGGATATCTATAGGAGTGTAGAGGTAGAGTGGTCACTTCGGTAAATTAAGCAATCTCCATGTATAAATTGTTAGGTTCGGTTACTTTCATATATGCAAGACATGATTAACTATTTCCATATATACTCAGATTTCATTCCATAAATAGCTTGTTTGGTTCAGTTGAAGAGGCTCTGTTCGAGGCCAATTGGTTCGATGGATGGGTAGACATCTTACCGATTAGATTCTTCCATGTCCCTCTTTGGTTTGGTCTTGCTCATCTTCTCCTTGGTCTCAAAATGACACTAAACACAACATTTTGTCCAACATTTTGCATGTTATCACTATGAACTGGACATCATTCCTGGTCCATTGAATTAGTGACGAAACAGGAATTAATGTTCGGTGCTATGACCTACCGAACAACGATTGCTGTTCGGTGCCTTAGCTTACCGAACAAGGATTGCTATTCGGTGCCCTAACCTATCGAATTGCAATTGATGTTTGGTGTCATAACCTACCGAACAACAATTGATATTTGGTGCTATGATTTCTAAACAGCAATGGCTATCCGATGCATTCTTAGAGCTAGGCAAGGTCAAGAAAGTAAGCCTTTGATTCCTTCACCTCATTGCTTCCTCTTTTCCTATCCTTCTTTTGCTTTCCAGCTACCCTCTGACTCCATTTGTCTTCTCATTAGCCTACTCTTTTTGGAGAAAAATGAGTGATCCTCTAAGGGAGAAGATATTGGAACTGGGCCAGCACGTGGTGGGTTAAATCGGTGAATTACATTTTCTTAATCCATTTTGGATCTTACTGGGCCAGTGAAGTCCAAACTAATTAAAACTAATATAAATAAATTTCAAATAAAAGCATTATTTTATTTAATTGATTAATAAAAGAGTTTTTTGATTATATATTTAATATATATTGTGCACATGTGTATCATATACACATGTACGTGTGCATGCAAATGCAGCATATGCTGTGTGCACTGTTTAACATGCTTGTATCTAAGTGTTGGGATTTATACTACAACAGAAATATTAGCCCTCTATATGCATATGTGTTGTCTATATTATGATATTAATGTAAAATAAAATTTTATTATATATATATACATATGATTATAAAAATAATTATGTTGTATATACATGCATATTTATATAAAATGATTGGTTATAATACAAATATAAAGAATTTTTAAATTCAAAATTTAAATTACGAAATCCAAATTTTAAAATTAGATCTAGATTTAAATATTTTGACATTCAAATTCAAGTTTTAAATTCATAAATAAATTATACACATACACACACATGCACACATATGCATATATACGAAGAAAAATTCTTTTAAGAAATATAATTTTTTTAAATTTCATAATTCAAATCATTTGTATATATTTAAATAGTAATGCATGATAATAATATATATATTATTTATATAAATATAATATAGTTAAATTTATTTTGGCCATAAGGTATTTTTGAAAAAAATATATTTTTAAATAAATGAGTATGGATTTATTTAGAAAGTTTTTAATAACATAAATTTCCATACGCGAAAAAATTGATTTTTTAAATTGAATTATTTTACATAATTATATGAGTGTATTTATTATATACATACATATATATATGTTATAATTTAATAACATCGATTAATAAATAACAAATTATTATTTGAATTAAAATATGTGTATATATAATTTTTTTCAAAATATCATTCATAAATTTATTAAAGTAATTTAGAATTACATACATGTTTATAAACTAGTTTTAAAATTTTATTTCGTTTAAAAACGCATTTTTGATTTAATTTTAAGTTTTTTTTTAAATTAATTAGGCTGAAAGTAAATGCAAGCATATATATATATATATATATATATATATACACACGTATATATACATATACATACATACATATATATATAATATATTTGTACCAACAACTAGTTACATATTCTAGATTGACAACACATCTCTACTGTTTATAATAACCAACTATTTTGAACCATGTCTTTTTGGATTTTCGGAAATACCCTTTTACTCGACATCCATCCTTTCTCCTTCGTTCTGCTTCACATCTTACATCTACCATCGCTTGAAAGAACCCTAGTTACCAAATCATTACTTAACTAATAGTCGATGATGAGTTGTACACACAAAAATATGCTCTCCCTCATCACCGAACCTATCAGCTGCAAGAAATTACAATTGTTGCACCGCGTCATGCTTCCTAATCGAACGATCGTCGTAGTTTGCAATCGACAACTGCTGCTACGAATCCTTAACTTACTTGGCTTATTCATTTGTTCAAACTTTGGTATCATTTGTCCCTTCAGCCAAGATTAATATTTTTTTCTATCATTTATGTACACGAATCTATCTAATTATTAACTTCTTTTAATCTATAGTGAAATAAATTACACTTCCCATATTATATATCCATATGTGGACTATTTAATTATATATCTATATGTAGGTAGTTTAACAACCATATTCTGCTAAGCGTGATGTTTACCAAATTATCATATTTTAATTGGAGGGGATATTATCCTTCTTTCTTTCTCTGTTGTAATTTTTTTATGAACTTTGTATGGGTTGTAGATATTTTTTGTTGTTGATAAATTCGTATTTGTACTTTCTTTCCAAAGAAATAGCTATAAACTAAGCACATTATTGCTACACAGCCATTTGCACACTAAAAACACTATAGGCATATAACAATAACATACTACTTTTGGTTCATTTTATTTTATGTTCGCCTTCTATTTTTGGACTATAATTCGTCTTATTTTACAAATCATAAATTTGTGATATATGTCTCAGATTTTTTATTTTTTTTAAATCCGAATAGCAGCTTTACCGATAACTAAAAAAGTCCAATACACAAATCATCAAACATACTAGTGGTACTCATAATCTTTGCCGCATTAACCATGCTATAGTATGTGGAACAAAAGTATATGATAGACTAAATACAACTAGATATTAAATGCACGTATGTGCGATTTATACTAGCACATATAAGGATTCATTATATGGAACTAATCTAACTAGATATAACAACATAATAAATGACATGTGAATATAAATAAACTTGTAGTAAAGTTTTGCCTTAACTGTAGTCTAGTAATGACACCTCTAATGTTGAATCAATGGAACTCCTTGGACTGAATCCGGTCTCTTCTAAAAAGTGCTATCAATTAAAGAAATATACACACCCTTATTTTGTTTGATTCAAAAATAATGGGAAGTGGGTGGTGGAAGTTTTCAGCCAGAGATATCGATAAAGGAGAGCTCAAAAATAAATCGTAAAAGGTGAGGGGCAATGAGTTTAAATATGAGAAAAAGGAGAGAGAGGAAAAAGTGGATCCAGATCCACCCTTTTCTCCAACAAGTCAAACCTAAGAATATCAATATGTCACCCCTCCTCCTCTTATGTTTCGGCCAATCGAATCATGGGCCTTTAAAGGCTTCCATTCCACTTCAAACCATATCAAATAATTCATATTTAAATCAAATTTAAATGTATATCGATATCGTATATCGTTACTGTTGAATCCTTCCTTTTTGAAGTTTGATACACAATTATGTAATTCGAAAAATATTGCACAACTTCTTATTTCAAAGGATATTTCTAGGGGAAGATGATTAGTTGCTACAATGAAGACATTGAAGATCAATTGTCGAGTATAGTCATCAAATTAGGTCTAGAGTATGATGTACAATATCAGTTAATGGTCAAACACACTTAGAATATTTTAAAGCAATTGAAAATCATATTATACAAGTCAAATTTCAGACTGTCATAATTGACAGAACTCAAATTTCTGACTCAAATTTCTTAGTTATTATTTCATATGGCTGAGTGTATAAAGATCATAAATTTTTAAAAGGGTCGACACATCTGTTTTAACAATTTTAACATCTGAAAAGTTCAAGTTTAGCCTTGAAAGTCTCAAGAACAAGCCTTATAAAAATTCAGACATCAGACCTAATTATTCAGACGTCTGAAGTACTTTAACTTTTATTTTATAAAGTAAGTTTGATGTCTGAATGAATTGACCAAATGTATGATGAGGGTATCAGACATCTGTTCGATCCATTCAAACGTCTGATCCTGAAAAATCAAAATTTATAAATAAAGAACTCGGATGTCTTACTATGTTTTTCAGGCATTTGAATATGATTTAAAAATAACTAATTCTTTTTTTAGATAGAGTCAGATGTCTGACCAAAATAATTCAGACATTTGACTCGATTAAAAATGCCTTTTAAATAACAAACTAGACGTCTGTTAATTTAATTCAAACATCTGAGAAAAGGAAAACAACTATATTTCTGAATGGACGTCTTCTTTCTGAAAGGAAGTATTGTTAGTACCACATATATTGATTTTGATGACAAAAAAAATTATAAATATTGGTATTGATGTTTGAGTAAGTGGTATATAATATTTTATAGGATATTATACAGCTTTATACAAGTACAGGATAATCAATTTTGAAGACTGATCAGTAAAAAGACCAGAGATCAAGATTATGATATGATCAAGATATTTGAAGACTCACGAGTTTAGAGACAAGGACATGAAAAGTTCATGACTATAGTTTTTAGTTAATAGACGTTAGATTAATTTGTTAGAGTCCTCAAATACCAACTTTCTCTCTTTAAATACTCTCTTATCAAAATATTTATTTTATTATCAAAATATTTATTTTATTTTCAAATTATATTTTATAATGGTTCTATATATTAAAGCATTTAAAAACTATGTTTAAATGATTTTACAAAAGTTCAAAATTTTGCAACACCTTAACAATGTTTATATTTTTTGAAATAAACAAGGGTATGTCGACATACCCTACCTATGTATGTCGATATATGTACCATTGAAGCGGTGCATTTTGAATTTTGAATAGTTTTCATTTTTGGCATCTCTTCGTGAATAGACGCGTCTCTTCAAACACTATATGAAAGGGATTGGAAAACGAATTTAACAACCACTTTCTCTCTATTCTTTCTTACTTTAAATTTTGATTATATTTTTACAAAATCCATTTTATATGCTCCTCAAATTTAATCTCTACTTTACTACATTCATTCTCTATAATTTACTCACTGATTTGAGAGTATTCTTTCTTCAATTCAAAAATCAAAGTACTATCAAAGGGCTATAAGATATTACGTATCCGAAGTACAATTATTTGTATTTGAAATCAATAACTCTCTACTATTATTTGTATAGGTGTGCCTATTGTCTGTTCAAATCAAGTGGGTATACTTGTTGCCCATTCAAATTAAGTGGATGTGCTTGTTGGCCATTTAAATCAAATCAGCGATCTTGTTGCCCAATTAAATCAAGAGAGTCTACCCTGAGCTCGAAAAGTCAGGAAGGTGTACCCTGTTTTCTTGAAATCTAGATTGTATTTTGGTTTGCTTGTTGCCTTATTAAAGTAATTGTTGAAAAGGAAATCTGTACTTACACTGTACAGGACTGGAGGTAGGATTGGTTAATCCGAACCAATATAAAACTCTTGGTGTCATCTATAACAACCTAAAATTTAATCGTTTTTTAAATGAAAACTTAATTCTATTTTTAAATAATTGATAAATGAATTTTTATTAACAAATAAAAATATTTTAAATAATAACTAACGACGATAAAATTGTTTTTAAAATTAGTCTACCAATATATATGGTTCATAGAGAAATAGAAAATATGACCAAAAATTATTTTTTCGAGATATTGATTTTTCATCGGTTAAAAGTTATTTAAAATGTCATAACACTGCTATATACACTTATATACACACTACAAACTATTTTAAACATGATGAGTACATGTGTATATGCATGTATACACTTCTCTTTAAAAGTGTATATGTATAAGAATACGAGAAAATAATTTATAAAGAAAAGCATGTATGTGTATATATACACATACATATAAAACTACTTTTTTTTAACACATGGTACTTAGTGCATGGCATGAATAATGCAAGATAAGGGAGGAGTACATGAGGACGGAAATGAAGTGAGGAGGAGTGGATTGCATGCATGTATACATATTTTATTATATGCATTTACGCATTTTTAGTTAATTTCCTAAGCCTATTATACCATTACTCTTTGATGTTCTCATTTTTACAATCCTCCTCTTTATTTCAAAATCCCTAAGAGTTTGAATAAACACATCTATGGCTTCCTTTCATAAATTCTAAAATAAGAAAAATCACTTCTTTTGCTAAAAATCTCCTGTTTAGTTCACGAAAACATTTCTACATCTTCTGCAACACCTCCTCTTCCAAAGTTGCAAGCCCATCCACCCTAAAACCCTATGGCCGTACCCAACATGCCCGAGGCTGAGCCCAAAGCCCATATGGTCGAGCCCATTTAAGGTGTTCGAACATCCAAAGTTTCAATTTTTGCAAAATCCTAAGCTATTTTCAAGTTTCAGCAAAAATTCGCCTTGTATTAGTAAAGTTTCTGTGAGTAAAACCCTTGTTTTAGAAAATAACATAAATTGATTTTGATGAACTATATGTTGTGAAAATATAGTGGTTATTGTGTTGAAATATTATGTTGTTTTGATGGTATGATTATAAGTTTGTGGTTGAGCTTGTATTTGTGATTTGGATGTTAAATGATATGTTTGGATATGGATATGTGAATGTATTTGTGATTTGGATGTTAAATGATATGTTTGGATATGGATATGTGAATGGATTGGTTATGATATGATGTAATGTATTTATGAAACATAACCAAGTGTATGTGATGTAAATGTTGTGAAGTTAGCACCTTTAAATGTCGCAAAGGACTTGAGATTCGATTTGAAAATAAAAGCTTGTTTTCTAGTTTTCGGATTTAGTAAATGTTTTACAAGTTTTCACCTTTTGTTTAAGTTTAAAAAATCTTCCCTTTGTTTTTTAAAATATGTAGTAGCTAAAATTAAAGTGAGGTTTTCACCTAAAAATCAATTCTAGTGAACTGCGCTCATAGCGATAATCGCTATGGATGCAGTTCGGAAAATTTCACGATTTCAAATTTTATAGCGTTTTATTTGAATGGTTTTTGAAAAATCATTTTAAATTAATTAAGTAACTCAAAATTTTAATTTTTAGTTATTTATTGGTTTAATTTATTAACGAGAGTAATTATTAATTAAGTAATTAGGTTAAGTAATTAGAGTTTGAGAAATTATTAACCAAGTAATTATTTTTAATTAAGGAAGTTTTAAATAATGATTAATTAAGATAAAAGGAAATTAATTTTTATTTAATCAAGTTTATTTAATTTAATTAACTATTTAATTAAAGTTAATTATTATTTAATTAAAAGTTAATTATCCACTTAATTAGGTTAATTTCTTTAAAGAATGTTATTTTGTTAAAGTTTAATTATAAATAAAATTTAATTAATTAAGGTTTAAAGTATAATTTTTGATTCAACTAAGATTAGTTAAAGTTTAGTTGAGTTTTAAACTTATGATTTAATTAAAGCTTTTTATTTTAAAGTACTATCAAAACTCTATCGGTTATTTAGTTTTTTTAAACCAACTTTCTTGTCTAAGTAAATTGTTTAAACCAAATGATCTCTTGTCCATGCTATTAAGTAACCAAATTAATTAAAGTATTTGTATTAAAAGTTGACACGTTTTATTGAAATTAAGTTGACTTGTACTTATCACAATATACCGCACTTCGAAAACGTGATGAATACAGGGGAGTTAATTCGATAAGTAGTCATGATAATATAAGCATGTGGAACGTATGTTCATATGTAAAATCTTACGCCTTGATAGTGGAATGATCCACTATTAAATAGCTTGAACCTTTAAAATTATTGAACATTGGTTTGAAGAGACTGGGATCGGATATTAGTTATTATTCGAAAACCACTTTAAACCAATGGAAGCGTTCGAATTGGAAATAGTGAAGGAAAGATCCAAGATGAAGACTTTGAAATGCAAGGTCTATTTCTACCAATCCTGAGGGTTATTCCAAAACGGGTGTAGTGGAAATAATGCCTTCGGTTTGTTCATCTCCTAAATGACTTGTAGGGATGAATGCTAACATTGTGTCAACATCTGGAAGGCAATGTTAGCATTCCAAGTGGCAATTCTATAATAAATGTAGACGTAACCTTTGGCCTCATCAACCGAGAATAAAACAGAGAAGATGTAGCAAAGGCTAGGTAGTTCGCTGCCATTAGGGTAAGGTCATCCCTATCTAGAGTCCCTACTATCAACTCATGTATGCTTCAGTACGGTTGTTGATCCCAACCAAGGGATGATCTTATTTAGCACTATCCAGTAAAGGGTTGGCTGGTCTTGTGTTGGCATGGCTCGATAGGTTCTGTAGGATCGATTTCACCCTGAGGGGGGTGAATAGGGTGATAGTATTAATTTTAAAAATTAATTTCGGAAGCTTATAAAATGATTTCAACACAGAACACAGAACACAGAATAATAGCAGCATAGAAAAATAGCAGAATAAAATGCAGAAATAGAACGACACAGAATTTACCCAGCTTCGGCAAAACCCTGCCTACGTGATGCCCCCAAGGTTTCTACTAGAAATTAGATAGTCAGACGCTTACACACGTAAACTCGCGACACCCGCTATCGACTAAACCTAACTCTACGCTCAAAACCCTGCCACAACTCAGCCACTGAGTTGCGAATTTTCAAACTACGCCACGTAGTTTGTTCCCTAGTCACACGACTAGAAAATACAACGGTTTAAAATTTAAAAATAAATTTAAAAAGCAAATTCAAAACAAAGACACGAAAACCCTAATTAAAAATAAAATAAAAAAAGCCCTTTAAAACAAAACCGGCCCCCTTTCTATTCTGGCCCGTTCGACTTTTAGTTGTTCTGTTCCTTTTTGTAAATAATGGCGACCGTTCATCTTTGCAAATTTAGGGCTTCGTTCTCTTCGATCCAAACTAGGGTTACGTGATGAAGCTGCCGATTGTTCGATCAATCTAGTTGTCAATTGAGTGATGATTTGTTCGTCTTAATGCTTTCGGCTGCTTCTGGAGTTCGACTTCAATTTGGTATGTGATTTTCCTTTGTGCTTTTCAGTTATTCTCGATTGAACTCCGATGATTGAAATTGCCGATGATGAGTGGTTTATATAGGATTTGAATTCCTAGAATTGCGTTCGTCTGATTTCTTCAACGTTTCAGTTTCGGCCATCTAATATTGTTTTGATGCTTGAGATTTTACTGACTTTTTCAAATTCGTATATTATGACACTTGCGTCCCACGGCATTGATGTTTAACTCGGTCAATTGCCTTTGCTACCACGGTTTCGAATTTGACTTGTTCGTTTGAGATGACTGTGGTGTTTTACTGTGACTTCGGTTTTGCTTTGCATTGACCTTGGCCTTGTGAATTTCTGATGGCTCTGTTTGTAACTTAATTTCGTGACCACCACTGTGTTGAATTCTTTTGACAATATTGATTTTGTTGACTTCGGTTATACCATTCATATTCTTACTTTCAGCTCTGTTCATTATTGTAGTAGATGTGTGCTTGTGCATATGTTGTTGAGCCATGTTGTACGGTCAGTGGCGCACTTGGTTGCTCTAGCCTGATGGTTGATGCATTTGGCTTTGTAACTGGCTTTGACTTGACTCTGCTGGTATTCTTGTGTTCATGCTTGTGACATTCATGTTGTTTGCATTGCATTTGTGTTGACTCTGTTTTTTCCGTAGTCTTCAAGCATTGCCGAGTCACTTGATTTCATTGTGGTGTTTATAGTGCTGCATATCACTGCATTGTCTTTACTGCTGTACCACCACTTGTGTCTGCACTTGCTCGATCCAATTTTCACTTTATTCGGCCTCTCTCTCTCTGGTCATGATGGTTATACTTCACTTGCTTGTGTCATTTTGTTGTAGCATGCACTCTGTTAATGGCCACTGGTTCATTGTTATTGTCTCTGTCCATTTGTCTCTGGTTACTTTGAGCTTCACTGTGATATGTTCACTTGAGTCATTTGAAGTTTGTTGTGCACTGACTTTGTGGTCTTTTCATGGTGGTCTTGTGGCACTGTTTACAGTCGTATTGAATTGAGTTTGATCTAATCATGTTTTCATCTGAGTGTTGTTAGCTTTGTGTTTGTTGACCACACACGTATATGCTTGCATCATTATTGATTTGTTCAATGGAGTCAGTGGTTTGAGGCTGCACTTCAGTTGCTTATATATGTGTAACAAGTGTGATGGTTTCTGGTAGTTGTTCATTGTGTAGCCTTGGTCTTTGTTGTTGCATTGAGTTGTGTCATGATTGCAGTGACTTGACTTTTGAATTTGGTTTATTTTTCGAAATTTCACCTGAGTTGAATCCAGCTTAAGCTCGGATTTGACCTTGTGCTGAGAGTTGTGACATTTATTTTATTGCACTTGAGTTGAATCCGATAATTTGGGTTTGATCTGTGCTCACTTGTCCCTGTAAATCGATCAAGTGTATATTTCGGTGTGCACGGCCTTTTGGCATATACAGTGATACACTGTGTATGTCACAAGTTGTTCGTGTATGATGGATTCAAAAATTAAATGATGACACACAACCCAAATAACTGAGGAAAATATTATTTTCAAAATTCATTTTTTATTTTATACTGCAAAAAATATTTCCTTTTCAATTTACTGCGTTAGTGTATATTTTTGCAGATTGCTCAGATGCTGGACTCAAACTGGAATGAAGTTGAAGATGAACTACGAGTGTGAGTGATATGTAGTGAGGAATTTATGTAAATTTAATTGTGATGTATTTGTAATCAAAATTGTATATGTATAGTGAGATCTTGAATTTGTATTATTCAAAATTGTAATAAATATTTGTTTGAATCAAATTTCTGTTTGAATTCAAATTCTGTGTTATTTAATTTTATTCAGCAAATATTTATTTAATCTATGAAAAATAAAATAGTACATTAACAAATACATTTAAACGGATGTATATATGTTTATTGTCATCAAACAAAAATCATATAAGCGCATATTCAACGATCTCCCCCTTTTGATGATAACAAACATATATTTAAGATTTTGAATATGTCAAATGTATTTGATCATTCATATGCTCTAATTGCTCCCCCTATTTAAATGCTTCCTCTCTATACAAAGCTCCCCCTACATATACGCATACAAATAAAAATATGCAAATGAGCCTAGATGCTTATGGAAAACGTTTGACTTTTGCTAGATTTCATTTGACAAAATCTTAACTTTTCTTTCTCCCCTTTTGTTATCAGCAAAAGAATAATAGTGTTAGAGAAAATAGAGGTGAAGTGATCGATATTAATTCAACAGTAAAACCCAATCGAATATAAAAATTAAATTTCAAAAAAAATCAAACAGAAATCGTAAATATTTTGTTAGGCGCATATTCCACTTTTAGAATGATGGGATATGTCATCATATAAAACCATACAGTTGTGTCTATTTGTGGTATATTTATATCAGGAATTTGAATACCTACTAACCATGCATAACCGTTAGGACTTTTAAATGAGATTAGTAGTATTCCAATTTTATTTAAAAAAATGAATTCAAGTGTCTTCCAACCACATATAACCGTGAGGACTTTTAAATGGGATTAGAATCAACTTGTTTATTATCGACTTTTGATATGCGTTCCATACATGCATAACCATGAGGACTTTTAAATGAGCATGGAAGCACATAACAAATTTCAAGTAATTCACCCATGCATAACCGTGAGGACTTTTAAATGAGAGCGAATACTTTGGTATTTATTTATTATCATTTTTTATTATTTTTTTATTAAAAGAAATATAAAATGAAAAACGAACGATTCATGTTTAATGTACCACATATCGACAAACTATATAGAATTTTGATGAGTGATGGTCGTTAGAAATATGATAGAAATAGAGATGGTCATGGAATTTTTGCCAACTAAATTTTTATAACTCTTGTTTAAATTGAATTTTTTTTACTAATTATACCTTCTCGAGTAGTAATGTATGATAAATATCAATACTCATCACTTTTTCAATCACTGTTTATCTTTTCGACAATTAGTAGGGGAAAAAATGTTAAGTATTCAGCAAATTAAATTTCTAACACACCTACGCTGAGACGTAGTTTACAAAAACTATTTTCTGGTAGAGGTTTTGTAAAAATGTTTGCCAATTGAAAATCAGTTGAAATAAAATTTATGCAGATATTTTCTTTGGAAATATGATCTCTAATAAAATGATGTCTAACATCTATATGTTTTGTTCGTGAGTGGTGTACAGGATTATTTGCGAGATCAATTGCGCTTTTGCTATCACACATTAGTGGTACACGTTTAAAATTTAGACCATAGTCTTGCAAAGTTTGTATCATCCATAAGATTTGAGCAGAGCAACCACTCAAAGCAATATACTCTGCCTCTGTTGTAGATAATGCAATACAATTCTGTTTCCTACTTGACCATGCAACTAATGAATGTCCTAACATAAAACATGCTCCACTAGTACTTTTTCTATCAACTAAATTTCCGGCATAATCAGCATCTGAAAAACCTTTTAATTCAAAGTTATCGTTTGTTGGATACCAAAGACCAAACCGTGAGGTGTGCAACAAATATCTTATAATTCTTTTAACTGCTTTTAAATGAGATTCTTTTGGGTTAGATTGAAATCGTGCACACAAGCAGACATAAAACATGATGTCAGGCCTAGAAGCGGTAAGATAAAGGAGTGATTCAATCATACTCTATATTGCTTTTGATCAACTGCCTTACCTTTTTCATCACTGTCAAGTTTAATTGTTGTGCTCATGGGGGTTCTAGCTGGTTTAGCATCTTCTAACCCAAATTTGTTGATAAGTTCCTTAATATATTTTGTTTTAGAAATGAATGTACCTTTATCGCTTTGTTTGACTTGAAATCCTAAAAAGAATTTCAATTCTCCAACCAAGCTCATTTCGAACTTTTCCTGCATAACTTTTTCAAATTTCTCATACAAAAAATTGTTAGTAGCACCATAAATAATGTCATCAACATATATTTGAACAATTAAAATATCATCGTTTTCATGCAATAGAAATAGTGTGGTGTCTACACAACCCTTTTTGAACCTATTTTCAAGAAGATAAGTACTGAGGCATTCATACCAAGCTCTAGGAGCTTGTTTTAACCCATATAATGCCTTTTTAAGCTTATATACATGGTTAGGATATTCATGACTTCCAAAACCTTCTGGTTGTTCGACAAATACATCTTCTTTTAAAATTCCGTTAATAAATGCACTTTTAATATCCATTTGTCTTAACTTAAATCCTTTGTGGCAAGCAAAAGCTAGCAATATCCTAATTGATTCTAGTCTAGCTACAGGTGCAAAAGTTTCATTAAAGTCAACTCCTTCAATTTGATTATATCCTTTAGCGACTGGTCTAGCTTTATTTCTAATCATATTTCCAGATTCATCATATTTATTTTTGAAAATCCATTTTGTTCCTACGACTGGATAGTCCTTAGGTCTGGGTGCTAAACTCCAAACATCATTTCGCTTAAATTGATTTAGCTCTTCTTTCATAGCCATAAACCAATTATCATCGTTAAGAGCTGTATCTATGTCTTTGGGTTCTACTTCTGAAATAAATCCACTATATAGACACAGATCACACAAATTACTAAAAGAGGAACGAGTTTGAATACCTGTGATAGGATTTCCTATTATCAATTCTGGAGGATGATCTGCTTTGAATTTCAATTTTTCTGGATCTAGATTCCTTCGGACTTCGTTTGTTGTTGCGGTTTCTTTTGGTTTTTCGTTCTCATCTTTTCCATTCTCCTCTTCAACATTGCTTTTGACCATTTCCTGTTCATTAATGCCTTCATCAAACTTCACATTGATTGACTCCACGATTGTTTTATTCCTTTTGTTGTAGACTCTATAAGCTTTACTTCTAAAAGTGTATCCCATGAATATGCCTTCATCAGCTTATGCTTCGAATTTTCCCAATTGATCACTTGTATTGAGAATATAGCACGGACACCCAAATACTTTGAAATAGTCAATGTTTGGTTTATTTTTGAACCATAACTCATAGGGTGTTTTGTCAAGAATTGGTCTAATCATAACTCTATTCATTACATAACAAGCTGTATTTACTGCTTCTGCCCAAAAATGCAAAGGTAGCTTATACTCATTTATCATAGACCTAGCTAACTCTTGCAATGTTCGATTCTTTCTTTCAACTACTCCATTTTGTTATGGAGTACGTGGTGCAGAAAATTCTTGTTTAAAACCGTTTTCATCACAGAAGTTTTCAAATTCATAATGTTCAAATTCTCTACCATGACCACTTCTTAGCGTAACAATAGGGACTCCCTTTTCATTTTGCACTAATTTTGCGAATTTTGTGAAGTATGAAAAAGTTTCTGATTTTTTAGCCAAGAAATATACCCATGTATATCTTGAGTAATCATCAACTAACACAAAACGATATTTCTTACCTCCTAAACTAGCAATGTCGTTAGGTCCGAACAGATCCATATGAACCAGTTCAAGAACTCTAGAAGTGCTTACATTGTTTTTGGCATGAAATGATGATTTTTTAAGTTTTCCCAAGGTACATGCTTTACAAATGTTTTCTGTTTCAAACTCGTGTGACGGCAACCCTCTTACCAAATTTTTCCTTTTTAATTTGTTTAACAAGTTCATACTAGCATGCCCTAAACGTCTATGCCATAAATTCACTTCTATATTCTTAGCTACCAAACATTTAGAGAGGGTGAGATCATCAAAAGATAGAGAATATATATTACCTTTCCTTTTACCTGAAAATAAGATTTCTTTTGATGATTTGTTAACAATTTTGCATAAGTCAGAATCAAAGATAACATTCATACCTTTATCACATAGCTGGCTGATTGATATCAAATTGTGGTGTAGATTTTCAACATATAGTACATCATTCAAGGTAAATGTATTGTTACCTACTTTACCTTTACCGACAATTTTACACTTGTCATTGTTGCACATTGTGACTCTGCTACCTTTGTACTTTTCTAGGCTAAGGAACTTTGATTTATCGCCTGTCATGTGCCTGGAACAGCTAGAATCCAAGTACCATTGCTGTTGTTCCTTAGCCTGCCAGCATACCTACACGAGAAGAGGGTTTAGTGACCTATTTTTTTTATAGGTCCATGATTGTTAGTGGCAGAATATTTAGAAAGATAATTTTGTGGGGACCCAAAACTATTTATATATGTTCCCTTTGGCACCCAAATTTGTTTAACTTTAAAAGATTTTATATTTGTGCCTTTTGGAACCCAAATCGGTATAGTTTTCACATGTTTGGGTTTATACCAACAATTATTGTGATTGTGTCCATATTTTCTACAAATTGTGCACATAGAATTAACTCGATTAATATTGCTTTCAACACTTTTAGATTGATTATATCCAAGTCCTTGTCTAACCGTATTAACAGTTTGCTTTCCTAATATCATATTCAACGATTTTTCACTTTTTGAAAATTTATCTAAAGTCGCTGACAATTATTGGACTTGTGTTTTGAGAGATTCATTTTCGTTTAATAATTGTGTGCACTTTTTGATATAATTTTCTCTCCTAGTATTTTCACATTCTTTCAAAATCAAATTTTCATTTTCAAGTGATTTTATATTAATTTTCGATTTTTTAATTTCTTCTTCAAATGTTGGACACTTATCGCACTTAGGGTTCCTACTTTGATAGTTTTGAACTAATTGGTCAAGTTGTTCATTCAATTCTATCAAAGTATCTTTTTGTGATTCTAGTTTGGCATACTTCTCCCTAAGTCGTTCAAAACAGCCATTTACCTCGTGAAAATGTATAAGTAATTCTGAATGAGTAAGTTTTGATACCTCACTTGGTTCGTCATCGTTACTGTCAGTTATTTCACCATGAAGACACAAATTTTCTTTTTCACTTTCACTGCCAGTGCTGTCACTTCCATCTTCGTCGCTTTCATCCCAAGTAGCTGCAAAACTTCTCCTTATCAGTTTCTTTCCTTGACTGAGTCGATTTCGGGGACAATTTGGCTTGATATGACCGGGTTTGTTGCATTTATGAAGGATGATTTTCTGTTCTTCTGGGTTGTCTATTGCTTTGTTTAATCTGCTCTTTGCTTGTTGATTTCTAACTGGATTGCCATATTTGCGACTCCACCTTTTGAATTTTCTTATTAATAGTGCTAGTTCTGCTTCACAATCATCATCATCATCTTCACTTTCAATTTTCCCTTTAAGAGCTATTGATTTTCTTCGAGTGTCTCCTCCTTCACGTTCTTCCTTGAATTTCATTTCTAGCTCATAAGTGGTGAGATTTTCGATGAGTCCTTTAACTTTCATTTGTTTTAAATCTTTCGATTCTTGTATGGAAGTCACTTTTGCTTCAAATTTTTGTGGAAGGACTCTGAGGATTTTTGGACTATCTCCAACTCTGTGTACGATTTTCCAAGAGCTTTTGATTTGTATACAATATTGGAAAGTCGTCCATGCATTTCTTTGACATTTTTTTCCTTCGCCATTGTGAAGTTCTCGTGTTCGCTGCTTAGCATGGCAAGGCGAGATTCTTTGACTTGAGATGTTCCTTCGTGAGTCACTTCTAGTGTATGTCATATTTCCTGCGCAGTTAGACAATGTGAGACACGATTAAATTCAGATTGATCTAATAGACAGATAATAGAATTCATGGCTTTAGCATTAGCATTTTGTAATTTATTTTCTAGTTCTGTCCATTGATCCTTCGGTTTTATTATTTCCTGATTATTTTCAATTATAGTTGGTGCTCTATACCCTGTCTCAAAAATATCCCAAGCGTCAATGGTTTTTAGAAAAATTTCCATCCTATTTTTCCGGTAAGCATATTCACCATTGAACATTGGTGGTCTAACTATGGACTGACCCTCAGCAAAAGCTTTATTAAAAGAAGCCATTTTAAAAAAATTAAATTTTTAAAACAAAAACCGATTTTTGAAACATGAATTTTTAAAACGAAAATTGACTTCTATTCCTAGCTCTGATACCACGTGTAGGATTGATTTCACCCTAGAGGGGGGGGGGGTGAATATGGTGATAGTATTAATTATAAAAATTAATTTCGGAAGCCTATAAAATGATTTCAACACAGAACACAGAATAATAGCAGTACAGAAAAATAGTAGAATAAAATGCAGAAATAGAACGACACAGAATTTACCCAGCTTCGGCAAAGCCCTGCCTACGTGCTTCCCTCAAGGTTTCTACTAGAAATTAGATAGTCAGACGCTTACACACGTAAACTTGCGACACCCGCTATCGACTAAACCTAACTCTACGCTCAAAACCCTGTCACAACTCAACCACTGAGTTGCGAATTCTCAAACTACGCCACGTAGTTGTGCCCTAGTCACACGACTAGAAAATACAACGGTTTAAAATTTAAAAATAAGTTTAAAAGCAAATTAAAAACAAAGACACGAAAACCCTAATTAAAAATAAAATAAAAAGCCCTTTAAAACAAAACCGGCCCCCTTTTCTATTCTGGCCCGTTCGACTTTTAGTTGTTCTGTTCCTTTTTGTGAATAATGGCGGCCGTTCCTCTTTGCAAATTTAGGGCTTCATTCTCTTCGATCCAAACTAGAGTTTCGTGATGAAGCTGCCGATTATTTGATCAATCTGGTTGTCAATTGAGTGATGATTTGTTCATCTTAATGCTTTCGGCTGCTTCGGGAGTTCGACTTCAATTTGGTATGTGATTTTCCTTTGTGCTTTTCAGTTATGCTCAATTGAACTCCGATGATTGAAATTGCCGATGATGAGTGGTTTATATAGAATTTGAATTCCTAGAATTGCATTTGTCTGATTTCTTCAATGTTTTAGTTTCGGCCATCTGATATTGTTTTGATGCTTGAGATTTTACCGACTTTTCAAATTCGTATATTATGACGCTTGTGTCCCACGGCTTTGATGTTTAACTCGGTCAATTGCCTTTGCTACCAAGGTTTCGAATTTGACTCGTTCGTTTGAGATGACTGTGGTGTTCTACTGTGACTTCGGTTTTGCTTTGCATTGACCTTGGCCTTGTGAATTTCTGATGGCTCTGTTTGTAACTTAATTTCGTGATCACCACTGTGTTGAATTCTTTTGACAATATTGATTTTGTTGACTTCGGTTATACCATTCATATTCTTACTGTCAGCTTTGTTCATTATTGTAGTAGATGTGTGCTTGTGCATATGTTGTTGAGCCATGTTGTACGGTCAGTGGTGCACTTGGTTGCTCTAACCTGATGGTTGATGCATTTGGCTTTGTAACTGGCTTTGACTTGACTCTGTTGGTATTCTTGTGTTCATGCTTGTGACATTCATGTTGTTTGCATTGCATTTGTGTTGACTCTGTTTTTGCCGTAGTCTTCAAGCATTGCCGAGTCACTTGATTTCAATGTGGTGTTTATACTGCTGCATATCACTGCATTTTCTTTACTGCTGTACCACCACTTGTGTCTGCACTTGCTCGATCCAATTTTCACTTTATTCGGCCTCTCTCTCTGGTCATAATGGTTATACTTCACTTGCTTGTGTCATTTTGTTGTAGCATGCACTCTGTTTATGGCCACTGGTTCATTGTTATTGTCTCTGTCCATTTGCCTCTGGTTACTTTGAGATTCACTGTGATATGTTCACTTGAGTCATTTGAAGTTTGTTGTGCACTGACTTTGTGGTCTTTGCATGGTGGTCTTGTGGCACAGTTTACAGTCGTATTGAATTGAGTTTGATCTGATCATGTTTTCATCCGAGTGTTGTTAGCTTTGTGTTTGTTGACCAAACACGTACATGCTTGCATCATTATTGATTTGTTCAATGGAGTCAGTGGTTTTAGGCTGCACTTCAGTTGCTTATATATGTGTAACAAGTGTGGTTTCTAGTAGTTGTTCATTGTGTAGCCTTGGTCTTTGTTGTTGCATTGAGTTGTGTCATGATTGCAGTGACTTGACTTTTGAATTTGGTTTATTTTTCGAAATTTCCCTGAGTTGAATCTAGCTTAAGCTCGGATTTGACCTTGTGCTGAGAGTTGTGACATTTATTTTATTGCACTTGAGTTGAATCCGATAATTTGGGTTTGACCTGCGCTCACTTGTCCCTGTAAATCGATCAAGTGTATATTTCGGTGTGTACGATCTTGTGGCATATACAGTGATACACTGTGTATGTCACAAGTTGTTCATGTATGATGGATTCAAAAATTAAATGATGACACACAACCCAAATAACTGAGGCAAATATTATTTTCAAAATTCATTTTTTAATTTATACTGCAAAAAATATTACCTTTTCAATTTTACCGCGTTAGTGTATATTTTTGCAGATTGCTCAGATGCTGGATTCAAACTGGAATGAAGTTGAAGATGAACTACGAGTGCGAGTGGTATGTAGTGAGGAATTTATGTAAATTGAATTGTGATGTATTTGTAATCAAAATTGTATATGTATAGTGAGAGCTTGAATTTGTACTATTCAAAATTGTAATAAATATTTGTTTGAATAAAATTTCTGTATGAATTCAAATTCTGTGTTATTTAATTTTATTCAGCAAATATTTATTTAATCTATGAAAAATAAAATAGTACATTAACAAATACATTTAAACGAATGTATATATGTTTATTATCATCAAACAAAAATCATATAAGCGCATATTCAACAGGTTCGATCTTGGTACCCAAATCTAGATGTGTACTGTGACAAGGGGTACCCCAGTAGCCTAGTCATTATACAGATCCATTCTCTAATAAGTGCCCTATGGATTTAGTTGTACCCAAATATATTGTAATGTGAGATGTAAGCATTTTAGATCTATTTTACTTGAAAACTCTAGACATTATCATAACATTACTGAATTTCTAGATAAAGTGTTTTGGTCATCGTAAGGTAAAAACCTGTTTGTGATTATGTGCGACGTGGTCTTGCGAGATACCTTTGATTTTCAAAGTGTTTTATAAAAGTAAAAATTAAGTTGTTTGAATTTAATCAAACCATACCCATGTCCGACCTGAGGTTTTATTTTCTTTTCTTAAAAATCTAGGGTACTCAAATTTAAATGAGTAGCTGAGTGATCCAGGTTTCCTATAGAAGCATTTTGAAGGAGTTCGAGCAGGTGCTTTACCGTTAGCTAGTTATTATCTTATTCTACTATGTTTATGTACGATCTATGTATTTTTGCATGGGTAGGTAGTTATAACTGTCCACTTGAAGTTGTAGTGTAAAGACTCTGATGTATTAATACTATGGAAATGACCATGTAATATCCTATGGTGTCTATTATATGTTGTTCTGATTCATGGTGAGATTCTGTGATTGTGTAGTTTCTTCTTATCTTTCATTTTTTTATATCCTTAATGACTTGTCTGTTGGAGTATGAAAGGCGGCCATTACATTTTCTCTCTTGCTTTTACTTTAATTTTAATGTATTTATATATATCTGTAACGGCCTATTACTTTATATCTGTGATGATTATCTGTATTCGAATTTAAACCTCGAAATAGTTTAGAAAAGTTCAATATAGGTTATAAAACATTGTTCATCCCCGTCTGGTGTTAAGTCTTATGATCTAGTCACATTAGTATAATTCATAGTACACCGTTTCCCGCATTTGGTATCGGAGCGTTAGATTTTCAAAAAAAATTGAAATGTATAAATGGCTTGTAACATTGGTAATACACTTTTTAATACCTTTATAGAAGGACAATCAACTGCTAAACCCCCAATACTTAATTGTAGTAATTATACCTACTGGTTATTTAGAATTAAATTTATTTACAATCCAATGGTTTAGATATATGGAACATTACATAGAGTGAGTATCCTAAATCCCAAACTGAATACTCAACATGGACACCAGACGAAAAGATAAGAGCACTCAATAACTCTAAGGCTGTAAATATTTTATTTTTCTTCTTGGATAAAAGTGAATTTAATAAGTTTCTATCTACAAGAGTGCTTATGCAATTTAGAGAATTTTGCAATTTACATATGAGGGTACTAGTAAAGTAAAACAAACTAAGGTTTCCATGCTAACCAACCAGTATCAAAATTTTAAAATAAAACCAAGTGAGTCTATGTCTAACATATATTCTAAATTTTTGGATGTAGTTCATTCATTAGTATCATTAGGAAAAAAAATTCTAAAAAGAGGTTCAAGTTAGATAAATCCATAGTTCACTCTCTTCTGAATGGAATCAAAAGAAATTAGCAATAGAGGAAGTCAATTATATTAGTTTATTGAAAATTGAAGAATAAATTGATAATCTAATGTCCTATGAAGCATTGTTTCCAGATAGAAGGAAAAACAAGGCGATTGAAAAGAAATCAATTACATTCAATGCTATAATCGACGGTGATAATGAAGAGGAGATCGCTCTTATGACTTGAAATTTCAGAAAATCCCTGAAGTACATAAAGATGAACAACTTTTGTAAAATTGTAAACACAAACTCTAGAAGTAGAAATGTTATCAAGTGTTACGATTTTGGTGAATCCAGTCATCTATGAATAGACTTTCCATGGTAAAAGAAAACAAAGAGTTCACTAAACACCGGCTCATTCAAAAAGAGAAAAAGGGCTAACAATGGATCTTTTGATGATTCTAATACAACATCCAACGGCAACGAACCAAAGGATGAAAATAGCAATACATGCTTCACGATGATGGAAATTTAATCAGATTAAACAAAGGAAATAGCAAAATCAATACTTTTACATTTTATTTTTTTGGAAATCACTCAATATAGGAACAAATATGTAATACTAATAAGTATGTATGAATATAAATATATATAATATGATAAGTATATATGTATAATATTTCTTTAATTTTAAATTTTGAAAACTTTGCCATATATGTAGACATATGTCACCTAGGTATGTCAAGGTATCTAGCAGAATCTGATGTATCTTTTCCAAATCAAACTTCTGAACTTCCCTATCTTTTGCGCCAAATTCAAAATTTGAAAAGCCATCTTTTTACCTGCCACATAATAATTCATTTCTATTTATTCACTTCTTCTTACTCTTCTTCTACCCACACATTTTATGTCAAAATCAAACATATCATTTGCTCTCTTTCCACCAAAACAAACGAATAATATCTTCCTCAAATCAACCATCTTCCTATAAAGCCATTAGGCTTCCAAAAGAATCAAAAGTCGATTTTTTAATGATCAAGAGTCCACTGAAACATATATTGAGTACGTTACTTTTGAAAAAGTGTTTTCGGGAAGATTTACAAATTTTAGTGAGTTTTATCCCTATGGTTTACAAGACCTTTCTTTAGAAAATGGTATTGTTGGTTTAACTGATTTATCCAAAATGATTTTGATGGTTATCCCAATTTGGTTAAAATGTTTTATGCTAATTTGAATGGAAAATTTTATTAAGGAGAAGAAGGTCAAATTTGGAGTAGTGTTAAAGATATTGCTATTGTTTTCGATTGCGAAATTCTTAGTCAAATTCTTGATTGTAAAAGCAATGGAAATGACCTCTCCACTTTTGATTTTGATTGTGGAAAAAGAGAAGTTATGCATGATTAGTTTTCTAATGATGAAGATATGGTTTTAAAGGTAAAAAAATCTTAGGCCAAAAGCAAGAGTAACGAGTCTTATTTTACAACACAGTATTACACCGAGAATGAGGAATTAAAATAATCCCACTCAAAAAGTTTTCAAAGATCTTTTACTATTTTCGAAAAATTTGATATAACTTGGGCTCAAACGATTTTGGATGACTTTGTTCAAAAGAAAATTTCTAGACATGAAAATACACTTTATCATGATGTGTACCTCAGTAAAATTTTCAACTATTTTGGTATTGATTTAAAAGGTGAAAACATTTCGCCTCAATTTTTTTTAATAAAATAAACCTCTTTCATGCACATCCCTCTAGAATTTGAACCATATGTGTAACTGCCTAAAATTTTTGAATCTTCAATTTTGAATATTTAATTTATTTAAATATGTGAATTAGAATTATAATCATACTAAAATAAGTGTTTCAAGTAATTACCCAACTTTTGATGGCCTTTTTTTAATTTAATTTATAGGATTTTTTTTTCGTAATTTTTAATTTGGAAAATAATTAAATTTTCATTTGATATATTTTATGCCAAACGTCAGTATTTTTGGAATTTCATAGATATTAATAACCGATGTATTTTATAATTATTTTATGATCCTGTCATATTTTTGTGCACATTCGTATTTTTATTTCTGTCATCCGCGGTCTGTAGGCTGGAATTCTGTATAGTGGGGCACCATAAATATTTATTTTCAAAACTTATATTAAATCAGAAATTAAAATCTTAAAAGATTTAGTTGAATCTCAAAAATGATGGCTTGGTTGGACGGTTTACTTTACTTGAGAAACTTGGATTATCTTGCGTGTAAAAGGATGCATTTGATTTTTGACTAATTGAGACGGAAGGGATAATTTTTTTTTTGTTATGAAATCAAGTTCACACTTCATTTCAATTTTTTTAAAAAGGTTTACTGTTCCTTTCCCTTTAAATTTTCAAAAGTAACAAACAAAAAATAATAATGGCTGATGCTTTTAAAATTCAACTATAAATATACTCTATGGAAAATTTTGAAACAAGGCTTGTTGAACTTGTATCGAATAGTACTTCTTGTTGATAGGCGTTCGAGGGGTTTCTGGGTGTTTGGGGAGCTCGGTTATGCCATGGTCGTATATGGTTATAGCTAGGGTTCAAGACTTCAAGTTGGTGATCATTTCGGTGGGGATACAATGATTCGAAGTTGGTTCTGGGATCGGGATGTCGAGGCGCACCTGGCGGCAAGTTTTGGCAAGGCTCGATGGTTGATTTAAGGGTGCAATATTTTGGAAAGGATGGCTCGGTTGTCAGGTCGGTTTTCTATGGAGGGGGTGTCGGAGGCTAAGGGTAGGGTGCTGGCATGGTGAGCTTGGCATAGGGAGTTGATTGGTGAGCTGAGTTTGAAGGTTTGATGGGTGGTCACAGTGTATACGTGCATAGACGCGCATATATTTTCTGGTTCCAAGTCGTGAAAAGAACGAAGGGAAGAAGAAGAAGGGTCTAACGACCCAAAACTTTCGCCGCTTTGATTTACGAATATTTAATTAATTTTAAATATTCAAATAATAAGTTTTGTGATGAAAATAAAACTCTTATAAATAATAAATCATAATGGTGAAATAGTTTTCAAAATGTGCTTTCAAAAATATTTAGTTTGAAGAAGAATCGAAAAAGTGACTGGAATTAGTTTTTTGAAATTTTCAACCTTTCATCAGATAAAAATTATCGAAATTATTTTGAACTCTTTGTATTAATCAAATATATACATTTTTAAATAAATTAGGCTCGTCTAATGTATATATTCATGTACGTACACTTAAGTATCTATATGTATGTGTGTATAAGACAAAATTTTATTAAAAAAAGATAATATATTATATAACATAAAGATTATTTACCCAACATACGTGAAATTGAGTGCAAAACATATTTTAACATGTTGGAACATGAAATGTTAGGAGGGGGCAAGCTTAGTGAGATGGCACAAGGTGGTGGAGGGTAAAGGACAAGGGATGTTTAGGTAATTTATTTATTTTCTTGTTTATAAATAGCCTTTTCCTCCTTCCATTTTTTCTTCTCGTATTTTATCATATCTTCCTCTTCTTCGACTCAAATGGAGAAATCATTTTTTTAAACCATGTACATTTCCAGTGGCAACAACTTCTATTTGTATCACTTCTTCGAATTATCTTAGCTATTTCAAAAATTAATTTCTTTCAAACTTATTTTTGGATCAATATTTTCAAGCCCAAAAATAGCACTCCTTCTTTTGACCATATCTCTCTCAAAAATAATCTAAATTAAGTAATTTTTTTTGAAATGTCATAGAAAATCATTTTAAAGAACTTTTCGTTTGACACTTTTTAAAATTTTGAGAGTAACATGATCAGAAATTGATGAGAAGATGACCTATTTTCGAGTGGACTTATGTGATTTCCAAGCTTTGCAAGTCTAAACCATTTCAAGTTATAAAATGTTTCAGTGAGTAAACTATTTTCTAAATTTAAAAATTCTATACTTTTATATTTTGAATATATTATGAAATGATATGTGTTGAATTGTGTGGATTATTATACGCCTTGGTTGTTATAGTATTGTTGATATGAGGTGATGTTGTAGTAACATTGTTTGGAAATTCTGGACGTGAGAGTGATATTGTATGTTGATTTGAGTACGATGTTATATATAACTTGGATATTGTGAGGTATGCAACTTTGAGTATGTTGTAATATTGAAAACATGAATATAGGTTAGGGGAAGTTTGGCACTTGAATTTGTAAGTGTGCGACCTAGAATTCCGTGGGATAAAACAAGTTTACTTAGAAAGGAATTTAAAAGTTTTTTTTTCAAGTTTTGAACTTCGATTTAGTTTCTAATTTTTGGTTATAAATCTTTTGGCAAACTAAACGTAAAGGTTTCAAAGAGTGTTGGATTGTAAAACAAGTTCTTGATTATGGGTACCCATAGCGATAGTCGCTATGGATGTCGTTTCGCTTAAAAATCAAATTTTTGCAAAATTTGATTTTATTAACATAATGTGTTTTGAAATTATTTTATAAACTTAATAATGATGTTTTAAAAAGTTAATTAAGTTTTTAATGATTAACATTTTTAATCAAGTTTAAATAATTTATAATTAGTTAAGATTAAACGTGGTTTATTAATTATAATTAAGTAAAGATTAGTAGTTAATTAATTATCTTTTAAAGATAAAACTAATTTTAATTAATTATTAATTAAGATTATTTTTTAAATTAAATATAATTTAAGTTTATTTATTTATTTTAATTTATTATCAATTAAGTATAAGGTTAATTATTTAAATAAATCAATCATTTAATTAAAGCTTAATTTAAGTAAATTTATCATTTAAGTCTAATTAAAGATTATTTAATCAATTAAATGAGATTAGCTAATATTTAATTATTAATGAAGGTTTAAATTATTATTTAATAATTAATTAAGCGTTTGATTTGTAAATAAATTATTTATTAAATGTTTAATTATTTATTAATTAATAATTAAATTAAGTTCAAATTTAATAAAGATTAATTATGATGTTATAAAGGGTTTAACTTGTAAATAATTATTTTTAAAAGGAGTTTTAAGTTTTAAATCCTTTGTTTTCGAGAATTAATTTTTTTTTAAAGGCGTTTTGAGTACATGAGATTCAAATGTCGATACCATTAAGTATACAAATAATTGTGAAAGAGTAATGTAATTGTTTATTGTGTGGACATGTGTTAGCAAAATAAATCCCTGTTATGCTATAAATTGGTTGTTTAAGTGTTGTGGACATAGATTAGCAGAATAAATCTCCATTCTGCTATAGATTGGTTGTTTGATTGTATGGACATATGTATTAGCAGAATAAATCCTCATTCTGCTATTGGTTAATTGTTTGATTGTTGGACATTTCTCTTGAAGCACATCCTTTTTATGATAAATGATCCGCTTTCCCCGATTTGGCAGGACAAATCGTCATCCTGCTAATGTGTTATTTGGACATGAATATGCCAGTTAGTCTAAATTGACATATTATTTCCTAATTTGGATATGAAGTGTATTTACATATATGGTGACTTATATAAATAAATTGTTGAATGGCTTGATAGTGAAATTGAAATTAAATGGTAACTTTAACTTGTATGATTGGGATTGCTAAGCCTCTTTTTGAATTTATAAAGTATGATTCTGAACCAACTTTAATTCTTTAATCAATTTTTGGGTTTAAAGTTTATAAATGATTTTTTAGTTGTATAATTATGTAATAAAGGTATTTATAAGTAATAACTTGTTTATAAAAGTTCTTTACTAAATAAAAGGGTTTGTTTAAAGTGATTTTCAAAAGATACTTTGGAAATGGTATTTGTAAAGGATTTTTCTTTAATAAGGTTTATTAAAATCATTTTAAAAATAGGAAAAATGATTTTATAGATTGTAAAGGTATTTTTAATTATGAAGTGAACTTAAGAAAGGAAACTTTTTGTGAAGGCTAAGTTGGTTGGTTTTACAGGAAGAAATGATTTTACACGGAATTTGTTTGGTCATTTTATATGGAATATGGAGAGAGGAAATCTCTTATAAAGATTGGTAGTATACTTATATCATTGAGTGGTATATAAATGTTTTCCAAGTATAAAAGTGATGTAAGGGGTTTTGGAAATAGTGTTTTGTAAAGGATCTTTAGATTGAATGTTTAAAAAGTGATTTTAATTAATGATTTATTAACTAACAAAAGGATTTGTGGATCCCATATGGAATTAAATCCATGTTTGAATGTTGGTTTATTTGATAGTTAAATAATCGACTATCAAATCTGGACCAAAATGTAACTTTGGAAATATCAAGGAGAAACACGTGAGTTATATGGCACAATCATCCCGAATGATGTTATACTGTGCATATAAATCTTGTCTCATTCTTCCAGAATAAATGATAAGGAAATCTATCCACAAAACGTTAGGAGGTGAACTCCACTCTTATCTTCTATCTGCTTATTTTCTAAAGAATCAGGGTTGATGTTTTCAAAAATTATCATAAGTTGTTTCGAAGAGACCGGGATCAGATATGTTATTCGAAAACCACTTCGATCCAATTCAAGCGTTTTGAAATGAAGATATCTTGAAGAGTATGGAACCGTAGACAGAGCCATTGAAGTGCAAGGGCGTCTTGCTACTAATCTTGAGGATGATTCCAAAATGATGTAGTGGAGATAGTGCCTTCGGTTTCATTCAAACACATAACGAACTTGTATGGATGAATGCTGGCGCTACAGTGCTACTTGGAGGACAGTGTTAGCATTCTTAGACGATTTCTATATAAAAAGGAAATCGTATCCTCAGGCCTCATCAACAGGAATGACTAAAACAAGAGAGATGCAGCAGGGCCATGTGGGTCGTGCACATTAGGATATGTCATCACCAAATCTAGAATTGATATTTGACATATTTTTGTATGCTTAGGTACAGATACTAATCCCAACCATAGTTGTAGTGTACTCGGTACAATCCAGCAAGGGGTATGCCAATCATGTATGGGTAGGGAATCCAAGAGAGGTTCTCGATGTGTTTGTCTAGAGATGCACTATGGCGGGCGGTACCCTAGTAGCCCAGTCATTATATGAAATCCATTCTCTAATACGTGCCTTTACGGTTTTAATTGTACACCTATTATGCTGGAATTTAATTAATGTAACAATTTTGCCCATGATTAATAAGTATTTGTATCTTAGACACTATTATAATATCGAGTAATTTCATTTGAAATGGTTTGGTTATTGTAAGGTAAAAACTCATCTATGTTTATGTGTGGCATGGTATTACGAGATACCTTTGATTTTAAAAGGGTTTTAAACATAATAATTTAGTTGTCTGAGTTTACTCACACCAGACCCATGTCTGGCCTGGAGTTTTATTTTCTTTTGCTAATGCTCTTGGGTGCTCAAATTTTTATGGGCATCCAAGTAGTTCAGGTTTCCCATGGATGCATTTTGGAGGTGTGTGAAGCAGGAGACTTCATCGATAGCTAGTTATTATCTTGTTTCCACTATATTATATGTATCTTGTATTAATTAGACAGGGATGTGCTGCTATAACTATCCAAGGGTTGAATTGTATTATTATGACTCTGATGTATCATTTTTGAAATGACTTTGTAAAGTATTATGTTGATTAATATATGTTATTCCATTGCGTTGTGAGTTTCTATGATTGTTTAGTTTCTTCTTATCTTCTATCTCCTTTTTTCCCCTAACAATCTATTTTTCGGCACTTAGTTGTTCGCCACATGAATACCGTGTATGTATTAGTTCGACTTCTGGAGTTCGGAAAGGCGGGTCGTTACAGAGGCCTACGGTATGGGAAAGGTCGTGTTTCATAAAGTGGGTCAGGCCTTTGCTTGAGTGGGGTGAGAATGGCTTGGATTTGTATCTTTTAAAATTGATTAATATACGTGCAAAATTATAAATATGATGCTCATATAAAACCCAACTGATACACAGATTTTTATGTTTGACTTGCATTGACGAGTACAGCGTTGTAGTGTAATTTTTTTGTAGATTTGCAATGTTTAAAATTATGACATGTTGATGGTTTCTAAATTTAATTTCATTGTTTTATCAATAACGCCATTAAATTTAGTTATACCTTATCGGTGATATCTATTTGGCCAAATAGAACACCATTAGGTCAAATTGAATTGAATAGATTATTATGGACAATTATTGGTGGAATAAATCCCTATTCTGCATCAGGTAAATAAAAAATTTGTTCATAAGATTAATTAATGTATGGATTAATTAATATAGATTAAATGATTAAATAACTATTGGTTGTTAACTGTTAAGTGCCAAAAGCTTAGTGGTCTAGTTGTATTGAATATCACATTGACATATGAACCCTTTTGAGATGTGAAAACAAATGGTAGTTTGTTTAAGTACCATTTCACTAAGCCTGAATCTGCATAATGTATAATTTTGTAAATTATCTTAAAGGTTAGTTATACTTTAAAAAACAATGTTTTAAAGTTAATTATATTTTATTTAATCATACTTAAAGCTAATTATTATTGTTTAATGATATTTTAGTGTTAATTATATATAATTAAGGATGTTTTTAAGTTTGTTAAATTATTTTAATTGATAAGGTTTATGTTAATGAATTATATATTAATGTTTTTTATTGTTAATTAATTTTTTTTTTTAAGATTAATCAATTATTATGTCAAAATGTTTAGTTGATTAATTATTTTAATAAAAAGGTTTAAGGTTAATTAGTTGCATTAATCACAATGGTTTAAGTTAATTACTTAATTAATGAGGTTTAAGGTGATTGTTTTGATTTACGAGGTTAAAGTTAATTAATTATTTACTAATGATGTTTAGTTAGCAAATTATTTAATTAATGGTACTTAAAGTTAATTAGTCAGTGTAATTAGAGATGTTTAAAGTTAAATAAAATGGTATAATTAATTGTGTTTGAGTAATAAAGTGATTCATTTAGAAAAATTTATGAATAATATTTTATAAATAAAGGAGATGATATATAAATGATATTTTATAAATATAATAGTATAGATTTGTAAATGATAATTTATATATAAAGGAAATGGAGAAAAAAGGCTATTTAATTACAAAACAAGTTTGAAAAGGTCATGTTCCATATAGCGATAGTCGCTATGGATGCAGTTTTGAAACTTTTTGATTTTTGTACAATATAAAAGTTATCTGTCTTAGATATTTGGGAACTCCCTTTTAGTACGATTTTGAGAAGTTATATATTCAATTTAAGTAGGGTTTGGAACTATTAATATATTTTATTAACTCTTTAGTAATTAGGTTAAAAAAAATATGAATAAGAGAAAGATAAGTGTTTTAGGTTTATAGTAAACAATGTTTTAAATGACTGTTGTTTTTGACCCGATTTAATATGGTCTGAGAGAAGTATGAAATCTCCCTTAACTTTGTGAATATACTTATACTATTAAGGTAAGTATATGGTTATATTTCTAAGTATTGAAAATATAGTGTGAATATACTTATTCCGTTGAGATAAGTACATGGCAATAAATTCCAAGTATTTACAAAATGCTTCAATGAATATTATATTAATTATAGAGGCTTAGTGGTTACTGATGTGCTCAATTTAGTTTAGTTTCCTATCAAATCAAATCCCTAATTTGTTTTTGTTTTATTTGATAACTGAATAACCAACTATCAAACCTTATTCTAAATAACCCCTCTTAAGTTTCGTGGTATGGAAACTCTGTTTTCGTACTTAATATCGAAGGATATAACTTTGGAAATATATAGGAGAAACACGTGAGTTATATGGCATAATCATCTTCAATGACTTTATACTATGCATATAAATCTCGTTATGTTACCTGAGGACAAATGATAAGGAGATCCGTTTACATAAACGATTGGGGGGTGATCCCCACTCCTGTGTATTGTTTGTATAATTCTTAAAGAATGAGAGTTGAGTTTACCTGAAATCGTCGATTGGTTTTTTGGAGCGCCCGGTAAACGAGGGAGTGTACTTATATGAGATGACTCGAAACCGTAACCACTCCAAACTATATACATGTTATATGCTTTGGAGGAGTTTTATGATCGGTTAAGATGTAGGAATCAATGTGTGATTCCGAGACCCGTTGAGATGTAGGAATCCATGTGTTATTTCGAGATCTTTTGAGATGTGGAAATCCATATGCAATTCTAAGAGCTATCAAGGTATGGGAATTCATGTGGGTTTCGAGATCTGTTCAAGTAGGGACTCATGTGTTGGAATGTCGGACATAGCCTCATTAGTGGTAATGACTAAAACCATAGAAAGGAGGCACAGCCGGTAGAGTCGTGTAACGATCGAGATTTTCGACCCTCGAAAATCGATACTAATACGTTCACTGCATTACGTGCCGAGAAATCAAATGTCGGAAAACCCGATTGTCAAGGGAAA
This sequence comes from Allium cepa, assembly GCA_030765085.1. Taxonomy (NCBI): domain Eukaryota; kingdom Viridiplantae; phylum Streptophyta; class Magnoliopsida; order Asparagales; family Amaryllidaceae; genus Allium; species Allium cepa. The sequence goes on along the minus strand of CM060940.1, from coordinate 815,175,750 downwards.
GAAGAAGAAAGAAGAAAAATAAACAACATAGAATCTCACAGCGGAACGAATAATCTATAATATACCATAAATCTTTACATAAAACAAAACTGTAATAGATGTATATACAGACATCAATCAGAGTATACTAACATATTTCAGCCTGAACAGTTATAATAGTCTGTCCTCACAATTGCTAAAACACACCAACAAATATAGCAGAAAATGTAACCATATATGTGAATATTTCTCTGGGCCTCCAACTTATCTTTGAAACTCTAAGCATCCTAACGAATCTGTAAATGCTCGATCTAACCCAAGCATTATAATAAAATAACGCCCGAGTCAGTCTCGAAAACCAACGTGAGAAAAACACACACAATAGGATTTAAAGTTATAAGAAAATCTTTGAAACCAAATGGTATCTCGTAAGACCACACCATACATAAACATGATGAGCTTTTACCTTACGATAACCAAAACACTTTTATAAAAATCCTGTGATATTATAATAGTGTCTAAGTACTAATACTTATTAAAATAGCTGAAATGCTTACATCTCACATTTCAACATAGTTGGGTCCAATCAAAACCATACGACGCTTATTGGAGAAACGGATTCCATACTTTAACCAGGTAAGGAACTACCTTCGATGGGCACAATCAATGCACCTGGGCCTATCAAGAACATCTTGTACCCTGTCACATAGAACCGGCCTACCACTTGACTAGTTGTACCAAATATGTCATTATCTCGGTCATCCAACCGTAATCGAGATCTCTCATGCACAACCAAATCCATAAATATGGGGTAATCTGAAAAGGTGATGACATACCTTAATGGGGCAACCCACTTAGCTCTGTTGCATGCCCTGTTTTAGTCATTTCCCAATTAATGATGTTTGAGGCTACGTTTACCTTTTGAATAACAATTCCATTTAGAATGCCAACACTGACTTCCAGGGAACAATGCAATGATAGCATTCATCCATACAAGTTGTTCTGGGTCTAAACAAACCGATCTTTTCAAAATCACCATCTTTATTATCTTCATGATATTACAATTCGCAACGCTCAAATCAGATCAAAGTAGTTTTCAGTTAATTAAATCCAATCCCGGTCTCTCCGAAATGATCAATGAAATTGGCAATATTTGATAGTCGGTTATTTAACTATCAAATTACACACGTATGCAGCCACTAGGCCCATATTATAACTCTTTCAAAATATATATTTTAAAATATCTTCATAAAGATATATATTCAGATCTCTTCAAGTATTTCAATATTTGAAAATGATTTCAAATGCTTAAATCCATAACAAGATATTCCAAACCATATCAACACTTAGAAATATTTCCCAATTCAACTTATAATTCATTACTTAGAAAAATATTTCTATATAAATCATTTCATCACAAAAATATCTCCAACCCTTTAATTCTATTACTTAGGAAAATATTATACGTCTTTTTCCCAAAATTATTTCTAATATCCATACTTAAGAAATATTCCGTACTTATCTCATGAATCTCTAGAATTTTATTATTAATTCCCTTTATAATTCTCAAATTTTTTCGACTATACTTATTTATAATCCATCTAATAATTTATGACTTCTTTTATGAATTCACATTCATTTTCAAAGTCCCATATCTAGACAATTTAGAAATTCCCTTTTCTCATTTTTTTTATGTTTTCGAATTCCATTTATAAGATTTTCTCTTATAAAATCATATCTAATAAATAAAATCCAGTTCACAAATCTCGAGAGCATTTATAAATAAATTTCGGTCACTTACTTTTAAACTTTATATATAAAAATAATTTCAAAAAGCATGGTCAAATAATTATTTCAAATATCAGAGCACATTTAAATAAACGTTATAACTAATTCCAATCCATTTATAAAATTACTAATCGATTTATAAAACTTGTGTATAACACTTAGAATTTGTTTCAAAAAAATTAAATATTTAAAGAACTAACTTTGTGAAATATTTTAATGAATTTATATTCCTAATTTATCAAATAATAATCATCCCACTTTATATATAAACATTTTTTAGAAGTTTATAAACTCATTTCCAGTTTTATAACAGGTTCATACTACTAAAATCCATTTATAAATCGATTTCTAATTAAAATTTCATTTATAAATCGATTTCTTAAATAGTCTAAACTATATTCTAAAACTATTCAAATCTCGATTTCGACTTCCATTTCATATTTTTTATTTAAGAATCTTATTTAAAATCCATTGTTTAAAAATCCCCAATTAAAATTCTCTATTTGAAACCATTTTATGAAATAACTAAATAAATATCCAAATTTCCCAACATTTATCTTATCCAAATTAATTCCCTTTTTAATAATCCTAAAATTCAATATAAATATCTTCATTTCCAAAATCGCCTTTGAATTTCCTTTTTAAATTCAAAATATTATTTATTATATTTATACCAGTGCTACTATAGCATCCAATAAAACAAATCATATCTTAATCTATCACGGATTATTTAAACACATCATATGTCACTATATATGAAATTAAAATCAACATTTCTAAGGAATCCAGTTGGAATCCCTCCAACCTGTTTCCCTGCAACAACATATGTTATATAATCAACAAAAAAAATTATCACTACTTCGAGGAGGGATATCGCAATAAAAAGGGTTATCCGCTATTATGCGGGCGCATAGTGTCTCATCTGCTCCAATCGGTGAGAAATATACCCAACTACTAATAATATAGTAAACAATCACAATAGAAATCACAGGCAACAAACAACATAAATAAATTATTTCCACTTATATAAAAGTATAAGTGGATAGAAAGGTGAGTTTAACTCACGTTGATTTCAGTTGTTGCTTCCACATTCTGGTTCCACCTAAATTCGAACGGTGATTGAATTTAGCTAAAAAAAATTGGAAGCTTTAAATCTTTCCAATCCAATTACATGTCGAAGAATTTATCAATACGAATCCAACGCGACTGACCGTGTTGGATTCAAACCTAAAACGAACGAGTTATGACTAAAATAAGATTTTATAATTTAAATAATTTAATAATTCTCTTAATCACAATTGACTTTAGCATTACCCTTAATTAATTCATCTTCCCCAATCATGCTCCCCTTCCCTGTACATGCAAGCACGCCATTGTTGTGCACTACGAACTATGTCACGGTGCTCTGGTCATCGATATCTAGTGTCGCTTCCTTCATCGAACATCTCTTAGACCACTCGTCACGATTACCACTAAGATTCCATAGCAGCCATAATCGCCTTTCCCTGACGACGCGATTCACAATTAACGATTAGACCTCACCAAAATCTGGGCTCCGCCTCTCCTCCACCTCATGAAGATGATTCCAATATCCAATTCTGCAAATTCGCCCTAAAATTCATAAAAATCAAAGCCCTAGTTTATTATCCAAAACCATGGCCACTGTCGAACGTCCAAAATAGCATCGCGTCCAAAAACATGCAAATGAAAATGATGCTCTCAACACAATAAGGATTTTAAAAAAAATTTAAATTTTTTTATTAAGTAATGGTTGAGATAAAAAAAAATTGAAGTTCGAAATCTCCTCTTTTTATTGTTGCATTTTAAATAAAAGGAGAGGGGAGGGAAGATGGGATGCAACGTAGATGTAGAGTGGCTTGTTTTAAGGAGTAGGGTGGCTGATTGTGAAAGAATGAGGGCTGGTCAAAATCAAACATGTATATATATTATTTAAAATTTCAAAATATAAAGCTGTAAACTACGAACTCCAATCGAGGCGTGCCGCTAGGTGTCAGAATGCTTTACTCTATTTTGAACGAAATGTAACAAGTTCTGAGACCTAATTCGATCGTATGGAGAAGATAGCCTTTTGAACCCAATTATAATATTAATTTTTCAACACAATTTTCAACACATTTCTGTCTCGTACGACCAAATGGTGCATCTAATTCCTACGAAATTTGATGGCGTAATATAATTCATTATTACGGACCCAATGGCACTAGTTTCATCGAAATCTGAGACTGTACCCCGGAAGGCTAGTTTTATACGTTAACTAAAATTAGTTATTTTCAAAATCGAGTAAATCACTTTTGAATCAATTTTAAAAGTTTTATTATCTTCATTCTTATTAATAGAAATTAAATAAGCCTTTGAATCATTTTTTATCCACATAAAATCCAAGAATTAAATTATTTAAACGATTTTCAATTGTCAAATTTAACAATTAAATCATCCAATAAATCGCTATATTAAAATTCAAGTTATTTAATTCATAAAATAACTTTTCAATACTTGATTATTATTCCCTCAATCCCTAGAGATACTTATATGGATGTGCATGTGGGAGTGATAGATTCGGTCTTAGCAAAAGCGGCTATGTTTTTCCTAGGGTACATCAATACGGATGTATGCTGCTTCGGAAGGATTAACCAGATCTTTACATAGGAGGATTATCCTCAGAGGTTCCAAGGGCCCTCCATGGAATCCTACACAATTAGCAAACATGCTGAAGCTGTTCGTATACCTATTATTGTTGTGATGTACGCTCGCAGACATCACAGCTACTTGATTATTATTTTCTCAATCCCTAGATATTATTATAATATCATTGGATTTTCTAATAAAAATGTTTGGTTATCGTAAGATAAAAAATCGTTCGTGTTTATGTGAAACATGGTCTTGCAAGATACCTTTATTTCTGAAAGGTTTCATAACATTAGTAATCCATTTGATTGTGTTTCTTATGCTGATTTCACCAGACTGACCCAGGCGTTCTTTTCCTATAATGCCGGGTTCGCCTGGCCTATTTTTCAGATTTAACTAAACACTTCGGAGTTTTCAAGAGATGAGTTGGAAGCCTCTAAATCATACTATATACTAGCCTCAAAGGAATATCCATCTTGTTGGATTCGGTCTCGATTTCTATGGATTTGATTCACGTCTTCGTATGTGATTTTTTGGTGATTGATGTTTCTACAATCATTTTTGTGACTTGTCACTTTGAAATACAAAGGTTTCTATACTAGTAGTAAATATTTAAACTCTTTTTCAAAGATTATTTTAACTCTATTTTTAATACAAATCTCTTTACAAAACGATTTTCCAATCTATTAGTATATACAAACCTTTTCCTCATTCGTTTGAGGAATCTAATTAAACGGCTTAGTAAAACAAGTGGTATGAAACGTTTGCATTTACTTCGTCGGTTAATTTTTGGACTTGTTCGATTGAAGCTCTTGTGACAATTTTCTAGTGGAGATCTACAATTTGTTCGTAAATACTTAAGTTAAGCCAATGATTATGGCACATGAAGCTGAACTCATTTATTTACTATCATAGTGTAATTCACACTTTTTATTGATCAATGATGATCATTTGTGATTTAGACTTGCGATATGCGATGTCTCTTTGTCCACGTAAGGGACTATACCTCGTTTATTGTGCTTCGTCTCATTTCTTTTATAGGCTAACGACCTATTGGTTCTTTGGAGTTTCGATTCATTTTTGTGGGCTAGCGACCCATGCTCTTTTATGGAGTTCGGTTCATCGGACGTACCGTTGTACTACATCTTTGTCCGACTTATCAGGTTCATCGGGTGTACCGTTGTACTACGTCGTTGTTCCGAATTATTTGAGTTTCTGGTTCCTCGGACGTACCGATATTGTACTACGTCGTTGCACCGGCTCTATGGTTAGCGACCATGGGTTAGCGACCCGTTTATGACACACGTGTTAGTGAGTTTTCATGCTCCCGTTTTGTGATAGGCCTCCCCCTTTGTGATTTCTGGATTTCTAGTCGATGATTTCTAGAATTTATGTTTCACCAATTTTGTGAATTGACATTGATATATTTATCAATATTTGTGGTTTGGTGAAAAAAATAAAGAATATGACATTCTTTTAGTGCTTTGAGATTTTTGAGATATTGTAGATTTTTGTGTTGTCTAATATATACTTTTCATAGTATGGCATTATTGTTATCATACGTTTTTGTCATATCTCTTCTCCTATCTCATTTTTATCTGATATTTATAGCTAGAATGATCCATTTATTATTTTCTTATTAAATAATACTCGGGTCAGACCGAGATGTTACAGGTGCTTCTGCTTGACTCCTCTTCTGGGGACATTATCTGACTTTTGACTAACTACCCTACTTTAGTAATTTTTGTTGTTATACATTCGAGAAAAAGACTCCTTGATGTATACTTATTATTTTTTCTAGCACCTGTACCTATTCTTTTGTGATATTGTGGCTCTTATTTGACCACTACTATGATGTACACTTCTATGTGTTATATTCATATATGTTTCCGCCTTTGTGATATGGATATCTGTGACTGATTTGTGTCATACTTATTTCTATATTTGTTTCCGAAGACCATATAGCCATTGTGTAGTAGCTTTAAGTTTGTATCGGTATGTCAGGTTTCCTCTTGAAAATAAATGCATGTTATACTATATGACATATCAGTGCTCGCACAAAGCAATTACACGTATGGTCGCTCCTCAACAGCCTTATTCTTCGTGGTAGTTGATGGCATTACTTCATAGTGTCCTTGGCTAGCGTGAGTATAGAGGTGGGGCGTCACAGCTTGGTATCAGAGCCAAACTTCAAGACAATGTAGAATAATCTAGCAAGGATTATTGTCCTAAGTCCTTCTTAGGAGTCGTGCCTTAGGATTTTATCCGAGTCATAGGACCCGTTCTATCCTATCTTCTTTTATGATGTCTTGTTTTATCAATCATAATTGTTTGATATTCATTTTGTTAAAAATATTTTTCTTTTTCTTTCTTTCTTTCTTAAAGAAGAGAAATGGTTAGATCAGGTCGTTCCAGCGCCGGTCAATCCAGTGCTACTCCTCAGGATGGAGTATTTATGTCTGTCCAATAGCTTCTTGATCTTGTAAAGAATGATCAAGCCGTCGGATCTATTCCAGAGCCTACTCACCCTAAATCTGGGTTTTCATGCTTGTGCGGTGACTATACCCATTTGGGTGGAAAGCCATTCAAGGGTTCCGAAAGCGTTATAGAAGTCCAAGATTGGCTTAGAACATGCGATCACATCTTTTCTCGCATGAATCTCATTGATCTGCATCGAGTCCAAATGGCTTCTACATGATCCAAGGAAGAGCATTAGATTGGTATGAGCTTCTGATTTCTGAAATTATTAAAGCGGATCTTACTTAGGAGCAATTCTGGGAACGATTCGAATTGAAGTCTGTGCTGGAAGCTGAAAAAGTAACTTTAGCTCGACGATTTATTAACTTTGTTCAAGGTGAATCTTCTGTGGCAGATTATGTCGCATCTTTTGAATCCCTCTCTAAATATGGGGTCGAGTACATTAATACCACATTAAAGAAAAATCAGAGGTTGGTCTATGGCTTGAATAAGAATCTCGAAAAGCCTTTACTTCTAAAATTGGAAGTTTCTTTTGACCAACTTGTTGATATCGCTCTTCAACACGAAGAGGCCGATAAAGAAGATGATGTTGAAGTTATGGATGTCAAACCGAACTTCAACAACAACAAGAAGAGGCCCATTAAGTTCAGATGTCCTTATCCAATAAGAAAGGGAAGCAAGCAACTCCGGTAGCAAAGACTTCTATGCCTAGTCATGGGCAATGCTATAATCGTGGTTTTAAGGACCATTTTGCTAATAGATGTCTGAAACCTCTCTTTTGTCGTTATTGCAAAAGTTCGGGTCATCTTTTGTCTTCTTGCCCCAAACTTTAAAGCAAGAGCGAGGGAAAGCTAAATGTTGTGCAAGTCCCTAGTAACACTTCGCATGGCCAAGGTATTTATCATTCTATCCTTGATGGCATTATTATGTTTCGTGATCATCCTATTCGAGTTCTTTTTGATACGGCTGCGCCCATTCTTTTATATCAAAAGAACTTGTTGATACTTTTTCTTTAAGTGTTATGACTTTGATGACTTCTTTGAGAATTGCGAATCTGGTTGGTGGATCTGCAACACTCAGTTTACTTTGTAAAAATGTCGAGATTATTTTATGTGATTATGCTTTCCAAGCCGATTTGCACGTTATGCGTTACTTAGGCATTGGAATGATTTTGGGAATGGATTTGCTTAACCGTTATGAAGCCCATATCCTATGTCCTGAGTGGACTATTCATCTTCGACATCCTCAATCTGTTAAGCAGATTTCTATTGTTCTCAAAGATTCGGATTCTAAATTGGCAGCATCCTTGTATTCTCTAAACCCTCATGATGACGATAATGATGACAAGGAAGATGTTATTTCTCTCATTCACGTTGTTCGTGAATTTTTCGATATATTTGAGCCCATTTAAGGATTACCACCTAAGCGAGCAATTGAGTTCCGAATTAATCTAATCGCTGGAGCTCTACCTATCACTCGTCCTCCTTATTGTATGTCCAATAAGGAAAATGAGGAGATGCGTACAGAATTATCCGAATTGGAAGCGAAGCAGTTTATTCATCCTAGTTCCTCTCCTTGGAGAGCTTCAGCTATTTTTGTGAAGAAATCTGATGGTACACTTAGGCTTTGCGTTGACTACCGCAAGCTTAATAATCTTACCATTTAAGAATAAATATCATTTACCTTAGATTGATGATCTGTTCGATCAACTTAGTGGTGCTAGAGTCTTTTCACAGTTAGACTTAGCAACCGGTTTTCATCAGCTTCATATTGCAGAGGATAGCATTCCTTTGACATCGTTCCGTACTCGTTATGGATCTTATGAATGGCTTGTTATGCCATTTGGTTTAACGAATGCTCCAGCTTATTTCGTAGACCTTATGAATCGAGTTTTCAAAGACTTCCTCGATCGATTTGTTCTCATCTACATAGATGATATTCCTATTTATTATAAAACCAAGAAAGAGCATGAAAAGCATATTCGGGTTGTGTTGGAAACTCTTAGAAGCAATCAATTGAAAGCAAAATTATCTAAATGCCACTTTTGGCAATCTCGTGTGAAATTTCTTGATCATATTATTTCCGAATCCGGAATTTCGTGGATCCTTTAAAGTTCGAAGCGATTCAAAATTGGAAGAGACGGAGAGTGTGACGGAAATCCGTAGTTTTCTTGGATTGATGGGTTATTACCGTCGTTTTATGAAAGACTTTTCTAAAATTTTCGTGCCTCTTACTAGTTTGACAAAGAAAGGAGTTAAATACATTTGGTCGGACAAATGTGAAGCTTATTTTTAGAAATTAAAAGAACTCCTTTCTGATGCTTCTATTCTTGTGATTCCCGAAGGGAACCAAGATTTTATTGTTTATACTGATGCTAGTCGTGTTGGTTGGGTAGCCATTCTCATGCAAAGGGACTATGTTATTGCTTATGCTTCTAGGCAATTAAAACTTGCCGAGACTAGATATGCCACTCATGATTTAGAGCTTGTGGCTATTGTTTTCGCCCTTGGAATTTGGCGTCATTTTCTTTTGGGAGAGAAATTGTTCTCTATATCGATCATAAATCTTTGAAGTATTTGTTTTCTCAAAAGGAAATTAATTTACGTCAACAACATTGGCTCGGGTTCCTTGCATCTTATGATCTTGATATTCTTTATACTCCCGAAAAGGGAAATCGTGTTGCCGATGCCCTTAGTCGTAAGCAACAAGCGGTTGTTTCTATGATGATATCCGAATAGAATGATCTCGTGTGTGAGATTCGAGATCGTGAATCCAATTTATGTTCATCTCTTGTTCTATGTAGCCTTTAGGCTCATCCTTCTCTTTTAGACCGCGTTCGTGAAGCGCAAAAGCTAGATCCCGAATTGGCTCTTCTTAGCCAAAGTTGTAGGGATAAAATTGATATTGAAGGTTTGAAAGACTTTGATATCGATGCTCGTGGCGGCATTTGAAAATTTGGCAGACTTATGGTGCCAAATATTAATGATCTTCGTAAAGACATTTTAAAAGATTCTCATCATTCTAAATTTACCATTCATCCTGGTAGTAGTAAAATGTACGCGGATATGAAGCGACTTTATTATTGGGATGGAATGAAATCTGATATTGCTAACTTCATTAAGCATTGCATGACTTGCTAACTTGTTAAGGCCGAGCATCAAATGCTCGCTGGGTTATTACAACCTTTGGACATTCCAATTTTGAAGTGGGACCAAATTTCCATGGATTTTATTGACGGTCTTCCCCGTTCTCGTTCGGATCATGATAGCCTATGGATGATAGTTGATAGACTTACTAAATCCGTCCATTTTATACGCGTTCAGTCCAATCAGACCGTACCTCTCTTGGCCAAACTCTTTGTTAAAGAAATTATTAGATTGCTTGGAGTCCATACTTCTATTGTTAGCGATCGTGATCCATTGTTTACTTGTGGATTGTGGAAGAGTCTTCAAAAGCTTTGGGAACGAAGCTTAATTTTAGCACCGCTTATCATCCTCAGTCCGATGGACAAACCGAGCGTGTGAATCAAACTCTTGGAGATCTTCTTCGAGCATGTGTTATTGATTTTGGTGGAAGTTAGAAAGATCATATTTCTCCTATCGATTTTTTCTATAATAATAGCTTCCAATCTAGTATTGGTATAGCACCTTTTGAGGCACTCTATGGAAGGCCATGCCGATCTCCTTCTTGTTGGCTTGAGGCCGGTGAGAAGCTGGTTTTAGGTCCAGACTTTATTCGTGATTTCATAGAAAAGATTGACCTTATTTGACATAGGATGAAAGAAGCTCATAGTAGGCAAAAATCCTATGCCGATAACCGAAGAAGGAAATTAGAATTTTCTGTGGGAGATTTTGTGTTTATTCGTGTATCACCTATGAAAGGTGTTGTGCGTTTCAGTCGATCGGGAAATTTAGCACCTCGATATATTGGTCCATTTCCAATCACCGAACGCATTGGTTCAGTGGCTTATCGCCTTTTATTACCGGCTCAATTTTCTGCTATTCATGACGTGTTTCACGTTTCTCAATTACGAAAATGCCTTCAAGATTTCGATTCTACTCTTGAGCCCGATGTTATTGAAGAAGTTGAAGTTTCGTCTAATTTGACTTATGAGCAACATCCTTTTCGTATTATTGCTTCGGAGGTAAAACGCCTTCGAAATAAAGATGTCCCTTTTGTGAAAGTTCAATGGTCCTCAAATCCTAAGGATTGTTCATGGAAGTCTAGAGAATTCATCGAGCGAACACATCCAGACTTACTCTCTCGTGCTCTTTGAGGTGAACTTCTTAAATATTGCGAGGACGCAATTTCTTTAAGGAGGGGAGTCTGTAACAACCCGCATATTTTAGATTGTATATTTAAATATTTAATTTGAATATAGCATCGTTAGTCGGATTTTAGTCCAAAATGCTACTTTTTGCAAACAGTCGACTTAGGACTCGAGACCACCTCCATTGAGTTCAAAATGACGTTTGCAACCATTTTGAGTATAAACATCGATATGTTTGGAGTTATCTAGAATTTCGACCTTTTCACTTAGGGCTTTGGGTTTGGGTTTTAGCCCACCAACCCAACTCATCTTATATCATAACTCCACCCTCTCTCCTCTTCATTCATTCTAATATTTCCTAACACTTCAAGCTTTAGAAAAATTGGGAAAGAGAAAAGAGATTAAAAATCCTAAGCCCTAATTTCTTTGCAAATTCAAGTTCTAGCACCAAAATCAAAGAGAAGCTTAGGTAAGCATCTCCTTCTTCTTCTCCATCTCAATCTCTCTTCAATTTCAGAAATTTCCTATAACCTAATTTGGGAAATTATTGCTTCTAGACTTAGATTAGAGTTTCTAGAGTTGAAGTCGAAGAGTGGTTGATCTTCCTTTGCTTTCAAGCTTCTCCTTCATTGTTTTTGTGTAAAAGGTGAGTTTTTGAACTCACATCTACTTCTATAGCTCTCATTGTTGTTAGGTATGAATTCCTAACACTTATTTATGTTCATTTGCTTTTGATTTGGATTGAATTGGTGAATATTCCAATTTTTGGTGTTTTGAGATCAAATCTTTAAAAATCCAATCTTTGATGTTTAAACACATTAATGGGGTGTTTCGGAGACCCATACAAGGCTGGGTTGTCGCTAGACGTAAATCCCTAGTCGTCGTTGCTCGCTCGTTTGCTTCCGTTCCGTGTTATGGGTTTTGCCCCATAACGGGGCTAGGCTTTAACTGCCGATGAAGCAGGTTCAGTCGACTGAACCAGGGGGTAGAAAACTATTTGTCCCCGTATTAGTCGTTTGACCTGATGGCCCAGTCGACTGACCTGGAAGCCCAAAAGTTTCCAGGCTCTGTGTCAGTCGACTGACCACCCTGGTCCAATCGGCTGACCTGCTTACTTCAGCCCAATTTGCCTATTTTGCTTAAAATTCTAAATTTAATCGATTCGTGATTATCCGAATTGTTGTTATCATTTATTATCGACTTTGATGACTTCTATTTCGGGATTTTTGGGAATATCCATCTTGTTGGATTCGGTATCGATTTCTATGGATTTGATTCATGTCTTCGTATGTGAATTTTTGGTGATTGATTGTTTCTACAATCATTTTTGTGACCTGTCACTTTGAAATACAAAGGTTTCTATACTAGTAGTAAATATTCAAACTCTTTTCCATAAATGATTTTAACTCTATTTTTAATACAAAGCTCTTTATAAAACCGTTTTCCAATCTATTAGTATATACAAACCTCTTCCTCATTCATTTGAGGAATCTAATTAAACGGCTTAGTAAAACAAGTGGTATGAAACGTTTGCATTTCATTCGTCGGTTAATTTTTGGACTTGTTCGATTAAAACTCTTGTAACAATTTTCGAGTGGAGATCTACAATTTGTTCGTAAATACTTAAGTTAAGCCAGTGGTTATGGGACATGAAGCTGAACTCATTTATTTAGTAGCTTAGTGTAATTCACACTTTTTATTGATCAATGATGATCATTTTGTGATATAGACTTGCGATATGCGATGTCTCTTTGTCCACGTAGGGGACTATACCTCGTTTTATTAAGTTTCGTCTCATTTCTTTTATAGGCTAACGACCTATTGGTTCTTTGGAGTTTCAACTCATTTTGGTGGGATAGCGACCCATTCTCTTTTATGGAGTTCGGTTCATCGGACATACCGTTGTACTACATCGTTGTCCGGCTTATCAGGTTCATCGGGCGTACCGTTGTACTACGTCGTTGTTCCGAATTATTTGAGTTTCAGGTTCCTCGGGTGCCGATATTGTACTACGTCGTTGCACCGGCTCTATGGTTAGCGACCATGGGTTAGCGACCCGTTTGTAACACACATGTTGGTGAGTTTTCATGCTTCTGTTTTGTGATAGGCCTCCCCCTTTGTGATTTCTGGATTTCTAGTTGATGATTTCTAGAATTTGTGTTTCACCAATTTTGTGAATTGGTATTGATATATTTGTTAATATTTGTGGTTTGGTGAATAAAATAAATAATATGACATTCTTTCAGTGCTTTGAGATTTTTGAGATATTGTATGATTTTTATGTTGTCTAATGTATACTTTTTGTAGTATGACATTATTGATATCATACTTTTTGTCATATCTCTTTTCTTGTCTCATTTTTATCTTATATTTATAGCTAGACTGATCGGTTTATTATTTTCTTATTAAATAATACTCGGGTCAGACCGAGATGTTACAAGTGCTTCTGCTTGACTCCTCTTCCGGGGACATTATCTGATTTTTGACTAACTACTCTAGTTTAGTGGTTTTTGTTGTTATACATTTGAGATAGAGACTCCTTGATGTATACCTATTCCTTTTTCTAGCACTTGCACCTATTATTTTGTGATATTGTGGATCTTATTTGACCACTACTCTGATGTACACTTCTATGTGTTATATTCATATCTGTTTCCACCTTTGTGATATGGATATCTGTGACTGATTTGTGTCATGCTTATTTCTATATTTGTTTCCGAACTGTGTAGTAGCTTTGAGTTTGTATTGGTATGTCGGGTTTCCTCTTGAAAAGAAATGCATGTTATACTATCTGACATATCGGTGCTCGCACAAAGCAATTACATGGATGGTCGCTCATTAACAGCCTAATTCTTCGTGCTAGTTGATGGCATTACCTTGTAGTGTCCTTGGCTAGCGTGAGTATAGAGGTGGGGCGTCACAGGAAGAATAAGAAATTCTTCAAGAGGAAGAAAGTGAAGATATGGAAATTGATGTGGAGGAAGAACAAGAAGAATATGAGGAAATGGATACATCTCTTGAAAGCTATGACAAATCATCTCTCTATTCAAACAAATACACACTTAGGAATCAAGAGAAGTTTCTAAATAATCAAAAGAAGTTTAAGCACTCCTTTAGTAAGAAATTCAGTAGACTCTTAAACAAAATCGACAATTACTTTGGGAAGATAGTTAGAAAGCTTGGTGAAAATTCTTCATCTTCATGATCATTATTCTAGATTTACTTATCTATCATTATGTATTCTAGTTTTTATTTATGTCATTTTCTTATATTTTTGATTAGGTTTAAGTATCTCTCTATTTTATTAATGAAATTTTCTTAGAGACTTTATTTCTACTTTAAACAAGATCTTTGGTTCTCTGGAATCATAAACCGAGACATTATAAAATATAAACAAAAATTAAAGCTAAAACATGAAAGTTTCTGCATATATGTCGGCAAGGCCTACCAATGTATGTCAACATACTATGGTTTGTGCAGAATTTGAAATTTAAATAAATTAGTTCTTTTTTGGAGCAATTAGTTATTAATCTGACTTTTCACTTCTATAAAATGATTTTTCTTCCAAAGAAAACTTAGAAAACAATTCATCTCCCTATCTTATTCCTTTCCAACACTTCTTTTCATAAAAATGAATTCAAACAACAATTTCTCAAAACAAAAACTAAGTAAAAAATCTAAAAGAAACTCTTCGATCTTTTAAGAATACTCTTTGCTTCATTCTTTACAATCAACGACACTTGAAATTAAGCCAAATGCAAATGATCAAGGAACCAAAAAAACAATTTTCGATTTTCTTTGATGTTATATTTCTTGTTTCACCAAAGAAGTTCAAAGCAATGCCCCTGAATGCTCGAACTCTAAAGTGAAAGTGGTAATAAAGATTAGAAAGTTATCAACACCAATCCTATATTTGGATCTGAAGGATGGGTCGGAGTTCCTAAGAAAATCTAGGTTTAATTTGTTTTTATAATTTATATTTATAATTTGTTTTTATATGCATTTTAATCTATATGATTAACTATTGGTTATAATCGATATGTAATTAATTGGAGAAAGTGTGTATGAATTGTGATGTATGGTTGAAACAGAAGTAATTATAGTTTTCTCGGAAATTTTGTAATTAACATATATTTTAATTACATATACACCATTACCACATTTCAAATATATATCACATTTAAGGGGATATTATTTTTCTTTACCCAATTTTGTTGATGATAAAGGGGAAAAAATATAAAATATAATATACGCATATATTGAGTGGGACTATTCAAAATAGGGCGAGTTAACTAATTTAGGGGAGTTGCATTATATTTTGTAATAAATATATTTACATGGTTGTCATCATTAAAATGGAGGAGATTTTTAATACCACAGATATTGATTAAGGCGACACCAACCATGTAAAAATAGGTATTAAAGTTTTCCCAAGTTGTATAGAATATTTTGCAAGATATTATACATGTTTATATGGGTATAGGATAATCAAGTTTGAAAATGAATCAGTAAAAAGCCTAGAGATCAAGGTTCGAAGATTATCAAGATATTTGAAGACTCATCAGTTTAGAGATAAAGACATAAAGAGTTCAAGATTATCGTGTATAATTAATAGACATCAGATTAATTTGTTAAAGTCCTTAGATAGAAACTTTCTTTTCTTTGAATATTCACTTATCAAAATAGTTATTTTATTATCAAAATATTAATTTATTTTCAAAATATGTTTATAAAAATATTTTATAATAGTTTTATACATTAATGTATTTAAAAACTATGCTAAAATGATTTTATAAAAAATTCATAATTTTGCAACACCTTGAAAGTGTTTTAGTTTTTCAAAATAAACAAGGGTATGTCAACATACCCCAACTATGTATGTTGACATATGTACCAGGGAAGAGGATCCTTTTGAAGTTTGAATAGTTATGATTTTTTGTTACATTTGTTCGCAAACACACACGTCCCTTAAAACACTATATAAAGGAATTGGAAAACGAATTTTAACAACTATATAACATCCCTAATTTTTAATAACAATATTAAGGAAATTTAATTAGATAAATTAAATAGAATAATGATGATAAGGAGATTGAGATTTGAATAAATACATAATAGGGCCATAGTTATTAACAAAGTAAATGGGCTTAAAGTTTGATAATGAGATAATTAACTTACATAAGGCTTGTAGTAAAAATGGCCACAATTTATATTCATGGATATGCATTTGCCTTTGTCTTTTCATGTTCATTTTATTTCTCAAATCAAAACAAACACAAGAATCCTAATAGAGCCGGCCTTTAACAAAGTAGAAGAGGAATTTTAATATAAATCCAAGGATCAAAAGCTAGTGAGGATTAATCAACAACAAATCTCTAATTCTTTATCAAGTTTAAGGTGAATAATAATCTTCTACCATCTCTATTTTTATTCTATGATTATATGTTTTGAATTTATGATTTAAATTCATTTTTGTGATAACTGGATGATGATATGCTTAAGTTGTATTATGATGATTTGTTTTAATTCATAGGCACATGAATTTGTACAATTTTAGTATAAAATCGAGATTATATGATTTCAGATTGCCGTTGAAAATTTTTATGTCAAGTAAAACATGATTTTGGAGTTAGGTTTTAATTTTTAGAATTTTTCAAGCTATGAAAATTTTATATGAATTTTTATTGAAAACTATGATATAATTGGATTTAAAATTTATTTTGAGAACTTCCAGAAGAAATTGGGTCTAAAATTTTAGTATGTTTGAATATATAATGAAATTGAATTTTTGTGATTTTTGGGGATTTTTCCCAGTTGATTTATTTTGGGGAAATAAATTATTTTAAAAGAAGGGCTTTCCTGCAAAATGTCGGTTTTTGTTATATGGAAAGGTTTTGGCATTTAAATCTGTAGGATCTAGATTAACCCTAGAGGGGGGTGAATAGGGTTATAGCAAATTTTCTCGATTTAAACACAGAAACAAACTGCAGAAATAAATATGCTGAAAAGTAAATCACACACAAAATTTACCCAGCTTCGGCAACCCCTGCCTACTGCTGCATTCCCAAATTTCTATTAGAATTAAACAGTCTCCCGCTTACAAACACTCTAACAGACTCGCAAACCCTTGCTCCCGCTCACAAACACTCTACTAGACTCGCACCCCCTGCTCCGCCTATAGAGTTTTGCAAACTCGCAAACTCTGCTCCCGCCTATAGAGTTTTGCAAACTCGCCCACCCTGCTCACTGAACTAATTCTAACTAGACAATCTGACACTACCTACAACCTAGGTGGTGATTTACCAATTCTTTGATTCGAAAAGAAAAAACAAACTTAAAAACAGAAATTAAACAAAAAACCCCTTTTGACAATAAAATAACTAAAGCCCCTTTGTAATAATGAAGGCCGGCCCAAATCAATTTTTCTCCCCTTTCTCTTTTCCTTTGCTACTGTAAAATGGCGGCCGATCCTTTGTTACAGAGATTAGGGTTTTCTGAAACTGGAGATTGCGACTGTTTGAATTTCTTGCTCTGTTGGTCGCTGCTTCTCCGATAATCGATTGTCTGGTTTGCTCGCTCGTTCTCTAATGATCGATTCTGGTTGCCTTCGAGATTGCAGCTGCTCCTTTGATTGAGTTTGATAGATTGGTATGTATTCTCTTTCGTTGCTGGTTTAATTGCTTGCTTGACTCGATCTTGTTGCGCGCTCGATGCCGATGATGAACTTGGGTTTATATTTGGATTTGTTTTGATCCTTTTTCTCACACAACAGATGATGATTTTGGGATTGTATTTATATGAATTTGAGACACTTGAATTTGCTCGTACTTTCTTAATTTTAATTTCCTGATGCACACGGCTTTCCTGATTTCTGCCTTGACGCGCAAGGCTTTGATTTTGTTACGTGGTCACCATGGTGTTGAATTCATTTGACTTTTTCAAATTTACACACACTTGAATTCTGACTTTGATTTTGCGTCTTGATCATCACAGCACTGTTTTGATTTCGTGAATCATATCCACTCCACGACTCTGCATTATGTCGACCATCACTGTTTTCATCCTTGCGAGCTTCGTCTCTGCATTGACATCGACATTGTATCATTGTTTGATTTTGTTTTGTGTTTTGTTGAGTTGTTTCAGTCAGTTGCATCGAGTTGGTATTTGTATTTCTCTGGTCTCTTCATTGTAGTTAGCTTGTGGTCTGTACTAGGTTTGGTTGTAGCCTGGTTGCTTGGTGCATTCCTGTAGCTCCATCTTGACTTGGGCTGTTGATTCATCTCTCTGCATTTGTCTGATTGCTTGTGGTCTTTGACATGTCATCTGAATTGTGTTCCATTGTTCTCAGCTGCATTGTTGTGTTTGCCTGTTGCACTTTAGTTTCATTTTGTTGTACACTACTCTTCATTCATTTCAGCATTCTTCACTATTGTATATGTTGATTCCTTTACTGCTATTGCATGCACTCTTATGCTGTTTGCTTGTATTACTGATCATGATAGTCTGATCATTGATTGCTTGTGACATGTGTTCCCTGTTGAGTCTTTGGTGGTGCTTCCACTTTGAATATGCTTGCAAACTGTCTTGTAATCTGCAATTGTGAACTTTGTTGTGTCTTGTTCATTGGGCTGTGTTTGGTTTTAGTCTTGTTTCATGTTTGAACATAGCATTCATATTGTTGTTGGATACTTAGAACTGTTAAGAACAGTTCGACTTCGACTTGGTCTTTGGGCATTGCATTACTTCATGTATGTTGAGCTCTGGTCATTTGCACTTGCACTTGATATTGTAGTTTCTGGCCTTGTACCTGTAGTTGTATTCATGTACACTACTGCCTTGAACTTCTGGTTGATCACTTGTTATCTTCACTTGTATATTTGTTCATCAAGTCTGCACTTTGCACTAGAGTTTTGCATATCATACTCCAAACTGTCATTGTGCTTCTGTTGTTGCTTTGACTTGAACTTGATATTGTGGTATGAGCCTTGATGTTTGGTCTGACCTGAACTTTTGATCATGTTGCCTTCATGTTGCTGACTGCATTACTGCTGTCTTGAGTTTCATTGTCATACTTGTTGTTGCCAGTTTGCCTGTACTGTCAACTGCCCTTGTGTCTGCACACATGTGCTTGTGTTACCATCATTGCTACCTGGTCGACTTGATTCTCTGCACATATGATCTTGGTGGCATTTCTTTGTGGTCTACATTTAGGTTATTGATGCATTCATGTCTGCTTTGTATCATTCTTCATGTTGCCTTGTGTTGAACCCGGTTTTAAAAACTCGGGTTTGACCTTGTGCTCGTGTTGTGATTTTAAATATATTGCACGTGAGTTGAACTCGGCTTAACATTTGGGTTTGACTTGTGCTCACATGTCCCCGGAGCATTATCAAGTGTATATCGATGTGCATGGCCTTGTGGCATGTACAGTGATACACTGTGCATGTCACACTGTTCGTGTGTGATGAATTCAAATGTGAATGATGACGAACAACCCAAATAACTGAGGCAAATAGAATTTTCGAAAATCATATTTCATTTTATATTGCAAAAATATTTCTTTTTCAATTTTACTGCGTTAGTGAATATTTTTGCAGATTGCTCAGATGCTGGATTCAAACTGGAATGCAGTTGAAGACAAAATACGAGTGTGAGTGATATGTAGTGAGGAATTTATGTAAACTGAATTGTGATGTAATTGTGATGTAATCAAAAATGTATATGTATAGTGAGAGCTTGAATTTGTACTATTCAAGATTGTAATAAATATTTGTTTGAATAAAATTTCTGTTTGAATTCAAATTCTGTGTAACTTATTCTGTTTGAATTCAAATCCTGTGTAATTTATTGTATTCAACAAATATTTATTTAATCTATCAAAAACAAAATAGTACATTACCAAATACATTTAAATGAATATATATGTTTATTATCATCAAACAAAAACATATAAGCGCATATTCATACAATCTCCCCCTTTTGATGATAACAAACATATATTTAAGATTTCGACTGAGTTAAATGTATTTGATCAATGATATACTCTAATTGTTCCCTCTATTTAAATGCTTCCTCTCTACATGATTCTCCCCCTACATATATGCATATAAATAGAGATATACAAATGAGCCTAGATGCAAATGGAAAATTATTATTATTAGACCTTTGCTTGATTCTATTTGACAAAATCTTAACTTTTCTCTCCACCTTTTGTTATCAGCAAAAGAATAATAGTGTTAGAGAAAATAGAGATAAAGTGATCAATATTAATCCAACATTAAACTCAAATTGAATATAAATATTAAACTTCAATAAAAATCAAACAAAAATCATAACTACCCTTGTTAGGCGCATATTCCACTTTTAGAATGATGGAAATGGTATTCTCATATAAAATCATACAGATGTATCTACTTGTGGTACATTTATATCAGGAATTTGAATATATACTAATCATGCATAACCGTTAGGACTTTTAAATGTGATTAGTAGTATTCCAATTTAATTTTAAAAAATGAAATCAAGTATCTTCTAACCACGCATGACCGTGAGGACTTTTAAATGGGATTAGAATCAACTTGTCTATTTAATCAATTAATTTTGATATGTGTTCCATACATGCATAACCGTAAGGACTTTTAAATGAGCATGGAAGCACATAATCAAAAATCCAAGTAATTCACTCATGCATAACCGTGAGGACTTTTAAATGAGAGTGAATACTTTGGATATTTATTTATTTTTAAAAAAAAATATGATATGAAAAACAAATGATCCCTGATTATAGTACCACATATCGACAAACTATATTTAATATTTGATAAACAATCGTCGATAGAAATATGATAGATATAGAAATGGTCATGGAATCTTTACCCAACAAAAAGTTTTATAACTCTTGTTTGAATTCCTAAAGAAATTTTCCAAATATACTCTCTTGAGTAATGTATGTTAAATATCAACACTTATCACCTTTTCAATCACTATTTATCTTTTTGATAATTAGTAGGGAGTCGGATTAGTCAAAATTTGTCATTTAAAATCAAATAAAAATGACTAATCTGAAAATATGGTCAAAAATGATTTTCTCGAAGGGGTTATATGAGAAAAAAAATCTGCTATTTGGAAATTATTTGAAATGAAAAATATGCAGATATTTTCTATGAAAAACGATGCAGCTACTAAATGTCTCAAAAATCATGTTCAACTAGTAATTTTTCTATCAACTAGATTACCAGTGTAATCTGCATCTGAGTTTCTCTTTCAATTCAAACTATCACTAACTAAAATTGATAAACCAGACCATGAATAGTGCATCAAAAATTTCAAACTCAATTTTACACTGCATTTTAAATGACATTCTCTTGAATTTGGATTGAAGCCATGTAAATAATCAGAAGACCGTGAATATAGAGTTAGCCAATATTATCATTCAACAAAACACTATGTTTAATCCAAACAAATATATATGCAGTAATTCTAAGAATGGTGTTTTTGGCATCAATATAATTGGCCAACTATGTCGAACAAGTCATCTTTACAACATCTCAATATTGGCTGATTTCATTCAGAATATGGTGCAGATGATCGCATTTAATTTATCGATCAAATAAATATACCTTTACCTGTTTTACCTTTACGATAATTTTTCGTGGTTACCCATTGTGATTATGTCACCCTTGTACTAGGTTAAGGAACTTTGCTTTGTTGCCCGTTGTGTTTCTGGAACGGCCAAAATCCAGAGAACACTGTTGTTGTTCCTTAGCCTGCCACCATACCTACACAATGAAAGATTTTGTGACCTATTTGTTTTTATAGGTCCATGATTGTTAGTGGCTGAATTGTGAATAAACAAACCCTTTGGAACCCAAACTTGTTTAGTCCTTTCATTCTTGTTCCAATAGACATGAAATTTGTTTGTAGAATTCTTAGGAACCCAAACTTGTATAAATTTTGTGTTCTTGTTCCTATGACTACAATTTTCAACACAATGTCCAATTATTTCACATCTACCAAAGACACTCTTTCCTTTTGCATTATCCTCGACTTGTGTTTTCCCAAAGCCTAGTCCTTTTCTGTTGTTAGCAAAAATTTGATTTCCCAATAGCATGTTGAAAGATTTTTCGCCTCTTGAAAAGTTATTCAGAGATTTCTCAAGATTTTGGACTTTGGTTTTTAGTGTTGTGTTTTCATTGACAAGTGAGGTGCATCTATTTATAAAATCCTTTTTCCTATTGTCAATGATTTCCTTAAGACTCAAGTTTTCTTTTTCAAGATTCTCAAAGCTATTCTTAAGTCTTGTCAATTCTGAATCTAAAATTTTTACATTTTTTACATTCTAGGTTTTGAATATTTTCAAGTTCAGTTTCTAACCTAAAATTTTCACGAGCAAGTTCTTTCCTATCAGATTTCAGTTTTTCAATTTTAGATTCAAGAGCATCAACTACTTTAGTAAGATCAAGACACATAAAAACAAGATCTTTATAAGAATAGTCACCTACCTCACTAGATTCCTTTGAGCTTGCTTTTGAATCTGATTTTTCCACAAGACACAAGTTAGCCTCCTCTGAGCTTCTATTCGAAACTTCCTCTCCTTCTTCATCATCCCAAGTCGCTACAAAGGCCTTCTTCTTCTTTTTCTTTCCTTGGTTGTATTTGAGAAGTGGGCATTGTTGTTTGAAGTGGCCAGGCTTGTTGCAGTTATGGCACGTTAATTCATTATCGGAATTGTTAGCCTCTCTTGACCTATTACTAGATGTTTTTTTCTTGCGTGGCTTGAATCTTGACCATTTTCTAAGATTATTGACAGCCGTTGCAAGCTCTTCAATTGGATCTTCTTCATCTTCATCGCTCTCTTCTTTGCTCTTTAAGGCAATCGTCTTCTTCTTTGGTTCGGAGTTGTTGCGTTCCTCTTTTGCTTTTAGCTCAAGCTCATATGTCATCAAGTTACCGATCAACTCCTCCATGCTTAGTTTACTCAAATCTTTCGATTCTTGGATTGCCGTGACTTTTGCCTCAAAGTTCATCGGTAAGACTCGTAGCACCTTCCTCACAAGCTCTACCTCAGTGAATACCTTCCCAAGCGCTCTAGCGTTGTACACCAATATTGAAAAGCGTCCAAACATGTCCTTTATGCTCTCGTCTTTGTCCATCACAAAGTTCTCGTATTCATTGCTGAATAGGGCTAGACGAGATTCCTTGACTTGAGAAGTTCCTTCATGTGTTACCTCCAAGGTATGCCAAATTTCCTGTGCAGTTTTACAATGAGAAATTCTATTAAATTCATTCTTATCAAGAGCACAGATCAAAGCATTCATGGCTTTAGCATTTGTAGTTTTTAATCTCTTATCGTTAGCATCCCACCTATCCTTAGGTTTAGGAATCTCAGTATCACCAACGGTTATAGTGGGAGATTTATAGCCAGTTTCAATAATATCCCAAACATCATAATCAACAGAACTAAAATATATACCCATCCTAACTTTCCAATAAGCATAATCATTCCCGTTAAACATGGGTGGCCTAACAATAGATTGCCCCTCAGAAAAAGCATTATTTGATAAATTCATGACTCTAGAGTTAAAGAAAAATACCGGGCTCTGATACCAATTGTAGGATCTAGATTAACCCTAGAGGGGGGGTGAATAGGGTTGTAGCAAATTTTCTCGATTTAAACACAGAAACAAACTGCAGAAATAAATATGCTGAAAAGTAAATCACACACAAAATTTACCCAGCTTCAGCAACCCCTGCCTACTGCTGCATTCCCAGATTTCTATTAGAATTAAACAGTCTCCCGCTTATAAACACTCTAACAGACTCGCAAACCCTTGCTCCCGCTCACAAACACTCTACTAGAATCGCACCCCTGCTCCGCCTATAGAGTTTTGCAAACTCGCAAACTCTGCTCCCGCCTATAGAGTTTTGCAAACTCGCACACCCTGCTCACTGAACTAATTTTAACTAGACAATCTGACACTACCTACAACCTAGGTGGTGATTTACTAATTCTTTGATTCGAAAAGAAAAAACAAACTTAAAAACAGAAATTAAACAAAAACCCCCTTTTGACAATAAAATAACTAAAGCCCCTTTGTAATAATGAAGGCCGGCCCAAATCAATTTTTCTCCCCGTTCTCTTTTCCTTTGCTACTGTAAAATGGCGGCCGATCCTTTGTTATAGAGATTAGGGTTTTCTGAAATTGGAGATTGCGCCTGTTTGAATTTCTTGCTCTGTTGGTCACTGCTTCTCCGATAATCGATTGTCTGGTTTGCTCGATCGTTCTCTGATGATCGTTTCTGGTTGACTTCGAGATTGCAGCTGCTCCTTTGATCGAGTTCGATAGATTGGTATGTATTCTCTTTCGTTGCTGGTTTAATTGCTTGCTTGACTTGATCTTGTTGCGCGCTCGATGCCGATGATGAACTTGGGTTTATATTTGGATTTGTTTTGATCCTTTTTCTCACACAGCCGATGATGATTTTGGGATTGTATTTATATGAATTCGAGACACTTGAATTTGCTCGTACTTTCCTAATTTTAATTTCCTGATGCGCACGGCTTCCTTGATTTCTGCCTTGACGCGCACGGCTTTGATTTTGTTATGTGGTCACCACGGTGTTGAATTCATTTGACTTTTTCAAATTTACACACACTTGAATTCTGACTTTGATTTTGCGTCTTGATCATTACAGCACTGTTTTGATTTCGTGAATCATATCCACTCCACGACTCTGCATTACGTCGACCATCACTGTTTTCATCCTTGCGAGCTTCGTCTCTAGCATTGACATTGACATTGTATCACTGTTTGGTTTTGTTTTGTGTTTTGTTGAGTTGTTTCAGTCAGTTGCATCGAGTTGGTATTTGTATTTCTCTGGTCTCTTCATTGTAGTTAGCTTTTGGTTTGTACTAGGTTTGGTTGTAGCCTGGTTGCTTGGTACATTCCTGTAGCTCCATCTTGACTTGGGTTGTTGATTCATCTCTCTGCATTTGGTCTGATTGCTTGTGGTCTTTGACATGTCATCTGAATTGTGTTCCATTGTTCTCAGCTGCATTGTTGTGTTTGCCTGTTGCACTCTAGTTTCATTTTGTTGTACACTACTCTTCATTCACTTCAGCATTCTTCACTGTTGTATATGTTGATTCCTTTACTGCTGTTGCATGCACTCTTATGTTGTTTGCTTGTATTACTGATCATGATAGTCTGATCATTGATTGCTTGAGACATGTGTTCCCTGTTGAGTCTTTGGTGGTGCTTCCACTTTGAATTTGCTTGCAAACTGTCTTGTAATCTGCACTTGTGAACTTTGTTGTGTCTTGTTCATTGGGTTATCTTTGGTTTTAGTCTCGTTTCATGTTTGAACATAGCATTCATATTGTTGTTGGATACTTAGAACTGTTAAGAACAGTTCGACTTCGACTTGGTCTTTGGGCATTGCATTACTTCATATATGTTGAGCTCTGGTCATTTGTACTTGCACTTGATATTGTAGTTTCTGGCCTTGTACCTGTAGTTGTATTCATGTAAACTACTGCCTTGAACTTTTGGTTGATCACTTGTTATCTTCACTTGTATATTTGTTCATGAAGTCTGCACTTTGCACTAGAGTTTTGCATATTATACTCCAAACTGTCATTGTGCTTCTGTTGTTGCTTTGACTTGAACTTGATATTGTGGTATGAGCCTTGATGTTTGGTCTGACCTGAACTTTTGATCATGTTGCCTTCATGTTGTTGACTGCATTACTGCTGTCTTGAGTTTCACTGTCATACTTGTTGTTGCCAGTTTGTCTGTACTGTCCACTGCCCTTGTGTTTGCATACATGTGCTTGTGTTACCATCATTGCTACCTGGTCGACTTGATTCTCTGCACATATGATCTTGGTGGCATTTCTTTGTGGTCTACATTTGGATTATTGATGCATTCATGTCTGCGTTGTATCATTCTTCATGTTGCCTTGTGTTGAACCCAGTTTGTTTAACCTTGTGCTCGTGTTGTGATTTTAAATATATTGCACGTGAGTTGAACCCGGCTTAACATTTGGGTTTGACCTGTGCTCACCTGTCCCTGGAGCATTATCAAGTGTATATCGATGTGCATGGCCTTGTGGCATGTACTACACTGTGCATGTCACACTGTTCGTGTGTGATGAATTCAAATGTGAATGATGACGAACAACCCATATAACTGTGGCAAATAGTATTTTCAAAAATCATATTTCATTTTATATTGCAAAAATATTTCTTTTTCAATTTTACTGCGTTAGTGAATATTTTTGCAGATTGCTCAGATGCTGGATTAAAACTGGAATGCAGTTGAAGACAAAATACGAGTGTGAGTGATATGTAGTGAGGAATTTTTGTAAACTGAATTGTGATGTAATCAAAAATGTATATGTATAGTGAGAGCTTGAATTTGTACTATTCAAGATTGTAATAAATATTTGTTTGAATAAAATTTCTGTTTGAATTCAAATTCTGTGTAACTTATTCTGTTTGAATTCAATCCTGTGTAATTTATTTTATTCAACAAATATTTATTTAATCTATGAAAAACAAAATAGTACATTACCAAATACATTTAAATGAATATATATGTTTATTATCATAAAAAAAAACATATAAGCGCATATTCATACAAAATCCTTTTATTTGGATTTGAATAAATGTGGTAGTTTTAATACAATAAAGTATTTGAAAAGATTTATGGCGGCCAATCAGTGTTTTATAAATAGGCAGGTTGTTAAAAAGAAATTACTAAAAGTTTCTATAATTCAACCTTTAAATTACGAAAAGGGTGTTTCACCTCTGTTAGTAAGTATCTTCCGACTCCATTGACTCCACCTCGTCTCGATCGAAACAACATAGTCAAGACCACTATAGTCAAAACCAATACGCATGAATCACTTTGGTGGTATGTAGTGGATTGGAAGGAAGGCAGAAGCCATGGTGTCGAAAAGGGTAGCTTCCAATGGGGTTGAAATCCTGCTACGTTTTCATAAGTTAAACCCTTGCCTAATTTTATCTAAAGAGTTTGACACAATCGAAAGCTATGCTTTCGTAAAGGATTTATACTTAGCTTCCGAAGAAGGTTGTCATGACATGTTAAAGTATTTTCTTTCGAAAGAGTACCTTTTCCTTTAAGCAATTGCTTTCGAAATGATAGGTTTTTTCCCAGTCGAAACACAACCGCTAATCCCCTTTCGAATGCATTGAAGTCATCTATGTTATCGAAGGGGTTACTTCTGTTTTAACCTAAGCCATTTTCATGTTTTCATTCAAAGGGGTTGGGGTTTCGAAGGTGATGGAGTCAAAAGAGGGTTTTGACTCTATCCTTCAAAGTTTTTGTTTAAAGGTTTTGCTTCCGACTAAGATGGTTTTGACACCATCAATTTTTCCCCAAACTAAATTTTTATTGGTTTCGAAAGAGATACTTTTGTATATAACCAATTTGACCCAAATGACGTTTTTAAAGCGTAAACCCAATACTTTCGAAAAGGGGCACTTTCATTTGTTTCGAAGCTTTATATTTTCAAAAGGTGATTTGATACCATTAAAAGGTATAATAGGTTTCGAAAGAGAATGTTTATTAATGGCTACGAAATGTATGTATATAATGTTTTGAAAAAAGGCTTTTGTTTTCAAAGGAGGTTATCCAAAGGTTTCAAAAGAAATGTTTGTATGGTTTCAAAACATAAACCCAATCTCAATTTAAAGTAATAACCATGGCATAAATAAAGATTTTGAAATGTTATTCACATTGTTATTAACCCATAACTGTATTTTGGGGAGAGGGCAGAATAACCAGTTAGGCTAACCCAGTAGTGAATATAACTTAACAAATGTTAAATTTTTTAATTAAAGATATTGGCAGGGGCCAATGGGTTCATAGCCAGCCTATGAAAACTATGGTTTGATACTAGCAAGGGCCAATAGGTTTGTAGTTAGGCCATGAAGACTATATCCAGATTAAGATTTTAGCAGTCAACCAAATCATTCCTAGTTAGCCCATGAAAACTAGAATAAGAAATAAGTAGTGGAGTTACAAACAGGTTCTTAGTGATCCATGAAAACTAAGTAATTGGACAGATGGTCCCTAACATTTTAACAGGTTAATAATAATCCTAGAAACTATAATTATGACAGATAGTCAGAATGAATGGGGATGGGTAATCCAGAATTGATCTATTTGTTTTGCATATCATCATAATGTTTTGAAATACTATGTTTTAACCATTGTGGATGTAGGAGCATGGTATATGGTTCTATAAATGTTTTAGGATACTAGTGAGGGGAAACCCGTTCGCTAAGTGGCATGGTCTCACTAGATATCTAAATGGTTTGAGATGGTAAATTATTATTCATACCAGGCTTTATGTCTGACTCAAAGTTTTTGTTTTCCCCTTAAACTCTCAGGTACTCAATTAGTTTTGAGTAGGTTGAGAGTTAAGATTCCTAGGTGTTCTTTTAGACGAATAAAAGCTTCCGAGGACGTGCAGGAGGCAAGCTTGTTATTAGAGTTCTTTTTATTTCCATTGTGTATTTGTTTGTAAAGGCAAATTGTTTTCTTGCCTATCTATATACTATGATCTACCAAGGAGGCATCTTCATATGTCGTTCTTGGCGTATTTTATAATATTATATGTTATCCGAACGTGGTCTGGGAATTGGGATTATGTAACCAATTTGGAATATTTTGAAATGGAATATGGAATTTTTTTTGCTGTTTAAGTTTTTTCCATATTCTTGTGTTTTGATGTATCGATGTATCAAATATCGCCGTGTCGAGTCGTCGAGGATTAATAACTATAGATGGCTGTAGCATCCGTAGCCGTTAGTTTTTGGCCTCCAAATAGGGGGATGTTACAAACTACTTTCTCTATGTTCTTCTTACTTCAAATTATCATTATATATTTCATATTTTTTACTTTCTGTCTTCAAATTTAGTCAAATTCAATCTCTACTTTACTAAATTCATTCTCTGCAATGTACTTAATGATTTGAAAGTATTCTCTCTTCAGTTCAAATATCAAATTGCTATTGAGGAGCTATGGGATATTTTGTATCCAATGTACAACTATTTGTATTTGAAATCCCAAACTCTCTACTATTATTTGTGTGGGTGTGTTTGCTACCTATTTAAATCAAGTGGGTGTGCTCGTTATCAATTTAAATCAAGTAGGTGATCTTGTTGCCCGATTAAATCAAGAGATTCTACTTAGAGCTTGGAAAGTCAGAAGAGTGTATCTTATTTCCTTGAAATCAATATTGTATTCTAGTTCGCTTGCTACCCGATTAAAGTAGGCATTGGAAAAGAAATATACATACACTGTACAGGACTGGACGTGAGATTGGTTAATCCAAATCAATATAAAACTCTCGATGCTATCTCTCTTACTTTTACTTTATTTTTACTCTCTATATATATATGTGTGTGTGTGTATATGTCCATG
Organism: Allium cepa; assembly: GCA_030765085.1. Classification (NCBI taxonomy): domain Eukaryota; kingdom Viridiplantae; phylum Streptophyta; class Magnoliopsida; order Asparagales; family Amaryllidaceae; genus Allium; species Allium cepa. The sequence continues at coordinate 815,146,133 of CM060940.1, read as the reverse complement.
ACTTCCTATTAATATATATCTATGTAAATTATCAGTGTTTGAATTTAAATCTTGAAATGATTTAGAAAAGTTCCATAGAAGTTATAAAACACTATTCACTCCCATTTTTGTGTTAAAGTAGCCTTAAAATCCATTCACATTTGTTTAATTTATACTACATTGTTTCCCGTAGGTATCTTTGCTCTTGAAAATTTACGATCTCTTGAACAATCACTACTCTTTAACGGATCTCTTCACCATTATAAATATAGATCTATCTCACTTTTTGATCTCAACTAATTCTCTTGCTTCCAATTATCTTCCTCTTTACTATTATTTGAAATCAAAATCAATCAATCTATTCTCAACTTCCTATACTACTACACTTCAACTCACATACCATCAAAGGATATTATAGGAAGGGTGTATTAGAAAGTAACTTATTTCTGTTGTTAAGAGCACGTTGAAGTCGTAAAGCAACGCCTTTGCTTTAAAGTTTTCGAAAGTCCTGTTCGGTTTTTCAGGCAATTGTGAACCTATTCCTCTGGATGAAATGAAGATTATTGATAGTGAAACTTCTAAGTAGAGCTTAGGGACTAGGGCTAAGACTGAAGGTCTGAACCAGTATAAAAAATCTGGTTTGTTATATATTTATTTAGCTTTATTTATATACTTATTTGTTGATTTTTAAATTGTTAGGTACTATCCATATGATATTAGATACTATATAGACTTTCATTTGGTATCATAGCAAGGCCTTCAGTAAACCATCGTAAAGTTGGTGAAATTCTAAGCAGTATGGATAATGTTATTGTCGCATTTGCTAAAGACAATCCACTACATGACCACTACCATTCACTATGTCTTAAATTGTGCATATTGGTCTATTGGGATGAGAATATATATGCAAGCAAGTGGTTACGAAACATAAAAATTACTTAAACAAAACACTACAAGAATGTGCCATAACATTATTAAGCAGTAGCCAACTACCAATTAGGGATGAAGCTGTAGCTACGGCTTGTTACATTCTAAATCATGCCTCTATAGGATCATTGACTAAATATACACCATATAAATGATTTAATGGAAGAAAGCCAAATGTTTCATATTTTAGAACTTTTGGTTCAAAATGTTATATATTAAACACAAAATATAATTCGAGAAGATTTGATTTGGAAGCCAACAAAGGTGTCTTTGTCGGATATTCAAAAAGAATTATAGCTTATAGAACATTTAACAAAAAATAAATAATATAGAAGAAACTTTACATGTACCTTTTGATGAAATTATAAGATAATAACGATGAAGATGAATTTGTTTCAACAAACCAACCAACTAGTTTAGAAAATCTCTCTCAAAATGAAAATATAGATAATGTATTAAAATCGCCAATTCGTATACTAAGACGTCCACTTGACAATGTAATAGGTGGAGTTGACACTAGAGTAAGAATAAGAAATCAACTAAATCAAATAGGACACGTTGCATTTATATCTCATATTGAACCAAAAAAACTAAAGACGTATCTAAAGATGATTTTTGGATTTTAACCATGCAAGAAGAACTAAATCATTCGAATGAAATGACGTTTAGGAATTGGTTCCAAGACAAAACCATCAAACCGTGATGGGTACAGAATAAGTATTTAAAATTAAAATATGGGAAAATGGTGACATAATTTGCAATAAAGCTAGATTAGTAGCTCAGCGGTATGATAAAGAAGATGGAATACATTACAATTTTCCTTGGTCGCTAGATTAAAAGCTATTGGAATTATTTTAGCCTTTGCATATCGCCATAATTTTAAATTATTTCAAATAGATGTCAAAATTGCATTTTTAAGTGGATTTATAAAGAGAAATGTATTTGCAGAGCAACCATCTCTTTTTGAAGACGAAAAGTTTCCAAATCATTTTTTTAAACTTAAGAAAACACTTTATGGTCTTAAACAAGCACTTGGTATGATCGACTGAAAATTTTCCTCTGAGAACCCAATTTTAAAACTGGTTGAATAGATTCTATATTATTATTAAGAAGCAAGATAAGGATATTTTAATAGTACAAATATATGTAGATGATATGATTTTCAGTTCCATGAACGAAAATTTGTGTAACGAATTTTCAAATATTATGAAAAATTATTTTGGAATGTTAGACATGAATAAGTTAAATTATCTTCGTGGCTTACAAATTAAATAATTAAATAATGAAATTTTTATTTATCAATAAAAATATTGTAATGATTTATTAAAAAGATTTGGAAATGGATAAAGTTTCTAAGCCAACACCGATGAGAACGAGTCTTCTCTTAAAAAAGATGATAATGGAAAAGATGATGACTAGAAACTTACGTAGATATTTGATTAGACAAGATGAAAAATCCTATAAAATTAAAAATACATAATGCAAATTAAAGTAGCAGCATGATGCTATTATTTTAGAGAGAAGAACTAGGTTAGATCAACAACAACAAGGTGAAAATTTAAATATTATTGAACGGATGTTATCAACATTCTATGGAAATACTCAAAGGAAGAATAGTATTGGCAGTAATCATTCTATAAATTCTAAATCCTTGGAAGTGTATAATCCACAGAGGTTGCCTTTATCTGAATCCAATCCAACAACTCCATTCAAATATAATGACTAGAGAAGGCTGTTTGATCGGTGAAAATAGCATCAATTTTTATGCATACACACACATGTTTGCTTATATAAAACTACTTTTAATTCTTTAGCACTCTTCTATATTTTTTGTTGAAAAATAGATTTGGACGTCTGACACGTCAATTCAGACGTCTAGGTTATGTTCGGACATATGAACATACCATTCAAATATTTGACGGCTTCCAGAACTATTTTTATGTACATTTGAATTTATTACTTCAAGATTTGACCCAATCACCCCACCAAATCAATAGCGATTCAGTTTATCTAGCCTTCCTCTCCTTCTAAGTCATTTACTTTCACCTAGAAAAATTCAAAATCCCAAAAATCACTATAATAGAACCGAAAAATCCTCTAAAACAAAAGAGTTCTAAGAAGAGAAATACCAGATGATCTTCTTCCAATCACGCAAGAGAAATTGAAGGCTTGACTTCATCATGATTCATAGAATATGAGAAGGTATAAAATGTTAACTGAAATGAATCTCTTTAGTGATGTTCTTTTATAACGTAAATTATTTTCCTAGTTATAATTTTTGTGCTTTAACCGATAGAGCTTGTATTACTTTACTCTTTGATTATAGTTCTAACATTGTCCAAATTAACAATCTAGCCATTAGACTTTTGTTTGCTAATATGGGAGCAAAAGTTGTTCAAATTCACGATGATGAGGTAAGTCAATGGAGTGTTGTTTATGGAAAAGTTATAAAACTTCGTTATAATCATATTAGCTAAATTTTAGAAATTGGTTATAAAGGGATTGAATTAAAAGATGTAGATACTGAACATTGTAGGAGAAATCGAATTGTTCATCATTTGTGGGAAAATCATGTCACTAACGAAATTTCTAAGGATTTATGCCCTAGATGTCATTTAATGGAACACATGATTATCAACACTTTAATTTCTCATACCACGGTTACAAACAGATTTACAACAAAGGTTTTAAAGCATTATATGCTATAGTAGGTAATATGGAAGTAAAATAGGCTAAATTTCTTCAAGATAAGATATTGTCATTTTTTGAGCACTTGATAAAAACAATCTTCTGCGCACCTTGCATAACCATCTTATGATATTTGAAAAAATTCCTCTATACTTGACAATGCAGACATTGTTACTTATGCGGGCAAGAAAATTTTCTCACCTATGAAACTTCCTGAAAATGTCCCAACATATATCTCCTATGATGAATATATACAATGCTTGCAACAACAAACTTCAGCAACTGCTGCTACTAAGGAAGGAAAAGAATTAGAAATTCACGAGGACGGTAAGAGAAGAATCTAAGGAGGAAGAAACTGGAACTGATGATAGTATTGAATTGGTTAAAATTCTTTCTTTAAACATTACCACTTTTCAAATGCCACAACTTCACAAAACTCAACTTTTATTATCCCAAATAAAAAATCTTATAAAAGCATCTATCTAGAAGCAGCTGTAGAATAAAAACAATTGAAAAAGAACTATCAGGCATAAAGAATTTTTGGGAGAAAATTTGAATGAAGTTATCGATTAAATCATGATATCCATCTGTTCCACCATATCCTCTACCTCCACACCAAAGTAATGGTTCGTCAAATGCTCTGGTACAACCTTCTAAAGAAGGAGGTGATGAAAGAGGATAATGAGGAAGAGGAGTATCTACATGATGGTATTGAATAGAGGTAATATATAATTAACTTGTTTTCAAATTATAAATATATATTTGTTCACTTCAAATTTATATTATCTTTTTGCATGCTAGGATCATTTAGAGTTTTCATAGGGGTATTGCATGGAGTTTTCTTGGTTGTTGTGCATTTGTCTTTGGGTGGTGATATTGCTTTTTTGAAGTGTCAGAGTTTGTGTTAGCTTTGGTGTTGATAGTTTATTTCAATGTTTTAGTGTTGGAAATTGATTAAATCTTAAGGAAATTTGTGGTATATCTGTGCTTATGGTATGTTATGTGTTTGCAGCAATAATTGGCACAAACACCCAACAGTTATTTTGTAGATAAATAAATGAAGAATATAAAATTAAAATAGAGGAAACAAGCAGTTAAATAATAAAAAATCAAAGCAATAGCAAGAACACAATGATTTATAGTGGTTCGACGTTGTTTGCGTACATCCACTTTGAATAGATAGCTTTATTAATCACTTTTTTCAACTAAATATGATAGGGATCAGATGAAAATCCTTAATTACAATTGACTGCAAAGCAACAAGAACCGTAATAGTCCTCAAAAAGAACAAACAAGCCTGTATTTATAGAGAAAGATGGCGAAATATGACATTGTAAATTTGACAGAAGGATCTCCAAAACCATATGGACCCATAAGAGGGATCACATAGCCCAAATACCAAGGAATATGGATTAGTGTCGATCCCTATTTTAGAGGAATTTGGGAGTGCGATACCAATGAGAGCTTTCCCTTATTGCAATATGCTTAGCCTCCAAGTTTCATGCCAATTGGATTAGTAGAACTTGAGTTATTGCTCGATTATTGTTGGAACGTGTGTTGTTACCCGATTTGAGCTAATCTCTATGGAGGGAAGAGGATTGATCCCTCTTGCTTAGTTATTTTAAGGTGTGATCCCTAGGGTAGTCTCCCTAGGGCCCCTACATCTTGTTCTCAAAGTTTTATATGCATTGGACATTTGAATCTTGAGATGTTGATTGTTTTCCATTGAGTTGCACTTGTTTGGCTGAAATAAGCTAATCCCTTTGTTTGAGAGTAATTGTAGCCGATCCCTTTTCTATATTAAAGTATATTCCATTTCTTAAATATTATGTATAGCATATCTCTTGATTCCATTCGATCATGGCTTCATATTACCATTTGTACTTGACTTCTGGAACCCACAATCATCACTCTAGACTTATTGGCCTTGATGACAATCGAATCTAACTTGTCCAATCGGTTTAAATATAGCCATATCAAAATGCCAAATAACACTTGCTCTCTAAAATACATCTTGTGCTGAACATGATGTGCTTTGAATTGAAGCAAGTTAGATTTTTCAACAAGAAATCCATCCATTTTTCTAAATAGTCTCTATCCTTCCATCGAATTATTTTCCCAAAGTGTCATATCTCTCTTTGATCATCATGAAGCTTGGTCGATTTCCAACAGTATAAATTTAGGACTATATTTCTTGGTAGATATATATATCCGGTTCTATGAGACTAGTGAGCTTTGGCTATCTGATCCAGTCTCGACCTTGAAAGCTTTAAGTTTGAATTCAATTTCTATCAATTTCAGAAATTATGCTTTTAGAACATCCACGTGCACGTTCTGGCATAAATTTTTGTCACTGGCTTCTGGATGCATTTTCATGCTCACAGGTCGTTGCTAATTTCTTTGAATTATATGCAATTTAATTGCATTTTATATATATGTACTTTATATAATTCTTATGTCCATCTTTGCATTACATAAGGTTCGCAGCCGATCCCTTCTCTCTCTTTCTCTTTTTTTGTATACATAGGGCCAATCCTTTCCTTTTCTTTTTTGTTTTGATAGGGATCATAATTTTTATAACTGATCCCTTTTTCCTCTTTATTTCTTTCTTTAGTGTTGATAGGGATCGGATGGATCCCCAAGTCAAGGGATCTTACCTGATCCCTTCTTATGTTGGGAACTCGCAAGCCGAACACTCAACCCTCGTATATAAGTCAAACCTTTCCTCTCCATCCTTCACTTATCCACTTTACTTTCATTTGCTTTAATTTTCCTCAATATTAAACCCCTCTTATCTTACCTTAGAGCCAAACCCTTTCCCCTCTCTTCCTTCCTCAGTTTCGAACCAAAATCCATCACAACCCAACGTACTTCTATAAATCCGATCCCTCTTCCCTTTGATCTCAATCATCTCCAAACCATTTACCATCCCTGCTATCTTCTCCATATATCATCGCCAATATATATATATATATATGTATGTATATGTGTGTATATATATATATATATATGTATATATGTATGTATGTATATATATGTATATATGTATGTATGTATATATATGTATATATGTATGTATATATATTTATATTTATATATAGGTAGGTAGGTTTTATAGTTTGCATATTACTCCGAGTTAGATGAGATAATAGGTTTTGTTTGCATCAATTAACACGCGCATGGGTTACGTTTAGAGAAGATGAGATGAATAGCGGCGATGCAAGGCTAGACGAGATGGTAGAGGAGAAGAAGGAGAGGAGTGAAGCATGGAGGAAGTAGAGGGATCGGTGTAGAAGGTTGAGGTGGAGGACGAGAAAGGCTGAGTATATGGATCGATGTTTGGCTTTGAGAGGGATCGTCGATGGAATACTTGCTAAGGGATCAGTTATGTTGGGTTTGGCATAAGGGTTAATTGTATTAATGGACGTGGGTTCGGTTTTTTGTTGATTTTTGAGGGAAAGGTGTTAAGTAAGGATCAGCTATTTGCTTCATGAGAGGGATCGGTTGTAGGCTTCATGAGAGGGATCAGTTATTTTTAGATAGGGGGATCAGCTATGGGTACTAAGTTGATTCTAAGCTTTTTGAATAAAACTTGAACATTTGAGCAAATTAATCCATATTCACTTGCACGAACAATCAGAATCAATCCCATTTTAACGAAGTTGAACATATGACGATAACGAATAATAGGACTTATTTATCCAACTTTGAATTTTAAATTGAACAACTAAACTGCCGTGACTTAAACTTGAATTAAAACTTAACATATAGACTTCAATAATGGACTTCACACTTTGATATGTCGATGGTGATCCTAAAGCTTACATAACCGATCAATCTAAATGCCAGTTGAGATGATCAGCGATAACGGTCACTCTAGTCGGAACCCAAAGTTTACTTGCTTTTGCTTTTAATTTTGAACTGTTTAACTCTACACTACATAACATTGCACCACACTAGTTTTACACTTAGCACGCTGGGGCAGGTAAAATTTTCTAATCCTGACTATCTATTAAGCTTAATTGATATAGGCTCTAGACGTTTAAGGCGTTTTGTCGCAATGCCTTCTGTACAACCTTCACAGCACTGCAATCTCGTAGCCGAGTCAAGTTCTACAACTGTATTCGGCAGACATTCCCCTGAAAATCAAACCAAGCAACCAAAGATTTTTGGCTCGTTTATAAACCTTTTCTCTGATGTTCTCGTCCTTCCGATGGAAGATATAAACCGTGCCTTTGACATTTTAGAGGGTGTTGTATTTTTGGAGAAGCCGATGGATTCTAGGCCTCCAGATTTGGTGAGACCACTCTCCGTAGGCTGTGCTCCAAACATGGGTTTCTATTTAGAGATGTTTTAGTCCCTTCAGTAAATGATATGGCTCATTTTCTCTTGGCGGGCGTAACGACCCATATTTTACGTATCGTAGGATCGTAAAATAATTTTATTTAATTCATTTGTTACCATATGATTCTAATACTTTGGAATATGGTTTTTAAGGATATTTTACACATCTATTAATTCTCTCGAATTTCTATGCGATAATTTTGCTTGTAGAGATTTTATTTCGACTATAACTTTTGATAAAAGCCGAATTAGATGCTCTAATTTGTTTTATTGCTTCAGAATGGTGGTTTTCCATTCCGTAGAGTGGTTATATAGGAAAATCGAATAAATAGTTAGGAAGTTATAGCAGTTTTAAGTTTTAAAATTCGCTGACTGGAATTAGAAAGGGATTAATAGGACGAATTAGCAAGGCCATTTGTCTAATCAGGTTTCTCTATAAATATGAGGTGAGAGACCATCTGAAAATTTATCTCTCATTTCAAATTTGCCCCAAACTCTAACTCCTCTCTAATTCTCCATTCATCTCATTGAATTTCATCTCAAATCATCTCTAATTGCAAATTAGAGGCTACATCTTCAAATAGAAGTTTGATCTCATCACTTTGGTTGCTTCTTCATTCGATTTCTCAATGTCCACATCAGATCTTCATCATATTTTTTAGGTTTGGTAGATTTGGTGAGTGGTTATAATGTCAATAGTCCATGATGGATTATAAGTTGTAGTTAGGTTATTATAAATTAGAATAATCAAGTTAAATTGATAAGACTTAGGAAATTTTAGATTTAGAAACCTAAGATTAACCTAATTAAACATGTAATTAGGATTAGATCATTGGCTAGTGTCGTTTATGTATATTTGGCTATGAAATTCTATAAGTTAGATTAGATCTATGCTAGAACTGTGATGGTAGGTTGAATTGAATGATTTGTATATTCATATTGAATGCAATTGGATGATTTTCTACGTTTGATTCGCTGTTACGTTTGAATCGTTTGCTAGTGTTGTGCATGTTTTAAGACTTAGATTGGTGATCGGAGCATATCGAGAGCTAAGTTCCATAGAATTGCACGAAACTTGGAGGATAGGTTCTGGAGCACGTCAGGAGGAAGTCCTGTATATTGCAACATAATTGGAGCTAAGTTTTTGGATCCATATACCGATCCAATTGGATTGGATTGGTACAGATCTGAATTTTGAGCACAAATTAAGGAGAGACTCATAATGGAAAAAGAGCATTAGTTCTAGAGCAGCTCTATGAAATTACATTGAAGGATAGGTAAAGTGCTGAAGATTTGATGGATCATCTTCATTAGATTTCCTGTGGTGCATAGTAGAGAAAACCTGAAGGCTAAGTGGGATGGTTAAGGGTCTATAGCATTTAGAGGGAGTGCATTAGAGGCTGGAAGAGAAATGGAGTCCAAAATGGTTAAGTATTTGGATCGGCACCGATACAATTGGATCGGATCGGTATTGATCCAAATCGTTGACTCTATTCGATGTAAGATCCGAGGTGGAGACACCGGGATTGTAGTGGATTATGCTAGAAGTTGTAGCTCGCTTACTGATTCTACAGTTTAAAAGTTATAGCATGATGACGACTCTTTGGTTAGGGGCTCGGATAAGGAGTAGGATCAAAGGAGTTGATAGACAGCTCGAGATGAAACGAGACAGCTGTATAATGGACTGGGTTGAGTGGCAGGACTTGTGCCAGGAAATGAGTTGGAATTGTGAAATATATAAAGATTTGGGAGTGCCAAGGAATCATTTATAACTCGGAGTGATCAGGTTATGTTCAAGCAGGGGTACTATATGTGAGGGAACCTGAGATCTGGTTGCGCCATTCGTGTATCCTAGACCGCTCTAAGAGGGTGTAGTCTCAAATGGTATGGAGGTACTGAGGGAGACAACCGTGCAAGGTTGGACAAAGTACAAGGGAACACAATTGAGAACCAGGATTTCCATTGGTTTCTAGCAAGTGAGGACGGGGCCATACGAGTTATTATATATTCAAGGCTTTAGAAGATGATAGCTAGATTTTGGCTAATGGATGCTATGGTTGTTATGGTTTTTGTGTTTGCTATTTCTATTGGATAGGCTATCATTTATAGGAATGCTGGAGAAGGGATTGGGAATAGGGTCATTGAAAGAGGCTGCTTAGATTCTATTATCCTGTTCTGTTACAGTATCCTATTGTCATTTATTTGAGTAGCATATTATATCTTATTATTATGTGCTAACTCTTTCGTTGTAGGGACATATCGGATATGGTTTTTTTGCCTATCTAGCACTATATTTTCCAGTATAGATTTTGATAGTCATTTACCGCTCACACTAGACAGTTGTCGGACCCAAGACTTTATGTTTCCTCTTATCATCTTGGGTACTCTTAAATGAGTAAACTAGAAAACAGTCTGAAGTCGCAGCTGTTGTATGAAGAAGTGCTTGGAGAATCTATGGCGTATTACTCTATATTTTTTGATATTCCTGTTGTATGTTCTATGTACTCTGAGAGGATTGTAGTAAGGAATGTTGTATTCAGTTTATATGACATTTGTATCCATAACTCATGATTTAGTGGAGATGTTACTTTCATTTGTTATGGCTCACTATGAATTTTCTATATTATATTTTATCCATGCTCTGTGAGATATGCAACATATTTTTTGCTTTAAATTTCAACCCTTGATGATCGTCCTTAGCCTGGCACGTTTACAACACTCTTTTATGTCATTGATGTGGGGGTGGTATGGGACGGTCGTCACATTTGGTATCGAAGCTTTGGTTACGACCTAACTAAAGCAAGTCGAGAGTATAATCTAAAGAAGGGAGCATACTTGTTAATGAAGATACTATGCTATATAGTAATATTATAAAGTATAGTATGCACTTGAGTACCATTACAGCTTACCTTTGAATGAGGCTAATCGTTCTTATCACAAATAAGAATGAATTAGAAAATAAGGAATGCTTCTAGGAACAACTCCACTTCAGGAGTGGAAGAGGGAGTATGATCAGAAGCAGCTACATCTGATTTTCAATCCATGTTTGATGCAATGGTGGCATCGCTGGTGAGGAGATCGCAAACTACTCCTGATGTAGCTTTAGGTGGTGGTGCTCCTTTGCAAGTGCCTCGGATTAACTTCGTCAAGCTTTGCAAGGATTATTCTACTCTTAGAGGAAAGCCATTCTTAGGAACATTATCAGCTATTGAAGTGCAAGATTGGACAGATACTTGTGAATGCATGTTCTAGGATATGGATGTAGAAGATGTTACGAAGAGGAAGCTTGCTTTAAGACAGCTACAGGGCCGAGCAATAAATTGGTGGAATGTTGTTACCGTTGATACTCCAGAGGATCATATTTCTTGGGATCGGTTTAAGGCAAGATTCAGAATGAGTTCATTCTCGCGACTCAGAAGTCCGTGCTATTCCAGAAATTAGTTGAGTTGAAGCAAGGGGATACGTCTGTTTTTGAGTATGTGGAAAAATTTGATGCTTCGTCAAAGTATGGGATGTCTTTTATTGATACAACTTTGAAGAAGAATGAGAAGTTTATCACTGGATTGGATGACCACTCGAGAGAGAAGTTGGTGGACCACATTGAAATGTCTTTTAAGAAACTTGAAGAGAAAGCTCTTAGACATGAGTGTTTGTACCCGAAGAATAAGACTGCTATTGTTGCTATTGCCGAGAAAGAGAAACCAAAAATGCAGCAGGGTGGTGGAGGTAAGAAGAAGTGGAATGGAAAAAGGAAGCAACAAAAACAAGGAAAAAGGAGTTAGAAAAAGAATAACAGTGAAATTGTTTGCCATGATTGCAAGGAGAGGGACCACCATATTAAGGAATGTAAGGCTGTTAAGATGTGCTATAACCATGATTAGTCAAAGCATGTTAAGAAGGATTGTCTGGAACCGTCTAAAGATAAGCAGATTGTAAAGGCATGTGCTTTGGATGAAGTTCCAACTTCATCTTGTGCTCATACTTCTATGTATAAGGGGAAAGGAGTCATGGTGCAAGTTATGCTTTCCATCTGAGATGTTTCCGTTAGAGTTCTTTTTTATGCTGGAGCTTTTCATTCTTTCATTGTGGTGATTTGGTACACAGACTAGATTTGGAACTCGAGATAGTAGACTTGATTGTGATGAACCCTGTTGGAGGATCTACTAGTCTTAGCATGATTTGTCGTGGCTTAGTATTATCCAGTGATGGATGTTCATTTGCTTATGATTGCTTTATTATTAATTTCTTGGGTTTAGGATTATTTTAGGAATGGACTGGCTTAAGAGGTATGCGACTATTGTGGATTACAAGGAGCTAAGATGACAACTAGGAATGTGGATAGGCGAACTACAGTGATACGCTACTTACCGAAGGATGGGGTATTGGTCAGCATTTTATATTCCCTTGAGATTCCATAGGAAGGATTGTCGTTTGTGCCTATCGCTAGAGTTACCCCGATGTCTTCGAGGAAGTGACATGATTGCCACCGCATAAAGAGATCGAGTTTCAAGTCGACTTAGTGGATGGAGCAAGACCCATAGTGATGTCATTAAGGCATATGACACCCAGATTGTAGAAAGAGCTAGAGGTGCAAGTGGATGATCTACCGAAGAAAGGATTCATTCGGAGAAGCATATTCGAATGGGGATCACGGATTGTGTTTGAGACTAAGGGGGATGGTTCTTTGATGTTATGTGTGGATCATCATGAGCTGAACAAGGTTATGAAGAAGAATAAGTATCTGCTTCTAAGGATTGATGACTTGTTTAATCAGTACATGGTGCGAAGGTGTTTTCCTAGATGGATTTGGCAACGGGATTTCACTAGTTAAGAGTGTTGTTATCCCATTTTTTGGTCAAAACTGGAATATTGACAATGGCAAGGAATGATGGAGGTCCGGATTGAAAATCGATTGGAAGCAAGGCAAGAGTTCGTTCGACACTACACTCCCCGAGTTCAAGTGCCATCCGGTACTTAAAACCCCTCGGTTTCGTCCGGAAGTTCAAGTGTTTGAGTTCGTCCGGTATTCGAACTCCACATGGTTCATTCGGCATTCTCATAAATGAAGTCTCATTCGGCATTCTCATAAGTGGAGCCTCATTCGGCATTCCCAACACGAAGTCTCATTCGGCATTTCCTGCCCCCCTTCCTACCGAACCAAACCCAAAGCAACTCCTAGCCGAACCAACCTTCTCCCTGTTCCTACCGAACCAACACCTCTAAACCCACTGCCGAATGGAACTCCTAGACTACAACTACCGGACCAAGCATAGCCAAACCATGCTACCACCGAACCATGCTACCACCGATCCAACCTACCACCGAACCCCTATCTGCACTACCTGCCGAATCACCCATGTTACCACTCACCGCCGAACCAAGACGCCGCCGAACCAGAAAGCTGCCAGGCCAGATTGCTTCAGCCCAGGCCCACCAGCAGCTATATACTCGCAGGACCTCTGCCCCCTGCCTCACTCTATAAATAGAGGGGCAGGGGTACAACAATGGGAGAGAAGTTTGAGAGCTCAAACCTGGAAGGAACTTTCAAACAACTTTCATACACTTGTACTACAAGCTTTGTACTCGTAATCGGATTGGAAAAGGAGAATAACATATAAAGTGGACGTAGGCACATTTTGGCCGAACCACTATAAATCTGTGTGTCTTTTACAGTTCAGTCCCTGCTTTTTACGTATTTGCATAAACCACCTAAATCATTAAGAACAACATAAAATCAACTAAATCATACAACTTGGAGTTGTTTGCCCATCTTTTGTGCAAACGTATTTGGGTTATTTGCTGAGATCTGTGATTTGTGTTTGAATATCGCTGATTTATATTCATACACTGGTGCTTTCACGGTATTGGGTGTTTGTGACCATTTTTTACGCAAACATTTTGGTGATTTCACTGAGAAGGACCAGCACCCGCTACATCGGATAGAAGTTTGGATTTGGAAGACAATGACTAGGCAAAACAGTAGAAGGCTAAGGGCTGAGAGAAGCCAACAAGGAGGAAGTCAACAAGCATCCTCCGGAGGTGAGGAAGGACCGGCTTCGATCTACATAACCCGGGATGAAATGGAAGCCATAACAAATTCACTGCAAGAGAGGTTGTTGAAAAGTCAACAGGAAATGATGCAAACTTTCTTGGAGCAAATGAGAGCTGCAGGGATGCAGAACTTAGGAACAGCTACAACGGCTGTGGATGCAGGACAAGAAGCTAGGGTTACGGAACCTAATGAAGGACAGGATACGGAGCCAGGTGGCAATCAACAAGGGCTTGGGGGCAGGCCCACAGGATTCAACACAGGAGAACCTTTGGAAGGAGTTCAACAGGCTAGAACCAACGTTGCTACTAACGAGCTACACGAAGAGTATGTACCGGAGTTCCCTCGGGGGCGACCTCCGACAGACAACGGTGGATTGGTAGATATAATCAGGAAGACTGTGCGAGGTGGTTTGACCAACGGAGACTTGGAAGGAGTAAGCAGGAGTCCGTTCACTCGGGAAATAAGGATGGCTCAGAATCCACAAAAGTTCAAGCTACCTAGCGTGGAGGTATACAATGGCAAGGAAGACCCTACGGATCACTTGATGAGATACACCAGACACATGGAGGTGCTGGAGGCATCAGAGGAGGTGATGGCCCGATGCTTCCCTTTGTACTTGACGGACTTAGCTGCGATGTGGTTCAGGCAGCTGGAAGAAGGATCTATCAGGACTTGGAGGGAATTGGTGGAAAGGTTTTTGGGACAGTTTCGGGTTCATGTCAAGAGACCGAAGAACGTGATGACATTGACATCGGTAAGGCAAAGGATGGATGAATCGCTTAGAGCTTTTCTAACTCGATTCAGTGCCGCAGTTGCTTCGGTGGATCGGCCCGATCCATCGATGGTTTTAATGGCAGCAGTATCAGGAGTCAGGGAGAACTCGGATTTCAAGGTATCTCTGATACGAGATCCCCCACGGAATCTCGACGAATTCTTTCACGAGGCAGAAAGGTTACTTCGACAAGAAGATGCGAGTACAGATTTAAAATTGAAAAAGGTTAATGCAGTTGAGGTGGGAGTACCATCCAGCAATGGTTCGGATAAAGACAAAGGAAAAAGGAAGTTGGACGGTGATTCTGGAAATGCTAGGAAGCAATGGAAGGATCCAAAGTTTTCCACATACACAGGATTGAACGAAACACTGGAGCGGATATACCTGGATACTCGAAATCGCCTTCACTACCGGAGGCCGGCTAGGAGAGAACCAACAGAACGGGAAAGGACATCGGGAAGGCACTGTCTCTTCCATGATTTGGATGGACACGACACCAACAGCTGCAGGCACTTAAAGGACATAATTGAGGAGCATGTGAGGAATGGACAGCTGCCACAATATGTTGGACCTCGGAATGCAACAGCGAGGCAGGAGCAACCGCCGCCTGCCTCAAGCTACGATGGTGGGAGGCCCAGGAATGATGGTCGGTTGATCGTCCCTTGACCAGGTTAATATGAAATAAGTAGCAAACTATTGGCAAGCAACCAAGTCATTTACACATGTACGGGGACGGAGATGGCCCCTAGGCATGCTCTGAATGATGATAAGCTGCGATGCTATGGTTTGTGAAATTTATCTTTTGCTTTTGGATTGGACACTGCTTTTCTTTTTGGTTTTCGGTTTTGGAGCTTGGGTTGAGCTCCTGGTTTTTCTCGCCTTTTGATTTGGATTTTCCTCTGGACGATTATTTTCAACTTTGGATGCTGATTTGGATTTCTAGTTTTCTGGTTTTGGATTTGGATTTTGAATTTGGATTCTGGATTTGGATTTTCGGATTTGGATTCTGGATTTGGATTTTGGATTTGGATTTGGATTTTGGATAGGATTTTGACTGGATTTTTATCTGATTTTTGATAAACGGTCGTCGGGTATGGATTATACCTGGCAAGGGGTGAGTTGCTTTGCCCGAACGTGGTAAATTGACTCATTCAGGTCGTCGAGTATGGACTATGCTCGGCAAGGGTCCGGAGTGACCAGGATTCGGCCTAGGACTTTGGCCCTATATTATCAATTGTTACTTTCAGGTCGTCGAGTATGGACTATGCTCGGCAAGGGTCCGAAGGGACCAGGATTCGGCTTAGGACTTAAGCCATGGCATTTTACAGCGCCCAGGGACACTGGGCCAAGGTCGTCAACTGTGGATTACAATTGCCAAGAACCCGGAGAGGTTAGCTCAACATCCAGGGACACTGGACCAAGGTCGTCATGTGTGGATTACGCTTGGCAAGAACCCGGAAAGAAGGTCGTCAACTGTGAATTACAATTGGCAAGAACCCGGAGAGGTTAGCTCAACGTCCAGGGACACTGGACCAAGGTCGTCATGTGTGGATTACGCTTGGCAAGAACCCGGAAAGAAGGTCGTCAACTGTGAATTACAATTGGCAAGAACCCGGAGAGGTTAGCTCAACGTCCAGGGACACTGGATCACGTCCGTCAGGTGTGGATTGCGCTTGGCAAGAGCCCGGAGAAGTTATGGATTTGGATATCAACCCAGAGAGGTCCTGGATTCGAATATTGGCTATTGGATAAGGATGGTTTGGGGATCGGTTGTCGAGTTCGGATGGACATGGAATTGGCTCAAGCTTTGGTCATTGGATTTGGAATTGGATATTGACTCGGAGCAGTCAAGGATGATCTACTCTGGCAATATGGCTATGAACTTTGGATATTGGATTCGGAACTATTCAAAACACGCCTTGTTATCACAAGGCATGTTTTGGGGGGCAAAGTGTTATCCCATTTTTTGGTCAAAACTGGAATATCGACAAATTGGCAAGGAATGATGGAGGTCCGGATTGAAAATCGATTGGAAGCAAGGCAAGAGTTCGTTCGACACTACACTCCCCGAGTTCAAGTGTCATCCGGTACTTAAAACCCCTCGGTTTCGTCCGGAAGTTCAAGTGTTTGAGTTCGTCCGGTATTCGAACTCCACATGGTTCATTCGGCATTCTCATAAATGAAGTCTCATTCGGCATTCTCATAAGTGGAGTCTCATTCGGCATTCCCAACACGAAGTCTCATTCGGCATTTCCTGCCCCCCTCCTACCGAACCAAACCCAAAGCAACTCCTAGCCGAACCAACCTTCTCCCTGTTCCTACCGAACCAACACCTCTAAATCCACTGCCGAATGGAACTCCTAGCCTACAACTACCGGACCAAGCATAGCCAAACCATGCTACCACCGAACCATGCTACCACCGATCCAACCTACCACCGAACCCCTATCTCCACTACCTGCCGAATCACCCATGTTACCACTCACCGCCGAACCAAGACGCCGCCGAACCAGAAAGCTGCCAGGCCAGATTGCTTCAGCCCAGGCCCACCAGCAGCTATATACTCCCAGGACCTCTGCCCCCTGCCTCATTCTATAAATAGAGGGGCAGGGGTACAACAATGGGAGAGAAGTTTGAGAGCTCAAACCTGGAAGGAACTTTCAAACAACTTTCATACACTTGTACTACAAGCTTTGTACTCGTAATCGGATTGGAAAAGGAGAATAACATATAAAGTGGACGTAGGCACATTTTGGCCGAACCACTATAAATCTGTGTGTCTTTTACAGTTCAGTCCCTGCTTTTTACGTATTTGCATAAACCACCTAAATAATTACGAACAACATAAAATCAACTAAATCATACAACTTGGAGTTGTTTGCCCATCTTTTGTGCAAACGTATTTGGGTTATTTGCTGAGATCTGTGATTTGTGTTTGAATATCGCTGATTTATATTCATACACTGGTGCTTTCACGGTATTGGGTGTTTGTGACCATTTTTTACGCAAACAAGTGTCTAAAGAAAGCGTTCCTATTACTACATTTTAGACACCATCGGGTTTCAAGAAGTGGTTGGTGATGCCTTTTGGGTTGACTAATACATTGGCATACTTTGGATCTTATGAATAGAGTCGTCGAAGATCAATTGAACAAGTTCATGCTTATGTTCATGGATGATATTCTGATTTACTCCAGAACTGAGGAAGAGCAAAAGATGCACTTCAAGATCATTCTTGAGATATTGAGAAAGCATAAGTTGAGAGTGAAGTTCTCTAAGTGTCACTTTTAGAAGGAAGAAGTGAGTTTCTTAGGTCATGTTGTGTCAAGACAAGGAATAACAGTGGATCCCGCAAAGGTGGTAGTGATCAATGATTGGAACCATCCCAAGAATGCTATGCATGTGAGAAGTTTTCTAGGTTTGGAAAGATATTACAAGCGTTTCATAAAGGACTTCTCAAATATTGTAGCACCGTTAACCAACTTGACCAAGAAGAATCAAACTTTTACTTGGGATGCTAGATGCGAGCATATATTTATGGTTCCGAAGAAGAGATTGACGAGTGCACCTGTATTGGTTATCCCAGGTGGGAATGAAGAAACGACAGTATACACGGATGCTTGTGATATTGGTCTTGGAGTTGTTTTGATGCAGAAAGGGAGAGTAGTCGCTTATGCTAGTCAAAAATTGAAATCGCATGAAAAAAATTATCCAACCCATAACTTGGAGTTAGCGACTATTGTGTTTGCTTTGAAGATGTGGAGGCACTATTTGTTGGGAGAAAGATTTGATCTATTCATGGACCATAAACCATTAAAGTATCTTTTCTCTCAGAAGGATCTTAATCTTTGACAACAACCATGGTTAGAGTTTTTGTCCTCTTATGACTTTGATATTTCCTACACTCCAGGGAATGGTAATGCAGTAGCAGATGAACTAAGCAGAAGATATGCTGGATTAGGAACTATATTTTTTGAATGGAAGCGTATGAAGTATATAGCTGGATTTGTTTTCAGGCCACATTATGAGCTCGAGATTGAGATGTTGGTAAGTCTATCGATCGAACCTACTCTCATAGAAAGAATTGGTACTAGAAAGTATAGGATTGGTGCGAGATTGACTGAGATGGTTGGCTTCATAAGGATAAGAGACTAGTTGGTCCATATGTTGATGGATTATGAGATGAAATACAAGTGGAATGCCATCATTTCAGATTGACCATTCAACTTGGAGGTAATAAGATGTATAAATGCACGAAGAGGACTTACTACCGAGATGGTATGAAGAAGGATGTTGAAAAATTCATCTCGAAGTGTATGAATTTCCAATTAGTGAAGGCTGAGCAGAAGAAGCCTAGTGGATTGCTACAACCACTAGATATTCTCGAATGGAAATGGGAACAGATATCTATGGATTTTAAAGATGGATTGCCATGGACTAGCACAGGATATGATAGTATTTGGGTAGTGGTGGATCGACTAACCAAGAGTACAAGATTCATACCTATTAAGTCTACCAAAACAGCTTCTAAGTTGGCAGAATTATATGTTATGGATTGTTCGATTCCATGGTGTGCCGAAGAGTATTGTAAGAGAAAGAGAGCCGTTGTTTACTAGTGGATTCTAGAAGAGCTTATAAGAGATTTTGGGTATTGAGCTGCACTTGAACACAACTTATCACCCACATATGGATATCCAGACCGAGAGAGTGAATCAAATTTTAGAAGATCTCCTTTGAGCTTATATTATAGATTTTAAAGGATCTTGGGAAGTTCGTTTACATTTGGTAAAGTTTGCATATAACAACAGTTATCAGTCAAGTATTAGCATAACACCGTATGAAGCACCGTATGGAGGGCCTTGTAATTCGCCTTTATGTTAGTGGGAAGCAGGTGAGAAATCGATACTTGGGCCTAAAATGATTAGAAAGACGTCAAAGAAGATAAAGGTCATTCGGCAACGAATAAGGACTGCTCAAGACTGTCAAAAGAGATATGCGGATAAGAGAAGAAGAGATTTGGAATTCTCTGTTGGAGACATGATATTTGTTAAGATTTTTCCTTTGAAGAATGTTGTTCGGTTTAGTAGGAAGGGAAAGTTAGCATCCAGATTTGTTGGACCATTTTCAGTTACTGAGAGAATTGGGAAGTTGGCTTATAGAGTGGACCTACCACTGAAGATGGCGGTGTGCACAATGTTTTTTATATCTCCTATCTATGGAAATTTGTGCATGACTCGGGTATTATGATAGCATAGGATCTGTTGGAAGAAAAAGAGGTTGAGTTAGAAGTTTCAAGACCTCGTAAGTCGCTTTGAATCATCAGGAATGAGATGAAACAACTTAAGAGGAAGGTAGTTAAGATAGTTAAGGTGCAATGGAGTAAGGATGATAGTGATTAGACATGGGAGACTGAAGAGAGTATAAGGACAGCCTATCCAAAACTCTTCGAGTAGTAAGATCCATATGTCATATCTACTTGCACCATTATATCTTATACTAATAGAATTTCGCATGCTAGGATAGGTTTTGTTTGCTACTATTGATTTAACTATTTAGATGGATTGCTAAATGTTTGCTAGTGACTGGTAGGCATGCGAGATGACCTTGGATGCTTATGTTTGTTTAGGTATTTCGGGGGTGAAATTCCTAAAGAGAGGAGAGTGTAACGATTTGTATTTTTCATATCGGAGGATCGTAAAATGATTTTATTTAATTCATTTGTCATTGAATGATTCTAACATTTTGTGATAGGTTTTTAGGGATGTTTTACACATCTATCATTTTTCTGAATTTCTATGTGACTGTTTTTCCCATAGAGATATTATTTCGACTATAACTTTTGATAGAAGCCGAATTAGATGCTCTAACCTCTTTCATTGCTTTAGGATGGTGGTTTCTCATTCTATAGAGTGGTCATATAGGAAATCAGATAATTGATTAGGAAGTTATAGTAGTTTTAAGTTTTAAAATCCGTTGGCCAGAATTAGAAGGGGATTAATAGGCCGAATTACCAATCCCATTAGCATAATCGGGTCTGGCTACAAATATGATGTAAGATAGACCATTTGAAAGTTTATCTCTCATTTCAAATCAGCTCCAAACCCTAATTCCACTCTAATTATCCATTCATCTCATTAAATTTCATCTTAAATCGTCTTTAATTTTATATCATAGGCAGATTTTCAATTAGAAGCTTGATCTCATCACTTTGGTTGCATGTTCATTAAATTTCTGCTGTCCGGATCGGATCTTCATCATATTTCATAAGTTTAGTAGATTTGGTGATTGATTATAATCTCACACTAGTTTATGATGGATTATATGTTGTAGTTAGGTGATTGTAGGTTAGAATTATCAAATTAAACTGATTAGACTTAGGTAATTTCAGATTTAAAAACCTTAGATTAAGCTAATTAAACATGTAATTTGGATTAGATCATTGGCTAGTGTCATTTGTGTATATTTGGCTATGAAATTATATGTTAGATTAGATCTATGCTAGAATTGATAGTATATTGAATAAGATGATTTGTATGTTCATATTGAATGTAACCAAATGTTTTGTTACATTTGGTTCACTGTTATGTTTGAATTGCTTGCTATGCTTGATTCGTTTGTTAATGTTGTGCATGTTTTTGGACTTAGATTGGTGATCAGAGCATATTAGGTGAAAAGTTCATCGAAATTGCACGAAATTTGGAGGATGGGCTTCAGAGCACATCAAGAGGAAGTCCTGTGAATTGCACCACATTTGGAGCTTTGTCTTTGGATCGGCACCGATCCAATTGGAACAGTTCGACGCCAATCTGAATTTTGAGCTCCAACTAAGGAGAGACTCATAGGGGGAAAAAAGCATGGGTTCTATAGTGGCTTTATGAAGTTGGATAGGAGGATATACTAAGTGTTGAATATTGGATGGATCCTCTTTGTTGTATAGGCTATGGTTCATAGAAGAGAAGAGGCTAAGAGGGTTGGCTAAGTGTCTATGGCATTTAAAGCGTGTGCGCTAGAGGCTGAAAGAGAAATGGTGTCCAAAATGGTTAAATGTTTGGATCAACACTGATTCAATTGGATCAGATTGGTATCGATTCAATTCGATAGAATCAGTACCAATTCAAATTATTGGCTCTATTAGATGTGAGATCCAGGGTGAAAACTCTGGGATAGCAGTGGATCATGCTCAAAGTCGTGGTTCGCTGATTGCTTCTACATTTTGGAAGTTATAGCATGATGAAGTTTTGGATCTTTGGTCGGGGTCTTCGATAAGGAGTAGGATCGAAGGAGTTGATAGATAGCTCAGGATGGAATGAGGCTATGCTATAATGGACTGGGTTGAGTGGTAGGACTCGTTCTCAGAAATTGACAAGGAGTTGTGGAAGCTCTAAAGATTTGGGAGTGCAAGGGATCATTGATAACTCAGAGTGTTCTGGTTGTGTGCAGACAGGGGTACTATATGCAGGGGTAGCCAAGGGCTGGTAGTGCCAGTCGTGTATCCTGGACTGCTTCGAGAGGGTCTAGTGTTAGCGGTATAGAGGTGCTATAGGAGACAACCAAGTAGGGTTTCGGACCTGAAAGTATGGAGGAACACAATTGAGAACCAAGATTTTCATTAGTCATAAGCAAGCGAGGATGGGGCCATACGAGTTATCATATATTCAAGGCTTTAGAAGATGATAGCCAGATTTTAGTTGATGGATGTTATGGTTGGTATGGTTGTTGCATTTGCTATTTCTCTTTGGTAGGCTATCATCTATAGGAATGCTGGAGAAGGGATTAGGAATAGGGTCAATGGAGGAAGCTACTTAGATTCTTCTATCCTATTCTGTTATAGTTTCCTATTGTGTTTATTTGAGTAGCATATTATATCTTATTATTATGTGCTAACTTTTTTGTTGTAGGGATATGTTAGGTATGGTTTTTTTTGTACCTTTCTAGTACCATATTTTCCAATATAGCTTTTGATAGTCATTTACCGCTCACACCAGACTGTTGTCTGACCCAAGGTTTTATATTTCCTCTTATCATCTTAGGTACTCTTAAATGAGTAGACTAGATGACCGGTCTGATGTCACAGCTGTCGTATGAATATGAGCTTAGAGAAGCTATGGGTATTACTCTATATTTTTCAATATTTCCATTGTCTGTTTTTATGTACTCTGAGAGGATTGTAGTGAGGAATTTTGTATTCGTTTTATATGACATTTGTATCCATAACTCATGGTTTAATGGAGATGGTACTTTCATTTATTATTGCTCACTATACTCTATTGTATATTTTATGTATTATATTTTTTCTATGCACTATGAGATATGCAATAGGGTTTTCTGGTTTAAATTTCAAAACCTGATATTGTCCCACATTGTCTTCAGACGTTTACAACGCTCTTTTAGGTCATTGATGTGGATATGGTATGAGGCGGTCATCACAGAGGGGTATATGACATGCAATAAATTCATGTTCTAGGCCTGATGTGTGCCACATTTTTTTTTATTCGAGAAGTGCTAAATTATTTAGGAATAGCTCCTACTCAGTTGCATCCGAACAACTTTGTTTTTCTTCATGGCACTTTCTTGCAATTTATGGATGTTTTATTCCGCCTGCCATCACTTGAAGACACCAAGCTTATCTATAATTTCAAATGATGGATGGGGAGCCTTTCTTGTACTTTACTTGAGCCTTCGCCTAACTATCAAGTTCTGACTGGTGCTTGAAACAAGCTTGGTATCTTTAAACACGAATGGTTCTACGTTTTTGTCCCTCTAGCTTCACGAGGAGACGGTTGGAAGGATGTAAATTTTACCTTGACATTATTCCTAAATTCTTTAGCCCAAGTCATATTATGAACTAAATAATACGTTGAAAATTTTAGGTGTCCATCCACGGCTTGAAGGTGATTGTTATTTAAGGGTGGTTTCTGCAATCCGCGCCACTCCGTTTGAGGACAAGGACATCAGATCCCTTATAACCGATGAGTGGTTATCTCTTTTTGGGCTATTAGAAGAAGGTCGCAGTATCATGCTTCTAGGAAGCATTGCACCACCAAGGAATGCTGCAGAACAAAAAGGTGGTATTAAAGGTCTATCATGCCTTTAGTCGAGGAGGCTAAGGATGATGCCAAAGAGGGTAAAATTAAAGGTGATGAAGCCAACAAACCTGACGATGCTGATGCAGGTCCGGGTAATGCGCCTATGGTCAAACCATCACAAGATGTGCAATCTCATGTGCCAAAAAAAGGAAAAAAGCTCGCTTATAAAGTCCATAGGAGAAAACCACCAAAGATCCAAAGGTCATCATCATCTCTGTTGAAGAAGAGTCTTTCTCTCAACATTTAGAAAGTTCAATGGAAGGGTTCTTGAATCTCCCAATCCCTAATGATATCATGACCTATGGACCCCAACATCAGTGTTGGGGAGCTCAGTTCTCCCACCAGGATTGGTGATGACATCTTTCCACTAGCAAAAGGGAAAACACTCCTATAAACAAGGCCACATTAACTAGTTCGTTAGGGGTACATTAGCACACTAACAATCACATGCACTTCACTACATGATTTTCTTCTATATTTTATCTGATGGTCGCTTATATGCACTTGTTTGATTTGCAAGTGCTATGTCTCATTCTCGTGCCTTCAATCGCTTGAGGGACTCATCAACATAGTATGGATATAGTCGTGGTGCAGACTTGGGATGGCATCGAGAAAGAGATGACGGTTGGAAAGAAGTCATCGTTCAAGGGAGTCTTCATCTCCTAAACACAAGTCCCAATCTCAATCGTCTCATCAGGAAGTTCATCCCAATCTTCCTGTACATAGCGGGGATTGGACCTCTTCTCATGCTCCCAGAACTACTATGCCACCTAAACATTATTCTGATTTATCGGGTTCTCGACAGCCCCGTAATCGTAGGTCGAGTAAATGCCCAATTGCTACTTCTAATCCAACTTTGGCTACTATGGCTCCTAAGACCTCTACGGTGGAAGATTGGCCGAGCTTAAGGTCATTTTCCCAAAAATTTACTTTGATGGGATGAAATTTCTTCCTTCTATCCATATAATTCCAAGGAGTGCTAAAGCAAGCTCACTTGCATGTGCCAATGATATTTTTGTGCAACGGAAGCATTCCATCGTTTAGCTGAGAAAATATCTGAGGTGTCTACTGAGAGAAAACATGAAATCGAATGTCTTAAGCTACAGGTGATCTATGAAAAAGACATAATTAAACTCTGTAATGATGAGATCACAGAGTTGATAACAAAAATAGACACGGTAGAGAATGGTGCTAAATAAACATCCGAGGCGGTTAGTTGTCTAGAAACGGTCACAAAAATAAGTTGGATGCTACCCTCAACTATACAGTGTGCTTACTCTGGAAATATGCACACTACAAAAAGAGAAAAACACTCTAGCCCACTACATTGAAGAACTCGAAGAACTTATTAAGAAAGAGGAGGAAGAATAACTTAAAGCTTAGGAGGAATCTCAAAGATATTGTAAAGAGGTCATTAATACCTGGCGATTGAAAATTAAACTTGATGAACAACTGGCTCAAATCAAAGTCCTCAAGGAAGAGGCAAGAAACACTGACCATAATGAAGTTAGAGAGCAGATCGAGGCCCAATTGAAGGATGTTAAAGAAGCTGGCCAAAATGTGATTAAGGACATATTTGATTCTTTAATTGTTGAATATAATGCTAAAGTCCTAATCCATCGTGATTTGAGCTTTCTTGGAGAGGGCTATCTTGAAAAGGCTTGGGATATATTGTTGAAATAAAGAAAAAAACCCCTGGTAAAGCTGATTTGAAAGTGGAGAAACTGGTGCGGAAAATTCTTTGTGCGGATAGATCTTTAGATCTTTCCGCGGCAAGGTTCCGATATTTTGATATTTTAGCACCCTTCGGAAAACATCGTCGAAGCTTCAAAGTCTGATCCCAATGATCCCTCTTCACTTCAAACAGTAGAAGCATCAGTTTCACTTGGCCCAGGAGAGGATTTGAGCTATGATTCGGACAGACTCGGTTAACAATCAAAGGTGTTGACTCTTATTCAAGAGGGGAGCACTCCAGCGACAATTGAATGTCATTCAGACATAGGTATCCGCTTTACTCTCCATTATTCAATAGATTTCATTCATCATGCCCAATAGTTATATGATTATTTTCTTATTCATGCGAATCTGCAGGTTTTTTTAGGTCCCATCCAATCTCTAAGAAACGGTGTAACTATGGAACAACAAATTACATTTACTGAAATTCTGGCAGCTACTGATATTCTAGGGCCCGATAGTCAAGTTATTGGAGCACTTAATGGTGGAAAAGCCAATGACCAGCTGATGCTAAATGAATCAGATGACGTTGTGATCACTAGTGTCTCCAAACATATCAATGACTTAGCCTGAAGGAGCGCATTGAGAGAGAGGGGTTATTGAAGAAAAAAGCTAAAGCTGAACTCGTTGATATGGACGTCGAGGATCCAAAATCATCCCACTATAAGTCATTCCACCCAGCGGGTCGGTTCGCAAAGAACTTCCTCCAACCTCTAAAAGCTCTCTTATCAAGGGTGGTAATGGATTGAGGAGAAGGACAGGCAGAGGCTCTAGTAGTGCCACTCCCACGAAATTCAAAAGAGAGAAGGGGCAAAGGAAATAGCCGTCACTTCGACTTAGTTTGTATATAGCCTGTATAGTTGTTTTTCTTTTGTTGACTGTGATTGTGAGGGTAAGGCCCCCGCTTTTGGATAAATTTGTACCACGATTTTCAAGTTTAATGCCCAAATAAAAGTTCTTTATTTTCTACCGAACTCTTAGGTGAACTTTGTTTAAGTAGTCGAGCTATTACTTTTCCATTTGATGTACTTGTAATTTTTTTCATTAATTTGGATAATCGTTCGTTAATTTTCAATGAAGGCCTTATGTGGTCACGGCCTCAAGTTGTATCAAACACTAGGCTCGAACCATAATGATACGCTGTTAGATTCAGCAACAAGAGTGATTACACTTCTGCCCCCAGTCTCGAGTTAGCGGAGTTAGATAATGGATAGTCAAACCCCATCCTTGGCAAGTTTATACTCCTCCTATCGGTTTCAAGTTAGAGTTTATAGGGTAGTGAGTGGTCAAATCACACTCATCTTTTTGTTTATACTTATATCCGCACTCTGGAGATAAGAATTAGTTGGCGGGCAATTGGATTATACCCAATTCGTGTTTATGCTCCAGTCCACACTCTGGGGACATAGATTTATTTAGGAAAATAGTCGAGCCGTACTTTCCTTAATTGATTGATTTGCCCCCAAATCCAGGGTTTAACTTAGCCAGCGACTGGTCGTATCACGATCACTTTTGATTCATGTTTGTCCTATCGCTCGGTAAGATTAATTTGGTTATCAAATGGTCAAGTCACATCCATTCCTTATTAGGTATTCTGTCCATTGGATTGTAAGCGAGAATCATCAAATGAACGGTCAGACCATGCTCATATTGTTTAGTTCAATCGTGAACTTGTGTAATTGGCTAGCTCCAAACTCTAGGAACTTGCTTGTACTTATCAATATTAGTTAGTCGGGTATCGTAACTAATATGTCATCCTATATCAATCATAGATATGAAGTAAATTTCAAACTTTATTTTCCAAATGGAAAGGAATGACATAATTTGTCTTATTACATATCTAGAAGATCAAAACAAATGGAAAGGAATCACATAAACTAAGTGAAATAGAATCACAAATGCTCACTATTCCACGCCCTTGGGAGTGTGATGCCATCAACAGTCGCTAATTTGAAAGTTTCCTCTCCAAGCCTCTGTTGAATGACATATGATCCTTCCCAAGTAGGATTCATGTGTGACTAGGTAGGTAAAACCTGTTTCAAGACGAGATCAACAATTTCAAAGGTTCTAGGTTGAATTTTAGTATTGTAGTATCAAGCGGCTTGGTATCGATGTGCAACTTCCCCCAAATCAGCTTCCTTATGCTTCTCATCTATAAAGTCTAGAGATTCTAGGAGGAGATCTCTTTCATTCTGGGGTCGTAGTAGGTTGCTCGATGAGAAGGTACTCAATTTCAATAGGAATGATGTCTTCAAAGTCGTCAGCGAGGGCGAATGGAGTATAGCCAGTCGCGGACTTGTGGGTGGTTCCGTAAGCCCATAATGATGTTGGGATCTCATCCACCCACTTTGCTCTAGCCTTTTCCAAACACTTTTTCAGAGTAGACTCTATAACTTTGTTCATAGCTCCAGTTTGTCCATTTTCTTGAAGGTGAGCAACTAGCGCGAATCTCTTTTCAATATGATGCCGATGGCAGAAATCTTTGAATTCAACGTTGTTGAATTGAGTCATGTTATTAGTTACAATGGTTCGTGGAAGGACAAAACGATAGATGATATTCCATAAAATGAATTTGATTACTTTCTTTGTCGTGATCATGGCTAAAGGTTATGCTTTGGCCCATTTGGTGAAGTAGTCAACTGCTACATTGACGTACTTTGCACAAACTTTTGAGATTAGTAAGGAACCGGTAATATCTATGCCTCATATGGAAAACGTCCATGGACTGACCATTTATGTGATTTTTGTTGGATCATAGGTTTTGATTGCTGACAAAAATTCACGAATCTACGACTACGACATCATCCTGACTCAATGACTCAAAGTATGGTTCATATAGTTATATATTTTAACAAGAGTCATGAAATATGTATATAGAGTCTAGTTAGTGCTTTGTTAAAATATTTCCTTAAGAATCATCATTCACATAAACTTGCATGCATATTTTAATCAAAATCAAGTTTTCGAAAAATGTATGGAGCGGGGCTCGAACCCAGGTCACTAGATTGGAAGGCAAGTACTCTAACCAAATGAGCTACTGCAGTTTTTGCTTAACAACAGAATTCAGTCGACTGAATACAATCAACCAGTCGACTGAATCTGTGCATTTTAACATAAATGTGCATGTTTCTAAATTCAGTCGACTGGATGATCTAGGTCAGTCGACTGAACCTGATCCCGAGAGTTTTTTTACACTCTGTAATCAGTCAACTGACCAAAAACGACCAGTCGACTGACCTAAACCTAACTGTCATATTTCTTAAAGGACATCTTCTTCTACGAAGGAAAGCAACTCTTCTCTGAACGGGAATGGACGCTCCTCTTCGTCAAAACCCTTCACCAATGGCAGTAACTCTTCAACTACTATATATAGATACTCCCAAACACTTCATATTCATCGATTTTCATTCTAACTCTCTAATACTCTTCTTGTGCTTTAATATTTACATTCAAACAGCGAGCATACATTTTTATTGCTTGGAATCTCCAAATTAACTTTCATAATCTTCGATTCTTAGCATTACCTTCCTTTCATATCTTCGCATACACTTCATACACTTGAGGATTTGATTATAGGAAGTTTGTACTATCAGAGACAAATCAGTGTTATCAAGAACACACAGTGTCAAATATACTTTTGTATTTG
Source organism: Allium cepa (assembly GCA_030765085.1). Taxonomy (NCBI): domain Eukaryota; kingdom Viridiplantae; phylum Streptophyta; class Magnoliopsida; order Asparagales; family Amaryllidaceae; genus Allium; species Allium cepa. Next base: position 815,116,906 of record CM060940.1, on the reverse strand, counting down.
TTGAAGTCCTGTTCTGTTGCTCAGGCGTGAAGTCCTCTTCAGCTGCTGAGGCGAAATCCTGTTCTGCTGCTCAGGTCCCTATAGACCTGTTCCTCCGGGTTAAGTGAGGGTTGTTGTAGTGAAATTCCAGAAGGAGTCTGGGACTGGACGTAGGACGGTGCTCCGAACCAGTATAAAATATCTGGTGTCATTTTACTTACTGCATTTATATTCCGCACTATTTACTATCTATACTCTGCATTACTGTTTATCCATATTATACGGTCCTACACACTTTCATTTGGTATCAGAGCGAGGCATCTTATAACCGTTACAAAGTTATCTGATATCTTGCTAATATGGAAAACAACACCACTAATACTAGTTTTATTGAAGGTCAATCCACTGCACGACCTCCATTCTTTAATGGTTTAAACTATAATTATTGGTCTACTCGTATGTGAATCTATATGCAATCTAATTGTTTTGAATCATGGAATATCACACAGAATGAATACACTCTTCCTACTGGAGAATATTCCACTTGGTCACACTCACAAAAATTCGATGCTACTGCCAATACTAAAGCTATGAACATGTTATTTTGTGCACTAGATAGAAATGAATTTAATCGTGTTAGCATGTGTCAAACTGCTTATGAAATATGGAGAACGCTTAAAATTACTCATGAAGGAACTAACAAAGTCAAACAAAGAAAAATCTCCATGCTCAAAAATCAGTTTCAAAACTTTAGAATGAAACAAGATGAATCCATTAATGATATGTATTCTAGATTTCAAGATACCTATCATTCTCTATTAGAGTTAGGAGAAAAATTTTCTGATTTTGATATAGTATCAAAAATCCTAAACTCTTTAACGGATGAATGGGAAAGAAAGGTCCTAGCTATTGAAGAAGCAAACGATCTTTCAACTATGAAACCAGAAGAGTTAATAGGAAATCTAATGTCATATGAAGTGAATTTGCAGGCAAAGAAAGTTCAAGCACAAGACAAGAAGAATCTAGCGTTTCAAGCAGAACAAGATGACTCTGACTCAGATGAAGAGAATATGGCATTTATTGCTAAGAATTTCAAAAAGTTTTTGAAATTCAAAAAGAATAACAAGGGCAAGAGCTACAAAAATAATTCTAGCAACAATAATAACAATAAACCATCATCATCTGTCATGGAATGTTATGAATGTCATAAGAAGGGTCATATGAAAAAACATTGTCCAGAAAAACAGAAAAACAAATTCAAGAAGAACAAATTCAAGAAGAAAGCATTTTCTGTAACATGGGATGATTCAGATTCTTCATCATCAGAAAGCGACAGTGACAGTGACACAGAGCAAGCAAATGTATGCTTCATGGCTTCAAATGATGATGTAAGTGAACTAAGTTTTGAAGGTTTAGTTGAACTTAATTCTGAACTAGTAGATTTTGTAAAATAGACTAATATAATAAGGAGTTACAAGGAAAACTAAATAGATCTGAATTGGAAATTAGTATGCTTAGAGATGAAAAGAAAATTCTTGAAGAAGAACTTGAAAAATCTCAAGAATCTAATTCTAATTTAGCTTCACAACTTTCTATGATAACTCAAGAATTAGAAATTCAGAAGAATAAAAATGATGATTTATCAGTTGAAATTAATGATTTAAAATCTAACACTAAAGTATTAGAGTTAGAAAAATCTAGTCTTAAAACTAAGCTAGAAGATATTAATAAAAATATTTCTAATTTTAACAAAGGACAAGAAAATCTTTCTAAAATAATAGAAAATTCTCTACCTACTTCAAATAAAATGGGTTTAGGATATAATAAAACTGATCGTATAAATAGCACTAGATATGCTTTCATGTATAGTAAAAATGATAGTGCTAGTACTAAATTTCGAGTAAAGCCTAAATCCAATTTGTATAGAAATTCAAATACTACTATGACCTATAATGTTGATAATTTCTTTAGAAGTGCAAAATCATTAACAGGAAATATGAATAAAAATTATCTAAGTATATGGGTTCCTGTTAATTGGAAAAATAGAGAAAAATACATTGATGATTATTTTGATATGGTAGTTAATAATGAAAATTATATTTATAAAGGTTCAACTACACCCAAATGGGTATGGTTTCCTAAAAAGTAGGAAATTATAAGAACCTTGGGTATCGCATGCTTTAGATGTTAATTTTTTCTGATACCTTACATTATAAGTAGTAGTTATTTTGTTTTATATTGCTCTATGTTAACACTTATGTAAAATATATTTTATATCATCATATAAACTCTCCTTTTTGTCGATGACAAAGGGGGAGAAAGATATTGCTCTCTAACACTATTTGCAGGAATAAACCATGCAAGCACAGATTAAGAGGGAAAAAGATTAAATAGGAATATATATAGTATAGATTCAGCGGGAGAAATCTATAGCACAATTACAGGAAGATATTCAGTGAGAGAGATAAGATCAACAAAGCTTGTCAAAGATTCGTTCGTAGAAAATGGAGTTGTCATCATCAAAAAGGAGGAGAATGTTGGATCATAGGTTTTGATTGCTGACAAAAATTCACGAATCTACGACTACGACATCATCCTGACTCAATGACTCAAAGTATGGTTCATATAGTTATATATTTTAACAAGAGTCATGAAATATGTATATAGAGTCTAGTTAGTGCTTTGTTAAAATATTTCCTTAAGAATCATCATTCACATAAACTTGCATGCATATTTTAATCAAAATCAAGTTTTCGAAAAATGTATGGAGCGGGGCTCAAACCCAGGTCACTAGATTGGAAGGCAAGTACTCTAACCAAATGAGCTACTGCAGTTTTTGCTTAACAACAGAATTCAGTCGACTGAATACAATCAACCAGTCGACTGAATCTGTGCATTTTAACATAAATGTGCATGTTTCTAAATTCAGTCGACTGGATGATCTAGGTCAGTCGACTGAACCTGATCCCGAGAGTTTTTTTACACTCTGTAATCAGTCAACTGACCAAAAACGACCAGTCGACTGACCTAAACCTAACTGTCATATTTCTGAAAGAACATCTTCTTCTACGAAGGGAAGCAACTCTTCTCTGAACGGGAATGGACGCTCCTCTTCGTCAAAACCCTTCACCAATGGCAGTAACTCTTCAACTACTATATATAGATACTCCCAAACACTTCATATTCATCGATTTTCATTCTAACTCTCTAATACTCTTCTTGTGCTTTAATATTTACATTCAAACAGCGAGCATACATTTTTATTGCTTGGAATCTCCAAATTAACTTTCATAATCTTCGATTCTTAGCATTACCTTCCTTTCATATCTTCGCATACACTTCATACACTTGAGGATTTGATTATAGGAAGTTTGTACTATCAGAGACAAATCAGTGTTATCAAGAACACACAGTGTCAAATATACTTTTGTATTTGTTGAAGTCTTGTTCTGCTACTCAGGCGTGAAGTCCTCTTCGGCTGCTGAGGCGAAATCCTGTTCTGCTGCTCAGGTCCCTGTTCTGCTGCTCAGGGTTGTATAGACATATTCCTCCGGGTTAAGTGAGGGTTGTTGTAGTGAAATTCCAGAAGGAGTCTGGGACTGGACGTAGGACGGTGCTCCGAACCAGTATAAAATATCTGGTGTCATTTTACTTACTGCATTTATATTCCGCACTATTTACTATCTATACTCTGCATTACTGTTTATCCATATTATACGGTCCTACACACTTTCATTTTTCGGCCGAGCACTAAGAAATTTTGCATACATCTGGCACTTCTCGCATTGCTTAGCGTAATCAATAGCATTTCGGTTTATAGTCGGTCAATAATACCCATAACGAAGTATTTTCTTTGCTAGAATTTTCCTTTTAAGGTGATCGCCACATTACCTTTCATAAACTTCATTTAGGACTCATTTTATTTTATCACGAGTGATACTTCAGAGTAGGGGAATAAAGAAATCTTTTCTATATATGACTGCTTCCTGGATGATATATCATGAAGCTTTGCGGAGGAATTGTCGCCATTCATTCCTCCGTCCAAGAAGGACTTCTTGTAGCAAATAATATTTAATCAGAGTCATCAAACACTCCTTCTCAAGCTTTGTCTCTAATACCCAGTCAATTTCCATCTGGTTTACGCTCGAAGCATCTAGTACTTTGACTGGGACCAAGCCCATTTATTGTGCAACCCCAATGCTAGCAAACTTTGCCAATGAGTCACCTTCTTTATTTTTATCCAGGGAATATGCATGATATCGTAATAGTCAAAGTTAATTAATAGCTCTTTGACTTAGATGAGGTAGGGAGTGAGTCGTTGATCCTTAGCTTAGTAATCTCCCCTGACTTGGTATACTACCAACTGTGAATCACAAAAGATTTTAAGAACCCCAATTCCCTGGTAAGTTTGAGTTCAACAATCAGAGCTTCTTACTCAGCTTCGTTATTCGTTGCAGGGAAGTCAAGATTCAAAGTGTAGCAAATTGATTGACCCTCTGGAATTACTAGCACAATTCCGGCCCTAAAACAACGATTGTTGAATGCTTTATCCATATACTTTTCCACCCAATAGCGGGGCTCCATCGCTTTCTGGGAGATCATCCTATGTAGTGAATTCTACTAGAAAGTCCACCAGTGCCTATCCTAAGATGGCTCTCCAAGGGAGATAAGTGATGTCAAATTTACTTAGTTCGATGTTCCACTTGAATAACCTTTTCGGCGTCTCAGGTCGCTATATGACCTACCGTAACAGCTATATGTGTAAACATTAATGGGATGAGTCTGAAAATATGGGTAGAGCTTCGTGAAGCAATTGACAAGCAGTACACAAATTTTTCTATATTCAGGTAGTTCCTTTCAGCTCCTATTAACCACTTGCTAACATAATAGAATAGTCTCTAGATCTGCTTCTCCTCACGAAGCAGTGCAACATTTATAGCATGTACTGACATGGTCAAGTATATATACAAGTCTTCATGATCCACTGGCTTTGACAAGATGGAAGGCATCTCAAAATGGTTCACAAAGCTTGGATTGTGTCTTCATAGTCCTGCATCCATTTAAAGTTCCTTTTCCTCTCCTAATCAAATCGAAGAATGGAATGCATTTATCCGTGGCTTTGAAAATAAATCGACTTAGGGCGATAAAGTTCCCATTTAGGCTCTGCACTTGTTCAATGGTCTTTGGCACCTAAATGTTGCAAATTACTTGAATTTTCTTGGGATTAGCTTCAGTTCCATGAGCATTGATGCTGAAACCCAAAAACTTTCATGATGCAACACTAAAAAGAATATTTCATAGGATTGATCTTCATTTTGTAATATCGAAGGACGTCGAACATTTTTGCTAAGTCTCTAATGTGGTTGCTTGATCGTCATGACATTACAAGAATATCATCCACATATACATCCATTGTCTTTCTTATTTGATTTTTAAATGTTCGGTTGACTAGATGCTGATAAGTTGCTCCAGCACTCTTCAATCCAAATGGCATTACCACATAGCAATACAATCCATTGCCGATAATGAAGCTGGTATGTTCCTGATTGGAAATGTGCATCAATATTTGATTATATGCAGAGTACACATCCATGAAAGATAGCAGCTCGTATGATGCGGTTGAGTCTACCAGCTGGTTGATCCTTGAAAGAGGAAAATTGTCTTTTGGACATACATTGTTAAGTCAGAATAATCAACGCATGTACACCATTTTCCTTTCTCACAAATACAGGATCTAATACCTATTTAAGGTAGAGGGCATCGTGAATAAACTCATTTCCTTTAAGCCTATCCACCTCCTATTTAAGACCAGCAGATCTTTCTGGATCAATGCCATGCCTTTTCTATTTCATCCGGACATGCCTTGGGTCGATATTTCATATGTGGATCACAATGGCAGGCGAGTTCACATACATGCCTGAGTGAGTCCAAGTGAACACGTCAAGTTAGCTCTGAGAAGCCAACATGTTCTTTCATCATCGGGGGCTAAGCTGTGATCCGATCTTTAGGACCCATGATGGGTCATCGTGGCTGGCCGTAATGTCACTCGTCTACTCAGCCGGTGTAGCTTTGGTCTCTTGGAGCTCCTCCTTGTCATACCTCGTACCAATGTCTTTATAGAACTGATTGTGGTGCCCGAGCCAAGGCCCAGGTGCTGGTTGTCAATCTTTAGTGGTTTGGATGCAGAGAGACTTGTCCACATCCTTACCTTTCTCCTTCCATTAAGTGTCCTTCAATTCAGCCACATAACAAGTATGTTCGGTCACCTGATCATTCAAGCACAACTCCAGCACTATTATCAGTTGGGAACTTCAAAGTCAAACACCATATGGCAAGAGCTGTCAAAAATTCAGCTAAGATTGGTCGGCCTAGAAAAGCATTGTGTGGAGAGCAACATCCAAGACAACAAATGGTAACATACGTAATCTCTTATGGTCACAATCTCCCAACTCCACAGGTAGTTCGACATAACCGGCAGCTTTGGTCGTAGCACCATTAAAGCCATGAATACAGGCTTTAGACAGTTTCAAATCCTTGGCTTCCATCCTCATCTGATTATAAACCTTTTTGAAACTAGTTTTATGGAATTTCCACAATCAACCAAGATACTCGACACTATGTGGGGCCGATCATGGATGAAATGACCATTGGGTCCATCGCAGGTGCCTGCACCTTGTCTTCATCTTCATTTTTGAACATAATGTCTTCCGCCATTGTATGATGTTGTTTTGTCGGAGCCCCAACTTCTGTACTCAAACAACACTTAAAATTTATATGCTGATTATGCAAGCATAACACTCCATCTCATGCGATCTCTTATCAACGAGATGCGGGCCTCCAACTATTTTATTGATTACTAATCTTCCACCAATCCACGAAGGCTCCTTAGCCTTGTGTGGTGCTTGGCGTCAGATGTCCCATGCCCATCATCCTGCGGGGTTTTAACATCTGCTGTTACTTTCTTTCCCAAAATCAATTTCATAATAACACTTCGAGATGCCTACATTCGTTCGTGTTATGACCATAGAATTCGTGGAATCGACAATATTTTCCAATCTACTTCTACTTTTCCGTTGATTCTTTCGGAGGTGGCTTCATATGCTGCATGGCATTGCACATAGACAAGTAAACATTCTCTAGAGACGTATTCAGTGGTATGTAGGTATCATACTTTGGAATCCAAGGCTTTCCTATTTTGAAATCCCTCTTTTGTTCATGATTCCGATCAACGCCTTTCTTTTGTTGATTTGGTTTATTTTGGACATTTACTTGAACTTTTCCTGAACATCCCCAGACTGTTTCACTACAATGTTACACTACACTTCCTCTCCACTCGGTCCTATAACATTCTTCTTCCTAGAGCACCTAGCTTCTTCTTTCCTCAAATGTTAAGCTGTTTTTACATAGAAATGCTCCAACGTTGCAGGTCGTTTGCCAGCTAGCCAATCATAAAATTTAGATTTCAAATAAATCCCTCTCATTACCGTCACTAATATTGAATAATCATTCAGATTGTTGACTTCTGTGATAGCTATATGAAATCTCACTAAGTAATCTTTCAATGATTCTCCCAGAGCCTGGATCACGCTGGATAGGGACATTATATCATTGGGGCGAGTTGCGTGCACATGGAATTGCTCCATTAACTTTGTTGCTAAATCATCAAATCTAAAGATTGACCCTGAGAGTAATCTCGTAAACCACGTAGTTGCTATGCCGAAGAGAGTAATAGGAAAACATCTGCATTTTGTTGCATCATCAGCTCGTGGCGAATCCATCATCCATTTATATCTCATGATGTTCTACCTGGGGTTGATTTTTCCCTCACAGGAAGGCATCGATGATATGTTGAACCTCCTTGGATAATCCGCATGTAGGATATTGTCAGTCAATGGTCCGGTCGATGTCTATAGGTCGTTCCACGCCTTCTTGGCTCAACATCCTCATGATGTATAACACATACCTTCACTTCATCGTCATTCCAAGGAGGCAACTGGTCTGTATCCACGTGAACTCTTCCATCTGAATCAATCGCAGTGGATCCAATCTTTGCTCCAATATGAAAAGGCAAGCTTTCACCTCTAGAGGAGGGATCAGATCTAGTACCTATAAAGGGATTGGCATCGATCGGTCTCGACAAGCCAAGTTGGTTTGCCTGTTGGTATCCAGTATCCAGAAGCTTCTGCGTGATATTCGTCAACTTTACGACATCCTCTTCTATGATAATCATATGATAAGCTAGAACTCTCCAATGTAGAATGAGGGGTAGGCCCGTCCTAGCTTTTCCATGTTTTTGCTCTCTGAATTAATTCATTATATCGATATTGGCTTGAACCTGCTGGTTCAACTATCAGTGGCTATATACTAGCTCTATTATCAGATTTTGAAAGTCATTTCTTGTGATGAAATCAGTCGGATTTTGGACATCAACTGTATTGGCAGTATTCACATCTACTAGTGACTGCTCTGGCCTTCTTGCTAGATGCTAGTGTTCTTTTTTCCTTCTGCATTTTGAAAGGTAGATCTAGTGTTTCTAACAATTATTGATAGATTCCTTAGTCGTTTGCAAATCCGAATAGAACAAATAAGCTTCTTGAAGATAATTTATGGATCTCTTCGGTGGATTTATGCAATCCAGTAGCAGCAAAGGGATTCAAATAGGGCTAAGAATCTCCTTCTCAGTGAAACCACCAAAATGTTTGCACCAAAAATTAGCATAGACACTCAATAGAGAATTTGTATAGAAATAAATGTAGAATATAAAATGAAAACATAGGAAACAAGCAGTTAAATAATAGATAATCAAAGCAATAGTAGGAACACAATGATTTATAGTGGTTCGACGTTGTTTGCCTATGTCCACTTTGAATAGATAGCTTTATTAACCACTTTTGTCAACTAAGTACAATAGGGATTGGATGAAAATCCTCGATTACAATAGAGTATACAACAATAAGCGGTGTAAAAATCCCTAAAAGGAACAATCAAGCGTGTATTTACAAAGGAAGATGGCAAAATATCTCCCTGAAAATTCGGCAGAAGGATCTCTAAAACCATATGGACCTAAAAGAGGGATCGTATAACCCAAATTCCAAGGTATATGAATTGTTACCTATCCCCATTTTGAAGGAATTTGGGAGTGTGATTCTTATAGGAGATCCTCTATTTTGCAATATTCTTAGCCTCCAAGTTTTGTGCCAATTAGATTAGTAGAACTTGAGTTATTACTCGTTCATTGTTGCAATGTGTGTTGTTACCTGATTTTGGCCGACCCCTATAGAAAGAAGAGTGCTGATCCCTCTTTCTTACTCCTTTTGAGGTGTGATCCAAAGGGTATGCTCCCTAGGGTTCCCCCATCGTATTCCCAAAGTTTTATATGCATTAGACATCTAGATCTTGAGATATTGATTGTTTTACACCAAGTTGCACTTGTTTGACTAAAATAGACCGATCCTTATGTTTTAGAGTGATTATAGCTGATCCGTTTTCTATATTAAACTATATTTCATACTTTGAATATTTTTATAATGTATCTCTTCATTCCGTTTGATCACGGCTTCATATTACCATCTGTACTTGAATTCTGGACCCTACAATCACTGCTTGGACTTATTGGCCTTGACGACGGTCGAATCTAAGTTATCCAATCAGTTTGGATATAGCCGGGTCAGAATGCCAGATAATATTATGTATTGATGAATTTTAAAAATTTGTGTAAACATGTGGTATGTTTGTTATGGTTTGGAGTAATATTGTCTGTTGTTGTGCAAAAATTTATATTGTCGGCATCCAATATTTATGTTGTGTGCTCATAAATATGTCTCAGTATATGTTGTATGTGAAAATATTTCTTACCATCCTTTTCTTTGTGCCTTTTTGACATTTTTGATTTTGACAATGGGGGAGAGAAATATGTGCCATATTATAGTTTCCATCGTTCAAAAAGGGGAGAATGTTGAATCCTGCCTTTTTGAAGTTTTGATGACATAACTACATATTTCTATAAGTATTGCACAACTTTATATTATATGGGATATTTCCAAAAGAAGATGAGTAGCTGCTGCAATAAAGACATTACCAAATATCGTCAAAGTAAGTCTAGAATATGATGCACAATATCCTTTGATAGTTACATGCGCTTATAATATTTTAAATATATCAAAAATCATATTATACAAGTCAAACTTCAAATTTTCAAAATTAACAAAATTCAGGCGTCTGAGTTATTATTTCAGAGCTCTAAATATATAAAGATCATAATTCCTTAAGGGTCCAGATGTCTATTTTAATAATCCAAACATCTGAAAAATTGAAAATTAGCCTTGAAACTCTCGAGAACAAACCCTATAAAAATCCAAACGTCTGGCCTAATTATTCAAACGTCTGAAGTTCTTTAATTTTTATTTTCTAAAGAAAGTCAGACATCTAATTGAATTGATCATACATTCGATGAGGATACCGAACATCTGTTCGATCCATTCAGACGTCTGACCCTGTAGAATCAAAAAAATTAAATAAAGAATCTAGTTTTTAGGCGTCTGAGCAAAATAATTCAGATGATTGACCCATTTAAAAATGCTTTCTTAATAACAAACAAATGCGTGTTATTTTAACTCAGACGTCTGAGAAATGAAAAATAGCTATATTTCGAAATGGTCGCATTCTTTTTGAAGGAAGTATCCGATCTTAAAAAGTTGAGATCTCTTGAACAATCACTACTCTTCAGCAGATCTCTTCACCACTATAAATATAGACTAATTTCATTCCTTGATTTCAACTAATTCTCTTTCTATTTACTGTTATTCGAAATCTAAAGGAATCAATCCATTCTCAACTTCCTATAGCACTAGAAATTCAACTCACATACCACCAAAGGATATTATAGGAAGGATATACCAAAGAGATGACTTACTCATGTTATTACATTGAAGTCGAAAAAAAAGTTTTTTCTTTAATGTTGGTTGAAGTCCTATTCAGTTGTTCAGGCAATTGTAAACATGTTCCTCTGGGTTAAGTAAGGATTGTTGATAGTGAATTTTCTGAGTGGAACTTAAGGACTAGACGTAGGATGGGATGCCCGAACTAGTATAAATATTCTGGTATGATCGTATTTCTATTTAACTTTATTTATCTGCCAAATTTTCCCATTTGTCGATTGTTAGCTATTATCCATATTATACTAAATCCTATATAGACTTTTAGTTGCATGTATATATGCACTATTTTCAATAATGATCAAAACAAATCAAATAGAAAAATTAACTAATATTTGAAAAATATTAATTAATTTAGTTAATTATAACAATTATATAAATAAAGTTGTATTCAGAGTATCCAACATTGCGGTCATGTGACTCTCTAGTGTGAATTCGGTTAGCGATTAATATCAAACAATTCGAGTGTTAACGTTCACACATTATCTTGGCTAGCGAATGTGACAGCTTGGACAAATTTACCACTTATACAGTTTCGGTTAAATCCAATTTTACTTATTTTAAGCAGTTCTTAGTGGTGATAATTATTTACAACAATTGTCTTCTTCAAAATTATATCACATTAAGACTTATGGAATTTGGTATTGGTTAAAATTCCAATATCATCCACATTCAACAATATAGTCAAAACACAAGGTCCTTGGCTCAATAATAATGATTGTTATTAGCCGAACTACTCATGCCAAAGACTTTGCTTTGAGTTGACTTCAATTGAACCTGATACTAACCTCATATAACTAAGGAGACAAATTCTCTGTTGAATAGTTTTCCACTTCCAATGTTTCAACTCAGAATCAACTATAGTTGTTCGATGGAACAATATGCCATGATTTAATTATAATCAACGTGGAATGTCCACATTGAAATTCAACAATATGTTCAAGTCAGGAGAACTATCTAGTACCGTCACATCGATATTATTTGTTTGACCTTAGTTATATTAACCAACAAAAAACTATCAAGTGAGTCATTCCATGGTTATCCAATAACTATCAGTACATAACCCCTTAGTGCCACAGCAGTCACGAGTAATACACTGGCCATCATTTTGAGAGCGTTACATTCTCTAGTCTTAATGGATGTATCGGTATCCAGTCTCGATAAATCTTGATTAGGAATATTTAAAACGATATTTTTATTTTATTATAGTAAATTGCTCATGATTATAACACATTGTAATTATTATCATAAACCATAACATTTCTGGATTTTTAATAGTATACTTAAATGAAATAATCAATTAATATAACATGTTATAACAAGTACATAACAGAAAGAAAAATAACTTTTGTTTCGAACGAAGTTTTATTATGGAGTTAACAATTTACAATAAATTACAGGATTGCTCTTAGTGCATACCCCTTACTCTATCAATCAACCACTTGCATTTGAGGCTAATTATGGAATCTCTATTCTATCCCTTTGATCAGCTTGACGGAAATCGATTAAGTCGGTCCCATCGCAAATGGATCTTCTATATTATCCTTCATGTCCACTCTTTTGTATCATGAATTCTTTCTTCTCAACGAATTCTCTAATCAGGTAGAATTTTCAAAGAATCTGTCATGATTTCTTGTGTGCTCTAGGTTCTTTTGTGACCTGCAATCATCATAAGACAATGCCATCAGATTCTTAGTGTCGGTAATCACTCCTAGCTCACTTAAAAACTTTTGAATCCAAACCGCTTCTTTAGCTGCTTTATTGAGAGCAATGCACTCGACCTCCATCGTCGAATTAGCTACCATTTCTAGTTTGGAACATTTTCAACTGATAGCCCTACTTTTTATAGTTAAGGAATACGTTGACACCAACTTACAATCGTCGATATTGCTCTTAAAACTAAAATCTACATACTTTTCATAAGGAGGTCCTTATTCCCGTATATTAAGAAAAAGTCCCTAGTATTCCTTAAGTACTTAAGTATATATTTTACATTTATCCAATGCTTATCTTTGGGACAAATTGGTATAGGCTTACGAATCCTGATGCATATGCCCCATCCGGTCTAGTACACAGCATGGCATACATTATGGAAACGGCTGCTGTAGAATATGGTATCATCTTCAAACGCTCTTTTCTTCATTAGTCTAAGGAGTGTCCTTCCTTGAAAGGACGATTCCATACTGTATTTGTATACTTCTACGCTTGGAATTCGTAATACTAAACTTTTTTAGTATGATATCTATATACTGGGATTAGGACAATACCAACGACCTCTAAGACCTATCTCTGTATATCTTTATACCTAGCATATAGGCTGCTTCTCCTAAATCATTCATGGAGAAATTCTTGGAAAGCCAGACTTCCACTGATTGCAATAATGAAATGTTATTCCAAATCAATAGTAGACCATCGATGTATAAAACTAAGAACACAATAACACTTCCTTACTCCTTTTGATCTAAGCATGCTTCCTCTGTGTTCTGATGAAAACCAAATAGTGGCAACTACCCTATACCACCAACACCAATAATATCAAAATATTACGCTGTGGTCGTGTCTGGTCAACATAGGACGATCATCAAGGTTGAAAATGAAACAAATGTAGCATATAACTTGTCGAATATCACACCTTGCATGGATAAAATATAATGTCACAAATATAACAGGAGAGACAATAATAACTATGTGAACAAATCATCAAAACACGGATCCACAGAGTTGTATACAAATGCATTAGAGTTTATACAGTAGAAATAAACCCAACAACTGTCTCATAACAAGAAAATAAGCGGTAACAATTAATTCTCCCCGGTGGTACACGGTAGAATATGTGTATAAATCCATAAGTGTAATATACAAGATAGCTCCATCAAGCTAATCCTCCGCATAGCTATTGCATCACCTAGACATGTTATCTAGTCTATTCACTTAAGAGTATCCAGGATAATAAGAAATAAAGCATAAAATCCAAGATCAGACAACAGTCTGGTGTGAATGATAAATGAATCTCAAAATACTATATAGCTTAATATGGTAAGGAATAGAGGTACACGAATCATACATGACATGTCCTTGCAACCAAAGAGCATATAACATCATAATATGCTACTCTAGAAATAACATAAAGGTACTCTACTTAAAGTAAGGATATTGGCTCTCCAGGTATTCCTATCTCCAATACCCACTCCCAATGATATCTCTAAGTGATAGCCTAGAAAGTGACTAAGCAACCACAGCGGCCGCAACATCCATCAAACAATCCCCACTATCATGTCATGTGCTCTGAATATATGATAACCTGTATGACCTCCTTAGTACCAGGGCCTAATGGAGATCCCAGTTTTCAGTGTACTCTCGTACCTCGTAGCCCAAAGGTAAACACTATATCCAAAAACACCGATCAGGGTGTTTGGATCCACTCCATTGATCCATGAGCGTCTCTACTTATAATACCCCTGCTTCGAGTACAAAACAAAACACTCCGAGTTCATTCGAGCCCTCTTTTCCTCTATTCGGATTCGAACCCTTCCTTTGTACAATCCAATTTCCATTATTCGAAACACTTCACGTTCCCTATCCATAGCTCTCTCTTTTATCGAGCCACTATCTTCGGTACCTACTCCCTTCACTAGTCATAAACCGAAGATACAAAGCTTTGATAATGTCATTACATCGCCATCCAATACTCAAATGAATGAGCCAACACCTTCAGCATGATCTAAAGAACCCACTGTTTCCTCCTTGTATAAGCCTCATCCTTACACATTCACCAAATCAACTCAGTATCGAGTCAAAATGATTCGGCGGCAAGCCATTTACTTAGCCAATTTTGGCTAAGTAAGTCACTCTACCTCTAGTAATTCCTTCTCAAGTGCTTTAGACCCTGAACCATCCATCAAAACAACTTGACCTCTAATCCAAAGCATTTAAGTTCCAAGTTCAAGAAAAAATTGGCATAATACCCTACACTTAGCAATCCTCTAAAACTTGACTTGGTCCATCTTCACTACCCAATACCTAGAGATCCCCAAAGTCACCAATCCAACAAAGCTATAGAAATGACTTGGTCTCGATTTAAATGACTCGGTACTGAGTTGTGCACTTAGTCAATTTAGACTTGCGATATAGGCTACTAGTTCCCTCCATGCTCCAGAGCATCTCCTCTAAGTTTCATCCAGTTTCGACCAACTTTTCCTTCGATTTGCCAAATTCACCAATCTATCTTCCTAAGCATCCAAAACACTAGCAAACAACATCAAAGCACAATATGCAAGCATAGAATAACATGCATATACATCTATTCATACAAACAATACACAAGAATGTGATAAACAAATCAATTCTAATCTAAATCAACATATTACATGCACGTATGAATATGAAAAAAGAAAATTACTAAATAATTTTTGAAAACCATTTCAAAGGCCCACAATTTAGGTCATAAGCATACGATAACATGTAACCAAAGTTAAAAAATATTTTAAGGTTAAAAATTATGTTAAAACATGCAATTCTACCATATAAACATGCATAGGATACTGAGAAAGCATAAACCACTCACCAATTATCAAAATCAACCAATCCAAGTCTAGATTCAATGTGGACAACAATTGAAAGCAATGAAACGAACCAAAATGATGATATCTAACTTTTATTTGATGATCTTTTCTCTATTTAGTGATTTGGCTAAAGTTAGACAGTAATTTTTGTTATTTTGGATGAAATTAGGTTAACGGGGTTTTAAATTTGATTTGGAAAGGAAGGAAAAGTTTTATTTTGACTCCTACCGCCCTCTATTTATACTCGAATTAGATTAATGGATCTACTAATATGCTTAATTAATTGCAATTAACATTGTCCAGTAGCCGTTTAAACTTAAAATAGGCATAACTTCTTAATCATAAGTCAGTTTTCTATTATGACCACTCTACGGAATGGAAAACCATCGTCCTGAAGAAATGGAGCTTATTTGAGACCCAAGTTCGACCCCTATTAAAAGTTACAGGTCAGACAAGATTTCCATTATCAAAATTATTACATAGAAATTCAAGAAAATCCATAGATGTGTAAAATGTCCAAAAAAGTCATATCCAAAAATTATAGAACCGTCCGATCTTATATAAATAAATTACAAAAAATTTATGATCATTCCATACGTAAAACATGGGTCGTTACATTCTCCTCTCTTTAGGAATTTTGCCTACGAAATCCCTAAACAAGTCAAGAAATAAGCAATCATAATTACTTCGCAATCCAAATCTCTAAGTATTTTATCGACGTAGCTCTTTTATGGATCCCGAACGGCTTTCATTTGTTGCCAAATGATCTCAATCTTTTCTAAGGTTTACAAATCATATCTAACCCAAGTATCAGTTTCTCATTCGCTTCCCACCAACATGAAGAAGCATCACACGGTCGGCTATAAAAGTCTTTATTAGGAGTCATAAAAATACTCAATGATAACTATTATTGTATGCAAACTCTACCAGAGGTTGATGGCCATCCTGTGGTCCTCCAAAGTCTGTAATGAATGCTCACAAGAGATCTTCCGATATACGATTTACTCTCTCTGTTTTCCCATCCATTTGCGGGGGATAAGGTAAACAAAGATACAGCTCAGTCCCTAACATCTATTGCATGCTCTTCCAAAACCCACTGGTGAGCAATGGGTCTTGGTCACTCATAATGCTCTTTGGTACACCTTCAAATTGTACGATCCACTTTACATGCAACTTCGTTAGCTCGGATGCCATTCTGCCTGACTTGATGGGTATAAATCTAGCATTCTTAGTTAACCGAATAACCACAATCCAAATATTATCATACCCTGCTCGAATCTTCGAAAGTCCATCAATAAAATCTATTAATACTTGCTTCCATTTCCACTCAGGAACTTCTAGCGATTGCAACAGTCCATTGGGTTTCTTTTGCTCTGCCTTTACCAATTGGCAGTTCATACACTTTGAGGCGAATGTCCCAATATCCTTCTTCATGCCTTCCCAATAATAAATTTGCTTCATATCTCGGTACATCTTGTTACCGCCAGAATAAATGGTCAACCCAGAATGGTGACATTCTCATAGTACTTCATCATGCAATCCATCGATATCAAGAACAAACAATCTTCCGTTCTTACGAAACCAATCATCTCAGTTGAGTTCATTTTGCTTCATGTCTTCAGATTCTACTTTTTCTGCTATCTTAGTTATGATCTCCGCCATCCTAGCATCTTGTTTCTGACCTGCACCGATCCTTTCTATTAGAGTAGGTCTGATCAAAAAACTGGCTAACGTCTCGGATTATAACTCGTAATGAGGCCAGAAATCATATTCAGCAGTGTGCACAATCTGCTTCCATTCCAAGAATATTGTTCCCAAACTAGCATGTCTTCTACTCAATGCATCGGCGAACGTATTCTCTTTTCCTAGTGTATAGGAAATGATAAATTATAAGAGAAAAGAACTCCAACCACTATTGCTGATAAATATTGAGATCCTTCTGAGAGAAAACGTATTTCAAGGATTTGTAGTCCGTAAATAGCTCAACCTTTTCTCTTAACAGATAACGCCTTCACATCTTCAAAGCAAAAACTATCACAGCCAAATTCCAAATAATGAGTTGGATAATTCCTCTCGTGCATCTTTAGCTATTGATTAGAATAGGCAACAACTTTTTCCTTCTACATCAACATCGCACCCAATCAAGTACCACAGGCGTCTATAGATACCGTCAACTCCTTGTTCCCACTTGGAATGGTCAATACCGATGCATTTGTCAACATCTTTTTTAGACTTACAAATGCATGCTCGCACATTGCATCCCATCCAAAGCCTAATTCTTCTTTATCAAAAATGGTCAACGGTGCTGCTATCTTTGAGAAGTCCCTGATAAAATGCCTATAGTATCCTGCCAATCCTAGGAAACTTTTTACGTCTGTTGCAATCTTGGACTGGTTTCAAGCTTGAACCGCTATCAGCTTCATAGGATCCACTACTATACGCTATCCAGAAAGGATGTAACCTAAGAACCTTACTTCTTTTCTCCAGAAGCGACACTTAGAGCACTTCGCTTTCAACTTGTGCTTCCTCAACCCTTCTAGCACAATCCTTAGATGTGTCTTGTGCTCCTTCTAATTTCTAGAATAGATCAGAATATCATCCATGAACACAAGTACAAACTTGTTCAGCTGGTCTCTTTGAAAACCCGATTCAAGAGATTCGCAAAATATGCTAGAGCGTTGGTCAATCCGAACAGCATCATCAACCACTCATAAAAAGCTGATGGCGTACGAAATGGAGTAATTGGCACACTCTCCTTTGCTACTATAAGATGGTGAAATCCCATTGCCAAATCCATTTGAAAGAACACCTTCATACCATGAAGCTGATCGAATAAGTCATCAATACGTGGAATGGATACTTGTTCGTCTTTGTCACTTTATTCAGCTTACGATAATCCACACACAACCTCAAAAATCCATTCGCTTTAGTTGCGAATACTGCTAGTGCATCCTACTCAGATATAGTCCTTCTAATGAACCCTCGCCTTAGTAGGCCATTCACTTGCACCTCTAGTTCCTTCTGCTCTCTAGGTGTCATACGCCTCAAAGGCATAGCCGTAGGTCTAGCTTCCATTGCTAAGTCTATACGAAACTCAATCTCTTTATGCGATGATAATCCAGTCACTTCCTCAAATACATTCAGATGCTCTCCGACGATAGGCATGGATGAGAACCCTACCCATTGAACTTCAAGTGAATATAGAAAGCTAACCATCACCCTATCCTATGGTAGGCAGCCAATCACTACCGTTCGTCATTCCACATCCTTAATTGTCACCAACAGCTTCTCGCAATCCACTATTGCCGCATATTTTTTAAGCCATCCCATTTCCAAGATAATCTTGAACCCAACAAAATTCAAGATAAAGCAATAACGAACAAAATAGCATACTTGAATCGATAACATTAGGCCACAACAAACCATGCAAAGGCTAGTAGAGCCTCCAACATGGTCCACAATCAAAGGCCGGTCTACTATCTCAGGTCTTATTTCCAATCTGTCTACTAGGTCATTGGATATGAACGAATGTGAAGCCCTGATATCAAACAAAACATGAATGGAAATATCTTTAATAGAAAGCATACTTTGAATAATGACTCATTTTCCATTTTTCTTACTCAAGGGAGCACTCGACGAAGTCGGAATAGTGTCCAAAGAATATGCTTTCATAACTTTCTTATCCTTCACCGGTTCTAGACAATCCTTCTTCAAATGCCTAGGTTTGACAGTTGTTGTATTTCTTCTTCTTACTCACTTTGCAGTCCTTCTCCTTACACCCATAGCAAGTAGGTTCCCACTTAGCTTTTTTCTGGTCATTTTTTCCTAGAGACTGCTTCCTCTTTCCATTCCACTTTTTCTTGCCTTCATCACCTTGTCATAGTTTTAGCTCTTCCTTCTCAGCAGAAATGACAAAAGTGTTCTAGCCTTTGGATGTAGATTCTCATGATGGAGATCTTTCTCAACAAGCTTCTCGAATGGCTCATATATGTGATTTACTGGCTTTTCTCCAAGCTAGTCATCCAAACTAATGAACTTCCCATTCTTTCTTAATGGAGTGTCGATAAATGACATCTTATACTTCGATAAAGCATCAAATTCTGCAACATACTCAAAATTGGCATCTCTGCTTGCTTAATATCGATAAACTTCTTAAACAACACTGATTTCTGAGCAGTTGGAATGAACTTCTCTTCAAACCTTGCTTTGAACCGGTCTTAAGTAAACTGATATTTTGGAGTAGCAATGGTAATGGCATTCCACCAAACAATAGCTCATCCTTGAAGTTGTATAGAAGCTAGTTTCCTCTTTATAGCATTATCTACTTCCATTCACTAATGATGCGCTCATGGATATCCAATCAATCCTGCACTTCTATGGCTGACTTCATTCCATGAAATGGTTTTCCTCTTAGAGTAGAATAGTTTTTACTAAACTTGGCAAAATCAGCCCTAGGTGCTTGTATGGGAGCACCTTCAATAATAGCCATACCGGGAGCAGTAGCCTGAACATTCCTCATCATAATTGCCATCATAGCATTCAACATCGCTTGAATTTCAACTGTATCAGCTCCTGACCCTACTCCTTCCCCAACTCCCAAAGCAGAATTCTCATTGTATTTCTTGTATGCTGGCTACAAGAGTGATAAGCCTCCCATAAAGAAAACGTGTCTATAGTGCTCGAGTGCATGCGACTTATACTGTATAATATATTACTATATAGCTTTGAAAACCAAAATGTATAACAAATACGCACTCTTTCTTACACATATATACTCTCGATCCATTCTACCGTGACAACTCTTTCCTTGTCTTTACTGGATCTTAGTATCAACTTAGGTTAATCATGTAAGCAAAACTCTAGTACCAAATGTGTCAACCGCCTTATACCATCGGTACCTATAATATCAAAATAGTGCATTGTAATCGTGCCTGGTCGATATAGGATGATCATCAAGGTTGAAAATGAAACAAATACAGCATATAACATATCGTATATCTTACGGTGTATGGATAAAATATAATATCATAGATATAACAGGAGGGATGGTAATAACTATGCAAACAAATCATCGAAACACAGATCCACAGAGTTATATACAAATTTATTAGAGTTTATGCAAAGAAATAAACTCAACAACCGTTTCATGACAAAAATAATAAGCAGTCACTACTATGGCTCCCCGATGTTGTACAGTGGAATAAGTGTAGAAATCCATATAAGTTTGTAGTACGAGATACTATGTCGGAATACTGTGTCATCTAGACCTGTTATCTAGTCTACTCATTTAAGAGTACCCAAGATAGTAAGAAACAAAACAAAAAACCTTGGGTCAGACAATAATATGGTATAGGTGGTAAATGAATCTTAAAATACTATGCAGGTAATATGGCAAGGAATAGAGGTAATGAATATTACCTGACATGTCCCAGCAACTAATGAGTTAGCACATAACATCATAATGTGCTAGTTTAAAATTAATATAAAGTTACTCTACTTAAAATAAGGATATCAGCTCTCCCGGTAATCCTATCTCCAATACTTACTCTTGATGATATCTCCAAGTGATAGCCTAGACGGCAACTAAAGCAACCATATTAGAATCAAGCAATCCCTAATATCACTCCATGTGATCTAAATATATGATAACTCGTATGGCCTCCATACTGCCAGGGACTAACGGATATCCCTGTTTTCAATGTACTCTCCTATCATTTAGCCCAAAGTAGGATACATGTCTTGTAGCCCAAAGCTAGACACTAGACCTAAAGCCACTAGTCCAGGGTATTTAGATCCATCCATTAATCCATAGGCGTCTCTACTTACAATACCCCTGCTTCGAGTATAGTAGAAAACACTCTGAGTATCAGCGATTCCTTAGCACATTCATCCGAGCCCTCCTTTTCTCTATTCGGATCTAAGCCCTTTACTTTCTTAATCCAATTTCCATTATTTGGAACCTTTAGCGTTCCCCATCCATGGCTCCCTCCTTTATCAAGTCGTTATCGTCGGTACTCACTCGCTTCACGAGTCACAAAACAAAGATACAAAGCTATTATTATGTTGTTACATCATTATCCAATAATCAAGCTAACGATCCAACACCTTCAGCATGATCTATAAATTCCTATGCTTCCTCATTGTATAAGCTCGACCTCCACACATTCACCAAAACAACTCGGTACCAAGTCAAAATGACTCGGTGACTCGACACCGGGTCATTTACTTAGCCAATTTAGGCTAAGTAAATCACTCTGCCTCTAGTACTTCCTTCTCAAGTGCTTTAGACCTCGACCCATTCATCAAAACAGCTCGACCCCCAAACCAAAGCATTCAACTACCAAATTCAAGAAACAACTTGTTATAATACCCAACACTTAGCCAATCCTCAGAAACTTGCCTTGGTCCATCTCGACTAGCTAATAACTAGAGATCCCCAAATTTTCCAACCAAACCGTGTTTGTAGAAATGACTCGATGCCAAGTTAACTGACTTGGTACCGAGTTGTGCACTTAGTAAATTTGGACATGCGATTTAAGCTACTAGTTCCCCACATGCTCTAGAGCCTCTTCTCCATATTTTGTCCAATTTCAACCAACGTTGCCTCTAATTTGCCAAATTCACCAACCTATCTTCCTAAGCATTCAAAACACTAGCAAACAACATCAAATCGTAACATACAAGCATAGAATAAAATTCATATACAACCACTTATACAAGCAATACACAAGAATATGATAAACAAACCAATTCTAGTTTAAATTTACATATTACATGAACATATGTATATGAATAAGGAGAATTAATAAATCACTTTTGAAAAATTTTCAAAGATTCACAAATTAGGTCATAAGCATATATTAACATATAAATAAAGCTACAAAATGTTTTAAGGCCAAAAATCATGTTAAAACATGTAATTCTACCATATGAACATGCATAGAATAGTGAGAAGGCATAACCCACTCACCAATTACCAAAATCAACCAATCTAAGTCTTGATCTGATGTGAACAGTAACAAATAATAATGCAAACCAACCAAAACGATGATCTCCACCTTCAATTTGATGATCGTCTCTCTAGTTAGTGACTTAGCAAAGATTAGAGAGTAATTTATGTGATTTTGGATGAAATTAGGGTTAATAGGAATTTACATCTGATTTAGAAAGAGGGATGTAACGACCTGATTTTTGTGTAATATTTTAATTTTTATTTATAGGATTTTCCAATTCCATATAATATTATATTTAAAATTATAAGAAGAAAAGTTGAATCTTTCCACTCTATGATTGGAACACACTTTTTTACTTATCCATATAATATTATATTTAAACTTATAATAAGAAAAGTTAAATCTTTCGACTCTTTGATTCGACCACACTTTTATACTTATCCATATAACATTATATTTAAACTTATAAGAAGATAAGTTGAATCTTTCAACTCTCTAATTGGACCATGCCTTCATACTTATCCATACAATAACTATATTTAAAAATCATAAGAAGAGAAGTTGAATTTGTCATCATACTTTTCATTCTTTCCATATAATTATTACATTTTAACTTATTCCTAAGCTTACACTTTAAGTTTTCTTTTTTATAATGGACCAAAATATGGTCGAATCAAGTTAGGCAATAAGAGGTTAGGTAATTACTAAGTTACCATTCTCTTCACCTATAAATACCCAAGTCCATATCTCATTTTAATGCATTCAAAAATCAAATAAATAAACCAAATTTCATCTTCACTGTCAAAGTCTATGATGACAATGACGGATTTTCTATCTGTTAGAAAATCGCTGTTAAAAATATAATCCCTACAAACCGCAAACGCACGGTATACAATTGTAGTGCGTGTGCGAGCATGGGTCGGTCCATAGGGAAATGAATTAATTTTAAATTCTACTCAATCAAATTAACCCAAGAAGTTTGAAATTCTTTTAAGCTACAAAAATGGTAAAAACTAACTAAAACAAAAGTGAATAAAAATATGAGATCAAGTGACAATTTAGAGGCAAATCCATTCTCATACTCTCACATAAATCAACACAAAATTTAATCCATGATCTTTCATTTTAATCTAGTAGTACTAATGATGTATTTATCATAAGTATGATCTATTGGTGTTATTATTAACACAACTTAAACCATCAAACTTTAATACAACACTAAAACAACTTTGTTAAATGTCATGAAAATGAATATGAAAATTAAAAAACTCTACTTTAAGCATGATCTATTTACTATTTTGGATTAGTAATGTAGATCATCAAATTTTGATTCAATTTTAATTCCATGATAAAAATCACTTAGATGATGATGTAAATTGTGTTTGTGTTGGATTAAGCATATCCCGTTTGTGATTAGAAGGCTATCAAATTCCCTACTAAACTAACATCACAATCCAATTTTTCCTTAAACACGAAAAAAGATTATAAATAATAAAATATGTTGAATCTACATCATTTGATAGAGCTTGTAACATCCCGCCTTTTTGTACGCTTTAAATCGACGATAAACCACAAGCGTCAGACTCAAACCATACTAAAGAGCGGATTGTTATTGGAGTGAATAAGAAAAGCAGAGAAAGAAAAAAACAAAACAAAATCTCACAGTGGAATGACAAAATATAATAATCAAATAACGATTCATGAAGCTGTTTACAAAATATTTGATTATACTAGTACAATACAGAATCATAGTTACTTATAACAGAGATGAATAACAATGCAGCGGAACAGTATGAATGTAGTGGAATAATATAATAAATAATAGTAATACCATTTTCGTCTTCGTCCTCTAGAAATAAGGTCTTCAAAATCCTGCAATGTTCAGGCTGACCCGAGCGAATCGAAAAGACAAAACACTCGAGTTAGAACTAAAAGATCATATGTAAGTTAAATCAACGATAAATAAATATGAGTGGAACGGCGTCAGAGTCGTTTACGGGGTTTGACATCTCCTATTCTGTGTCTAACGTGAGTGCAGTAACTTAAGAGATGTTCGGGATTCACAACTTTTAAGGGTCCGTTAAACTATCTATTATGTAGTAATATACGCTATTGTAATAATGTCTAAAGTAAAGTATGATATATTTAAAAATAGCATTAAGGCTTTATATTTTCCACCTTAACACGTTTTATATATTCCCATAATCTATACAGTACTGTAATCTCCGCCGTACTGGACGTCGTCAGAGGGCACTCCATAGGTATGGTACAAAACAAAATCGTATAAGGCACGCTAGGGTAGGTGACACGGCACAACTAGGAATGCCAGGGTAGATATACCAATTACACTTTCGGACCGGTTGTAATGCATAGAAGCCACTACCGCCCACCTCGAGCCACACTCCCAAAAATTAAAGGTGCACCCAATCAATCACAAAGTAATAGAATGGTATCGAAGGAGTGTGTTCGATCAGAGGAGCTACCTCATTAGCCCGTCAATTGCTCCTGTTTTTTCCACGTTATGCCAACTCACGGGAGTCGGGTCCACGTATATACCTCAATAGAACGTTGCCGCCATCCTACTTCATTCTGGAATCTCCACTGCGTACATGGTTGTTAAAATGGTTTTCGGAGTTGGCAGAGAGTATGACAACTTTCGATCCCAGTCTCTTTAACAACCAAAGGTTATTATAACACCACAGACATTTCAAAATAGTATATACTTCAAAACCAAAATATCATTGTCATTTCAAAACCATATCAATACGATATCATTTCCATTTCAAAACCAAATACGGTATCATTTCCGTTTCAAATATATTCGTTTTCAGAATCATAGCATTTTCAAGGTTATAACACTTTCGAAACCAAACACTTGAAAACATAACATTTTCAAAACATGATACTTTGAAATTCATAGCTTCGAAACCATAACTTTCACCACTTAAACAGTTTAGATATTCAAATAATATATATGATAAAATAGTTTTAAAATTTAAAATTGCTTTATAAAATAAAATAATTTCCTTAACTTCACAAATCGATTCAAATCTACTTGAATCCAAAATTCAATTTATATCAAATCTCAATTCATAAATTTCAATTCAATTCAGTTTTCAATAAACCATTTCAATTTATATCGATTTAAAATACAAATTTGAACCTCAAATAAACCATTTCAATTTTCATATACCTTAAAGCTTTAAATATTCCACCATTTCAAAACTAAATTTGATAACTTCATATATACCTTAATTTAACTTCACTATTATTCAAGTTTTGAAATATTTACTTAAAAAATCCAATATCTTTTAAATAAACCCCAAATTCCAAATCACTAAATGTTCCTTCAATAATTTAAACTTGAAATATTCATTTTAAATCATCTTAAACAAAATCAAGTTATAACAATCATATCTTTTAAAATTTCAAATTTAATAAATTTCAAATCTAACTTATTTGAGTCTAATTCTTAATAAATTCAATTTCAAATAAATTTCAAATTTATCTTCCAACTTTAAATTATTTAAATCATTATAAACTCTATATTAAAATATAATTTAAATACTTAACCATATTATCTTCAATAAAATCAAACTTTATTATTAAAATTATTATATATTAAAATAAATTTATACATAGCATAAAATCAAGAATAAAATAACATTTATATAATATCTAAAATCAATATTTATATAAAACAATATATTTCTTTACAAAACCATAGAAATCATTTCAAAATATTTTTATATATAGACCACGGTGTCTATATATAATTTTCTATCCTATGGTCAAGTGATACGAATATTTGTCATTTCAATCCGCAATTTAATATTTTACGGTTGTATATAATTTCAAACCGCAATCCTGAAATAAACTTGCACTTTATAATTTGCAGTTTATAACGATATAAAATAAAATATCCATTCATTCAATATCAACAATCAAACATTTATCACAATCATCATCCAATTCAGTCAATAACATCAATATAGAACAGATAATAAATAGTAGGTATTTACTGGCAATTTATATTCAATAATAAATTAATTAACTATTTAATCCAAATAAATTCAAATTAATTGAGATGATGATTCAAAATATTCCAAATAGTCATAAATAGATTTTTAATCACATCATAAATCAATTTAACAAATATATGAAATTTTAGAAGTTGCGAGTGGGTTAAAAAACACCCACCTTTGAATTGAAATTCAAAATAAGCCCAAATCTAAACGGTCTCAGAATTTGTCCAAACTAGCATTAAAATGTCCACAATTCCATTGCGATCCCAGCAAAACAAACTGCGCGTGAATCCGAGCTCGTATGAAAAAGTTATGAAATTTAGAAGATCGAAAAATTTTGGTCCTAGGTCAACTATGGGTTCAACTTCGGTCCGCCGCCTCAAATCCCCGGTGCTAGCTCTGAGTTTTTGCTAAAACGACCTGGAGAAACCCAAGTCATTTTATTCCCGACCTGAAGTTGCTGCAGGGTTTTTGCCTCTGAAACCTGAAGCGCGACCCGAAGTTGCTGCAGATCTGCTATTTTTTTTTTGAAATTGAAATTAATTTTTGGAATTTGGGAATTAGGTTTTGTCTGCCAATGGAATGAGGAGTTGAGAAGGATATGCATGTACAGACAAAGGAAAATAAGGAGTGGCTAGGGTTTATAACGGGATATTTATAGCAAAACTGAAAATAGAATGAACGGACAAGATTTGATTGAACGATAAACGACCCGAAAAGCCCGTTCTGCCTCTGGAACGAAAATGGGTCAACCTATATATCAAATAGTTGTTTTTAAATATTTTAAATTCAATGGAATAGGTTTCAAGTCCTAATTCCATCGTATGAAGAAGTTATGTTAAAATCTGCTTATTTCCAGTTGATTTCAGTTGATTTCAATTACGTTTCGAGTCCGTACGATCAAATGGTAAGTCCGATCGTTACGAAACTTGAAATCCAACAATAATTCACCGTTATGGATCCGATGAAACTAGTTTCGTCGAAATCCAAGTTAGTGGCCAAAATGGCTATTTTTCAGTCAATTAAATAAATGAATATTAATAAATTAAATCATTTTTCATTCAAATTTTAAAAACTTATAATTTTCATCATCTTGGATTACTCTAGTAATTTATAATCCTTTATAACAAATTTCTTTATTAATTTAAAGTTAAAGTATTAACCAATTGCAATATCAAATTTCAATTTCAGTAAATTCATTAATTATCAGTTGAAATTCCAACAAATCCATTTATTTGATTTTAAATCTTGTTATTCAGCCAATTATTATCTTAGGGTATAATTACCTTTGGTTTATTTTTACTACATTAATATTTCCCATTTTATCATAATTTCAATTAACATAGTATTTAATTTCATTTACTTACCATTAATTCATTTGTTATACATTTAATTCCAATTGATAAATTCCAAATAAACTGGTTTGATCCAATTCTAATCTTTTTATTAAGTCTATTATTACTATATAACCTAGTTATTATTTTCTTGTCTTTCATTACATTCATATATTCAAATTTACATCTTTTCTATGTATTAATCATTATTTTCAATTATATTAAATTTGTCAAATATATATATTTATTATAATTAAAATCTCAATTAATCTATTCAACTAGGTTTCATTCCTTTATTTTATCTTATGAACAAAACATACATTTACCTTTATTTTATTACATTCACACTTTACAATTACCTAATTCACATTAATGAACATTTACTCACAATTAAACGTAATTGATTTCCAATATTAAATTAAGCAGCCTAAATAAAAAGGTAACTTGCAATAAATGTTATCATTATTTTTATATTACGTTCAAGCTTATTATTTCCACTAATTATCATAATTGCTTACATACTGTTGAATTCATTCAATTACCATAAATTATATACAAATTCATTTATTTATACAACACTTACCCCTGTTTACTTATATTCCATTTTATACCCAAATGTAACATTTACAACTAGATTAAACGACCAATTAAACAGCAACTTACCACCATTACTATAACTTTAAATCATACTTTTGAATTCATGGTTACATTTCATTTTAGCATTCCTTTCATTATTAAATTACAAAGTTTTTTTTCTTCCATATTAAATTACTAAAACTTATTAAATTAATAATTTTAAATTATAGAAAATTTGCGGGTCGTTACACTCTCCCCCACTCAAAACTTTTCGTACCCGAAAAGGAAAAAGAAGGGAAAAGAAGGAATTACGTAGT
Source organism: Allium cepa (assembly GCA_030765085.1). NCBI lineage: Eukaryota > Viridiplantae > Streptophyta > Magnoliopsida > Asparagales > Amaryllidaceae > Allium > Allium cepa. The sequence goes on along the minus strand of CM060940.1, from coordinate 815,088,226 downwards.
CAACATATCTTATTAAAATATTAAATTTATAAAGAACAAATTTACAAAGTAAAATAATTTAAACAAAATATATAATTTTATAAACAATTAAATCTTTTATTTTCAATTTCACAAAAGTTTTGAAAACATTTTCATAAAATTTTCTAAGTCCAAAGTTTATGAAAAATTTCGGCAGAGTCTTCTTTCTACGGAGAGGCTCGGGAGAAATTATAATATCAAATATAACAATATACAACATATATTTTCTAAAATAATATATATCTCAACACTGGAAAAATAATATAATAACGCTATAAAACCGTAATCCGAAAACGTACCTATTTGTCAAGCAATTAACGCTTATTTTATGAAACCAAAAGCAGTAGCGATTGCTTCCATAACCTGTATTTCACTTATATAATGCAAAAAGAGTTAATAATTATATAAAATGAAACATTTAAAGTTGTTTCAACCACTAACAAAGAAATCAATATAAACAACAATCACTTGCAACCAATATACAATTATCATATAAAATCAACACAAATCAATTATCCGTTCATATTGAACAAAACAAATAGTTGTTCGGGTTCAAAAACTTTAAATTATACAAAATAAAAAATGAACTACTAAGTGCACCATTTACTCAGCAATCTTAGATGAAACTAGATAGATTATTCATACATCTAAACAATTTTAAAGTATCCTTGCCCAAACAACCATAAACCAAACAAACATTGACCCCAAGCATAAATTAAGTTCATACTAATTAATTTCATTTCACAACATTTATTGCTTCACTTCCTTTTCATTCATATAATAATTTATCTTTTTAATTTACATTTTATTTCTTATAGTTTTCATTTCCATTCTTTTATTTTCATACATTATCTTCATTTTATACATATGTTACTCATATACAATTTAATTTAAACATATGTAAGCATATTCTTAGAGTACTATATAAGCTTCTTTGTAAATAATTTCACATTCATTCATTCAGTCTTATTTTCATTTATTTCTATCCACTACGTACAAATTCGTTTTCATTTATCCATATAATGCAAATTTCTTTTATTTGCGTTACATTCATTTATTCATTACTTAATTTCATTTATTTACAGTATTCATGTGTAATTCAATTATTTAGCATTTCAATATATTTATTTAAGTTTCTAATTACTCATTTAGAATACTTACTTTCTATCTCATTTTATTATAGTAACATTTCAATTATAACTTAAGCTTGTAACAGCTATAACACTAAATTTCTTGTTTGTAAAAGTAATTCATTGAACACTTTCATTACATAAGTTTACATGTACAATTTCCATTACATTTTCTTATTAAACATGACAACTTTTAATATTTTAGTAAGTTATATATATATATATATATATATAAGAATGCAAATTGAAAAACTATACAATTTTATCTCATTTCTTTTAAATTAAATTAATGTTCAATAATTATCTCTTTTGTTTTATAAGTTATAAATTTCAACTTGCTTGTAATTTCATTCATAACCTAGCATTAAATTTCTTGTTTCATTTAGAGGTTCTAATTATTGGTTAGTTACATTTCATTTCACAACCATAATTGAAACTATTAATTAACATAACTTAAGAACTAAATACCGGGTTTTATTTTAAATCATTTTAAAATAATAGATAAATATATATACTTACAACTTATATATCCAATTATATTTAAAACAATTTAAAATTTATATTTGTTTATCAAAATAAATCTGCAGTAAAACTACTACAGTGGCCTTCCCACTTAGAAACTCGAAAATGAATGTCAATGATGCGTGCACGCATCACCGAAATTATTTTCCAACGACAGGGAGGGGAGTACAGAACTTATTTCTTTTCAATATTTCTTTAAAGCAATTCTTTCAAATCATATTGAAATATTTGTATCAGAAAATACTTCTAAATAATATTTTATTATATTCCAAAATCATTAGAAAGAAATTTTCAAATACCCCGGAACTTAAGTTCTAAATTTCCAAATTTCATTTATCTTATTTTTAAGTCTTATTTCCAACCTAAATTCATAAATTTCACTACATAAAAACCAATATATTACAACCAAATATACCCTTTATAAATCATTATTTTATATATACAAATATACAATAGGAAAAATTATTTCATTCACCTATATTTCAAAAACAAATATTGTGTCGATCTGTCCTATGAAGTGTTTAGAGATCCCTATCGATGTCATAGCGTCCTATGCACCAACCAGAATTTTTATAAATACAAAATGGAACAAATTAACACAATATCAAAACCTTGTATAACACTAACAAATATGCTCTCTCATGTATATACTCTCAGTGACTCTTTCTTGGGTATTACGACCGTATTAATAAAGAGTCAGACCCCACAAAGCTAAGGTTTATCGCTAAACCAAAGCTCTGATACCAAATGTAACATCCTGCCTTTTTGTACGCTTTAAATCGACAATCAACCATACACGTCAGACTCAAAACATACAAAAGAGCGGATTGTTATTGGGGTGAATATGAAAAGCAGAGAAAGAAATAAAACAAAACAGAATCTCACAGCGGAATGACAAAATATAATAATCAAATAATAGTTCATGAAGCTGTTTACAAAACATTTGATTATACTAGTACAATACAGAATCAGAGTAACCTATAACAGAGATGAATAGCAATGCAGCGGAACAGTATGAATGTAGTGGAATAATATAATAAATAATAGTAATACATTCTTTGTCTTCGTCCTCCAGAAATAAGGTCTTCAAAATCCTGTAATGCTCAAGCTGACCCGAGCGAATTGAAAAGACAAAATACTCGAGTCGGAACTAAAAGATCTTATGTAATTTAAATCAACGGTAAATAAATATGAGTGGAATAGCGTCAGAGATGTTTATGGGGTTTGACATCTCCTATCCAGTGTCTAACGTGAGTGTAGTAACTAAAGAGATGTTCGGGATTCACAACTCCTAAGAATTCGTTAAACTATCTACTATGTAGTAATAGGCGCTATTATAATAATGTATAAAGTAAAGTATAATATATTTAGAAATAGCGTTAAGGCTTTACATTTTCCACCTTAACACATTTTATATATTCTCATAGTCTATACAGTACAGTAATCTCCCCCATACTGGGCATCGTCAGAGGGCACTCCATAGGTATGGTACAAAACAAAATCGTATAAGGCACGCTAGGGTAAGTGACACGGCACAACTAGGCAATGCCAGGGTAGATATACCAATTACACGTACGGACCGGTGGTAACGCATAGCAGCCACTACCGCCCACCTCGAGCCATACTCCCAAAAATCAAAGGTGCACCCAATCAATAACAAAGTAATAGAATGGTATCGAAGGAATGTGTCCGATCAGAGGAGCTACCTCATTAGCCCATCAATTGCTCTTGTTTTAGCCACCTTATTCCAACTCATGGGAGTCGGTTCCACGTATATACCTCAATAGAACGTCGCCACCATCCTACTTCATTCTGGAATCTCCACCACTTACACGGTTGTTAAAGTGGTTTTCGGAGTTGGCAGAGGGTATGACAACTTTCGATCTCGGTCTCTTTAACAACCAAATGTTATTATAACATCGCAGTCATTTCAAAATAGTTTATACTTCAAAACCAAAATATCATTGCCATTTCAAAACCATATCAATACGATATCATTTCCATTTCAAAACCAAATACGGTATCATTTCCGTTTCAAATATACCCATTTTCAGAATCATAGCATTTTCAAGGTTATAACACTTTTGAAACCAAACACTTGGAAATATAACATTTTCAAAACATGATACTTTGAAATTCATAGCTTCAAAACCATAACTTTCACCACTTAAACAGTTTAGATATTCAATAAAATATATATATAATAAAATAGTTTTAAATTTTAGTATTACTTTATAAAATAAAATAATTTCCTCAACTTCACAAATCGATTTAAATCAACTTGAATCCAAAATTCAATTTATATCAAAGCTCAATTCATAAACTTCAAGTCAATTCAGTTTTCAATAAACCATTTCAATTTATATCGATTTCAAATACAGATTTGAAACTTAAATAAATCATTTCAATTTCCATATATTTCAAAACTTTAAATATTCCTCCATTTCAAAACTAAATTTGATAACTTCATATACACCTTAATTTAACTTCATTATTATTCAGTTTTGAAATATTTACTTAACAGATCCAATATCTTTTAAATAAACCCCAAATTCCAAATCACTAAATCTTCCTTCAATTAATTTAAACTTGAAATATTCATTTTAAATCATCTTAAACAAAATCAAGTTATAAAAATCATATCTTTTAAAATTTCAAATTTATTAAATTTCAAATCAAACTTATTTGAGTTTAATTCTTAAATAAATTCAATTTCAAATAAATTTCAAATTTATCTTCCAACTTAATTTATTTAAATCATTATAAACTCTATATTAAAATATAATTTAAATACTTAACCATATTATCTTTAATAAAATCAAACTTTATTATTTAACTTATTCTATATTAAAACAAATTTATACACAGCATAAAATCAAGAATAAACTAACATTTACATAATATCTACAATCAATATTTATATAAAACCATATATTTCTTTATAAAACCATAGAAATCATTTTAAAATATTTTTATATATAGACCACAGTGTCTATATATAATTTTATATCCTATGGTCAAGTGATACGGATATTTATCATTTCAATCCACAATTTAAAATTTTATGGTTGTATATCATTTCAAACCGCAATCCTGAAATAAATGAAAAATCCAAAACGAACTTGCAGTTTATAATTTGCAGTTTATAATGATATAAAATAAAACATACATTCATCCAATATCAACAATCAAACATTTATCACAATCATCATCCAATTCAGTCAATAGCATCAGTATAGAACAGATAATAAATAGCAGGTATTTACTGGCAGTTTATATTCAATAAACTATTTAATCCAAATAAATTCAAATTAACTGAGATAATGATTCAAAATGCCAAACAGTCATAAATAGATTTTTAATCACATCATAAATCAATTTAACAAACATAAGAACTTTTAGAAGTTGTGAGTGGGTAAAACACGCACCTTTGAATGTAAATTCAAAATAAGCCCAAAATTTGGATGGTCTCAGAATTCGTTAAAACCAGCGTTAAAATATCCGTAATTCCGATACGATCCTAGCAATACAAACCGCGCGTGAATCCGAGCTCGTATGAAAAAGTTATGAAATTTTGAAGATTGGAAAATTCTGGTCCTGGGTCGACTCCGGGTTCAACTTCGGTCCGTCGCCTCAAATCCCCAGTGCTTGCTTTGAGTTTTTACTAAAACGACCCAGAGTGACCCGAGTCATTTTCTCCCTGACCCGAAGTTGCTGTAGGATTTTCGCCTCTGAAACCCAAAGGCGACCCGAAATTGCTGCAGATCTGCAATTTTTTTTGAATTGAAATTAATTCTTGGAATTGGGATTAGGTTTTGCATGCCATTGGAATGAGGAGTTAAGAAAGGGATGCACATATAGACAAATGAAAATAAGGAGTAGCTAGGGTTTATAACGGGTTATTTATAGGCAAATCTAAAAATAGAATGAACGGACAAGATTTGATTGAACGATAAACGACCCAAAAAGCCCGTTCTGCCTCCGGAACGAAAATGGATCAACCTATATATCAAAATAGCTGTTTTTAAATATTTTAAATTCAATAGAATAGGTTTCAAGTTCTAATTCCACCGTATGAAGAAGTTATGTTAAAAATTTCTTATTTCAAATTGATTTCAGTTGATTTCAATTAAATTGATTTATAGACGTTTCGAGTCCGTACGATCAAATGATAAGTTCGATCGTTGCGGAACTTGAAATCCTACAATAATTCGGCGTTACGGATCCGATGAAACTGGTTTTGTCGAAATCCGAGTCAGTGGCCGAAATGGCTATTTTTCAGTCAATTAAATAAATAAATATTAAATTAAATTAAATCACTTTTCATTCAAATTTTTAAAATTTATATTTATTATCTTCTTGGATTACACTAGTAATTTATAATCCTCTATAACAAATTTCTTTATTAATTTAAAGTTAATTTATCAACCAATTACAATATCAAATTTCAGTTTCAGTAAATTCATTAATTATCAATTGAAATTCCAACAATCCATTTATTTGACATTAAATCTTGTTATTCAGCCAATTATTATCTTATGGGTATAACTACCTTTGGTTTATTTTTATTACATTAATATTTCCCATTTTATCCTAATTTCAATTAACATAGTATTTAATTTCATTTACTTACCATTAATCCATTTGTTATATATTGAATTCCAATTGATAAATTCCAAATAAACTAATTTGATCCAATTCTAATCTTTTTATTAAGTCTATTATTACTCTATAACCTAGTTAATATTTTCTTGACTTTCATTACATTCATATATTCAAATTTACATCTTTTCTATGTATTAACCCTTATTTTTAATTATGTTAAATTTGTCAAATATATATATATTTATTATAATTAAAATCTCAATTAATCTATTCAACTAGGTTACATTTCTTTATTTTATCTTATGAACAAAATATACATTTTCCTTTATTTTATTGCATTCACACTTTACAATTACCTAACGCACATTAATGAACATTTATTCACAATTAAACGTAATTGATTTCCAATCTTAAATTGAGCAGCCTAAATAAAAATGTAACTTGCAAATAAATGTTATCATTATTTTTATATTACGCTCAAGTTTATTATTTCCACTAATTATCATATTTTCTTACATACTGTTGAAATCATTCAATTACCATCAATTGTATACAAATTAATTTATTTATACAACACTTACCCTTGTTTGCTTATATTCCATTTTATACGCAAATGTAACATTTACAACTAGATTAATGGACCAATTAAACAACAACTTACCACTGTTACTATAACTTTAAATCATACTTTTAAATTCATGGTTATATTTCATTTTATCATTTCTTTCATTGTTCAATTGCAAAGTTTTTTTTCTTCCGTATTAAATTACTAAAACTTATTAAATTAACAATTTTAAGTTATAGAAAAAATTACGGGTCGTTACAGAGCTTCTTTACTCCAAAATTGAAGGGATTTAGCTTCTCATTTGTGTTATCATTTCAACACATATAAATTTCAACATAGAACAAAGAAGGAAAGTGCAAGCTAATTAAAATAAAAAGAACTAACTGCTTGCATAAAAATAAAACTAAACTAAATACATAATTGAAAATCTAATCGAATAACATGAAATAGAAGATATCATGTGAATAAAAATGAGCACAAAGTAAAATAAAGCATGAAAGAACAAAGAAGAAGAGGCTTAGAAAACCATTTTATTTCTCATTAATTTTGTGGCTACAACTTGCATAATATGATAAGATAATAATCCCCATCACATGAACATAAGAGGGTTATTTATACATACTAAAGCCCTAATCCTTTATTAGGAAACTCCCTAAAATGCTTTTCAAGTAGTGTGTCCTCCAAGTTATCTTTAGCATGAAATTAATCCTCCATTAAATGTGCATGTGCCTTTAATTCCCACTAACATGTGCAATAGTTTTTAATTGTGGTTCGTTAGTTAGTGGGTAGGTTAGCTCCTCCATGGTTAATAAATTCTTTTATTTATCTGTTTCTTTGGCTTCCAACTCTTGTATATGCATATTTCCACGAAGCCACTTCCAAGTTGAATTCAAATTCCTACAAAACAAATTAAAATTTGAGTAGTTTTCTCCTAATAATCCACACATGAAAATTACCGTTTTGCCCCCATGTAGGTGCATGAATGACGACTTGAAAGCATTTTTGAATTTTGGTTTTAAACATGTAAAAACACATGATTATGAAATTTATTTTATTAAAATGAGATTAAGTGTGTGGGTAAAAATATACATTTTTACATGCGCATCAGATACCTCCACACTTATTTTTTTTATTTGTCCTCGGATAAACTAAAGCTAAGATAAATCCGTTTTCATAGAAAACACGATTACATTGAGCGCATGTTACAAGCCGTTAAACCTCTAGGTGTCCCTATTAGGAAGAGTGTTGCCTCATGAGGGTTTTAAGTGGATACTACCCACAAAATCCAAATGTGATATGTAGATTCTACATGAGAGAATTTTCAAAAATATTTACAAATGAAGAATTTACTTTTAAATTGATACGAATATGTTAAATATAAGTTTTGGTCATTATTAAGAATTTTTTTTCTTTTACTCATCAAAATTTCCAACAAAAATTAGGTTATCATCACAATTAGACTCGAGTTTAGCTAGTTTTTTCAGTTGATAACATAGTGCAACTATGAAATGGATCCTTAGTTAATTATCGAAGTTTTTCAAAGTGGTATTTTTATTTCTTTTGAATAACAAGTCGAATCAAATAAGTGAAAATAGTGCTTGGATTTCAATTGCTTGCCTCTCTATTTTTGAAAAGTATTAACATTATTATTATTTACACACCAAATTTAGATAAATTGAGGCCAGATATATCGATCATGCACTACTTTTCGGGCTTACGTGAGAAGAGTAAAGAGCGTCGCGGGTGTACACACTTGCATATGAACACTGACTTCGGGTGGTTATTTTTATTTTACATACATCTAACTCAAATAAACTGAGGCCAGAAATACTGATCATGCACTACCTTTCAGGCTTACATGAGAAGGGTACAGAGCATGGCGAGTGTATACACTTGCATGGAACACTTGACTCTGGGTGTTTCTAGTTTTCATAAAATATTTTTTTCTTTTCATTTTTTCCTTTATGAAGAGAGAGTTTTGCAAAATCATCTTAGCATCACTTCACTTAGAAGATAAAAAATGTTATCACCTTACTTTAAATCAACCACTCTTTTAAACAAAGATTTCAAATAGGATATACTTCATAATTATCACCTATGAACATTCCTTTATATTAGTTAGTTACTTGCAATCAAACTTTATTTTTATTTTTGTTGATACGGATTAATTTTCAAAAATTTCAATCTAATAACCAAAAACATATACTTATCCTATTGTGTTTCTTCAAAAGTAAATCAATATGCTAAAAAGAAAATTTGTTTCCAATTTTTGAGTTTTGGAAAGAAAATGAAAAAAATAAACCATGAAAAATAAAAAATAAACATGAGACTCCCTCCATACTTCATTTTGACTGTGTCCTCACAGTCAATGCATGATATGATGAGCATAATGTGGCAAAATATGTACATATTTACAAGAGAGGATTAACATTTCTTACTAGATATAGTATGGCTCATGAAGAGTCATGAGCTTCTCTTCTCCATCACTTGGTAATTCCAAGTAAGGCTTTAAATGATGACTATTGACTTAAAAGTCGATCCATCCCTAGGGTTTTCTACTTCTTTGGCACCGTGTTGAAAACTAGTACGTGCGATGTATGTTCCTGTCCACCTTTATTTTAACTTCCTAGGGAACAAATGAAGTCGGGAGTCTTACAAAAGAACTTTTTGGTTTGGTGAAAATGTTTTCCTTAGGATTGACTTGTTGTGAAAAACTTTTGTTCTTTCTTTTTATATTTTCTCGTTTTCATACGCGTCATTCCTGATCACCTCTAACTCATTGAGTTGCAATTTTCTGATTTTGCCAGCTTTCTCAAAATCAATGTTTATGTTCTTAAGAGCCCAAAACGCTTTATGTTCAAGTTCAACCGGAAAATGGCACGCTTTACCATATACAAGCCTAAAAGGAAACATCCCAAGATTGGTTTTATATGTAGTTCTGTAAGCCCAAAGCGCATCTGTTAATTTTTGTGACCAATCTTTTCAATTTTTATTCATGTTTCTCCCAAATTTGTTTAAGATGATTTGAAACTTCAACTTGGTCACAAGTTTGAGGATGATAAGGAGTAGATAACTTGTGGGTTATCGAGTATTTCTTCATTAGAGTTTCAAATTAATAATTATGGAATTGGGTTCCATTATCGCTTATTATTGTGCAAGGTGTTCCAAACCTCGAAAAGATGTTTTTTTATGAATTTCACAACTTTATGTCATTTGTTTTACAAGAAATGGCCTCAACCCATTTCATGACGTAGTCAATAGCAAGAAGAATGTAAAAATTTCCAAAAGAATTAGTAAATGGTCTCATAAAATCAATACCACAAACGTCAAAGATTTTGATCGTAAGAATAGGGTTCAAAGGCATCATCTTTTGTCGAGAGATTCTTACTAAAATTTGGCAGCGATTGCAAGTTTTACAAAACTCGAATGCATCTTTGAAAAGCGTACGCCAGTCAGAAGCACATTGAAGCACCTTTTCCATGGTTTTCTTAGGACTGAATTGACCACCGCAAGCTTGGACATGACGAAAAAAAGGACTATCTTGGTTTCATAATCCCGGATGCAATGTCGAATTATTTGGGTGGAATAGTATTTAAACAAGTATGGATCATCCCAATAGAAGTACTTGACTTGGGAAAAAAAATTATATTTATCTTGTTTCGATTAAAATGAATGAGTTCCTTAGTAAATAAATAGTTCCCTATGTCGGCATACCATGGATCGACAGAAACAGAAAGGAGTTGTTAATCGTAAAAGATCAAATGATCCGCGATGACATTGTCGGATCCTTTATTATCTTTGATCGTAAGGTCAAATTCTTGGAGTAAGAGGATCCAATGGATCAAACGAGACTCGGCATCCTTTTAGCGAAAAGATACCTAAGAGCAGAATGGTTAGTGTAAACAATAATGAGTGAGCCAATCAAACAAGGTCGTAATTTTTCAAGCGCAAAGACTACCGCTAGAAGCTCTTTTTCAGTGGTCATGTAATTGACTTGAGCATCGTTTATGGTCATATTCGCATAGTAGACGACATGAAGAATTTTATTGATGTGTTGTCCTAAGATAGCACCAACCGTAAATTTAGAAGCGTCGCATATTATTTCAAACAGAGGATCCCAATTTAGTGTTTAGCATTTGTCCTTGCATCATTTAAGAACCAACTCAAGACGGTGTAAGAATTCATAAAAAGAGTTGTCAGAGGTAGAAAAATCATCCATAAACACAAGAAAACTTTGACGACCCTAATATTAATTAACATTATTCAGGTCATTTAATTAGATAAATTAAATGAAATAATGTAAGTGGTTAAGGGAATTGAGATTTGTCTAATTAGAGGGTGGTCGTGCCTAATTAAACAATGAACAAAAGAGAATTAAAATGAAATAGATAAGGGTAATAAGATAAGGGCAAAATACGAATATGTTATATTCTTATACCCTAAACCCTTAATCCATTCTCATTTGCAACATTCACAAAATAAAACTAACATAAGAGCAAGGCCGATCACCATTAGAAGAAATCAAGGGGAAGATAAACAAGATTTCAAGAAGGAAGCTTAATCAAATTATTCAAGAGTAAATCTCAAACTCCTTAATAACAAGCTAAGGTAAATAATATATTAAATCTCATATTTGTTATTTTCAATTTCTGGATAAGATCCAAACTTATTTTTGCAAAGTATTATGCCATGTTTTGATTGTTAAATGGATATATGCTTGTTGATGATTTATGTTGCTTCATATAGATTTTATGATAAGTTATGACTTGAAAAACCTACTAAATGACATCCAAATGCCTTGTGATTTTGATATAAGGCCGAAAACAATATTTTAGCGATGGGTTTCAAGTTTCATAATTTTATGAATTAATGTGGACTTATTACAAATTTTCTAGTGAAGAAAATAGTTAAATTGATTTTAAAATTAATTAGGGCTATTATATGTTAGCTTTGGGTCAGAAATTTAAATATGTTAGAAAACATATTAAAAAGTGATTTATAGGAATTTTCGAAGAATTTTCCTTAGTATTTTAATAAGTATATAGAATTATTTAAGGTATGGGACTTGTATGTTTTGTATGTTTATTAAAAAAAAGGGCAATTTGCTAAATGTTTTAAATTATAAAATGTTGAATTTGGCAGCCATTTAGAAAAGATTTGAAAAGAAATTGGCAATCAATTAGATGATGATAAATAAGCAAGTTAGTTGTAAAGATATTACTTTATAAAGAAAGAAATCAGTTTTGTAAAGGTTTGCTGTTTCGACACTCTTGGCAGCTACCTTTCGACTACATACTATCGCTTCCACCATAGTCGAAACATGCTTTCAAAGGGTCAAGGCTTTGTTTTGCTTTTAAAAGAGATGGTGCTTGCTTTGCTTTCAAAAGAATGGTTTCGAAAGAGTGTAAATATAGCTCTCCACAGAGGTTGCCGCCTTTTGTTTTAAACAAGCTTTCGACAGGGTCCAAAAACCTGGTGTTGCATTCTATCTTTTGACCCAGTTGAGGCCGCTTTGCCTTTAAACATTGGTTTCGAAAGGGTGCTTTCGCTTTTAAATAAGATGCCTCTTCTCCATGCTTTCGAAAGGGTTGGTGTCGAAACCATCCACTTTCTTTTACTTAGGAAATTTCTTTCAAAAGAGTTGCTTTCGACTTAGTTCTTTTAAGACCCTTTTGTTTTATTAAGAGATAAACATAAAGGTTGAAGGTTTTAAACGGTTTTGAAACTACATTCCACAAGCTTTTACTTGAACCCAATGCTTTTGAAAGGTTTGTTTATAGTGAAGGACTTCAATGTCTTCGAAAGGTATAAATGAACTTTTCGAAGGGGAGGTACCCTTATGTTTTCAAAAGGTTTTTTAAGTATTTAAATGGAAGTTTTCTAATGCTTTCAAAAGGCATGTATAAAGAGTTTTGAATAGAGGATGTCTAAGGTTTATAAAGCTTTCGGAGGGATACCTTCAATGGTTTCGAAAGATTTATTATAAATGATTTCGAAAGGATTGTTTTGGCCTTTCGACCTAGTGTTACAACGTAAAGTAGCTATATGGTTTTGAAAGGGTTACTTTCAAAGGTTTCGAAAGAATTGTTTAAAGATTTTAAACAAAGGTTTCGAAGGTTTTCATCAACAATGTTTTACGTAAAGCATATATCAGTGCAAAGAGATTTGAGTAAAGCAAAAATATGTTTTCCTGTTTAAGTATGATTTAAAGTGTTGAATTATTTTACAAGAAATGTTCTCAAGGAAAATTTCGATGAGTAGTTAACCTTAAGTAACTGACTCAGATATTTGAATACCAGACGAGACTGGTATAGGCTCATGCCATATACATTAGCTATATCCCCTAGCTAATTTAGTCTAAAATTCCAGCCTGTAAGGCATAGTCATAGGTAAGACTTAAATGATGTTACACATAGAAAGGAATATACGAAGAAGGATAATAGGTTATTGGTGAGTCTGCAAAACCATTAGGATCAGTTGACCCTGGGAGAAGTAAGTTAAGGACAGATCATCCAAGAGTGTGTCTAACAGATGTTAGATCATTTATTTTATCTGGTAGGCTCGAGTCAGTCAATGGTTAGTAGTTAGTCAAACAAAACAATATTGTTTGGAAAGTTAATCCATTTATTACCTGAGTTATGAGAATATATGATATTGCTATTATTGTTTTAATCAGTTTGATTGTAGAATTCTAATTTGCAAAAAGATATGTTTTAAGGGGATATTAGTGAGGGAAAATCCATTCCGCTAAGCAGCGTCGTCTCACTTAATATCAGAAAACTAAGATGCGGTAGCGTTATTCACACCCGGCTTTATGTCTGACTTTAAGTTTATATTTTTACCCTTAAACTATCGGATGCTCAAAATTTAATTTCAGTAGATTAGGAGTTAAGGTTTTCAGGTTTAGTAGGTTGGACAAATAAAGCTCCCGAAGATGTGCACGAGGCAAAGCTAGCTATATAGGAGCTATTTAGTTTTATTTCCGATGTGTTGTATTAAGACTAATATGTCTATTTAATACTCTAGTCATCCAAGAAGGCATCTTCATATGTCGCTCTTGGCGTAATTTGTAATAATTATATTTGATCAAAACATGGGAATCTTTGGGGATTATGTAATGGAATACGAAACAAGGTTTTGCAATGTAATTGGTACTGTTGTTTTTGAATCAAAGATTTTGTTTCATATTCACGTGCTTCTGATATTATAGGTACCATTAACATTGTCGTATTTTGTCACCGGATGTTAATACTATAGATGAATGCAGCATTTGTAGCGCTTAGTTTTAGGCCTCAAGATAGGGATTTTACAACTTGGTATTGGAGCATAGGTTTATGAAAAACTTAAAAAAGGAATTTCAAACTTAATTATGATTTTGAAAACATAATTAGAGAAAATATTGGGGTATGGGATAACGCTATGTTAATGTACTTGCGTTTGCTATACATAAGTATAAACTTTATCTCTATTCTCCCATCTCTCTTAGGCTATTTTTTTATATCTTACAAAGGCTCGAATGTAGATTTTATATATGTAAGATATGGATGCTAAAGGGGGAAGAGTTAATATTGGTGGAGGGAGCACCACAACCATTGGAAATGCTAGACCAAATACCAGAAGGAACCCAGTTCAAGCACAAGCTGCTAATGAGGGTACTGGAGTCCCACAAGTTGAAATGGGAGCAATGTATCAATTATACGCTACCATGACACAAGCAAGAGTTGATGGGGGTTAGTTGGAGGAAATGTTGAAGGAGGAAATCAAGGAGCTCCAGTGGTTAATAACTATGCTGTTTTGAGTATTGATTATGCTCGATTGGGAGGAAAGCCGTTTATTGGTACTGAAGACGCAATGGAAGTGGAGAACCGGTTACTTCATTGTGAGAGGATTTTTGCTGATTTGGGGCTCGATGATGAGAAAAAAAGGAGACTCGCTTCTGGACATCTACAGGGAGAAGCACTGTATTAGTGGAATAGTGTTACTGTAGGAGACAACAAGGAGACCATGACTTGGGATAAGTCTACTCTACTTAGGAAGTTTGCCGAATTAGAGTAAGAAGATATGACAGTGCATGAGTATGCAACTAGATTTGAGGAGTTAGCAAGATACGGATATGCTACGTTTAATACTGTCATCAAAAGGAATGAGAAGTTCATTCGTGCGTTGAAGCCTGAGCTTGATAAGGCCATATTATTGCATATAGAGATCCATGCGATGTAGCTATTGAGATGGCTTTAAAGCAGAACGAGATGCTTTCTTTTCTTGAAGGAAACAAGCAAAGGAGGGTCAAGGAGGGAAGAACTAGAAAAGGAAGTTTTTCCATATGAAAGGAGCCCAGAAGAGTGGAGATGCTAAGAAAGGGAAGGCAGAAATTTTCTATTATAAGTGTGATAAGAAAAGACACTATGCTTATGTGTGCCAGACATGCAAAGGAAAGAAAGCTGCTGAAAAGAAAGGAGTAAGATGTGTGATCAGATTGGACACTCTAAGAACAAGTGCAAGGAGCTAGCCAAGGATGGAAAATGCAAGATGTTTGCTTTGGAGCTAGCTACCTCGAGACCAATAATCGAGGAGAAGGGAAAAGCTGTGTTGGGTGGTATGCTTTTGATTCATGGTGTATCGATTAGAGCTCTGTTTGATATCTGTGCATCGCATTCTTTTATATCTCATTGTTTGGTAAATAAGCTTAACCTAGAACCCTCATACCTAGTTACTGTCTTAAGGGTTGCGAATCCAATAGGAGAATATCCAACCCTTGGGATGAGATGTGACCACTTAGAGTTTGAATTGTTAGGTCATTTATCTGCTTGCAATTTGCATGTGTTTGATTTCGTAGGGTTTGGAATTATTATAGGTGTAGAAAGTAAATACGATGCTAGGATATTTTTCCAAGATAGGAAAATATCACTTTGACACCCAAATTGTAGTGATCGCATGTGTACTCCATAGAAAACCCTGGTTTTGAGGTTAATCCTTTGTTTGGGGTTATGGAGGCGGAAGACTAGTTGAATTGAGTTTTCGTTGTTAGAGAGTTCGTGGATGTCTTTGAACCTCTAATAGGACTACCACTGAAAGGAGCCATTGACTTTCGATAGATTTAGTATTGGAAACAGAACCGATGAGCAGACTGCCAAGTAGAATGACACCTACAGAGATGAGGGAGTTAAATGTGAAGTTGGTGGATTTGGAAGACAAGAATTTCATCAAACCAAGCAGTTCGCCTTGGGGGAGCAAACACGGTATTTGCAAAGAAGCCGGAATGATTGTTAAGGTTATGTATCGATTGTCAAAAGTTGAATGAGAAGAAGATAAAGAATCGATATATGTTACCGAGAATTGACGATTTATTCGACCAGTTGAGTGGAGCCAAAGTATTTTCCCTAATGGATTTGGCAATAGGATTCCATCAGCTTAGAGCGGCAATGGATAGTATCCCTTTGACGGTGTTTAGAACCAAATATGGATCATACGAATGGTTAGTAATGTCGTTCAGTCTAACTAATGCGCCAATATTCTTTGTAGATTTGATGAAAAGAGTCTTTCGAAAGCATTTGGACAGATTCATGTTGGTTTTCACAGATGACATTTTGGTATACTCTAAAGATGAAAGAGAGCATGAAGTTCATCTTAAAATGGTGCATGAGTCGTTGAGGCATCACCAACTGTAGGCGAAATTTTCGAAGTGTCATTTCTGGAAGAAGGAAGTAAAGTTTCTTGGCCATGTAGTCTCAGAGAAAGGGCATCTGTGGATCTGACCAAAATCGAGGCGATGAATAGTTGGAAGAGACCCGAGATAGTGACTGAGATAAAAAGTTTTCTTGGATTGGCGAGTTACTTTTGGAGATTCATTAAGGATTTTTCACGGATAGCGGCACCGATGACTAAGCTAACGCGGAAAGATAAGAAATTTTTCTAGACTGATAAGTGTGAGGAAGCATTCCAAAAGCCGAAACACTTATTGACTAATGCACCCATGTTAGTTGTTCCATAGGGGAATCAAAACTTAGTGGTGTACACGGATGCATGTGGAACAGGGTTAGGAGCAGTGTTAATGCAAATGGGTAAAGTGATTGCCTATACTACTTGACTGCTCAAACTGCATGAGGTTAGATATCCAACTCATGATTTCGAATTAGCTATGGCGATTTTTGCATTGAAGGTGTGGAGACATTACCTGTTGGGAGAAAGATTCGAGTTATATACGGATCATAAGTCTCTGAGTTATTTATTCTCTCAGAAGGAGCTTAATATGAGATAACAAAGGTGGATAGAGTTTTTAGCCACTATGACTTTTGGTATTGAGTGCACACCATGAAAAGACAACATGGTTACAGAAGCACTTAGCAGAAAACATCAGAATGTGTTATTGGAAATGATAACTGAGTGGAAAGATTTGGTAGCATTGATTACATGTAGAGTACAATGGAGATCTCAGAGTGGTTTTAGTACACTGTCATGTTGTCGTGTTCAGAAGTTTGACTGACGATGATAAAAAAGGTTTCTTCTAAGCAAAAGGAGGATCAGTTATTAGCTGAATGGATCATAAATTTAATGGATGGAATAGAGAGCTATGAATTAAAAGGTTTCAGTCTTGACCAGAATGGGTGGTTAAGAAAGAAAGGAAGACTATGTGTTCCGAATGTGGAAAACATTAGGAAGGAAGTTCTTGAAGAATGCCATCATTTAAAGTTCACTATTCATCCCAGTGGAACTAAGATGTGTCAAAATATGAAAAGGAGTTTCTTCTATGAAGGTATGAAGAGGAATGTAGGTTTATGGGTGAAATAGTGTTTGAATTGTCAACGGGTAAAAGCCGAACATCAAAAACCAAGTGGGTTACTTCAGTCTTTAGACGTTCCAGTACGGAACTGGGACTCTATTTCAATGAATTTTCTTGACGGATTACCAAGGTCAAACGGAAGAAAAGAAAGTATATGGGTTATAGTGGACATGTTGACCAAGAGTGCCAATTTCATTCCAGTTAAGTCAACCAGGACAACACTATAGCTAAGTTGTTTATGAAGAATGTAGTTAGACTTCCTTGGATTCCAAGTAGCATAATAAGTAATGGAGATTACTTATTCACTAGCGAGTTCTTAAAGAGTTTACACGAGACTTTGGGTACTAAGCTCAAGATGAGTATCGCTTACCATCCTCAGACAGATGGACAGACGGATAGGGTTAACAAAGTCTTAGAAAATTTGTTACGAGCTTGTGTACTAGATTTTCGAGGATCATGGGAAGACACTTAGTTGAGTTTTTGTATAACAATAGTTATCAGACTAGTACATGGATGGCACCGTTGGAAGCTTTGAACGGAAGGCCATGCAAATCTCCCGTTTATTGGTTAGAGACCAAGGTTAGGTTAGTTCTTCGTCCAGAGTTAGTTAGGGAAGCTGCGGAAAAGATTGAACTAATTCGAGCTAGAACGAAGGAAGCTTAGTCTAGGCAGAAGATTTTACAGATAAAAGATAAAAGGACTTAGAGTTCTCAGTTGGAGATTATGTTTTCGTCAATGTATCACCGATGAAAGGTGCAATCATGCTCGAAAAATCAAGAAAATTGGCATCGAGATTTGTTAAACCCTTTACTATTATAGAAAGGATTAGGAAACCTACTTATAGAGCGGAGTTACCAAGTAGTTTGATAGGATTCCATAATGTTATTCATATTCTCATCTAAGGAAATATATACGAGATCCAGAGACTACAATAGCACCGAATGTGTTAAATGACTTTGTAGTGGAGCCAAATTTGACTATAGATAGAAAACCAGTTCGTATAGTCATGAGAGATGAAAAGAGGCTAAGGAACAAGGTAGTCAGATTAGTCAAAGTCAGTCGAGTGACGACGAGAAAGACTGTACTTGAGAAACTGAAAGCAGGATTCGAGATGCTTATCTTGACTTGTTTCATGGTATGTTTTACCTTTATGGTTGATTTTGATGAGTACCTTATCATAATCTCAAGGACGAAATTCTATAAGAAGGGGAGTCTGTAACGATCCTAATTTTGGTTAGCATTATTTCGAACATTTAATTAGATAAATTAAATGAAATAATGTAAGTGGTTAAGGGAATTGAGATTTGTCTAATTAGAGGGTAGTCGTGCCTGGTTAAAAAATGAACAAAAGAGAATTAAAATGAAATAGATAAGGATAATAAGATAAAGAAAAATAAGAATATGTTATATTCTTATACCCTAGACCCTTAACCTATTATCATTTACAACATTCGCAAATTAAAATTAACATAAGAACAAGGCCATCCACCATTAGAAGAAATCAAGGGAAAGATAAACAAGATTTCAAGAAGGAAGCTTAATCAAATTCATTCAAGAGCAAATCTCAAACTCCTTAACAACAAGCTAAGGTGAATAATAGATTACATCTCATATGTTAGTTTCTAGATATGATCCAAACTTATTTTGCAAAGTATTATGCCATATTTTGATTGTTAAACGGATATATGCTTGTTGATGATTTATGTTGCTTCATATAAATCTTATTAAGTTATGATTTGAAAAACATACCAAATGACATCCAAATGCTTTGTGATTTTGAAACAAGGCTGAAAATAATATTTTAGTGATGGGCTTTAAGTTTCATAATTTTATGAACTAATGTAGATTTATTATGAATTTTCTAGCGAAGAAAGTGGCTAAAATGGGTTTAAAATCGATTACAGCTATTATATGTTAGCTTTGGATCTGAAATTAAATATGTTATAAAACATATTTAAAAGTGATTTATGGGAATTTTTGAAGAATTTTCCCAAGTATATTAATAAGCATATAAAATTATTTAAGGTATCGGACTTGAATGTTTTATATGTTTATAAAAGGAGAAGAGAATTTTCTAAATGCTTTAAATTATAAAATGCTAAATTCGGCAACGCTTTTAGAAAAGATTTTTGGAAGACAAATCGGCAACCAATTATATGATGACAAATAAGCAAGTAACTTGGAAAGATATTACTTTATAAACAAAGAAATCAGTTTTTGTAAAGGTTTGTTGTTTCGCCACTCTCTACAACTACCTTTCAACTTCATACTACCGCTTCTATCATATTTGAAACCAATACACATGGTATCAATGCCTTGGTTCGTAGTGGATTGGAGCTAGGCGAAAGGTATAGAGTCGAAATGTGCTTTCGAAAGGGTCAAGGCCTTGTTTTTCTTTCAAAAGAGATGCCGGTTGCTTTGCTTTCAAAAGAATGGTTTCAAAAGGGTTTAAATATAGCTTTCAATAGCGGTTTCCACCTTATGTTTTAAACAAGATTTCGACAGGGTCGAAACAACCGTTGCCGCATTCTACCTTTCGACCCAGTTGAGGCCGCTTTGCCTTTAAACATTGGTCTCGAAAGGGTGTTTTCGCTTTTAAATAAGAAGCCGCTTCTCCATGATTTCGAAAGAGTTGGTGTCGCAATCATCTACTTTCTTTTACTTAGGAAATTGATTTCGAAAGATTTTCTTTTGACTTAGTTCTTTTAAGACCCTTTTGTTATATTGAATGATAAACCTAAAGGTTTCGAAAGGAAGATTTTAAACGGTTTCCAAAGGATGTTCCACAAGCTTATACTTGAAGCCAATGCTTTCGAAAGGTTTGTTTATAGTAAAGGAATTCAATGTTTTTGAAAGGTATAAACGAAGGTTTCGAAGGAAGGTACCCCAATGTTTTCGAGAAGTTATTTAAGTATTTAAACGGAAGGTTTCCAATGCTTTCAAAAAGCAAGCATAAAGAGTTTTGGATAAAGGATATCCAAGGTTCATAATACTTTCTAAGGGATACCTTCAATGGTTTCGAAAGGTATATTATAAATGATTTCGAAATGATGTTTTGGCCTTTCGGCCTAGTGTTACATGGTAAAGTAATTAAATTGTTTCGAAAGGGACACTTTCAAAGGTTTCAAAATGGATTGTTTAATGCTTTTAAACAAAGGTTTCAAAGGTTTTCATCAACAGTGTTTTGTTTAAAGCATATATCAGGGCAAAGAGATTTCAATAAAACAAAAGTATGTTTTCCTTGTTTAAGTATGATTTAAAGGGTTAAATCATTTTGCAAGAAATGTTTTCAAGGAAAATTTTGATGGGTGGTTAACCCTAAGCAAAAGACTCGGATATTTGAATACCAGATAAGATTGATATAAAGTCACGCCCTATACATTAGCTATAGCCCCTAGCTAATTTAGTCCAAAATTCCAGTGTGTAGTGCTTAGTTATAGGTAAGACAAATGATGGTACACGCAGAAAGGAATATACCGAGAAGGATGATAGGTTATTGGTGATCCCGGAAAACCATTATATTATTTATTTTGTCTGGTAGGCCCGAGTTAGCCAATGTTTAGCAGTTAGCCAAACAAAACTATATTGCTCGGACAGATAGTCCATTTATTACCTTATTTATGAACATATATGATATTGCTATTATTGTTTTAATCAGATTGATTGCACGATTCTGGTTTGCAAAAAGATATGTTTTAAAGGGAAATTAGTAGGGGGAAACTCGTTTCGCTAAGTGGCATGGTCTCACATAATATTAGAAATCTGAGTTTTAATAGTACTATTCACACCAGGCTTTTATGTCTGAATCGAAGTTTATGTCTTTCTCTTAAACTCTTGGGTGCTAAAAATTCAATTTGAGTAGATTGAGAGTTAAGGTTTTAAGTTTTAGTAGGTTGGACGAATAAAGCCCCTGAAGACATGCAGGAGGCAAAGCTAGCTATATAGGAGCTATTTAGTTTTATTTCCACTGCGTTGTATCAATACTAATATGTATATTTAGTACTCTTGTCATCCCTTGGGACATCTTCATACGTTGCTCTTGGCGTAATTTGTAACTATTATATTTGATCAAAACTTGGGAATCGTTTGGGATTATGTAATGGAATATGAAACATGGTTTTGCAATGTAATCAGTAAAGTTGTTTTTGAATCAGTGATTTTGTTTCCAATTCTATGCTTCTGATATTATGGATACCATTAACATTATCGCATTTTATCATCGGAAGTTAATACTATAGATGACCGCAGCATTTGTAGCACTTAGCATTGGGCCTCCAGATAGGGGATGTTATAAAAACGTTCGATCATATCGGAAAAGATGCTGACCATGCATCTTTGAAACGTAGCAGGAGAATTGCAAAGGATAAAAGGCATACGTCGATACGCAGAAGTGCTACAGGGACACGTGAAAGTCATTTTCTCTTGATCTTTGGAAGCGATTGGAATTTTTGTTATAGCCATAATAACCATCAAGAAGCAATAGAATTTGTGATCGGATAATCGTTCAAGCATTTGTTAGATGAAAGGAAGAATAAAGTGATCTTTACGTGTTGCAGCATTTAGTTTTCGATAATCAATGCAAACATGCCAACCCGTTTGAGGGCGAGTTGAAATGAGCTCGTTAGAGTCATTCTTGATAATGGTAAGTCCAGACTTTTTAGGCACGATATGAATTGGGCTAACCCATGAACTATCAAAGATCGGGTATATGATTCCATTATCGAGATTTTTTTAAGAATTTCATCACAAACCGCACCCTTTGTTATTGGGTTAAGTCTTCGTGTCGCGTCACGAACAGGCTTGGCATCGTCTAATAAGCGGATACGATGTTGAACAAGAGCGGGATTAATTCCCTTTATATCGATGATTAATCATCCAATTGGATCTTTATTTTTTCGATAGAATTGAAAGTAAGGAAGCTTCTTGACCAAGAGAGAGTTGAAGAGATTATGATGGGAAACGTTACGTTGTCATCTAAGTATGCATACTTAAGGTGATCGGGAATGTATTTGAGGTACAATCTCGGGGGTTGCTCAATCAAAGAATTAGGTTGAAGTTCTGATTCAATAGTGAGGGGTTCGGACGGAAGCGTAATTTCAATTTTGTTTGGCTCATCTTGAAATAGCTGTTCGTATTCGTTCTTGCATTCATAGTTGAGGTCAACTGTTTGCTACTGAAATTTTCATAAATGAAGCTATCCTATAGCTTTCGATCA
Source organism: Allium cepa (assembly GCA_030765085.1). Taxonomy (NCBI): domain Eukaryota; kingdom Viridiplantae; phylum Streptophyta; class Magnoliopsida; order Asparagales; family Amaryllidaceae; genus Allium; species Allium cepa. Next base: position 815,065,391 of record CM060940.1, on the reverse strand, counting down.
TATGGTTCATTGGATTGATTTTCAAGATTGAAAATGTTAAGATCCAAAGTCATGTTTACAAAAGAAATTTTCATTGAACCATTTCGATAATTGATTAAAGAATTTGAAGTAGCCAAGAAAGATCAGCCTAAAATCAATGGAATTTGAATCATCAGATTATTCACGGGTTGAGTCTCTAAAACGATGAAACTCACAGAGAATTTGAATTGACCGATTTTGATAATTACATCCTCGATTTCTCACACATGTTTCTTTATCGAACGATCGGTAAATTGAAGAGTTACTTTTGTTGGTTTAAGTTCACCCAAGCCAAGCTGCTAGTAAGCAGAATAAGGAATCAGATTGACACTCACATTTAAATCGAGTAAGCATTTGTTAATCGTGTTGTCTCCTACCATGCACGAGGTCGTGGGACATCCAGGATCTTTGTATTTAACAGGAATTGATTGGGACAAAACTTCGCTAAGTTCGATAGCTAAGAAAATTTTATTGTGTATATGAATGTGTCATTTTTTAGTATGCAAGTCTTTGAGAAACTAGCGTAAGTTGAGACTTGCTGAACGATATTAAGAAGTGGAATGTTAACTTTGGCTTGTTTGAAATTTCCAACATTGTTTATTGGGTCGAAGACGATGTGGAAACGGAACACGATACTTAGTAGGCGAGTCTACTTGAGTAGAAGAAGAATTTGGATTGGAATTTGATTCAATGTCCGGATCAATATTTTGTTCAAATTCACTTATTTTTGAAGCATGGAGAGGATTTTTCAGTAAATCGTTTGGATTAATAACTTGATTATCGATTTGTCTACCAAAACGTAAAGTCATGATAGCATTCATTTGGGTTACGTAGCTCTCCTGAGCAACATAGGCTTGATTCGAATTTGTGTTTCGATTTCTGGGATTCGAAACTGGCTGACTTGGGAATGTGCCTTGTTCACGTTCACATACAGACGTGGCTAATTGACTCATTTGCATTTCAAGTTTAGTAATCGATTGACTCATGTTCTACATGTATGAGGTTAATAAATTTTGCAAATTGCTGTTTGATTGGAGGTTTTAAGTAGTTGTTTTAGCCAAGATTCAAGACTTTTCTCAAGCGAACTCAATCGCTTATCATCTTGGGGAGTAAAAGATTGTTGTAGTTGATTTTGGGAAGGACCCGTAATTTTTTTTTGAAAATGATTAGGCTGGAAGGGAGGATTCGAAGCAATATTCGAAAATGCTTGAAAATCAGGACGAACCATTCTAATGTTGAATTTATTTTGATTCCGTGCAAAATTCGGATGATTCTCCAACCAGAATTGTATGTTGGAGAAAACAAGTCATTCTTAACCTTATTGAAAGCATTGGGTTATTTGACCGAATTAGAGCACTGGTCGGCTATGTGATTTAGATCGCTGCATTTATAACACATTGGTTAGGAAGCTTAGTTTATTTGGTTGGATGAGAAAACACTGTCGAATTTATTAATCATTGCATCGATCTTAGCTTCTTAAGCTAAAGATGATCATATCAAGTGTGCGCTCGATCGTGAATAAACTGAAATTGAATTTTCATTAGAACGTTCCCAATGGGACAATTTTTCGACCAAGTTTTCAAGAAATTGTCAAGCATCGTCGTGATGTTGGCGAGAAAATTGCCTTGGCACATCGATGCAAGCATGGTTCGTAAGCTGTTTTTAAGTACATGATATAAGATTCGGCGAAAAGTTCATTTTTTTTGAAATTATGGTGTGGACATTTTATCAAAATTTCTTTAAACATTTTCCGAAAAGTTCGCCTCTGAATTGATGAAAATGGACAATTTCATTTCGGATTTTTGTTGTTCTTTCCAAGGGGTGGAACTTTTTTAAGAAAATTTTAACGGATTATTTTCTAGTTTTGATTGAGTTCTATACAATCATTTTTTAGCCTAATTGGTAAGAGCAAATGGAATTAACCGATGTCGGTTCCATCATCACAAAGTTATTGGAGTTTAATGGTTGTGCAAACCTGTTCGAATTTGGTTAAGAAAACGTATGGGTCATCGTGTTCAAAATTGCCAAATTTTGGAAGCATGGCAAAATGATTGGAATAAATTTCGAAATGGTTATCCATTGGGGTGGGTAACGTGATGCAAGAAGGAATAGAAACTCTATCGGAAAGATTCTACCCATGAAAGTTCGAGGGGCATTCTCGTTCGCCGTCGTTGAAGTATCGTTTGTCCGAGTTAAACAATTAGTTGTTGTATCACGAGTCCAAGTATCCATGCACAAGAAAAGGTCGAGAAGAGAAAGAATGAGAATTGAGTTTAAGAGAAAGAAGTAAGGTTTAGAAAATGAAGCGAATTTTTTTCTTAAAGGAAAAATATTTACCAGAAGGAATTTATTTATTTATTATTTCAAAGGGAGATTTGAATTTTTGTTTTGTTTTTTTGGATTTTCAAAAAAATTCTTCTTTTTTTATATGTTTTGATTTTTTTTTAAAGTTTTTTCTTTTGTTTTTGAAAAGATTTTTTTTTTGAATTTTTGTTTTTCTAAAAAGACTTGTTTTTGGATTTTTGATTTCGATCGAAATATTTTTTTCTCTCTTTGTTTTTATAAAGGAAAATATTTAAAACGATTTTTGTGTGGATTAATAAACGACTAAGTTAAGTTTAATGTACAATTTTTATTTTTATTTTTGGATTTTGATTTTTTTTAAATATGCTTGAACTAACGCAACTAAATGTATGCAAGGACTTAATTACAAATTTCTGTCCTTAATGGCTCCTAACCCAAAATTGTATCATCGCACTTTGTCTTAATCCATCAAAATAGTTCTCAGTCGGTAATGAGCAGGAGTTATAGGTGTACCACGAATCACCGTAGCAATGCAACCGAAGGTTTAAGTACTTTAGAGAAACAATCACTATAATATTTACGAATCACCGTAGCAATGCAACCGAAGGTTTAAGTACTTTAGAGAAACAATCACTATAATATTTACGAATCACCGTAATATTTATAACTAAATATTTATCTGTCGTAGCTTAGACGCCAAGAATATAAATTATAAAAAGAAGACAACTTGTCAAGATACAATTAAGCCCTAGGTGAGCCTGTGACTCCCTTAAGTCCAAATTCTAATTGTTATTATTAATTAATTTCTAGGATGATATGCAATTTGTGGGCCAAGGAAGGAATGATGAAATCCTCCATCTTATGTAGAGTTGGATGTTTCTTTAGAAAAGAAAATAAGATGAAATGAATGCAAAACTGAAAATAAAACATGTATTAACTATGCAACTACGAATGAATTTCTTTTATTGTTTTTGATTTTATTTTTTTAAAAATGCAAGCAACCAGCTGTGCAAAAAAATAATAACAAGAGACAGGTGCAAGATACCAGAGTGTGTAGAATTATTAACAATTTATTTTGAAGCAGCAATTTTTTGTTTATTTATTAAGCAAGCAAGTAGAGCAGCGCTGTTATTTAGCAAGCAAATCCTTTTCTTCTAAGTTCCAGCAAATTTCAACATGCAAAATTGTTGAACATGAATATTTATAAGACTAAAACAAAAGCAACCATTTTTTGTAAATAAAAGATATTTAAAAGAAAATATTTATAAGCCAAAACAAAACAACATAAAACGAGTATCAAAAATTTAAAAGCCAATGAAATTCCTTATTTGTTCTTTATCAAGGAAGAAACCAAAACAACTTGTTTTTTTTAAAGAAAAATCACAGAACAAAATAAAATAACCAAATATTCAATTAAATTTAAAATAAAACAGCCCAAAGCCCACTAGAAGCCCAATTCACATAATTAATCCTTCATGGTTAAAAAAGGAAAAAAAAAAAATTGACATCGCCGCTAATCTTTCTTTAAGAAAAAAACATGAATCATGCAACGCAGCGAAAAAAGGGAAATTGCGATTTCGAAATCGCTGCTGCTCGAGGGTGTCGCAATTGGCTATGGAAGTTTCGGGGAGTAGATTGGAGGTTGAATTATGGAGGTGACGTGACTAAAGAGGATTGGGGATTGGGTTAGGATTTGGATTATAAGTTTGTGGAATTGGAGGTGCCTCTTCCTCTGGTTGGTCAATTTGGGTTGCAAGGAGGAAGGTGTTTGGGTTTGTGGATGGTTGGTCATGGGTTTGGGAGGAGGTGCAATGGAATTGTGTTAGGTTGTAGAGGTTGGAATTAGCAAGGCGATTGCAAAGTGAGGTTGGGAGGCAGTGGTGATTGATGGATGTAATTGCTGATTGTATGGTGGCAGTGAAATGGTAACAAAAGGTAGTAATATGCAAAAGAGGATGTTGATGAAGGAATTACAGTGATGGTGTGCCGTGGGAATTGGCTGCAGAGGGAGAAGATGGTGCTGTTACAGGTGATGGTAATGGTGAATTTTGAAGGAGTATGTTTGGAGTATGTGTGGTGGTTATGGACAATGGTAGCTGGTGCTGCTGTTGGGTGTTGTTGGTGTTTGTGGCAACAAGGTTTGAGTGGTGAATGGAAATGGTTGTTGTTTCTATAGTTTGGTTGGTGAAGTTTGAAATGTGTTCGGAGAAGGTGTAAAGAACAGGCAGTTGTATGTATGAAGTGTGGTCGAAGATGGAACAGAAGTTTTATGTATGAAGTGTGTTTGAGTTGTATGTTTGAGTTGTATGTCTGAGTTGTATGTAGGTGTATTTAGATGGTGGAAGGGAAGTTATAGTTGTGTGCATAGGGTGGGTATGGCAGTTGAATGATGAGAATGGAAGTATGAAGTTGTTTCGGTATGTGGAAGGCAGAGAAGCGGTGAAGCCTGCTAGATGAAGTAGTGGGCTGGTTGCAATAGTGGTTATAGTAGGCAGTGGTGATGGACAGTGAGATAGTAGGAGGATGTGGTTTGTATGGTATTGAAGTTTGGTTTGTGGTGTTGTATGGCTGTATTTATATGTAGGGGGAGAAGATGCACAGTTCTGTGAATGGTGCATTGGGATGATATGTAGTGCAGTGCAATGATGAACAGAGAAGGAATGAAGTGGTGATGAGATGGAAGGGTTGTAGTTGCTGTTAATGATGTAGTGGAGGTTGTTGTGGTGTTGTGGTTGTTGAGGTGGTTGGTAAAGGAGGTGGAGTGGCTGTTGTATGTTGTTGTATAGGTTGATGGGTTTGGGTTGGAGAAGTGATAAGAAGATGGTGCAGTTGTAGGAAGTTTTCTAGTGACGATGGCTGGTGTTGGTTTATTGATCGGTTGGTGGAGCAGCATGCTATGGGATATGCAGTATGTTATAGGCAGTGATGCGCAGTGATGTTGGAGATGGAAGGGTAACAGCCAGAGGAGGATGTGCACAGAAATGCAGAGAAGTTGTCAGGAAATAAATATTTAAATAAAAATGTAATTGTGTATTTTGTTTTGAAAATGTAAATACAAATGAAGTGAACAATATTTGTATTGAAATGGAATTGTTTATGTTGTTTTTTTAAATGCGACAGAAATAAAACAAAATAAAAACAAACAAAACTAAGTCAAAACAAATGAAAACAAATTGAACAAAAAATATGCTTAACAACATCCTTTTCTCTTTTTTTAAGAAAAACAAAACACAAAACAAATATAAATGTTACACTAAAAAACAATCTTCCATCTAAGACGAAAAGTTTCTCAACAAGGATTAAAGAAAAGAAATTCAGTTCAAACCTTTCGAAAGAGTTGAAGGGATGCAGTCAACAATGTAGCAGTCCCAGACCTTTCGAAGGAATTCAAAAAGTTTCATTCCTCGGCATTCATAGTGTTCTGATCTTCCGAAGGGGACGGAGAAGTCAAAGCAAGTGTGAGCAAGTACTTAATGACCTTTTCGAAAGCATAATAAGCCTTTCGAACTGGTTGAAGTACGTCCAGGGTACCTTTCGACAATAACAAAAGGTTTATGAAGAAAGCAGCACTCATAAGTCAATAAAGGATGAAAGACAACCTTTCGACATCATTGAAGAAGAGCAACCTTCCGACAACGTCGAAAGGTTCACAATAAACAATAGAAGAACAACCTTCCAACAAAGTCGAAAATTTCACGGTAAACAAGAGAAAGCAACCTTCTGACAATGTTGAAAGGTTCACAATAAACAGTATAAAGAGGACTAACCCTTCGGTAAAGGCAGAAGGGTCATTGAGACATAAGAGTAACAAACCTTTCGACAAAGGTGGAAGGTTCATAATAGCAGATGCAAAAGCAAACCTTTCGGTGAAGATGAAGGGTTTAAGACGACATATAAAATGGGGACCTTTCAATCCACTCGAAAGCATGAAGTCGAAAGGAGGGCCACCTGCATCTATAAATAAGACCCAAGGAGGTCCAGCTGAGGAATCTGATTTCTTTCATTCTAGCTTTGTATCTTCTTAATTAGAGCATTGTAACCCTAATTCAATGTTGATTTGGGAAATTCAATAAATAAAAAAATTTATTGGATACAAAGGGAAGTCCTTGGCTTTGTTAATTACTTTACCATATACTTGAATCTTTGTTGGATTATCTCATAATTTCAGGTAAAACCCCTTTGGAAGGTTCTTTTCAATAGGATCATCAACATTTCTATCATAAGCAACTGCTTCAACCCTTCGAAGCCTTCAACTCTTCAATCAGAACCTTTTGACTAAGTTGACAACCAAAATCAGATCAATATTCACTAAAATCTTCTGAAACCATTGAATCGAAGGACTAAATCTTTCGACGAGATTGATAATGCATCTAGTACGAACAATAACTTCAACCTTTCGGTGTAATTAACTTAGAGCCCTAAACCTTTCGACTAGGTCAACGGCTCTTATGCTATAACCATCCCAATACCTTGAACTTTCGATATTATAACCTTTCAACATTATAACCCAAGTCATCAAACCTTTCGACAAGGTCAAAAGTTGTTGCATATTCAACAAGGAATTTGATAACCAGTCTAAACCTTAAGAAAACTTCCACCTTTCAAAGGATAAACTCCGAAGAATCCAATCTAAACCAAAAAGGAGACCACATATAAGTTTAACTAGAGGCAAAAGGAATCAAACTCAAGCAAGTACCTAACCTATCGACAACGTCGAAAGATTTGATTCGAAGGATATATACAAGCAAATTACAAAGGAAATTCTTAAGGCTATCAAGCCCTTCATTCTAATCGGATTAACCACACTAGCTAGAATAGTTTTTGGGTGTTGACTATAAATTTGGTTAACATTTTGACGCTTGAAGGAGGGCTCGAACCTCCGACCTTATTGAGTTCCCCACCTACTCTTCTACTTGGATAAACTTATTAAAGTTTATCAACTCCTCTTTTTGAAAAAAAAAGGATCTATTTTGGTTAAAAGACTCACGATTCTTCTAACTACATTTAAAGGATAAGGAATAGATTCAATGTTCGAAACAAGGGAAAGTTTTTGCAATGGAAATTCGATTCAAGTGTCCACGGAACCTTTGGAAGTAAGGTCTAATTTAAATCAAGTGGGTTAGAACTCAGCAAAACCTCTGGCTCTGAGCTCCACAAGTCATTAAGAGAAAAAACAAGTTAATGCCCTATGACCCTTTAAAATGGAGTATCAACTCGTTCCATTTGGGATCAACCCCAATCTTTGCTCTTGAAAAGAAGAATTTGAGGAAAGAAGACCTATTTCTACAAATGAGAAGGACCATTCAGTCATATTCCCATGGGACTATCTTTGAAAAGGAAATGATAAAGGACTATGATAGTTTTGCATATAAATGGAGTAAGATAACAAATGAGGTACATCATTCAAGGTAAAACCATGAACGTATAGAAGAATCCACAACCGAAGAATTGAGGATAATAAAGGAATTTTCAAGTGGAAATATAAAGATTACTAAGAAATTTCTGAACAAAACCTTAAGATTGAAAGAAAGGCCCTTGAAAGAGGATCAACGAACAATGAAAAGGAAACCTACTCCTCAAGAAGAAGTACTTGAACCAAGTCATAAAAGAATTAGACGCCAGTCAAAGATGGCTCAAAATTCAAGACTTCTTAAAAAATATAATCTTGCTACCTCGATTGAAGATATCTTTATCTGGACCAAAGAAGAACTGAATTATTGACCTTCTTAGAAAAAGAAGCCGAGATTTGAAAGGAAACTTAAGGGATTATATTGCAACTTTCATCTAATAAATAGACATAATACAAATCAATGCAAGCTGCTTGAAAAGATGGTCCAACACTTCCTAAGACAAGGAAAACTTAAATAGTTTGTAAAGGATTGAACAAGTTATGGAATAAAATTTCTATTCTCAAAATAGGAGAAGTCTACATTGTCAGGAGTAAAATTCTCCTTGGACTATCTAAAATGGTAGGCTACCAATAATAGTAGAAAGCCCTTGGTCCACCAAGATGGCCAGGTCAAGGCAACTTCTAGAGGGAGGGTGTAATCCTTTAGTTGCGTCAAAGTCAGAAATGGTTAGGTTAAAGCAGCATAAGCCCTTATCTGCATCACGCTATGGCTAGGATAAGGCGCCTTCTAAAGGGAGGACGGGTGACCCCTTGGTCCCGCCATCCTATGGCCTCGCCAAGGTACCGAACAAGCCCTTAGCCGTATCACAATGTGGAAAGATTAAGGTGCCTCCTGGAGAGAGGTCGGGTAATTTCTCGATCCCTGCTTGAGAATAAGCTAGCCGAGCGCATCGAAAACCAAGATTAAATATTCGACGGACTAAGAAAAGTTCCTTCCTGAAATGGGAAACTGCTAGAAATCGGCACCGTCTAAAATAGAAACTGCCTAAATAAGCACAAGAATTAGACGAAAGAGTCTGTGCCTGAAATAGGCCAAAACAAATAAGCAAAGAAACTCGAGCCCGAGAAAGGAAAAACATGCAAAATATCATCTAAGCCCGAAGATGGTGCATTCAACAAGAGAATCAGAAAGAATTCACTGACTTCTTCTCATGAACATCTGCCAGGTTGCTATTCTAGTCTTCTATTACTTGTTACCAGAAATGGTATTTTGGTCTTCTATTACTTATTACCAGAAATGGATTCTGGTCCTTTATTGCTTACTACCAAGGATGGTATTCTAGTCTTCTATTAATTATTATCAAAAATGGTATTCTGGTGTTGTATTACTTATTACTAGATTGATTCTCTGGTCTTCTATTATTAAGGGCCGAAAATGGTCTTCTGGTCTTCTATTATTAATACCAGATTAGCAGATATGGATTTATAACCTCTTATCACTCATTACTAGAAAGGGTGTTCTGAGCTCCAAGATTATCACATATATGAACTTCAAAATCTAATACCTAAATTCGAGTTCCATGATACTCATTTTAGAACTTCACTATTAAAATTGGAACATGAGTTTGGGTCTTTTATATAAAAATTTCATCATCTGAATATCTGAATCTGGGGTTTGAGTCATTATTAATCTCTAATATATTATATCTGAATCTAGATATCAAGATTGTTGTTTAATTAATCCCTATTCTAGGGACAAAATTTTTGAACTTCTATTCATCTCGAGTGCTCAAATTTGGGCCAAAGAATATTACCAAAGAGAATACTATTAAGACTCTCTAAATGGCGAATTCGAGCTTCTAACCATGTCAAAATAATGGGTGAGAAAGTTATTACCTCAAAAGTTCAGACATGAACCCCTGAATCGGGTTCTTCATTTAATGGAAGTTACAATTTTAAAATTCATTATCACATGATAAGGCAAGATCAACTTCCAACAAGTCTTATGCATTCTGAACGAGTGGAAGGAGTTAAATCCAAGATAATTGCTCGTTATAGTTAAAGATGAGATCTTAACACTTTGAATAAATTATTTTTCATACAAATGGCAAAATGAGTTGCTAATCCAAGAAAATTATATACATAGACAAATATGTCAATTTAAAAACTAACAATTAGAAGCATAGTTTGCTACATGTTTCACAGGGAAGTCGGAATAACAAAGGATTTAGCAAGCGCAAAAGTCGCTGAATGAGCAATTCGAAAGTAAATCAAGGATTACACCACAAAAAACGATCACAAATCAGGTGATATTTACAAAATTTCCATAATTTATGTGAGTTATGTAGTCATTTACAAACAACGAAGTTATATCTAGATATATTTACATAGCCCAAATACATAAACAAATTACAAATCTTGAGATGCTTTATTAAGGGTCTTCGTTACTGAAGGATTAACTACAAGGTTAATTGCTGTGCAAAGAACTTCTTTAAGCTTACTAATTGTATTCTCATCGTAAATTGCATCAGTGTTGGTCTTTAAAGCGATTAAAAGCTCTATTCATATATATGAATATTTTATTTTCCCTTTCTAACTCAACGACCCGCTTGTCGAGCACATAATTACCACGGTCAAGCTTTTGGTTCTTAGCAGCGTAGTCATTGATAGTCTGTGAATACTTGATTTTCTCCTGCTCATCGAAATACTTGGAAATTTCAAACTTCACTCTCTGGATCCAGTTTCCAACTACATTATCATCTAAAATCGGAAGAGGGTTCAGCAGGGTTGGAAAATTTCTGAGTTGCGAGAAGTTTTGATCTAGTAAGCCTGATAATTGAGGGGGCTGTTTGAGGGGCTAGAAGATCAACATTTGGAATCTTTTCCCTGGTGGGAATTCTAAAGAGGCACATTGAGCTTGACTCTCTCTCACTTTTAGCTCTAAATCGCTTATCCACTGAATAAGTTCGGATGTCTTTTCATCAATGTCAATTGTAGGATTCAACTTCACTTATTGTTTAAGCATAATAATCGCTTCATCCTTTCTCTTTATCTTAGCCTCAAGATAGTCAATGCGGTCCTTATGATTTCTTTCTATGATCTTTTGGATGAAATACCTTGTATGCCACTTCACAGCTTCAGTGTTACCAACAAAATGCTCAAGAAGAGCTTTGTCATCGGCCACGATCTCACTACTCCTGCTTAATAATCTATCTCTGATAACGTCAACCCAAGAAACTAAATTTTGAGAACAACGGAATAGCAGACCCTAGCTCCTATTTAAATCACAATAAATGGAAGGATATCAAAATTGAGTTAAAAGATATCTTTATTACTATAGTGATGGGTTACAACTCAAAATAGAAGCAAAGTCAAGAGAGACAACAATCATCACATCTAAAGTTGAGAGACAACGTTCCTAACTTTGTCTAAGGTATATGTTAAAAGCATGATCGTTGAGTCAAAAGGTAAAGTGACTCTTTCAGGAGTTATAACCGGCGGACATTTACTATAATCCCATTTTTTGGCTGGTGGACTATCATGACCATAAATTAATTTGAAATGGAATGTGCTGATTTCTTTTAAGAATAATTCCTTTTCTTCGTTGAGGAAATCGAAGCGGATATGGGGATATTCTAAGTATAATTTTTGCAAATCCCAAAGAAATCAATATCTTGCTAACTTCGAAGTCCTTAAAATTTGTCCGTTTTTAGAGTAAACTCTCTTCAGATTAACATATTGACTTAGGTGGTCTCTTAGGATAACCCGACCTAAAGAACTGGTATTCTGAAATAGCATATTAAAAATAAGCTAAGCATGAAAAACATAACCAAAATACGTATTCATAAATAAATTACTTGTTATATATCTACAGTCATTAATCTGGTTCATACAAAATAGACTTAGAAAAGAATTCAGAAACAAATTTGCCTTTGTAATACTTAAGTTTTTCAGGGGGAAAGGTCTTGAGGAACCGATCTGATCCATGGTAAGCCCCAGCAAGCCCAGGGATGAGGGTCTAATCCGAATTCATCTAAATATCTTCTATGAAAACGTCTGAGTAAACCCCCACTGAAGTCATCTAAATACGAAAAAATCTAAGATAGAATGTCTACAATATGCTTTATACAAGGAGTCAACAAATATATCTCTCTCTTCAATCATCATCTAGATCAGAGTTAGTAACTCTCGTTTTCCTTTAAAAGAACGTCATATCGATGGCACGCTCTCTTTACTAAAGGTGCAGTTCTCTAATATTTAAAAGATGCTAAAGAAGAGGTGCTTTTTTCAAAGCTATGATATTTCTCAGATAGCACATTGTGCTCCTTTATCAACTTGTCTAACTCCCTATATAACTTGTAACGACGCGCTATTTTGGACCATTCGCATCCGCACATGTCGGACTTGAATAATTCAAAATACCGAATTATTAATTTAAATTTGGAAAAACTGAGCATATACAGTAAATAAATAATCATAGATCACAGACACAGAGTAATAAATGCAGCGGAAACAAAAGATAGTAGTTCATGAAGCTACTATGTACACATCAGAATAAAATAAGGTACAATAGAAGTCTCGAATACAATAGTCGAATACAATATCAGAATACATCTCTAGAACCAACTGGATATCTGAAAGCTGGATAGATAGCTGGATCTCCAAGCGAAGCTCCAACTCCAAGGTGAGTCTCGAATACTGGTACACTCGGTCTGACCCGAGCGTAAAGCAAAATATAAAACACTCGAGTCAGGATTAACATTCTTATATTGATAAATCCAATTCAAGTAAAATAACAACTAAAATATAAGTAACTCAAAGGACGTTGGAATAACCATCCTCTAAGGATCCATTAAACTATCTACTATATAGTAATATACGCTAAATAGATAATGCCTATCAGTAATATAAAGTATCAAAATAGTGTTAAGGAGTTACCATTATCCCCTTTAACATATTTTATATAAGTGTCATAGTCTATACAGCACTGTAAAGTCCACGTAAACTAGTGGGATATCAGGGAGTACTCCATAGGTATAACACACAAAAAATTCATAGTGGTCGCGTATATAGGGATACAAGTATGACAAGGCACATCAGGCAATACCCAAGGTAGTGAAACTACCGTTTGCCTGATCCGGACTGGTGAAATCGCATCGCCGCAACGATCGCGACACCGTGAAACAACACTCCCAAAATTTCGAGGGTGCACACCAATCAATAACAAGTACTGAGTAGTTTACGAAGAAGTGTGCTCGCTCGAGGTGGCTAACCCCATTTGGCCCGGAACGGCTCCTGTTTTAGTCATTTCCAATTTGACACAAGTGTCAAGGCTACCCATTATCGTTCTCTTTCTTCAGTCATCATGTACATCATTCCAACCACTTCATTCTGAATCACACTCCGCGTATATTTATTAAAGTGGTTTTCGGTTTAGACAGAGAGTATGACCATAACCGATTCCGGTTTCTTTAATAACTTTCGTAATTATTACACCGATTGGTCGTTTAATAAATTTCAAAACCAAATCAATTTTAATTTCAATTAGAATTTGTAAACCAACATTTCATTTGTCTTTCTAAATCAATTTTTATATTTTACGTTCAAACTTCCAAATTCATAATTTCAAAATCTTATAATTCAATTTCAATTTTTATTTAAACAATTCAAATATTGATTCAAGTTCGTATATAGGTTTCATTTCGAAATCATTTAAATTAATTTAATTTACCATTCAAATCAATTTGAATCCATTGATCGATTTTATTCAATATTCATTAAGTAAATTTGTCATTCAAAACAATTTCTATTTAATTTCCAATTCATTAAATCAATTACTTAAGTACAACTTTATTATATCAAAACTTCAAATTGAATTAAATTAGATTCGTCAAATCAAATTCTTTAAATTACCAGTCTTAAATTTATTTCAACACATAAATCATATTTTATTTCTTGTTAAAGAAAATCAATTCCACTTATTTATTTACTTAGTTACGATTTCAAACTCGATTAATAAAGAAAATTAATTTCACTTATTTAATTTTATTTTATTCAAGAAACTTAATTTCACTTATTCAAGAAGTTCAATTAACAAAGAAACCGAATTAAATAATTTCAAAACTTAATTATTAAATAATTTCAAACTTAATTATTAATAATTGCAAATTCTAAAACAACGTTCTTCCATCAACTATTATATTAATATTTTGATTCAGATTAATAAATATTAACATTTTCCTCTCATAAAAATTCAAATTCTAACTTCATTTCAAACCTTGTTATTTATTCAAATAAAATCTTTATTTTATTTAAATCAAATTGTTGACCAATCGGGCTTTTATTTAATTCTCTGTCCTAAGTAAAAGTTTTATTTTGGTATTTATCATTTCAACCCGATTCCATTTCAATTCAAAAATCAAAGCATAGCAAAGGGAAATTGCAGTGTGATAACAGGGATGGTGTCGAAGTAAATAAACAAGCAATAGCAAACATCAATAACAATCCAATAATTAATTCAAATAATCCTGAAATAATCATATTAATTTACATTGTTGTTTGTGCAAATTAATATAATTATTTCTAGAATCTACACTATCATTTCATGTAGATTAAAGAACGATTCTTCACTTGGTATCTATTATTCAATTTCATACTACATCAATTTAAACAACATACATTTAAATGATTCAAGGTGTAATTAACACTATTTTTACGTGTCAATTTATTTAAACATATAAAGGGGGTCATATTATACAAATTAAACTAATCAAATTCAACACATATATCGATTTCAAATTGTTAACTCCTACGTCAATTTCAATTGTAAATTATTTATCACTTCATACATTAACAATTTAACGACCAAAATCAACATCAAACAATCAATCATTTATTAACCAAACTAGATTATCATCGTATAAAATAACCGATAATGGTGTCAGATGTCACAGGTGAACTGATACAGGTAATAACATATATATAATAGTGTAAACAACTAACAGTAGCATATTTCAATTGTCGTTTCAATTGTCATCAAAATTAATAAATGAAAGAACATTAATCGTGAGTGATTGCTCATCTTTCGAGGCTAGATAGATTCGACAAGGAAGCGAGGTACGAATCCAAAGAAAAGCTAGATAGGCACAGATTCAATGAAGAAAACAAGCACGACGGTCCAAAGCTGATAAAATGGGAATCGATGAGAACAAATCCGAATCAGTTTTGATATAAACTAAAATATACACATTATTATAATACTATTTTTTTTCAATATTGAAATTCAAGGCAAATATTAAAATAATAGCTTTCAAAACCCATATATATTATCACCAAAATCATCACTAATATAGTATAGACAGATCCAAAGCATATGCTATATATAAACTTATATTCAAAACTTTATACCTCTATCTTGCATATGAAAACAACTTATAAATATATAACTTAATTTAAACTGTCGGCATTAGTATGTACCCACATACAAGCTAATATGTGACTCATAAACATTAGTATAAAACTACAGAAAAAAGTGTATACACGGTGTACGTATATAAAACAAACAATATGCGCAAGCTAACACAAATCCATATGTAAAATATGTATATAATTCGAATTTACACATACTTATAACATAAAACGAGGAATCTATATATTGTATAAACCTTTAAAACAGTATACTATAATTTATATAAATGTACGTACGTTATAAATATTCTTTTTTTTACTGTAATCATAATATGGACACTGAAAAAGAAAAAAAATAGTTTATAAACTCTTATATATATATATATACACACACACTCTAACAGATTGCAGTTCAAAATTTCAAAATAGGCAAATGAATATTCTATACTTTGTACCGCATATACTATGCTTTATAAACTTATTTAATTAGAATTTAAAACTGTCGTATGTTTATTATATTATAGCTTACTTATATACCAATAACTTATGGTGTTAGTTTAAACCCAAAATGTAAACATATGAACTACTCTATCATATAATATAATATACAAGTGCAAACCTATTCACTATACAACCTGTTTGTAATATACAGATCAAGTATATATACAACTACCCATACACATATCATATAACAGACTAAACTTTTTAAATGTACTTGAAATATATATAAACTAACAGATATTTTAAATTAACAGTTTGAAAAGCATCCCGTACATTTAACTAATATATCTAATAAATTTATAAAATCCAACATACCTACTATCAGTATATTAATATATCCAAAACAGGTTGCGAAAGACGGCGAAAACATATAAACTTAATATATAAACACATGCGCAATATACTTCTTTATAACAGTACATATATAAACATCATATACCTTTCTCTTTTTAATATAGAGGAGAGGTGCAGGCAAACAGTTGAGAAGATGGGGCGTCGTGCTGCTCTCGTGAGCAAGGTTGGAGATGAAGACTCGAGCTCCGGCAAACTCGGGTCAGAGGGGAAGATGGGTGAGCGTGGTGGAGTTTGATGTGTGCGTGCAGGAGCAGGGGAGGAGGAAGCAATGGGCGAAGTGCTTAACGGCGGAGGGCGGTTGCGTGGAGAGGGGATCTGCGCTTGCTGCTTGGTGGCGGAGGTCAGGGGCTCGGCTGTCAATTTGAGGCGCGAGCGGCTAAGGGGAGGAGGGTGCTCACGGTGGTCAATGGCACAACGCTGGTCGGTTGCGTTGCTTAGCTGGGGAAGTTGAGGAGAGAGGGTGCGGAGGAAAAATGTAGATGGAAGCATTGCTGTGGAAGCACTGGAGTGAAAGGCAGTGGAAGAGGATGATGGTTTGGTCAGTAACTTGCGGGGATGGTGATTGTTATGGTTGGAGTCTGTTTGGTGATGGGCAGGTATTGTTTGTATAGATGAAGTGGGAAGCGCAGATGAACTGTGGGAAGAAGCAACATATGTTTATACATTTATTTCAATGGACAGCAGGGAACAACTACATGCATTTTTTAAAGAAGAATATAACGAAGAGAAAGAAGGTGAACAGATTGATATAGTGGAATATTGGAAAAGCCAGCTAGATTGAATTCAGGGATTATAATTAAAGCAGATGACTGTTAAATTCCTGACCGATGGCGAATTCGAATGGACACGGGATCAACAAAAAAGTTGCAATTTCATAACCGATACGGCTATCCGTTTCGTAGTTACGCCGCGAACCGGACTCCAGAATACACAATTGAATATACCGCTGAGATCAGTACGACGCGACGGTCAAAAAGGTATACAAATGGTACGATTGAATTATAAAAATTCGAATTTTCTACTAGCGGAAAATGCAACAAAAACGCAGAAAAATAAGATCAACGGAGCTAAAGAAGTCCAAATTTGGAAAAATGAAAAATGGCATCTTGCTCAGAAGATGGTTTAGAATTTTACTATGTAAAAATATTTAGGTTTCGAAAACGTTTTATTTTCTTCAATTCTTAACTGATTAATTGAAATAAATTTACGCACGAAAATAAACTTTATATTTTCGGATGAAAATTTACCAGTTGCTATGTTTAACTAGACGCATTTCAAATATTAAATTTTTTATTTCAAAATTTAATCGTTTACAATTTCCCAAAATTACAATTAAATATATTAATAAATCAAATAAAAAAATTATCGAAAATTTATGAGTCGTTACACTCTCCCCCACTCAAAACTTTTCGTCCCCGAAAAGGAAGGAGGTAGGAGAATAGAAACAAGCAGAATAAAATAGATTGAAAACAAAATAAATGATTAGTTTAAACCTTATAACTTTCAGTTTTAATTAATTACTATTCGACAATTCAAAGTATTCCAATAAGTTGATTTAATTTCCATTTATAAATATTTGATACCTAAAGATTCCTTCAAAACAAAAATTTATTTTATTTATCTCATTTATTCATTGTTTTATTATCCAATTATCCTCTATTAACAATTTTCTAAAATCATAAATTTGTATAGTCATTTATTATAGTCATATTTTATTCAACAAATTAAATCTTTCTTTATTTCAAATGATTATTAAATTTATTCCACTTAGTATATCATATCACATATATTAAGTATATTTACTCTTATTATAACCTCTCAAATTTATTTATAAATTCCTTTAACATCATTTTTCATTATATATTATTCAATTACCAGGTTAACTTCTGAATAGTTTAGGTAAGTTATATATTTTGGAATGCAATTAGTATTATACAAGTAAAATATTTCCTTACTAAATTATTTCAAAATTAAATATTTATTCAAAATTTTGGTTTCATTTGGAAATTAGAATCCCCTTTAACATAAATTTAAGAATAAATTTCCGATTAACTTCAAACCATTTTACAGATAAATATACATATACTATATATATCAAATCAAATCTATAATCATGTTCTTATACATATTATATATATTATAAATCAAGTCATTCTTAAGAAGTTCAAATCAAATTCATTTTTCAAAATAAAGGTGTAGCAAAGCTACTGAATGTCTCTCCACTTCGAAACTCGAAAATGAATGTCGATGATGTGGCCGTCATCATCGAAATTATTTTCCAACGACAATGGAGGAGAGCACTGATTTAAACATTTTAAATTCTTTGAAATTATTTCTATTTGAAAATGTTTTAAATACTATACACTTTAAAACTTTAAAATCAAAGTTTGAAATCACCGTAAATTAAATTCTCAATTCTAAATTTAAATTCATTTAAATTCCAAATCAAATTATAACCAAGTTTATAAATTCATTTATTTATATGTTGGTAAAGTCAATGGTTTACAAAATAATAAATGAAAATCAAGTATTATCATTTCTGACAACAAATTCATTAACAATTTAATTTCAGAGAAATTTATACTTATACATAATACAATCATACAAAACTATTTTGTTTACCAAATTTGAAAACAATATTGTGTCAGTTTGTTTTGTTCAAGTGTTTTGGAAATCCTATCGATAGCTTTGATCAGACGAATCGATCGAAAACCCAAATCAACATCAACAACTCAAACAACACAATATATGAAACATTTTTATATTAGTTACAAATACACTCCCTCGCTCGACGATACAAGAATGGATTTCAAAGCAAGGATAGAGATTCAAATTTGATGGACTCAAATTAAAGAGAATTCTGATTCGAAGATAAGTTCGAAAGAAAAGATAAGATGATTCAATAACAGAATCGGAAGATGGATAAGCTTATTTAATTCACAGGCAACCTTCCGGGTCAATCATGACTTCAAGAACTAGATCAATGTGGAATTCTGAGGCAAATCCACATCCGATCTCAAGAGATAGAATTCAGGATATCTAGAGATACTAGCATCTAAACTGAGGATATATATAATCTCCGGTGAATCAATGCTATTGTAAATGAGTTTCGTCCCTTTACAATTCATATGAATGTTGGCGAGACCACCAATCCATTTTAAAGATCATTCGAAGTGGAGTTATGGGATACTCCAGAATTAAAAGAAGACGAATAGTGAGGGACATGAATGAATTTTGGAACCACAGGGAACGTTCCAAAATTCAAAGGAACCAAGTCAAGAAGGACGAGATTCAAACTTGAATGAGAGTGATTCTGTAAATACATTTACCCAATATGCTAAGTTTTGCCTAGAGCTACCAAAGCTTGGATACCAACTGTAACGACCCGCTATTTTGGACCATTCGCATCCGCACATGTCGGACTTGAATAATTCAAAATACTGAATTTTTAATTTAAATTTGGCAAAACTGAGCATATACAGTAAATAAATAATCATAGATCACAGACACGGAGTAATAAATGCACCGGAAACAAAATATAGTAGTTCATGAAGCTACTATGTACATATCACAGTAAAATAAGGTACAATAGAAGTCTCGAATACAATAGTCGGATACAATATTAGAATACATCTATAAAACCAACTGGATATTTGAAAGCTGGATAGATAGCTGGATCTCTAAGCAAAGCTCCAATTCCAAGGAGAGTCTCGAATACTGGTACACTCGGTCTGACTCGAGCGTAAAGCAAAATACAAAACACTCGAGTCGGGATTAACATTCTTATATTAATAAATCCAACTCAAGTGAAATAACAACTGAAATACAAGTAACTCAAAGGACGTTGGAATAACCATCATCTAAGGATCCGTTAAACTATCTACTATATAGTAATATACGCTAAATAGATAATGCCTATCAGTAATATAAAGTATCAAAATAGTGTTAAGGCGTTACCATTATCCCCCTTAACACATTTTATATAAGTGTCATAGTCTATACAGCACTGTAAACTCCACCGTAAACTAGTGGGATATTAGGGAGTACTCCATAGCTATAACACAAAACAAATTCGTAGCGGTCGCGTATATATGGATACAAGTATGACAAGGCACGTGAGACAATACCCAAGGTAGTGAAACTACCGTTTGCCTGATCCGGACAGGTGAGAACGCATTGCCGCAACGATCGCAACACCGCGAAACAACACTCCCAAAATTTCAAGGGTGCACACCAATCAATAACAAGTAATGAGTAGTTTACGAAGAAGTGTGTTCGCTCGAGGTGGCTAACTCCATTTAGCCCGACACGGCTTCTTTTTTAGTCATTTCCAATTTGACACAAGTGTCAAGGCTATCCATTATCGTTCTCTTTCTTCAGTCATCACGTACATCATTCCAACCACTTCATTCCGGATCACACTCCGCGTACAGTTATTAAAGTGGTTTTCGGTTTAGACAGAGAGTATGTCCATAACCGATTCTGGTTTCATTAATAACTTTCGTAATTATTACACCGATTGGTCGTTTAATAAATTTCAAAACCAAATCAGTTTTAATTTCAATTAGAATTTGTAAACCAACATTTCATTTGTCTTTCTAAATAAATTTTCATATTTTACGTTCAAACTTCCAAATTCATAATTTCAAAATCTTATAATTCAATTTCAATTTTTATTTAAACAATTCAAATATTGATTCAAGTTCGTATATAGGTTTCATTTCGAAATCATTTAAATTAATTTAATTTACCATTCAAATCAATTTGAATCCATTGATCGATTTTATTCAATATTCATTATGTAAATTTGTCATTCAAAACAATTTCTATTTAATTTCTAATTCATTAAATAAATTACTTAAGTTCAACTTTATTATATCAAAACTTCAAATTAAATTAGATTCGTCATATCAAATTCTTTAAATTACCAGTCTTAAAATTATTTCAACACATAAATCACATTTTATTTCTTGTTAAAGAAAATCAATTCCACTTATTTATTTACTTGGTTACGATTTCAAACTTAATTAATAAAGAAACTTAATTTCACTTATTTAATTTTATATTATTCAAGAAACTTAATTTCACTTATTCAAGAAGTTCAATTAATAAAGAAACTCAATTAAATAATTTCAAAACTTAATTATTAAATAATTTCAAACTTAATTATTAATAATTTCAAATTCTAGAACAACGTTCTTCCATCAACTACTATATTAATATTTTGATTCAGATTAAAAAATATTAACATTTTCCTTTCATAAAAATTCAAATTCTGACTTCATTTCAAACCTTGTCATTTATTCAAATAAAATCTTTATTTTATTTTAAATCAAATTATTGACCAATCGGGTTTTTATTTATTCTCTATCCTAAGTCAAAGTTTTATTTGGGTATTTATCATTTCAACCCGATTCCATTTCAATTCAAAAATCAAAGCATAGCAAAGGGAAATTGCAGTGTGAGAACAGGGATGGTGTCGAAGTAAATAAACAAGCAATAGAAAACATCAATAACAATCCAATAATTAATTCAAATAATCCCGAAATAATCATATTAATTTACATTGTTGTTTGTGCAAATTAATATAATTATTTCTAGAATCTACACTATCATTTCATGTAGATTAAAGATTATTACACTAATATTAATACGGTTCTTCACTTGGTATCTATTATTCAATTTCATACTACATCAATTTAAACAACATACATTTAAATGGTTCAAGGTGTTATTAACACTATTTCTACGTGTCAATTTATTTAAATATATAAAGGGGGTCATATTATACAAATTAAACTAATCAAATTCAACACATATATCGATTTCAAATTGTTAACTCCTATGTCAATTTCAATTGTAAATTATTTATCACTTCATACATTAACAATTTAACGACCAATATCAACATCAAACAATCAATCATTTATCAACCAAACTGGATTCTCATCGTATAAAATAACCGATAATGGTGTCAGATGTCACAGGTGAACTGATACAGGTAATAACATATATATAAAAGTGTAAACAACTAATAGTAGCATATTTCAATTGTCGTTTCAATTGTCATCAAAATTAATAAATAAAAGAACATTAATCGTGAGTGATTGCTCACCTTTCAAGGCTAGATAGATTCGACAAGGAAGCAAGCTACGAATCCAAAGAAAAGCTAGATAGGCATAGATTCAATGAAGAAAACAAGCACGGCGGTCCAAAGCTGATAAAATGGGAATCGATGAGAACAAATCTGAACCAGTTTTGATATAAACTAAAATATACACATTATTATAATATGTATTTTTTCAATAGTGAAATTCAAGGCAAATATTAAAATAATAGCTTTCAAAACCCATATATATTGTCACCAAAGTCATCACTAATATAGTATAGACAGATCCAAAACATATGCTATATATAAACTTATATTCAAAATTTTATAGCTCTATCTTACATATGAAAACAACTTATAAATATATAACTTAATTTAAACTGTCGGCATCAGTATGCACCCACACACAAGCTAATATGTGACTCATAAACATTAGTATAAAACTACAGAAATAAGTGTATACACGGTGTATGTATATAAAACAAACAATATGCGCAAGCTAACAAAAATCCATATGTAAAATATGTATATACTTCGAATTTACACATACTTATAACATAAAACGAGGAATCTATATATTATATAAACCTTTAAAACAATATACTATAATTTATATAAATGTATGTACGTTATAAATATTCTTTTTTTACTGTAGTCATAATATGGACACTGAAAAAGAAAAAAATAGTTTATAAACTCTTATATATATACGCGAACAGATTTCAGTTCAAAATTTCAAAATAGGCAAATGAATATTCTATACTTTGTACCGCATATACTATGCTGTTTAAACTTAATTAAAATTTGAAACTGTCGTATGTTATTATATATAGCTTAATTATATACCAATAACTTATGGAGTTACTTTAAACCCAAAATGTAAACATATGAACTACTCTATCATATAATATAATATACACGTGCAAACCTATTCACTATACAACATGTTTCTAATATACAGATCGAGCATATATACAACTACCCATACACATATCATATAACAGACTAAACTTTTTAAATGTACTTGAAATATATGTAAACTAACAGATGGTTTAAATTAACAGTTTGAAAAGCATCCCGTATATTTAACTCGAATCATCATCATTGTCGTCGTCGTCGTCATTGTCATTGATGCTATTATCATCGCCATCCTTTTCCTTAGAATCATCTTTTTTGTCACCTTCCTCTTTAGAAGCTAATACGATTCGAAGGTGGGGACATCGAAAGAGTGAATTTCAGCAATATTGGTTACCTCCTCCTCGTCCTCAGGACTGCTGCCCTGCTTTATCTGGTTAATTTTGTCCATTACTCTTTCGGCTAAAGTTGGGTCAATAGAAGAGAAGCTGAAGTAAGGAGATTTCTCGTAATTGTCAGCGTATGCAAGCATAAGGCATCCTCATAATTTTTTAGCATCATAGGTCCTAAGGTAACATTAAAAAACCGAGAGACTTGCTTCTTGATGTCTGAAAGGGTACGAATGACCAATTTAAGCGAAGCCCTGGTCTTTTTGAATTTATTTTTTAAAGAAGCATTCTTAGCGACCAGTCGAGCATTTTCATCTTCTGCATCTTTCAGTGGGAGATCCATTGCATATTTTCCATCATAGGTGAGTTGGTGAGCTCATCTCTCTGCCTCTAGATCAGCTTTAGTCCTGGAGATGGAAGTCTTTATTCGCTCCAATTCAATGGAAGCCTCGTTTTGAGCGGTGGTCAAAGAAGATAATTTATTTTTAACTCGAAATTCTCTATCTGCAGCCTAGAGGATACGAATGAAGACTTCAAAACTAGATCATTTAGAGCTATTCAGTTCCTTGAAATCTGTAACAAGAAGTGAAACATGAATTAGAAAATTGAGAAATCCAACAATGATAAAATCAATTAAATGAGAGTTTACCAAAAGCTGCTGCTCCACAAGAGAACGATAATTTTCCGCTAAGTCTGGAGCGAACGATGGCAGAGAGGAAGAAGTAAAAGATTTAGAATGTAAGACAAACTCAAACAAATTCTTCAAAATTCATAGGCGAAGGAGCAGAAGATGACGACTCTGGAAGAGTTTGCTTTATTGAAGGCGTCGTCAACAAAGACAACTACATCTGCTCGAGTGCAGCCAAGGAGTCGAAGATCAAGATGTTTGGAAAAGGATCAGAAGTAAGCGGAGATTGTGCTGGCTTGTTCTTAGAGACTTCAGCGATAGGGCTCTTGGAAACTTTTTCAAGAGATATGCATTCCTCCTCTTCCTCTACATTGATGATTTTAGCCACTTTCGCAGCAGGAACGTCCTCAGAAGGCTTCGATAGTTTTATTTTGAAAGATCTTTTGGATTTAGCAAAAGACATCAAGATAGACGTAGCCTAAGAAGATGAATGAAATAGGGATAGCACTGCCAGAAGATACAACATCCTTGGAGGGAGATAAAGCAAATTCAAACAGATATAAAATCAGTCAGAGCCATTCAAGGATTTCATAGACAAAAAAGGAGAGTAATGAGCTAGCAATATACCTGAAATGTCAGAACGAATGGGCAATAGTGTAGTAAAATGTTTAGCATCGCCTGAGGAGAAGAAGTGATTTCCTCGAGAATTGTGCATAATGACTGGTGGGGTTCCTAGAATCTTTTAGCCAGTTAGAAGCAAAGAATGTTTTCTTAGGTTCAAAAGAGTTAGGAGCATTAACCTACTCCAAAGTTGTTCTGGAGTGGCAGTTAAAGAATTGATGATTCTTCGCTAAGTGTCTTAAGAGGTTCACCTAAAAATGATCAGAGATTACTTCATAGAAAACATGGAGAAAAATGGAGATGACATTGAAACAGACTTACATGGGAAGGCAAAAGTCTCGCGTACACCAGCAAAACACTTTACGAAAAAGAACAAATTCTCCCACTCTTTGAACTTGTTAATGCTATCTGAAATAAGCTTCTTGTACATGTTCACTTTGAAAATATGCTTGTTGAGATTACCTGACCTTGCCAACTTGGCCAGGGAGTTCAGAACTTCAGCATTAAGAGAAGGAAGTCCAGACTCCAATGCCAACATTTCCAAGGATATAAGATGAGTGTAAAGATTCAAAGATAATTGTATCGGAGCAACTCCGACTGAGATAGATAAGAAATCAGGAACCGAGGAACGGGAAGAAATCCACCATGTTAGATGTGGATAGCTGTATAAGCGAAATACCCTTCTGGAGGGTTATCAATACTATCGTTGGTTATGGAGGAATGGCTTCAATTCCAGTAATGTCAAAATCTTTAAGAACAGCATCGGCTTCATCTTGAGATACAATGGAAGAATGCTTGGCAATAGCTTCAACTTTAAGAGAACTCATTATTCTGCCAGGTGAAAAAGTTTTAGTTAAAACTCTTAATTATTTATAAGATTTTTTCTTAAATAGCTCAAGCATAAAAACATACATGAAATCTTAAAATGGTGAAAATACTAAGTAGTTTAGGCTTTCGATAGTGTCGAAAGCTCAACAATTCAAACTTTCGACAAAGTCGAAAGGTTAGCATCCCAAGCTATCGATAATGTCGGAAAAAAGATAGCATCAGCCTAAGCTATCATACTTTGACATTATTGAGGGACTAAGGAGTAATTAGTTAATAATATGGATTCCTCAGGTTGTCGACCTAGTCATAAGGTTTGGATAAAACATTAATCCATTCATCACCTTTCGACAACGTTGAAAGCTCTATGGAAGCCTGGATAAACTTCGAATGTAACATAAGGCTGAATAGTAAAACCGTTCGACATGGTCAAAAATAATAATTCAAAGTTCCAAGGTAAAAATAATAGAGCTGATGCTGTTGTCGAATGGTCTGATAAATATTGTTAAAATGCATTACACCCATCAAAATCGAAAGGTTTCAAGTTTGATTCATGTATACTTTACACCTTACACCAAGGATGGATGGAAGCAGTTATATGGTTGAAGAGTTCCAATCTTGCAAAATGCTGGTAGTCGAAAGGTTTGAAACTCCTCAACCTTATCTAGAGCTTGTTATCGAAAGATTGGATCATTTAATTATCTGACCTTTTGACAACAATGGGAAATTAGCATCACAATACTTTTCGACTCCATTAAAAGGTACGAAGAGGGATAATTCATTGGTTTTGCATTAATCTCTTTCATAAGGGTAGAAAAGTCATTTTCTATAATCGCATTTAACACAACTAGGTTCCGAATTATCGTATTGGAAACCCAAACTCGATAATAAATGCAGTTTTCATATTCTTCTAGAAGAACAAGTAAAATATACCCATTAACAAAACTGCTTTCATCTGGAATTGATATAATTCGATTCAGAAAAAGTCAGGTCAAGAATGAGAAATTAAAGTAAAAAATAAATTTAGAGGACTTGGGTTTAAAATTAATCTTGATTTGGGGATTTCCTTTACCAAAAACCATATGACATCAAATCCAAAACCACAAACGAATACTGCTAGAAACCAGTTTGAATGATAAAAAATTGCAAAGAACTTATCTGAAATTGAATCCAAATTTTGAAATAAAAATTGAAAATTCAACTAAAAATCGATAAGGGTGAAGTTTAGGCTAAAATTTACAAATCAAATTTAAGAGATTACCTTATTGTTTTGAAGTGAGATATGGGAAATTTTGAGAGAACCCTTTTACTCATGCGCGATAATTTTGATTTCAGGTAAAAGACGAAGAAAGAGAAGAAGCATATTATATAAGAAAAGTCACCCAAGTCCTCAGCTGCTAGATCAAGGTTTAAATGGATGTTCCAGATCAGCACGAGAAGGCCAAGAGGTGGGAAAATTTTATAGCTGTCGACAAAGATGACTTATAAAGTCAAGTGCATCCCTTTGATTAGGGGGCAAATGTTACACTAAAAATCAATCTTCCGTCTAAGAAGAAAGGTGTCTCAACAAAGACTAAAGAAAAGAAGTTCAATTCAAACCTTTTGAAAGAGTCAAAGGGATGTAATCAACAGTGTATAGCAGTCCCATACCTTTTGAAGGAGTCAAAAAACTTTCATTCCTAAGCATTCAAAGTATTCTTATCTTCCTAAGGGGATGGAGAAGTCAAAGCAAGTGTGAGCAAGTACTTAATGAGCTTTTCAAAAGCATAATAAGCCTTTCAAATCAGTTGAAGCACATCCAGGGTATCTTCCGATAATAATGAAAGGTTTATAAAGAAAGCAGCATTCATAAGTCAACAAGGGTTGAAAGACAACCTTTCAACATCATTAAATAATAGCAACCTTCCGACAACGTCGAAAGGTTCACAGTAAACAAGAGAAGAGCAACCTTCCGACAATGTCTGAAGGTTCACAATAAACAAAAGAAGAGCAATCTTCCAACAGTGTCGAAAGGTTCACAATAAATAGTAAAAAGAGGACTAACCCTTCGGTAAAGGCAGAAGGATCATGGAGACATAAGAGTAACAAACCATCCAACAAAGGTAGAAGGTTCATAATAGCAAATGAAAAGGCAAAGCTTAGGACGAAGACGAGGGGTTTAAGGTGGCATATTAAAGGGCGACCTTTCGACCCAACCGAGAGTATGAAGTCGAAAGGAGGGCCGCCTACATCTATAAATAAGACCCAAGGGGGTCCAGCTGGAGGATCCGATTTCTTTCATTCTAGTCTTGTATCTTCCTAATTAGAGCATTGTAACCTTAATTCAATGTTGATTTGGGAAATTTAATAAATAAATCTTTTTCTTGGATACAAGGGAAAGTCCTTGACTTTATTAATTACTTTACCATATGCTTGAATCTTTGTTGGATTAACTCAAATTTTCATGTAAAACCCCTTTGGAAGGTTCTTGCCAACCTGATCATCAACACTTCTGCCATAAGTAACTACATCAACCCTTCGAAACCTTCAACTCTTCAATCAGAACTTTTGACTAAGTTAACATCCAAATCAGATCAATATTCCCTAAAACCTTACGAAATCATTGAATCGAAGGACTAGACCTTTCGACGAGAATGATAATGCATCTAGTCCAAACATTAACTTTAACCTTCCGGATTAATTAACTTAGAGCCCCAAATCTTCCGACTAGGTCGATGGCTCTTATGCTATAACCATACCAATAACCTTAACCTTTCGACATTATAACACAAGTCATCAAACCTTTCGACAAGGTCGAAAGTTGCTGCATATTCAACAAGGAATTTGATAACCGGTTTAAACCTTAAGGTAACTTCCACCTTTAAAAGGATAAACTCAGAAGAATCCAATCTAACTCAAAGAGGAGACCACGTACAAGTTTAACTAGAGACGAAAGGAATCAAACTCAAGCAAGTACCTAGCCATTCGACAATGTCGAAAGATTTTATTCGAAGGATGTGTACAAGCAAATTACAAAGGCAATTCTTAAGGCTATCAAGCCCCTCATTAAAACCGGATTAACCACACTAGCTGGAATGGTTTTGGGTAGTTAACCATAAATTTGGTTAACATTAAACAACAACAAAAATTCGAAGAGTAAAATTAAAATCAATTTGAGATCTCCAGCAACGGTGCCAAAAACTTGTTGATAACGACTATTTTTCTGTTAGTTAGAGAATCGTTGCTAAAAATATAATTGTTATAAACTGCAAGCGCACAGCGTACAATTGTCGTACGTATGCGAGTATGGGTCGATTTGTAGGGAAATAAATTAATTTTAAATTCTACTCAATCGAATTAACCCAAAGAGTTTGAAATTGTTTTAAGATAAAAAATTGTAAAAACCAACTAAAACAAAAGTGAATAAATAAGATTAAGAGACAATTTAGAGGCAGATCCACTCTCATATTCTTACATAAATCAGCAATAAAATTTAATTATGATCTCTCATTTTAATCTGGTAGTATTAGTGATGTATTTATCATAAGTATGATCTATTTGTGTTATTAATTAACACAACTTAAACCATCAAACTTTAATACAACACTAAAATTTCTTTGTTAAATATCATGTAAATGAATATGAAACTAAAACAAAATCCATATTAAGCATGATCTATTTACTATTTTTGATTAGTAGCATGGATCATTAAATTTAGATTCTATTTTAATTCCGTGATCAAAATCACTTAGTTAGATAATGATGTAAATTGTGTTTATGTTGGATTAAGCATAGACCATTTATGATTAGAAACACGACATAGGCTATCAAATTCCTTATTAAATTTACAACATATTCCAACTTTTCATTAAGTACTAAAAAAGAAACCATAAATAATAAAACTTAAGAGAGCTTCATTACCCCTAAATTGAAGGGATTTAGCTTTTCATTTGTGTTATCATTTCAACATAGAACAAAAAAAGGAAAGTGCAAGCTAATTAAAATAAAAGGAACTAACTACTAAATGCATAAAAGGAAACTGAAGGGATTTAGCTTCTCATTTGCATAAAAATAAAACTAGACTAGGTGCATAAATGGAAATCTAATCCATTAACATGAAATAGAAGAAAGCATGTAAATAAAAACGAGCATAAAATAAAATAAAAGCATGTAAAGAACAAAGAAGAAGAAGTGGCTTAGGAAGTCATTTATTTTTCATTAATTTTGTGGCTACAACTTGCATAATATGATGAGATAATAATCCCCAATGTATGAA
Organism: Allium cepa; assembly: GCA_030765085.1. Classification (NCBI taxonomy): domain Eukaryota; kingdom Viridiplantae; phylum Streptophyta; class Magnoliopsida; order Asparagales; family Amaryllidaceae; genus Allium; species Allium cepa. Next base: position 815,035,775 of record CM060940.1, on the reverse strand, counting down.
CATAAGAGGGATATTTATACATAACCAAAACCCTAATCTATTTTTAGGGAACCCTCTAAAACGCCCTTAAGATGGTGTGACCTCCAAGTAATCATTAGCATGAAATTAATCCTCAATTAATTGTGCACGTGCCTTTAATCCCCACAAACATGTGCATTAGCTTTTAATTGTGGTGCATTAGTTAGTGGGTAGGTGGGGTCCTTCGTGATTACATGAATTCTTTTGTTTCTTCATTCTTTGGCTTCAAACTCTTGTATATGCATATTTCCATGAAGCCACTTTCAAGTTGAATCCAAATTCCTACAAAACAAATTAAAATGTGCAAGTAATTTTTTTCAAATTAATTCGCACACAAAAATTACCGTTTTGCCCCTATATAGAATCATGAATGATTACTTGAAAGCATTTTTGAATTTCGGTTTTAAACATATAAAAACGCTCAATTATGACATTTATTTTACTAAAATGAGATTAAATGTGTGAGTAAAAATATACATTTTTACATGCACATCAGGCTAGGTATTGCAAGTCTCCAACAAAGCAAATAGGAAGTGAGTGTAATCTAGCTATTAATTGTAAATTGTTAATAATAAAGGTTTTTTATTATTCTTGTTTGGTTGTTTGATTTGTGCTCGGCCAGTTTATAAGCAATAACCTGGACGTTTAGTTAAAGGGAACTTACACCACCCTTTAACTTAGGATTGATATCTAGTAAATTTTTGGATAAAAGGAAATACAATCCCTTTCAGCTATGTCATTTGATTAAGTAGGAGCTTCACACCTCTTAGTATGACCTGGAGTAAAAAGGTTATCACACCCTTGTTTAACCATATTTCTTAGTCTGTTTGTTTCGTCAATCTAAGGCTAATTGATTCATTTGAGCGTTGATATCCTTTATCGAAAATGACTAAATAAAGAGCAAGTGGAGGCCAAGCTATGTGGGGTTGCTCTTATTAGGGTTTTGTCACATATACTCTATATTTGTTTTAGTTGTATATACAAGAGAAGTGAAATACTCGGATACTCGGTAAGGTTGGCTGGGTCCAGCTTGGAAGTTTTCGATGCATTTTCTAGAGGTGTACTTTCAGTAAAGGGAGTGCACCCTTCTAGTGATTGTTGGAAACTATTTCTCTTTGTTTTGATTCAACCATTTGAGTTGATTCATTTTCCATTCCATCGAGAAGCGTCTTAGGCTCTCCTCGGCGTTAATCTTTCCTTGTTTTTTCATAACCTTTGTTTTATAGGTTATGAGTTGTTTTGTCGACAAGTTTGTATATCTATACCGACATTTTCATATTATATTGTGCTTAATCTGCTTATTTATTATTTATGTTTGTTCTTTTCACCTATTTACTATATATCTGTAATGTTGTTTGTTTATTTCTTGGATGTATCGTTAACTCCCTTGGAGTTTATTAGTGCTATTGTTTAGCTTGAAGAACTACATTTGGATTTGATCCTGTTCCAAATTAGGTGCATCTAAGTTAGACGGGTACATATGTAGTCACTAGACAAGTGACCCATTCAATAAATATATTAGTTTTTCCTTGTATTATATTAATATTTTCCATGTTTAATGTTTGCAATCTATCATGTGTTGAAGTATCTTTTCTACATACCATTTGTAATGACCCGCCTTTTTGACTCTCAAAATTCGACACCAATATATTCATGATGTTCACGTGCCAATATCCAAGTGTTGAAAAGATAGATTGTTGGGGAAAAGAAAGAACAGAAATCTCGCATCATGACAAGTAATACATAATATGCAATAGACTTTGCAAAAGAAAATGGTAGTATACATATGTCTATTAGATTAATTATATATCATCAGCCTGGATAATTATAACAACAAGTCCTCACAAATACTGATAAATATAAACATCCAATGCAAAGAAAACAAAATGTACGTGAATACATCTTGGTGGCATCCAGCTTGTCTCTTGAAGTTCCAAAGCATCCAAAAACTATATTTAAAAAATATGCTCAGTTTGACCTGAGCATTGTAAGAAAATAACGTCTGGATCAATCTGGTAAACCAGCATGGGAAACACACATCATATGGGTTTTCAATGCTATAAAACCTTTTAAAAATAAAGGTATACCGTAATACCTGGTAGTTCCTGAAATAATAGTTTGATGACGACAACCTTAGGACTTGTTATAAAATATAAATACTAATATCTTTGTCTAAATATAGATGTATATGCAGGATTTATATATGTAGGTACTGAGAATGAAGACTGTACGCTACAGAGATTCAAGACTGAAAAATTCAAGATTGTAGAAATCAAGACTAAAGACTCATGAGTATCAAGATTATCAAGAGCTCGAGACACCAAGATAAGTAATAGAGTCTAGATTTATATTAAAACTTCATAATAGCACTAAAATGTTTATTCTGATTTTAACTGTGGAATGGAATCCACCTTCTTGCTTTAATAGTGGGATGGAACCCACGACATCTTTAGTGGGATGGAACCCATGACCTTCTCTAGTGGAATGGAATCCACGAAATTTTCAAAATGACTTATTTTTAGATTTTTTTTCCCAACTATCTTTTTAAAAAGACGTCTCTCTCGGTTTAAATATTTTAGTCTTAATTCAAAAAAAATATTTTTAATCATATTAATTTCCAAATCATTTCTAGAAACTATCTCCCAGTTTTAATGTTTTAGCTTTAATCTTAAAATATTTATATATTTAGTTTTTATTACTTTCTTAAGATCACTTTCCAAAGGTTTTTATAATCATAAAGTATATTCAAAATAGTTTACAAAATTCTAAGATTGTTTCGACAAACTTTAGAAAGAAAATCTCTTGTAGAACAAAAACAATTTTCAAAATATACTAGGGGATGTCAACATGCCTATACCCCCCATGCTGACATGCTAGCCGTAGATTTTAAAATTCGAAAAGATGTGTCTATTCATCATAACATTTCACGAACGGACATGATCGTTATTTTCCTATATATACCAGTAGTTTTCAATGAATTTTTGCTTAAGATTTCTTTGTTTTCTCTCCTCTTTCTCTTCCAATCTTATTTTCAAACATTTTTAACAAAACTCTGCCAAAATCCTAAGTAAACCAAACTGTAGTTTGATTCTCTGCCACTCTCTCTCAAAGATCTCAGTGCTATTCAGAGTTATTGGATCATTTGTAATCAATGATCAAAAGATTGAAGTGTATCGAGTCTCTCTCTATTAAAGTGAGATTGAAAATGGTGTGACTGTGGCCCGTAAATCAATTGGGTGTGATTGTAGCCCATAAATCAAGTAGATGATTTGTAGCCTGATTAAATCAAGAGAGTTTGCCTTAGACTAGGGGACATGAGGGTGTATCTCGTGGTCTTGAAATCGTGATTGTAATATCGACATTATATTTGAAAAGAAATCTGCACAATAAACTGTATGGAACTGGATGTAGGTTAACTCCGAACAAGAATAAAATTCCAGTGTGTTCTTTACTTTACTGCTTTTGTTTGCTATTTGCATTCGTATTCGGTTCTGTGATTGTCTTTGTGTTTGTGAATTGCATCTGTTTGGATTTAATTTGAAATGATTTCAAAAAGATTCATAAAATTAATTAAACACTAGTTTTGAAAAAGTTTAAAATGGCGATTTTTGGAGTTTCTATTAACACTAGTTCAAAACTGTCCAAATCATCATTGTCTCATAAGTTTGCGTATTGTTATTACAGAAAATCAAGTTATCTACCGAATTGGTGTTTTTGTGCAGGAACAGATGTGTTATATAACTTTTGAAGAATCAACACTCAATGGATAAATAGTGCAAATCAAGAAAAACAAATGGATGCTTAATAGTGGATGTTCACGATACATGAATGGTAATCCAGAGATACTGAATCATAAAATATATGAAGATGGAGGAATGGTCAACTTTGGAGGCAATGTAAAAGGATATGTGATTGGCATCAGCAATGTTGGTAACTCTAAAACTCCTACTATTTCTGATGTTCTATTAGTTAGGAATCAAAAACACAACGTACTAAGCATAAGTCAACTATGTGACAAGGGCTATAAAATTAAATTTGAATAGGATAAGTATCACATCGAAGATAATAAATCAAATATTATCTTTGAAGGAATTAGAAAGAAAAATATTTATATTCTCAGTATGAAAATCTCAAATGATAACATATGTCTTTTGGCTAATACAAGTGACCATCTGATTTGGCATAAAAGATTTAGGCATTTGAATTTCAAACTCTTGCCTAGACTTTAAAAACTTGATCTAGTAAAAGGTCTTCCTAAAATGGATTTTAAAGTAGATAGTACATGTGAAGCTTGTCAATTAGGAAAACTGCGTAAGAGTTCATTCAAATTGAAAGATATGATTTCAACTTCAAAACCTCTTGAGTTACCTCATTTAGACTTGTGTGGTCCATCTCAATTTCAGTCAACAAATTACAGTAAATATATTTTTGTAACTGTAGATGATTATTCCATATTTACATAGATAATTTTTCTGAAACGTCAAAGTGATGCTTTTGACTTATTTAAAACTTTTGCAAAATGAATTCAAAATCAACTTTCTTTAATAATCAAAGCTATTCGTAGTGATTATGGTAGAGAATTTGAAAATGAAAATTTTCAGAATTTCTGTAATCAAAAAGGAATAACTCGTAATTTTTCTTCTCCAAGAACACCACGATAAAACGGAATGGTAGTGCGTAAAAATAGGACGATTCAAGAGTGTGCAAGAACTATGCTTTCAGATAGTAAATTAACAAGAAATTTTTGGACTGAAGCAGTCACTATAGCTTGTTACATTTTGAATAGGATTTTAATTAGACCTCTAACGAATAAAACACCATATGAACTTCTTTTCAATAAGATACCAAAGGTATCTTATTTTAAAGTTTTTGGAAGTAAATACTTTAGTCTAAATGCAAAGGACAATTTGGATAATTTGATCCTAAATCCAACAAAGGAACTTTATTGGATATTCTACTAGAAGTAAAGCATATAGAGTTTTCAATTTAAAAACTAACACCATTAAAGAACCAATGCATGTACCTTTTGATGAAAATTTCAAAGATTTTGTTTAAATAAATGTTGAAGATAATTTTGTTACTATAAATAATGAATCAAATGAAACAAATTGTGAAATTGTTCATCTTAATAAAAGGATCGAGATTTTAAAAGATCATCCTATAGAAAATAAACTAAGAAATATAGAATCTATTTTTAGAATTAAAAATCAACTAAACAAGATAAGTAATGTTGCTTTTATATCACATATTTAATCCAAAAATCCAAACGAAGCATCACTTGATGATTCATGGATTATTGCTAGGCAAGAAGAACTGAATCAATTCACTAGAAATGATGTATGGGAGCTTGTTCCTAGACCTAAGGACAAAACTATAATAGGAACTAAATGAGTTTACAAAAATAAAATGAATGAACAAGGTGTGGTCATTTGAAATAAAGCTCAGTTAGTCATGCAAGGTTATTGTCAAGAAGAAGGAATAGACTTCGATGAAACCTTTGCACCCGTAGCAAGATTAGATGCCATTGGAATTCTATTTGCTTTTGCAAACCACAACAATTTCAAATTTATCAAAAGTTTCTTTTTAAATGGTTTTATTAAAGATGATGTTTATGTTGAACAACCTCCACTTTTTAAAGAAAAAAGGTTTTCAAATCATGTTTACAAATTAAAAATGCTTTATGTAGTCTGCAACAAGCTCCAAGAGCCTGGTATGACAGACTAAGATCTTACCTGTTATAATCAAATTTTGAAATACCTGCTATAGTCAAATTTTGAAATTGGTAGAGTAGATAATACTCTTTTTATTAAAAGAAACAAAAATGGTATCCAATTAGTATAGATTTCTGTAGATGATATCATTTTTGGATCAACAAACAATGAAATGAATAAGAGTTTTCTGAAATAATGACAAAAGAGTTTGAGATGAGTTATATGGATGAACTTACTTTCTTTTTAGGATAGCAATTAAAAAAATTAGATCATCAGTTAAGAAAAGTATGCTAGGGATCTAGTTAGTAAGTTTGGTATGACCACTGCGAGTGTAGAACCCACTCCTATGGCAACCAATGAAGCCTTAAAGAAGACATGTCAAAAGATGTTGATCAAAAACTATACAGGGAATGATTGGATCGCTGCTCTATATAACAACAAGTAGGCCTGATATCATGCATAGTGTCTATCTCTGTGCAAAATACCTATCTCAACCCAAAGAAACCCATTTAAAATCTATTAAACATATCCTAAGATATGTTAAACACACTTTAGACTATGACCTATTTTATCCTAAAAATGATTCATTTGATTTAACCCCATATTGTGATGCTGACTATGTCGGTTATAAATCAGATCGAAAAAGTACATGTGGAACCTGTCACTTTTTAGAACATTCTCTGGTTTCATGGTTTATTAAAAAGAAAAATACTTTCTCACTATCAACAACTGAAATAGAATATATCTCTGCTGCTTTGGCTTATTCTCAAGATATCTATATGCAACAGACCCTAAAGGATTTTGGATTAAATATTTCAAAATACCATATTAGTGCAATAAATTTATCAAAAAATCCTACTCATCATGCCAGAACCAAATATATTGATATCATACATCATTTTCCTAAAGATTGTATAAGTAAAGAGATTATTTCTCTTGAATCTATCAACATTGATTGAGAATCAAATAGCCGATATTCTGACCAAACCCTTGAATCAATCAACCTTTACTAAATTAAAAAGAGAACTAGGTATTTGTTCTATAACTGAGATATAGAATATAGATATAGTAACATATATATTTAAATAAATAGAGAAAACAAAATTTTCAAAGGGACGTCGACATGCCCCTACCCCGTCCCCCATGTCGACATAGAACGGTCAGATCTGAAATTTTGATTTTCCCTCTAAAATCAGTTTGGTGGTTATATAACCACAATATTTTGAATTCATCTGTCTTCTCACTTCATTTTCTCTGTAATGAACTTCTGAAAATACAAAGCAATGGCCTCTTCTAAATCAAACCAAAATGTAACCATTTCCTTCCCTTCTCCTATTTCTGGTCCATTCCAACGTACTACATTGGCTCGACTAATGAAGATCAAGGAAATTATGAAGAATTCCCTTTAAATACTGACTGAATTACAAGTCATGAAAATAAGGATGGCAAAGGAACAAGAGAAACGAGGCAAGATTCTTAGAAATTTGCAAAAATTTCTGATGGATAATCATGCAAACCCTATTGTGATTGATACGATTCCTCTAATATACGTATTCATAATCCATTAGAGTACGATAAAGAAGAAGAAGCGCAAATGAACGAGGACGATAACTTTTTTTTGCGTTAGAGAAGTCTGTTTTGACCAAAATGGTAACTTGGTCGAACAACATGGAAACTTTTGTCTCCATTACCCTAGTTGTTCGATTCAAAGGTCACCAATTATCAAGGACTCTCATTAGATAGTTATTATATTGATGTTTTTATATTTTGTGTACTTGTATATATTTGTGTCTATGTTTCATATATATGGGTTATGTAACATCATATATAATAAAATTAGATTTATGTTTCTCTTATTATACTTTGTTATTAGCATTTAGTTCCATAGTATTAGTTTAAGGGGGAGTTATATAGTTTAGGCTTAGTTTTTGTTGATGGCAAAGGGGGAGAATTATAAAACAGCATAGTTAGGCTGTTAGTTAGGCTTAGATTAAGGGGGAGTTAGTAAATTAAGGGGGAGTTGTTTGAATAAGGGGGAGTCAGAGTAAAATCATAGTTTGGTGGAGTATATTTTATAAATATAGGTTGTCATCATCAAAATGGGGAGAATGTTAGTTCCTGAGATAACGGTTTTGATGACAACAACCTTGGACTTGTTATTGTGACGACCCGGAATTTTCGAGCATTTAAAATCGGAATATTTAATTGATTTTAAATGTTCAATAGGGTAATTTTAACTTGAATTCAAATTTCACTATTTATTTGATAACTAAATTATTAAATTAAATAATTTGGAATTGGGTATAATATGAAATTTGAATTTTTAAGCCTGTTGAAAATAATTTGAAGACTTATAAAATTTATGTTGATAACACTGAAGATGATAGAAGCTTTAAAATTTGATTTCACAGTGATTTGTTCGGTTTTGAAATTTTATCGTTCAAATTGAATTAAAAAAAAGCCTTCCGAGGCACAGTCTCGGAATTGGACGAAACCGGTTCTATTGGATCCGTAATATTATATTATTATCGTATTTCAACTTTCGCAGCGTTCGGAGTTACCGTTTATTGTACAAACCGTAAATGCATAGAAAAATTAATTTAACTTCAATTTACATAGTCGAACCTTTCCATGGAAGCCACACTCGTTTAGCTTCTAACGTAAGCTTCTTCTACTCACTTCTGATTCTTTATCACTCTAATAATTTGGTTGTAGCGTCGTTCTTTAATAATCAAACCTTTAGTAAATATAAAAAAAAGGAAGAGGCCGATCTCTTTTAAATCGCGTAGAATACCATTCTATTCCCCTGAACAAATCAAAAAAAAAAAAGAACGGCCGAAGCCTTCTCGAAATTAATGGCGGCCGCAATCAAATGGGGGGAGCGGTGCCGCGACTTTATTCGAATCAAGCATCGATCGAAGCGATGTCGACTTCGATACAGGGGTGGCTCACGTTGCCGATGGTAGCCGAGTTTTACAAGTCAATTCGTTCGAATCTGTGCAATGGCGTTCACAGTGGGATGGCCGAAGTTGAGGCTCTGATTTTGGGGTTGTGAGTCGCGTCAGCAGGAGGGGCTCGTCATGTCGAAAACTAGGGTTTCGCTGTTGAGGTCGGTCGCGATTTGGAGTGGGTTGCCGCGAAATCATGCATGACCCGAAGTGGTGAGTCGGTTGAGGTTCGATTTCTTCTTGGGTACTTTTAAACTTGAACAACATATACATTTACATGCTTGAATTTGAATATATATAAAGTTAGAGAAAAATAGGGGATTACAGAAAGAGGGAAATTTATCTGTAAACAGTTTCTTAAATATTAAGCTAAATTTAATTTAAATTAAGTTATTAATAAGTTAAATTTGTTCAAATTTATGTTAGGAATTAGTTTAAGTATAAATTTATTAAATTGAATTAAATTTTATAAAGGAAAATTTGTTTAAATTTTACAACGTCGCTTAAATTCAATTTAAGGTAAGAATTTAATCATTTGTAATAAAAAAAAATGGTTCAAGTTATTTCAAAGTGATAATAAGTCGTAAATTGTTATACAAGGTTTAAAGAAAAATCAAGGGAACAAACCAGTTTGGAATGGATTGGAAACAACAAAGCAAAGGTGAGTTAACCTCACTCAGTTAAATTTAAATTTAAAGTTTAAATTCAAATGATTAAATTTGAATAATTGTTTGAATGTTTGGATTGATTGATGTGATATAGTACGGTATAATCTGGAAGTGGTATATTTTGTTGTGCTAACGTCTGTGGATGTAGGGAAAACAGGTCGGAGGGATCCAACTGGACCCCTCAACTTTATTTAATTATTTAATAATCTCTGTTCTGAATATTTGATATTCTGTAATGAATTATGTGGAAATATTGAATGTTATGGCTTGATTGTTATAATCGGGCAAAAATGAAAACAAAGAAGTGAAATTGCAAGTAAAATAATTATAGAATAAATTTAAGAATAACTTGGAACAGAAATGAAGTGACTTTAAAATTCTAATAAATGAATCTTGAGAGTGGAAGGGAAAATTTGTATAAACATAAAGTTAATGAATTTTAAAATGCAGTATTATAAATAAAAAGAAGAACAAACATTTATTTAGAATTTAAGATTTGGATTATTGAAACAGTAAAGAAGAATATAATAATAATAATAATAATAATTAGTCCATAACTACTGAATTTGGAAATGAACTGATAAGTAAAAGAATTTATTTCAAATAAAATAAATTGGAAATCAATATGGGAAATTGATTTAAGTGATTGAGATTTGAAATTCTCCCTGGATAACCAAGTGCGTTTCAAAGTAATTTTTTTTTTAATATAAGTTAAAAGATTTTGAAGTTATTTTAAAAAGTATGGTTTGTAAATTTTATTATTTCTAATATTTAAAGTCTAAAGTAAGTATTTTCTCCTAATTTATTTTATTAGTAATTATTTAAAGAATGACTTAATATTATGTTTTAAAAAAAAGTGTAAATCTAGTTTTATATTTATGAAGTAACCTTATTTTCAAATATTCACATAGTATGGTATTTTAAATAAATTATTGTTGTAGTTTTAACTTAAATGTTTTAAAGTATATTTCAAAGTAAAGTGTTTTAAATTATTTTAGAAATCTAATTTTGTGCTTGGTGATTTCAGAGGAGATAGAAAATATTTGGGAAAGTTAATTCTGAAAGAAAGATGGATTTGAAACTGTTTTCAAAGGATTGAAAATAGAAATATATCTTGTGAAGATATTTTTGAGATTAATAAATAATTTGGGAAATTATTTATTGTTTGATGGATGTTTGTGAATATTAATTGATAGTTAAATAACCGACTATCAATATCGGCCAACTGCGCTGATCGTTTCGAAGAGACCGGGATCGAGATTAATTTCTCAAAAACCACTTCGATCCGGTTTGTACGATTCGTGAAAACGATTTTGGATTCGAAGATGGAGCAGTGAAGTGCAAGGTCTAGTCGCTACTAATCCTGAGGATATTTTCAAAATGGATGTAGTAGGAATAGTGCCTTCGGTTCCGTTCGAACCCGGGACAGACTTGTATGGATGAATGCTTACGAAAACATCGTCAGGTGGACGATGGGCATTCTAAGGGATATGTTCTAAAAAGGTAACTCTTAGCCTCAAGCCTCATCAAATGGGAATGACTGAAAATCAGGGGTTATGCAGCAAGGCTAGGTGGGTAGCACCCAAGCAGGGTGAGGTCATTCCAGTCTAGATGTCCCTTTTTATTTCGGCTTAGTGGGCGGTTGCTGATCCCAACCGCGGGGTGATCTCACTCGGGATTATCCAGTAACGGGTAGTCCCGGCCTTGTGTTGCAGGGGAGTGGGCGTACTCCTCGGTACGGTGATCTAGTCCCCGTACTGTGACAGGTGGTACCCCAGTGCCTAGTCATTAGTTGGAAATCCATTCTCCCTACGAGCCTTGTACGAGTTTTGTTTGTATTACCCACTCTATGGCTAGTAGCTGGAATTTAATAGATGTAACAATTTCAGCTATTTTATAAGTATTTGTAAATAGACCCAATTATAATATCAGAGGATTTCTATAAAAATTGTTTTAGCTATCGTAAGGTAAAAACCCGACATGTTTATTTGTGGCGTGGTCTTACGAGATGCTTTTGTTTTCAAAGAATTTTTGAAACTTTAATAATTAATTGGGTGTGATTTTCTCACGCTGGTATTCCAGACTGACTCGGGTGTTATTTAACTATAATGCTCGGGTCAGACCGAGTATTATAGGATACAGGATATGATGTTGTGGAGCTCAGGAGACGGGCAAGATGACGATACGTACTTTCGTACTTGTTTACCTATATCTATATATATTCCGCTGTGTTTGAGTTGTTGTGTATCTTGAGTTGTTGTGTATCCATTGTATGGTATTGATGTTGAGCTGTGATTGATGTATTCTGATGATGTAATATATAAACAGAGATATTTGATTTTTGAGTAAAGATTATTTATTATCTATTATATTTTACTCCGCTGCGATGGTTGGATTCTGTTGTTGCTTTTCTATTTTTCTTCTTCTACCTCTTCTTCTTTAACCCAAATGGTTCGTATTTCTGTGCAACTTGAGTTGATTGTTGTAGAATAGTGTTGACTCGAGGGGTACGGATTTGTGGGTCGTTACACTTGGTATCAGAGCCTAGGTTGGTGATAACCTTGGCTCTGGTGGGAATTACTCATTTAAAATAGAGTCCGTAGTACTCTATAATGAGTTTGAGTGTATTAATAGATATGAGCGCGTATTTGTTAGTGAATATAAATTATTTTAATATTGTGTTGATTGATTTATTGAGTGGCATATGAACCTTCGTCGACATAGTCTGCGCAACTGTATCGAAAGGGTTTCTAAACATTTGAATAGAGAAATCGACACGGTATTGTTTTAAATATGGGTAAATGAAATAATTTTACCCAAAAATATATTTTGATATAAATAAAAGTATTGTAAACTATTTAGCTAATATATATATGGTTGCTTGGATGTTAGAAATAATGGTATTTAAAATTATTATCCTTATTGTATGGAAAATTTAACTAGAAATTGAAAATATAACCAAAGTTGAAGGGAATAAATTCATTATAAAATGGAATTATAAATATGAATTAAAAATTTAAATTATAAATTGAAATATAATTAATTGGGAATTTGTATAAGCATAAACTATACGAATGCATTATAGTTAAAATTTGAGTTAAAATAGTATTTAAAACTTTAAAACCCCAGAGATTTTGGGAGTATTTTGAAGATAAATAGTAGCATTGTTGTTTTTGGGGGTATTTCTGAAAGGCATAGGTTCAAATAAATTTTTAGAAGGGATATAGCATTGAATTCACTTCAGTCGCTGAAAAATAATTTCGGTGATGACTGCAGCATCATCGATGTTCATTTTCGAGTTTCTAAGTGACAGATTGCTGCCAAAAATTTATTCGTTCAGAAAAGCTAGGTGTTTTTGAAATTTCAAAAGGAAATTTGTTAAAAATAAAAACCAGGATTAGTTTAAAATTTTTAAGAAGTGTGATTTTGGGATGTTGACGATTTCAAAATGATTTGAAACCAAAAGTCGGGTGTTTAAAAATCCTGATGAGATAGGTTGTAAGTTTATAAATTGAGAAGATTTTTAAATCAGAAAGGAAGCATAAGCTTTAAATGTTGGAATTTGAATTTTAGGTGAAAGGTTAAACATGAAATTTACTTGGATTGGGAAATAAAAATTTAACTAGATTAAAATAAGTTAAATAAGCTGAAATAATATCCAGTTGTATTCGAACTAAGTTGAAATCGAATTGAGATTAAATAAATCTGAATTTAAAATAAAATTGAAGTGGAATAAGAATTCGATTGAATTATTAAGTGGAATTAGATTCCTGAATAAATGGAAATAAATTGGATTGAAATGAATAAATAAGAATAACGTGTAAAAGAATTATAATGCATGGAATAAAATATGCTTGGATATAAATAAGCATAAGGCTTGAGTTAAAAATAAAAGATGAATATATTCAAGCCTAGAATGAATGGGATTGTGTAAATAACAAGTTGTGACTTATAAAATTTGAAAAGTGGGATAGAAACCCAAAATAATTTTTTTTTTGATGAATTGAAAAATAAAATAAAATCCAAACTTGGATTATAAAATAAATTTGAACCTAAGAAAAAGATTAAATGAAGAGATTTTGAGATTAAAATCAAGTTCTGGATTATAAGTTGGGGAAAGGCTATTTAGATAATAAATTAGATAATAAATTAGATAATGAAATATGTAATGAGAACCCGATGCAGTTAAATAAAAGCTGAATTGTGAGATAATAATGAAGTTTGGAAATAAGACTCAAGTTATAAATTGAATTCGACTTGAATTGTCAAAAAAGTAAATGGAATTGAATTGTGAGTTCATGGAATTGGGTGGTAAATTGAAAATGGATAGTGGATTCAGAATTTGAGTTATAAATTAAAATTTAACTTGAAGTGTTAACAAATTAAATAAATTGGGAATGGCCATGTAATCAATTAAATGAGCTGAATCTGGAAAGTTAAATTTTATAATAGCTAATCAAATGATATGAGCTTAAGAATAAAATTGGAGTGAATAACCTTAAGCTAAAAGATGGAAAGGAGTTGAATTGAATTCAACTTAAAACTAAGTTTAATAATATTGGATTGGATTTTTATCAGGTGAAAATAAATTTTAATTGAAATAAAATTCGGTGAGTTGCCGATAATATTTAACGGAATGAAATTCTTATATAAATAATTGTAAACCATTTAAATTGTTACGGAATTGAAATAATTAGAGACAATAAGGAAATGGATTGTTTTTAAGTTAATAGAATGGATTTAAATGAACGCGGATAAGGAATGAAACACTCTGAATTTATCGTGCATAACATTGAAATAGTTATTGGATGAAATAGCTTGGATTGTCTTCGAGCTAAATAAAACAGTTTGGAATAAACAAATATGGAATGAAATGTAAATATATGGATTGTAAATGAAATTTAAAAGGAGTGTGCCGAGCTAAATAAATGGTTGCGAATGGATTAAAATAAAAGGGAAATTTAATTGGCAATTAAGATGAACCTAGGTTGTAAATGGTTTGAATGAACTAGTTGGTTAATAAAATGAAATGCAAGTGAATGTATTCAAATTTGATATGCAATGAAATGAGAAAATATAGATTGTGAATAAATTTGAAAATGTATTAGAATTAAGTATAAATGGAGTTGAAATCCATTTAAATTGGTTATAAAATATAAATATTTGTTTGTTCACATAGATCTTGTCAAATTTGCATAGAATAAATATCATTGGATGTAAATGGAGGTAATTAAAATTCTATGAATTAATAGGAGTGAAATAAATTGATTTTGAAAGCAATGGAATTAAATATGAATTGAGTTTGCTTAAGAATAAATTAAATGTAAGCGATTGAGTTTTAAACCATTCAAATTTGAATGAAAATGGTTTGTAAATTAATTGAAATAGTTGAATTACTATGAAAGTTGTAAAAATTGCTTACGGAAAATGTTGGATGTGCATTTCTTTAGAATTCATATGTTTTAACCATTGCAACTAAGTGAAATATAGTTAAACTGCATATATTTGGCACTTACATGTTTAAATTGAGTAAGTACAGGTACCTGGAAGCCGCGTGGCTGGATTTGGTTGTGCTATTCGCTAAAAACAATAAGACGCTTGCTTAAAATGCTAAATAAGGTACGCCTACGCAATAAAAATAGGAAATATGAACTGTTTTTGGTTTTTTCGACCGGGTGAGTCGATGTATACATATTTATCTCTTTTGTTAAATTGCAAAAGCTCCTCCGTACAAAGGAGACTCTGCCAAAAAATTTCAGAAATTTTGGGAGTTAGAAAATTTTTGGAAATTTTTCTTAATGACAAAACAAATTCAAATTGGAAACTAAAATAAGGTAGTAAATGAAACTAATTAAAGTAATGACATAAATTAGTTATAAATGAAAGATAAAATTAAAAGTTCCAAGTTGAAAATAAATAAGATTCATATGTAATGTGGAAATCAATTTGAATAGAAATAGATATTAACTAAAATGGTAAGGTGAAAATAAATAAAGGAAGCATATAAAATGCTTATACTAACTTAAGTAAGGAATGGTGAATTCTTAAGTGAAAGATTGATGCTACAAATATAATTTAAGTTAATATTTGAATGAATAAATACTGACATTTTGTAAGGAAGTCGATAAAATGTTTTTGGAATGTTGTGATTGGATATTAGTGCTAAGCAGGATATGAAGGTATTATAAAGGAAAAAGAGAATTGATTTTGATTTCAGAAAGATAAATATGAATTGCCCGACAAAAGGTATGTATTTAAATTTGGTGTGGAATTTGATTGGGATTTGGATTGAGCCACTTGGCCCTTTGTTTTCTTTTTGGATTTGGGAGGTCGTAGAGCCATTTTGTAGTTGTACCGAGCTAGCCGCGCAAAGGAGACGCTGGCGAAATTTTTCGGAAATTTAGGGAGTTAGAAAAATTTTGAACTTTTTTTTGATAACTCAAAATTTAGTTTTGAATTATAATTTGAATAGTTGAACAAGTAAGTTATTTGAAAACTATAGAAGGTTTGGGAAAAGTTTGGAAAGTTAATGAGAATAAGAATGATTCTTTTATAAGAAGATAGTTGGTAAAAAGTTAAGTTGTTTGGTTTTGGGAATAAGTAAACGGGTATTGGATCGTTCTTGCTAACTAGTAATTTCGGGGATGAAATTCTTTTAAGGGGGAAGGAATGTGACGACCCAGAATTTTCGAGTATTTAAAATCGGAATATTTAATTGATTTTAAATATTCAATAGGGTAATTTTAACTTGAATTAAAATTTCACTATTTATTTGATAACTAAATTATTAAATTAAATAATTTGGAATTGGGTATAATATGAAATTTGAATTTTTAAGCCCGTCGAAAATAATTTGATGACTTATAAAATTTATGTTGATAACACTGAAGATGATAGAAGCTTTAAAATTTGATTTCACAGTGATGTTCGGCTTTGAAATTTTATCGTTCAAATTGAATTAAAAAAAGCCTTCCGAGACACAGTCTCAGAATTGGATGAAACCGGTTCTATTGGATCTGTAATATTATATTATTATCGGATTTCAACTTTCGCAGCGTTCGGAGTTACCGTTGATTGTACAAACCGTAAATGCATAGAAAAATTAATTTAACTTCAATTTACATAGTCGAACCTTTCCATGAAAGCCACACTCGTTTAGCTTCTAACATAAGCTTCTTCTACTCTCTTCTGATTCTTTATCACTCTAATAATTTGGCTGAAGCGTCGTTCTTTAATAATCAAACCTTTAGTAAATATAAAAAAAGGAAGAGGCCGATCTCTTTTAAATCGCGTAGAATACCTTTCTATTCCCCTGAACAAATCAAAAAAAAAAAGAATGGCCGAAGCCTTCTCGAAATTAATGGCGGTCGCAATCAAATGGGGGGAGGGGCGCCGCGACTTTTATTCGAATCAAGCATCGATCGAAGCAATGTCGACTTCGATACAGGGGTGACTCACGTTGCCGATGGTAGTCGAGTTTTACAAGTCAATTCGTTTGAATCTGTGCGATGGCGTTCACAGTGGGATGGCCGAATTTGAGGCTGTGATTTCGTGGTTGTGAGTCGCGTCAGCAGGAGGGGTTCGTCATGTCGAAAACTAGGGTTTCGCTGTTGAGGTCGGTCGCGATTTGGAGTGGGTTGCCGCGAAATCATGCATGACCCGAAGTGGTGAGTAGCGTTGAGGTTCGATTTCTTCTTGGGTACTTTTAAACTTGAACAACATATATATTTACATGCTTGAATTTGAATATATATAAAGTCAGAGAAAAATAGGGGATTACAGAAAGAGGGAAATTTATCTGTAAACAGTTTCTTAAATATTAAGCTAAACTTAATTTAAATTAAGTTATTAATAAGTTAAATTTGTTCAAATCTATGTTAGGAATTAGTTTAAGTACAAATTTATTAAATTAAATTAAATTTTATAAAGGAAATTTGTTTAAATTTTACTACTTTGCTTAAATTAAATTTAAGGTTAGAATTTAATCATTTGTAATCAAAAAAAAATGGTTCAAGTTATTTCAAAGTGATAATAAGTCGTAAATTGTTATACATGGTTTAAAGAAAAATCAAGGGAACAAACCAGTTTGGAATGGATTGGAAACAGCAAAGCAAAGGTGAGTTAACCTCACTCAGTTAAATTTATATTCAAAATTTAAATTCAAATGATTAAATTTGAATAATTGTTTGAATGTTTGGATTGCTTGATGTGATATAGTACGGTATAATCTGGAAGTGGTATATTTTGTTGTGCTAACGTCTGTGGATGCAGGGAAAACAAGTTGGAGGGATCCAACTGGACCTCTCAACTTTATTTAATTATTTAATAATCTCTGTTCTGAATATTTGATATTCTGTAATGAATTATGTGGAAATATTGAATGTTATGGCTTGATTGTTATAATCGGGCAAAAATGAAAACAAAGAAGTGAAATTGCAAGTAAAATAATTATAGAATAAATTTAAGAATAACTTGGAACGGAAATGAAGTGACTTTAAAATTCTAATAAATAAATCTTGAGAGTGGAAGGGAAAATTTGTATAAACAGAAAGTTAATGAATTTTAAAATGCAGTATTATAAAAAAAAAAGAACAAACATTTATTTAGAATTTAAGATTTGGATTATTGGGACAGTAAAGAAGAATATAATAATAATAATAATAATAATTAGTCCATAACTACTGAATTTGGAAATGAACTGATAAGTAAAAGAATTTATTTCAAATAAAATCAATTGGAAATCAATTTGGGAAATTGATTTAAGTGATTGAGATTTGAAATTCTCCCTGGATAACCAAGTGCGTTTCAAAGTATTTTTTTAATATAAGTTAAAAGATTTTGAAGTTGTTTTAAAAAGTATGGTTTGTAAAATATATTATTTCTAATATTTAAAGTCTAAAGTAAGTATTTTCTCCTAATTTATTTTATTAGTGATTATTTAAAGAATGACTTAATATTATGTTTTTTAAAAAAAAGTGTAAATCTAGTTTTATATTTATGAAATAACCTTAATTTCGAATATTCATATAGTATGGTATTTTAAATAAATTATTGTTGTAGTTTTAACTTAAATGTTTTAAAGTATATTTCAAAGTAAAGTGTTTCAAATTATTTTAGAAATCTAATTTTGTGCTTGGTGATTTCAGAGGAGATAGAAAATATTTGGGAAAGTTTATTCTGAAAGAAAGATGGATTTGAAACTGTTTTCAAAGGATTGAAAATAGAAAAATATCTTGTGAAGATATTTTTGAGATTAATAAATAATTTGAGAAATTATTTATTGTTTGATGGATGTTTGTGAATATTAATTGATAGTTAAATAACTGACTATCAATATTGGCCAACTGCGTTGATCGTTTCGAAGAGACCGGGATCGAGATTAATTTCTCGAAAACCACTTCGATCCGGTTTGTACGATTCCTGAAAAAGATTTTGGATTCAAAGATGGAGCAGTGAAGTGCAAGGGCTAGTCGCTACTAATCCTAAGGATATTTCCAAAATGGATATAGTAGGAATAGTGCCTTCGGTTCCGTTCGAACCCGGGACAGACTTGTATGGATGAATGCTTGCGAAAACATCGTCAGGTGGACGATGGGCATTCTAAGGGATATGTTCTAAAAAGGTAACGCTTAGCCTCAAGCATCGTCAAATGGGAATGACTGAAAATCAGGGGTTATGCAGCAAGGCTAGGTGGGTAGCACCCAAGCAGGGTGAGGTCATTCCAGTCTAGATGTCCCTTTTTATTTCGGCTTAGTGGACGGTTGCTGATCCCAACCGCGGGGTGATCTCACTCGAGATTATCCAGTAAGGGGTAGTCCCGGCCTTGTGTTGCAGGGGAGCGGGCGTACTCCTCGGTACGGTGATCTAGTCCCCGTACTGTGACAGGTGGTACCCCAGTGCCTAGTCATTAGTTGGAAATCCATTCTCCCTACGAGCCTTGTACGAGTTTTGTTTGTATTACCCACTCTGTGGCTAGTAGCTGGAATTTAATAGATGTAACAATTTCGGCTATTTTATAAGTATTTGTAAATAGACCCTATTATAATATCAGAGGATTTCTATAAAAATTGTTTTAGCTATCGTAAGGTAAAAACCCGACATGTTTATTTGTGGCGTGGTCTTACGAGATGCTTTTGTTTTCAAAGAATTTTTGAAACTTTAATAATTAATTGGGTGTGATTTTCTCACGCTGGTATTCTAGACTGACTCGGGTGTTATTTAACTATAATGCTCGGGTCAGACCGAGTATTATAGGATACAGGATATGATGTTGTGGAGCTCAGGAGACGGGCAGGATGACGATACGTACTTCCGTACTTGTTTACCTATATCTATATATATTCCGCTGTGTTTGAGTTGTTGTGTATCTTGAGTTATTGTGTATCCATTGTATGATATTGATGTTGAGCTATGATTGATGTATTCTGATGATGTAATATATAAACAGAGATATTTGATTTTTGAGTAAAGATTATTTATTATCTATTATATTTTACTCCGCTGCGATGGTTAGATTATGTTGTTGCTTTTCTATTTTTCTTCTTCTACCTCTTCTTCTTTAACCCAAATGGTTCGTATTTCTATGCAACTTGAGTTGATTGTTGTAGAATAGTGTTGACTTGAGGGGTACGGATTTGCGGGTCGTTACAGTTATAAAATAATATCTTTGTTTAGATATATATGTATATGCAAGATATATGTATATATATGCAGGTACTGCGAGTGAAGACTGTACAGTATAGAGATTCAAGACTGATGAATTGAAGATTGTAGAAATGAGGAGCGAAGATTCATGAGTATCAAGATTATCAAGAGTTTGAGATATCAAGATAAGTAACATAGTCTAGATTTATGTTAAAACTTCATAATAATACTAAAATCTTTATTTTGATTTTAATTGTGGAATGGAATCCGCCTTCTCGCTTTAATAGTGGGAGGGAACCCATGACCTCTTTTGTGTGATGGAACCCACGACCTTCTCTAGTGGAATGGAATATACAAAATTTTCAAAATGACTTATTTTTAGATTTTTTCAACATTATCTTTTTAAAAGGACATCTCTCTCTCTCTCTCTCTCGATTTAAATATTTTAGTATTAATTCAAAAAAAAATCATATTAATTTCAAAATCATTTCTTGTTTTTAAACTATCTCCTGGTTTTAATGTTTTAGCTTTAATCTCAAACTATTTATATATTTAGTTTTTATTATTTTCTTAAGATCACTTTCCAAATGTTCTTATAATCATAAAGTATATTCAAAATAGTTTACAAAGTTCTAAGATTGTTTTGACAAACTTTAGAAAGAAAATCTCTTTTAAAACAAAAATCGCTTTTCAAAAAATACTAGGGGATGTCAACATGCCTATACCCCCACGTCGACATGGTAGCCGTGGATTTTAAAATTCAAATTTTCATAAGAGGTGCCTATTCGTCATAACCTTTCACGAATGGACATGACTGTTATTCTCCTATATATGCCAGTAGTTTTCAACGAATTTTTATATAAGATTTCTTTGTTTTCTCTCCTCTTTCTCTTTCATCCTTATTTTCAAACATTCTTAACAAAACTCCACCAAAATCCTAAGTGAATCAAACTCGATATTCTCTAGTTTGATTCTCTGCAACTCTCTCTCAAAGTTCTCGGTGCTATTCAGAGTTATAGAATCATTTGTAATCAAAGATAGAAAGATCGAAGTGTATCGAGTATCTCTCTATCAAAGTGTGATTGGAAACGATGTGATTGTGTCCCATAAATCAATTGGGTGTGGTTTTAGCCCATAAATCAATTTGGTGATCTTGTAGCCTAGTTAAATCAGGAGAGTTTGCCCTGGACTTGGGGACAGGAGGGTGTATCTCGTGGCTTTGAAATCATGGTTGTAATATCGACATTATATTTGATATGCATAACAAATTGTGTGGGACTGGATGTAGGATAACTCTGAACTAGTATAAAATTCTGGTGTGTTCTTTACTTTACTGCTTTTATTTACTATTTGCATCTGTGTCTGGTTCTACGATTGTCTCTGTGTTTGTGAATTGCATCGGTTTGGGTTTAATTTGAAAATTTTTCAAAAAGATTCATAAAATTAATTAAACATTATTCATCCCCCTCCTCGAGTGTTAATTTTGTCTTAAGATTCGTAATCTGCATTTCCTGCAAGACCATGCCGCACATAAACACGGACGAGTTTTTACCCCATAATAACCAAACTATTTCCAATAAGGAATCCAGTGATATTATAATATTGTCGGGTTTAAAACAAATATATAAATAGTTAGAATGCTTACATCTCACATTCTAGCACGATTGGGCACAACTAAGTCTGTAAGGCATTTATTGAAGAATGGATTCAATAGTGACAAGACATCGAAGCGCCACCTGTCATAATACACCTCTAGAAAAAATGTACCAAGGTCTGTAAGAGCATCTTGGGCCACTGCCAACAGATAACCGGCCTACCCCTTACAAGATAATACCGAATATGACATCACCCCGGTAGCTTTGCAACCTTTTTTCCAAGAGCTCTCATGCACATACCAAATCCATAAATATATTTCTAGAAGGGAGATGACATACCTAATGGTTGTGAACCACATAGCCTTGTTGTATATTCCTTGTTTTAGTCATTCTCGAATGGTGAGGCTTGAGGATACATTTTACTTTTTATATAGCAATCCTACTTGGAATGCTCCTTCAGGCAACAATGCAATGTTAGCATTCATCCATACAAGTTGTTCTAAGATTGAGCAAACTGAAGGCACTTCTTCTACTACATCCTCAGGATTATTAGTAAGTAGCCCTTGCACTTCCGTCTTTGACTTCACCATCTTTAAGATGTCTTCAATTAATGTTTATGCCGGTTCGAAGTGGTTTTCAGATAATATATCTGATCCTAGTCCCTTCGAACCGATAATATTAGTTATAAAAATTGGCCAACATTTGATAACCATTTATTTAATTATCAAATGAAAAAAATAATCAGATATTCAATTCCATAAGGAAAATAACACTAGTTAAGTACATGAGCACTCATGAAGCCTCTTTAATTAATCCTTTCGATAATTAAAAAACTTTGTAAATTCTTGTATCAAAATACCTTTACAAAGATATGTTCACGAATCTCCTCTACACTTTTCAATACTTGAAAATATTTGTATACTTATCTCAACTATATAAGTATACTCATAAAACATTTCACTTTCAAACTTAGGAAACTTTTCCATATACTTATCAACAATATAAGTATATTCACAAACTGCTACATTTCTAATCCTTGGAAAATGTACCTATGTACTTATCTCAATGGTATAACTATATTCACAAACCTTAAAGATTTCATTTTCAAAACCTTACTTATTTAGGTTAAAACAAATGTCACTTAAACATTGGTAAAATTAAACCTAAAACACTTCCCTTTTGGTGTAAATAAAAGATCATATAGAAATTTGACCATACCACCATTTCCAGATTTCAAACAGTATTATCCCTCGATTACATGGGATTGGACAAGTTTTAAAACTATCATTGTCGTGACAAACATAGTTAATTCTTAAGATAGACGAGTTTCTATACCTTGGAGTTCGATGTTAATTATGAAAAGAATATTTTCCATACCACTATTATTTAAAATGATCATTTATGGAAATAGGGTTTCGACCTTTTTCAAATCCCTTTTTATAAATGTCTTTATGAAACTTTTTATATTTACAAACTCCCGTTACAAAATTTCATAAATTCCCTTTATATGTCTACATATAATTATAAACCGTCTATGACAACCTACTTTTTGATCCTTAAGAGTGCACTTAACACAACCTTACTGTTCATGTGTCGTTGCCCAAGCGTCCGAAAGATAAGTGATCGTGAGGTAAAATAAGAGAACGTATCAAAAAATAACAGAAAAGTCTCACATCGAAATGGTCACATATAATATAACAATAATATAGTGCATCATGTTACTCCGAACATGGAGTTATCAGAGTTACACAAAATTACTGCAACTGGTAGCCAAGACATTCTGCCCTTGTACTATCGAATATAAAATACACATGCCTAATCATATGGTGGAAATAAATAAATACATACATAAGAAGCCTCGTGCTCATCCATTATCTTCAAAGAGCCTAAAGGAAACCTACTACTCTCGAACTACGCAAACAAAATTGAGTTCTCGAGAGTTTAGCAAAAACAAACAATTCAGGTCAGACAATAAGTTTGGTATGACCAAAAACTTTAAAAAATAAGCCCCGATGCAGTTAAGAAAGAGGTAAATTTAAAAAATTTGTATCAAAGGAAAGAAAAGGGAAATTTCCAACAAATGACTAGGAGGGTGCACCCCCTTATCAAAAATATACCTCTAGAATATACTTGATAACTATGGTGGCTCTCGGAACCTCCTAGTTAGACCCTGCAAACCTTTACTAAGAGTCTGAGCATTGCACATCTTATTGCGCATGTAACCAAACCGACCTAGAGTAGATATGAAAATATCCTAATGGAAGCAACCCCACATAGCTTGGCTCTCACTCACGCCTTGGTTTTAGTCATTTTCAACAAAGGATATCAATGCTTAAATGAGCAACAAATCATCTTAGATTGACAATACATAATGACGAAAGCTGAATCGATAGTTAATAAATGAACTATCGGGTATAATTAAAAAATGATTGTATATGGAAATTAAATTTCTTATTTTTACCACAATTCGTCATTTCCAAACAAGTGCCATCCCTCGATAGGAATGAGTTTTTATCTTGACATTTAGTGTTAAGAGTATGACTAAATCCTTTCCGTATAAGTGATATTTATGACTAAATCCTTTCGATATAAGTGATATTAGATCATGGAAACTTTATTTCCATAACCGAATCGAACTTTTACTTTTAAAACCAAAATTATGCTGGAGTTTCATGTTTAAAATATTAACTTTAGACAACTTTATCAAGATGAAGTGATTTACTTTAAATACAAATTAATTACCTATTTCTAATAATTTCCTTTAATATCATTACTTAAAACGATAAATCAACTATAATCAAGGATTAATTATATTCAAAGCATCTTTATTTAAAATAATCAGTTAGCTTTAATCTCAATAATCAATTAGCTTTAATCCTGATTAATTATTTCAAAACGACATTATTCAAAAAGATTAATTAACTTTAAAACAACCTTGTTGATATGATTAATTATCTTTAAAACATCATTATTAAAATGATTAATCAATTTTTAAATACCATTACTAAAATAATTAGTTGATTTTAAATCCTTATTATTAAATTAATGTATTAACTTTAAAACCTTATTATTGAAATAATTTATTTATTTCAAAGCATCTTTATTTAAATAATTAATTATCTTTGAAAAACTCATGCATAGTATTTATTAAAATATTTCAAAGGATAAACATTTCCATTCAAACGTCATAAACACATGGATGAGCGCAAATACAAAGATAATTAAAAGTCACACAAATTAGAGAACATCTCTTATCCAATATGAATATACTGACATACTGTGACGACCCATATTTCGGAAAGTTTAACTCGACAATAATCCACACATGTTCAACTTAAACAATCCGAAATATGGATAATCAATGGGGTTAATTAAGAAAAATAAAAGAAGAAGAAGAAAACAAACACAGAATCTTACAGTGGAACGATAAAATATAATAATCAAATAAATAGTTCACGAAGTTATTTATATTATAAATTTGATTATAATTTATACAACATTTATCAGAGTTATATATACTTAGGGATAAATAAAGTAATGCAGCAGACAAAATGATGCAAGAATAATAATAGTAATAATATATTATATCTTTGTCTTCTTCCTCCAGAATAATCCACAATGTGCTGAAAAACTCAGAGCAGACCTTAGCGTAGTGAAAAGAAAAACACTCGAGTCAGGACTAAAATTTCTATGTGAGTAAAATTGACATCGCATATAACATGAGTGTCATGGTGTTAGAGATGTTTACAGGTTTTACATCTCTTATCCAGTGTATAACGTGCGTGCAATAAATCAAGAGATGTTACGAGATTTTCCATCTCTTAAGGATCCGTCAAAATATATATATATGTAGTGAAATACGCTACATGTATGATGTTTAATCAATAAAGTAAATAACAAAGTAGCGTTAAGGCTTTACATTGATCCCCTTAACGTGTTTTGAGCATGTCGTCCAATATGCATATAAAACACCAATAAACCGTTGGTGTATAGGGATGCGCCATGATACGACAACACTAAATCAACATTGAAGTGGTCCCGTATAGGGATAAAAGTATGAAAGGCACGTGAGGCAATGTCCAAGTTAGGATACTACCAGCTTACCTTTCCGGGCTGGTGGTAACCCCTGACGGCCCTCCGCATCCAACACTCCCAAAATCTAAGGGTGTGCACCAATCGATAACAATGTCACGATAGTAATATGAAGAAGTGTGTCCTCTAGAGGTAGCTAACCTCATTGGCCGGTACGACTCCTGTTTTAGTCATGTCAAATTAACACAAGTGTCAGGCCAATCCATCATCGTTCTCTTTCTTCAAATCCAGCAAACGATGTGTAACAAATAGGAATTTTTTACCCTCGAAAATCGACATCCATACATTCATTATTTAACATGCCGAATAGTCAATTATCGAAAATATCAGATCATTAGGGGTGAAGAAGAAAAAGATAGGAGGAAACTGAATCAACAACACAGAATCTCACAATAACAACGGAATAAAATACAATATACAATAATAACAGATATTTATACAAAAGAATCTATATCAGTTAATATACATACAAATTATCAGAATACATCCTTCAACATAGAAATCTGGACAGTTATAATAACTTATCCTCAAAAATACTGAATATATAGTCTACATTACACAGTGGAATATAATCAAGTACGTGTAATAGGTATCCGTCTTCCAGCTCGTCTCCTGAGCTTCAAAGCACTCTAACCTGAATTTGTAATACTCGATCGAACCCGAGCATTATAATAGAATAATACCTGAGTCGGTCTGGAAAACTAATCTGAGAAAACACTCTCAATTTGAATTATTACTATCTTTAAAATCCATTGAAAACGAAGGTATCACGTAAGACCACGTCATGCATAAATGCAACGGATCCTGGTCTCATCGAATCCAAAGCAATAAATTTTTAAAGACCAAGTTATTTAAAATAAACAATTCTACAATCAGGGTGTCAATATTTACATATGGAAATTCATTCCATATGTTTACTCTATCACGACCTGTCCATTGAAATTAATTCGCTTGTAATCATCATATTTTTTGAAATTCAGAATAGTGATCAGTACAAGTCGATTTACTTCCAATAAAATGTGTCAACGTTTTATTCTATCTACTTTAATTTGTTTGGCTACTTAATGGCATAGACAAAAGATAATTGAAATCAATATCTAAGAGGAATATCCATCAACATAGATCGTTAACTCAATCAACGATTTATAATCAATATTAAATCCTATTTACAAATCAGAACTGATTTGGTTTTAATTAACCGAGTCAATTTATATTTTTGATCCCGAATACTTATTAACCGAAGAATTAAGTAAAATCGGTTATTTATTATTATTATTATTTAAAAAATATTTAAACGGTTCATTTAACAATTAATCTATTAATTAACAGATAATTAATTAAATAATAAATTACTTATCCATTCACGTTCAATTTTATAAATCCACAAATTTTTGTATTGCTGAAAACTCGACGACATTAGTTCGAATGATAATACTTGAATGTTGAGGCAAAAATCTGCTTGTCTATTGGATTTTAAACAAAGTAGACATAATGTTTCTTTTATTGATTATAAAATGAAAAAATTATTTAGACCTTCCTTTGAAACACCCAGCTCTGTACACATTAAACCCAACCCATTAAACTATTCCCTCTCTCTTCTGAATGCCTGAATGTGCACGAAGACGTGCACAAAGATGTGCACGTGCACGCTAACTCCAGCCATCTTGCCCTACCGTCGACCATCCTCCCAAACCACCCACGATCATCCAGTCTCGCCTCTGCACCTGGAAACCACGGCCAACCTCCAGTTCGAAAATTCGAACTTCAACCCCAAACCTGGAACGAAATTCAGTCAATCCATTTGCGTCGCCCTACCACCACAGTCTACTATCAAACACGAGAATTCTCCACAAGATTTGCTACAACCTCCTCGGCCTTTTCCCCCAGGCGTGCACCCCTCCTTCTTCCTCTGGACGTCGCCATTCCCTCAAACCCATGACCATACTCAAACCCACCTTAAATCCTAAATCAACAACATCTGGCCTACCCACACGATTAAAAATCATCGCCTTATTTTTCGGGAATGTGCCACCAACCAACTCACCTCCACACCAAACGCCATGCTTTAAAATCAATCGCATGGCCAGAATTTGGCGAATTACCCTATTCCGTTAATCTCTACAATCCTCCCTCCATATAGCCATATAAATCATCAAACCAATCATAAAAATCATATTTTTCAACCATTATCATGGTTATATAGTTCATTCTTTAAATTATGATATTTGAATTTTTGGCCATAGTTGATCACTCCCTGTAAAATTAGGTTTTCTTCCTCCATGTTTGATGAAATTTAATGGAACAAATTTAAAATGTACTACACTCCAAAAAAATCACTTTGGTTTGAAGTTATGATTTAAAACTGAGTAGATGAGGAGATTTTGATTTTCAAAGTTTCAAAGTCTTAACTGTTTTACCCAAACACTACTACAAAACACGCATGTTGCTTCGCCTCATTTGCATCGGTTGTTACCACAATCGATGCAAATAGAAGTATTTCATCGATTACGTTTTAACAACTGATGCATTTGGTATGTGGAAAGCAGTAGATAGTAAAAAAATGCAATTTTCATCGGTTATCATTGACAACCGAAGAAAATATACCGATGCAAATAGTGTTGTTGCATTAATTTTATTTACAACCGGTGAAAAAATAATATTCCCACGCTGAAAACCGTGATGAAAAGTTAGCGGTAAATGATTTCGTCTCCCTCTCATTTTAACCGCGAACCTCTTCTTTTCGTCCTTCACTCGAAAACCCTAAATCCCTCTCCCCCTTTTCATCTTTCCCTTTCAATCCATTCAATTATCACTTTTATTCTCTGATCCAACATTAATCAGGAATCCTTGACCCCAAAACAAATAAGATTTTTCTTTAAAATTCAACGGCTTATTGTTTGAGTTCGAAATCGTGTTTGGTAATTTGCGTATGGGGATTGATGAGTTGGTCAATGCTCGCAGCGAGGTCGTGGAATGGTTTCAGGATTGGTCGATGGTGTTCGCGAATCGATGGCGCAATTACAGTTAGGAATTTGGGGATTGTCGCGACTAATTCAAGGCGTTTGGGTGTATGAATGCAGCTGTGAATATGGCAATGTGTTATCACCTATAAACCGGATAATCAAAAGGTTCGAGGAAGCATTGATTTTCATCTAACATAAATGAAGCTATCATTAGAGACCAATTACACATACGGTTTTGGATCAGGTTGTAGCTACTTTGGATAGCATGTTGAGTGTGATTCTTTTCAATATTCATTCACATCCAACAATAATTTTTGCATATTCAAATATGCGCAAGAAGAGCTTGCCTTAAACAGAAGGGCTGACGATTGTACTATTATAAGTCGAATTGAGTAGTCATAAACTTATAATGTTTCATTCTTTTAAAAGTTTAATAGTCATAAAATGCTAGTCCGAACATTTCAAATGATTTGCAGAAAATTTCAAATATATCCAAGATGATTGTTTAGTTTTAGGAAAATGATCCGTTCAATGATGCAGGAGTGCGCTTAAAATAACACTGAACTGCATCAAAATGAATGTAACTTGCTACTGATCTTTGAAAGTTATTGTTTCAATGTTTTTAGTTTTCTAATTTTTCATATCGGGTGTCTTGATATGTTTAAAACATAGATTTTTGAAAGCAAGGAAGTTCGATATTGAGAAAGCAAAACACTTGTGGGCATAAATGCTTTAGTGGAGGAATGAATTTGGTGCCGACACTATCCTTGAGGTAAGATTAGTATTTCTGTTTTTTTTGTTTTTTTTCGATACGAGAAATTCTGACTAAATCTTGCTTGTTATTCTATGAATACGAGATACATGAGTGAATCATGTTGATTCTCCCACACATTTACCAATCTGTTACCTTTGCATCGCTGGAGTACTTCCCAATGCAAACAGACTAAAGCATATGTCATGCAGATAAGCTGATGTATTGGTGCCGTGAAATATACATACATTTGTTACTCATTTATATTTATATTACAAATTTCATTCATATATGCAAGTTTTCGCATAACAAAGAGCACTGTTGGTAGTGGTAAGATCTCTATATGATAAACTGTAGGTCTTGGAATCATGTTTCATAATCATGTTTTGTGACCATTTTTCATAGAAAAGAGGAAAAACATTAGAGTACATTTTTCCAGCACTTAATAATGAAAAAAAAAGGTAAGGCTCTTATATAACAATATATGGTTTCAAAATAGTGATAGCTAATATGTATAATCCATTTTATGTTTACTATGAATGCGTATTATCTTAGACACTTCCAAGTGGAGTAAACTTGTGAATAAGCTTGCTATAAGCGAATAATGTAAAGCAATTCCACATGCAAACTTGATTGTTATCAAGTGCGCTTTGATGTGTGGAATCACACACCTTAGATGATATTTGCACATTGAAAATGAGTAACATTCATACATTTTTTAGGAGTTGTAGGATACTATAATGCTATAACAACCTGTGATGAAACTGCTTAAAATTACAGTTTAGTTCCGTTATTAAGCAATTATTTGCAGACTTTACACAGGATTTTTATCATCAATGCTGGCATAGGTTTTAAATTACTTTGGAATTCTATCAAATCGTTTATTGATCCAAAAACCAGCTCCAAAACACAAGTACAACACTTATTCAGTTCAATTTTTCTTTTTAGCTGAAACTGCAGCACATTTTAACAACTAAACCATTTTCAACTTTGGTCCAGGTTGTTGGGAACAAGTATCATAATAAATTTTTGGAAATAATTGATTCAAGGTAAACATATGCATGTGCACACACAGATGTGCGTGTGTGCGTGCACATACACATACATATACACATATATCTATATGTGTATTTACTATTATGAATTTTTAGGCTTGTTTCGATAACTTTCAGTTTTTTCCTTTTATTTTATTTTATTTTATTTTTATTTTTATGTTTATTTATTTTTTATCTTATTTTTTTCTTTTCAAGAGATAATTTTGATACAAGAAAATAAATGACTTTTAATGTTATGTTTTGACTTTTGCTTTTGATTGCCAAATATACACTCTTAGCTTTATTGACCGAGTTGTGTTTAATTTGGACGTTCAGTGAGTTTCCTGAGTTTCTTGGTGGTTCATGCACATGTGCTGATGATCAGGGAGGCTGTCTCAAGTTTGAAAAGGGTCCTTGGAATAACCCTGAAATATTGAAGGTTTTTCTTTACTCTCATTCATTGTTTCGCCATTATTTTTTGCCTTGTGCATTTCGCGCTTAACATAAACTTTCCACGGCTGTTCAGATGGTTCTTAATGGTGAAGCAGAATATGGAAGGCAGATAGTAGCTCTGTCTAATGGTGATAAAACAATAATTGCTTATTCTAAACCTAAGTTCCCAACAAGAGATGTATATTCTATCATGGTCATTAAGTTGTTTTCACAGATTCTAAAAGTTTAACCAACATAACTTATGAATCAGATGAAGGGCAGTGATTTGTCTACAGGTGATTCTAGTTCAGAAGCTCGTGACAATAATGTATTTAAACGCCATGCTTCACATTTTCTTTTGGACCCCGTTCGTGAAGAGGTATGCTATTTGCAATTGCAGTTTGGGATTTGGGGATTATCATGAGTAATTGATTACTGTGGAGTGGAAGGTTGTCGCTGTGGGTAGAAGTCGAAGCAGTTCTGGTTGATATGGCAATGTGATGGCAATGTGAATTGAAGTGGCAGGGACGCAGCAGTTTGCTGTGGGCGTTTATGAAGGTCGCAGTAACTTATGAAGTGGCAAGTGGTTTAAAGAGTGATGAAGAATGAGAGTAGATTGTGAAGATGGCTTGTAAGGAGAGATGAGGCAGAGGGGTTTGTTGAAATGTGTTTGATGTTAGATGTATGGGGTGGTTGAAGGATGAAGGCAATGATCGGAGAAGAGTGTATGAAGTGTAATCGAGCAGTTTGAAAATGCACGTGCAGTGCAAATGATGTAAGAGAGAGTTGCAAATGTATGTGACAAATGAAAATTGCAAGAGTGAAGTGAAAATGGTGTAACAGAGAGTTGAAGGGCAGCACTATAGTTGTAATAGAAATCGGTAAAAAGAAAATTAAAAAAGAAAAATGTTTTTGTTTTTGTTTTAAAAATTATGCACGCTCTTCTTTTTAAATAGAAATAAAAATGCAAATGAAAAAAAGAAAATGCAATAATTGTTGACAGTAACAACCGATGCAAAAAATGTCTTGTTGCATCGATTGTTACTGCGAACCGGTGCAATATAAGGGATTGGTTTTAAGCCAAAGATCTTATGTTGCATCGATTTTTACTGACAACCGATGCAAAAGATGACTATTTGCATCGATTTTACAACAAGTGCAAAAGAATTTAGTTTATTACATCGGTTGCATGTGCATCGATTATAGAACTGATGCAACAGGGGGGTGAACAACTGATGCAAATGACCTATTTTATAATAGTGAAAATAACTAAGCAAAGAAGGTTAAAGATGTGCGGTATTGAATTACATGGTGAACTACCAAGTCTAATACACATATACAAGGCATGTATATATATCAACACATGTACACTTGATTTAAATAGAGGATTCATTCAAAATCACATATTATAGGTATATATAACTAGTTAATAAAATTTAAGATGTTTAACTCACTGTTCAAAGAAATGATGAGTTGTTGCTTTTTTAAATTTCCAGCTTTTTGATCCCTATCTTCCTTTTTTGATGGCGGAACTTATATGGTTTTTAGATAAGTATGAACAAGTGAACAAGCTTGGCTGTGTATATATAGAGGAATGGGATGGAATAGTGCAAGCATAGATTAGCCAAGTATATTCTAGGGCGGCTGGAATTATCTACCCGCTTCATATTTTTCTCTTTTACTTTTGGTGGCTGATTTGATTTCATGGGATGATTTGATTTATAAGTGATTTGATTTACTTGATGGCTTGATTTAATGTTTTGTGTGTGATTTGATTTATAATATGCTCTTGATTTTATGTTTTTGGGCTTGAATTTGAAATTATTATAATGAAGCTTCATATGTGTGTATATATATATTCATTCTTATATACATACTTTTTTCTGTATACATATTTACATGTTCACTATTTACCTTTAATAAAAATATACATATTTATTTTATCATATCTACACATATATATACACACACACATGTATATATTTACATATTCATATGTACATTTAGATATACACATGTTCACACACACATATATATGTATAGATATTTATATTTCCATATGCATCATTTTTTATAAACACATGCTTATATATTTTTTTGTCATAAGATTGAAATTTTCCATAATGGAGCTTGTATATATTTGTATATAGATATTTTATCATAAGTTTGAAATGGTGAAGTTTACATTCATGTATATATAATTTTTCTTCATGTTCAAAGATTAGCGTTTGAAAATACCGTATAGCTTTCAAAATTCACATATTTAGATATTCCCAATATCTGAAAATTTATTCATTCGACTTATGTTCTTCTTTTATTAACAACCAATCAATCTCGTATTTAAGAATAAACATTTGTTAATTCGAATTCTATTATTAATTCCTTACAATTAGTATCAAAATTTTATATTGAAATTTGTTATCATCTTTTATCCTGTTGCACATTTATACAATTTCTTTATTTAAAAGACATATATTGTTCATACTTCAGTTATTAATTTAATACAATTGAATAATGTTTGTTTCAACTCAAATACTAATTAATACTTTTCTCTTTTTGCATTTTTGTCATTTACAGATTCAATTTAGATTATCACCTCCATTCGATATATTTTTATTAATGATAATATAATTTTTTTTTGTTTCTAACCATCATTATTCGATAATTAAATTAAGTTAAACATTTTTAAATGATCAAAAATATGGGTTGTTACAATCTCCCCCACTCAAACTTCTCGTCCTCGAAAAGGAATAAAGTGAGGAATTTAACATATGATACATTTTACTCAAAATAATCAGCATATAAACATAAGATCTTATTTGCAAAACTTTTACTTCGGTTCTGTTACGCCACTCTGATAACGGCTTATTTGTAACCAAGTTTTAAATTTTAAAGTCTCAATTTTTTTTCTAACGTCCGTATTTACGGAAAATTTTGGTAGCTTCTTCTTTGCGCGGCTGGGTCGGAATTACTAGAAACTGCCTCTACAAACCTAAACCAATCAAAAGAAAATAAAAGCCAAGTAGCTCCCCATATCAGGGGTAGAAAATCATCAACCAACCAACAATATAAACACGTATCCTTTTTTTAGGCAACAAAACTTTCTTTACTAAATTATAATTCTCAAATTAGCCTTTCTTCAGTGTGCCTTAATTTTACTTACATAACCCAAAAGAGGGCTATCATGACCAAACACGATACATTAGTTATTGCTATCATAAGTACAAGCAACATGACAATCATATGCAACCAAACAGTTATAACAACGATTTGCAACACATGAATAAAATGCAACTGATAAGGATGATGTTAAACTACATGCAACCAGACAGAATAGCAATCCTAAGCAAGAACAACCATAGCTAGCAATCATAGCATACCACATTTTATTAAAATCCGTATGATATATATGCCATTCGTATGTATAACAATTTCGATCTCTTACTCGAATATGAATTTTATTTTCCAAACTAGTATTGGTAACCTGACTACTCTAGTGCGCACTCTAATCCGACTTCTTTATTAGAAACTTCCATCCTCCTTACATAGTAATAAACTATGATAGAGAACTTTAGATTCGTATCAAAAATTGTACAAATGTTCGTCATCGAGAATCGAGTGAACAATCCTAAATCGGACAGGTGTGAATTTCCTTAAAATCATGTATTCAAATCTGAATTAAAACTGTAAATGCAATTAGAATAGTCTATATAAAACTTATGAATTTATTCTATTGGTTTCTTAATTACACAAATAGATTACTCAAGTGGTTTTTATATTCAATTTTTAAATGTTTGAAAAATTCTTTCGTAACAAAACACTTCTATTTCGAAATAATTTTATATTGAAACTACTTTTGATAACTCGATGTTTCAACAAATTTATCCTCATTCTTATATAATCTAGTAATACGTTGATCAGGTGCAAGACTAAAAATCTCTAAGTACTTACTAAACCCGTTTCAAAACCCAGTGAAAATACTTGAAAATTTTTAAAACAGATATGGAAACTACAATCCAATCACCGAAATCAAACGAATGGGTTGTCATGAATCGCAGTCCCTAAGGTCGCTCTCTCGCTAAGTCGAGGAGACAGAGCGACGCGGCCTCAGGTGACTTTAGGCAGCCCCACGTCTTATGTCACGACATCCAAAACAACCATAGATCGAAGATACACAATGGTTTCGCCTGGATCCTACAGGTAATATCCATACCTGTGAGCAATCACTGCTATACGAATTACGCTATGTAAAATAGTCGCATGGATTGTATTCTACTTAATATAAAACTGGTGGTTATGTCACTATCACCTATAGACTCAAGGCAATCATCAGCCCCCTCGAATTATGCCAAGTGGACCACAGATGCATAATGTTTTTGCATGGTTCCCTAGGAAACATCTGTACCTTAGGGCAATCCCTCTACCCAGCCAGATTACGTCGAAAAGGACCATAGATCACTGTTACACAATTGTTTCGCCTGGGTCCTCAAGTAACATTCGTAACCGTATGGATTCACAGCCCTATGAATTTTGCAACGCAGCCGAGTCAAAGGAAACTCATGAGTATTATGTCCAGACAACCTATATCGATTAGGACCCATTTCCGGATCCACCTAAGTCCATCTGGGATCAAATCAAAGAATCAATAGAATGTGTCCACAATGTGCCACAAAGCGGATAATCAAGCATAAGGTACTTCCCATATCTACAATTTCAAAATGTATATTATACTATACATAGTACCTTTTCAAATCATCACTTCAAAATCATACTTACATAAATTCCTTTATATATAAGAGTATCACTTCCAAGATCGAATACCTTTCAAATCAAAAGTTTTCGAATCAACTTCATACTTATACAAATCATTTTTATATAAGTATGAAAACTTCCAAATTAATATTTTTATATAGTCAAAGGTTCTCGAAATCAATCACTTTCAAATATCGGTTCAGCTTCAAATTCATAAATGATTTCAACAATCATGTTTCAAAATGAACATTATTCGATATTCATATATTTTGAAATTCCAATCATCAGTTTTCAAAATTTACTTTAGTTTCATATTTATATAAAGTAATATCTATATAAATCAACTTCCTTTCTGAATCATTTTGTAAGTAACTAAGTTTTAAAACCACAATCTCTTGTCAAAATCAAATGCTCTACAAAAATCCTTTATACATAACTGATCTTATTAATTTTTATTTTTATTTTACTATTATTATAAATTATTACTTTTCATAAACATTTCTCAAACAATTTCATTATAAAACTTTTCAAAACAATATTTCATATTTATACATAATTAAAATTTGCCTTCAAAATCATTTTGCAAATAAATAAGGTTTTATAAGTATTTATGAAGTCCAAAGCATATCTTACAACTCAATTTCATTTAAAGCGGTTCAAAACCAATTTCCTCTTTGTATAATGCAAAATAATCTTATTTATTTTACTTATAAAATATTTAACATTTTAAAACTTGTCTAACTTCTATTTATCTTTATTTTAAAATTTTCAAAATTAAAATATATATACTTTTTACGTTTATACTTACCGAAAATTCTTAGCTTTAAAAATTAATTCTCAATTTGGAACTGTTCGACTATTCAGAATAGTCAGAGAAATCAAATTCCAAATCAAAATTGGAAATCGGTAATCAATCATCTCAACAAAATGCACAATCGATCATTCCCAATGCATAGGGTACAAGCATTCATAATATCATTCAATCCGAAAACTCGAGAACTGAACGTCGGGTTCGTTTCAAATAGGTATATATGTATATCCTTTGAATATCAAATCATACTTTAGGGATTTGGATCAAAATCAGTTTCATTAAATCAATCGTGTAGCAAAGGTAATAAAGTGGCATTTCTCCTACTTTTGGAACTCGAAAAAGAATGTGGATGATGTGTCCGTCCTCATCAAAATTATTCTCCGGCAATAGAAGTGAGTTCTAGACTTTTATTTTCCTTGAAATCATTTTGAAAACATTTCTCAGTTGGAAAATACTTTTCAACTTATGTTATTATATATTTTTGGAATCTTAAAACCAATTTTTTTAAAAAAAACCCCAGTATCCAAACTCTCAAACTTTCAGTTTGAATAACTTCTTGTTTTTTTATTAACCATGTCTAGATAAACTACATTTCATATATCTCTTCAAATTGTATCCATAAATCTTTGAAATCGTACGGGGGAAATTCAAATATATACTCGCTTCAAAATCCATGTTAAATATGAAGTTTCTCAACCGGTTAAATATTTTCCAAAAACCCAAATGTTTCCAACCATAGTCGAATGCTCAAATCAACAGCCAATAGTCGATGCTCATAAACTGATTGAGCATGACTCATCAATCAATAAGCGATAATACGCATATCCATATTAATCGAACAATCAATCAAAGAGATAACATCCAATCATCATCAAGAGTCACGAATGATTTTATCCGTTTATAGAGTTCATTCTTTTATATTTTATATAAAATCCAAGTTAAAATCATTTCATTAATCAATATCAAAATAATCATATCAATTACAAATATGCTCTCTCTTATACATATATTCACTCAGACTCATTCTAGGTACTACGGACCCTATCTCTGATGAGCTATCCACACCAAAGCCAAGGTCTCGCTTAACATTCAGCTTTGATACCAACTGTAAAGAACCGAAAATTTTGACCCTCGAAAATCGACATCCATACGTTCACTATATAACATGTCGAATAGTCAAGTGCAGGAAATACATGATCATTAGGGGTGAAGAAGAAAACGATAGCAAGAAACTGAATCAACGACACAAAATCTCACAATCGCAGCGAAATAAAATATAATATATAATAACAGATTTTTATATAGAAGAATCTGTATCCATTAATATACGTACAAATTATAAGAGTACAACCATTAACATAGAAATCTAGACAGTTATAATAACCTTTCCTCAAAAGTGCTGAATATACAGCCAACAACAAAAAGGGAATATAATCAGGTACGTGTAATAAGTATATGTCTTCCAGCTCGTCTCTTGAGCTTCAAAGCACTGAATCTGTAATACTCGGTCTGACTCGAGCATTATAATAAAATAACACCCGAGTCAGTATGGAAAACCAGTGTGAGAAAGACTTTTATTTTGAATTATTATTATTATCTTTAAAATCCCTTGAAAACAAAGGTATCTCGTAAAACCACGTCACGCATAAACACAACGGGTCCCGGTCTCAATGAATCCAAAACGATAAATTTTTAAAGACCAAGTTGTTTAAAATAAACAATTCTACAATTAGGGTGTTAATATTAACATATGGAAATTCTTTCCATATGTTTGCACTATAATTACCTGTCCATCGAAATTAATTTTATTGTAATCATCACTTTTTCTGAAATTCAGAATAGTGACCAGTACAAGTCGATTTACTTCCAATAAAACATGTCAACATTTTATTCTATCTCCTTTAACTTATTTGGCTAATTAATGGCCCAAATAAAAGATAACTGAAATTAATATCTAAGAGGAATATCTGTCAACATAGATCGTTAACTCAATCAACGATTTATAATCAATATTAAATCCTATTTGCAAATCAGAACTGATTTGGTTTTTATTAACCGAGTTAAGTTATATTTTTGATCCCGAATACTTGTTAACCGAAGAAATTAAGTAAAATCATTTATTATTATTATTATTAAAAATTGAATAGTTCATTTAACAATTAATCGTTTAATTAACAGATAATTAATCAAATAAGTAATTGCTTATCTGTTCACTTTCAATTTTATAAACCGTTAAATTTTCATATTGCTGAAAACTCGACGACATTAGTTTGGATAAAAATAATTGATAGTAAGAGCTCGATTTAGAAATCTTCTTGTTGATAGGATTTTAAACGAAGCAGAAATAGAGTTTCTTTTATAGATTACTAAATGAAACAATTATTTAAACCCTCCTTTTAAACACCCAGCCTAGTACATATTAAACCTGGTCCATCAAACTAAACACAACCCAAATCCAAAACCTTTCTTATTCCCAGTTCTATTCTTCCCTCTCTCTTGCCTGAATGTGCACAAAGACGTGCACGAAGATGTGCATGTGTACGCTAACTCCACCCATCTTACCCTACCGTTTCCCATCCTCCCAAACCATCCACGATCATCTAGTCTCACCTCCACGCTTGGAAACCATGACTAACCTCCAGTTCGAAAATTCAAACTCCAACCCAAAATCTAGAACGAAATTCAATCAACCAATTCACCTCGCCACCTCAGGCCACTATCAAACACCAGACTTCGCCACAAGATTCGCCACAACCTCCTCGGCCTTTTCCCCATGGCTTTCACCTCTCCTACTTCCTCTGGACGTCATCATTCCCTCAAATCAATGACCATACCCAAACCCACCTTAAACCCTAATCAACCTCGTCTGGCCTACCTACACGATTAAGAATCATCGCCTTATTTTTCATGAATGCGCCATCGACCAACTTATTTCCACACCAAACGCCATTCTTTGAAATCAATTGCTCGTAGGAATTTGATGAAATACCTCATTACATTCATCTCTACAATCCTTCCTCCACACAGCCCTAAAAATATTCAAACCAATCGTAAGAATCATATTTTTCGACCACGATCACTTTTATATGATTCATTCTGCAAATTAGGATATTTGAATTTTTGGCCATAGGTGACCACTTCTTGTAAAATAGGGTTTCCTTCCTCCATATTTAATGAAATTTGATGGAATAAACTTTAAAATATACTACACTCAAAAATAAATCACTTTGGTTTTGCAGTCATGATTTAAAACTGAGTAGATAAGGAGATTATGATTTTCATAGTTTCAAAGTCTTAACTATTTTACCCAATACAACTGAACAGAGAAGGTTAAAAAGTACAGTGTTGAGTTACAGGTGAACTACCAAGTCTAATACACATATATAAGGCATGTATACATATTAACACATGTACACTTGATAAAAACAGAGGATTCATTCGAAATCATAGATATACAAGTGTGTATATATATAACAATTAATAAAATTTGAGTTGTTTTACTAACTGTTTAAAGAAATGATAAACTGTTGTTTTTTGAGTTTCCAGCTTTTTGATACTATCTTCCTTATTTTTGTTGATGGCAGAACTTATATGGTTTTTTAGATAAGCATGAATAAGCGAACAAGCTCGGTGTAACATTCTGTTGTTGAATATGTTAGTATATGATTTTTGTTTGATGATAATAAACATATATATATATATATTCATTTAAATGTATTTGTTATTGTACTATTTTTATTTTCACATAGTTAAATAAATATTTGCTGAATAAAAAATAACATAGAATTTAAATTCAAACAAATATTTTATTACAATTTTGAATAGTACAAAATTTGTGCTCTCACTATATATACAAAATTTAATTATAATACAATTTCAAATCACTACACAATTTTTCACCATATAATTGTCATTTACATTTGTACCTCACTACATATCACTCATTCACTCATATTTTTCCTTCAACTATATTTCAATCTGTATCTAGCATCTGATTTATGTGCAAAATAA
Source organism: Allium cepa (assembly GCA_030765085.1). NCBI lineage: Eukaryota > Viridiplantae > Streptophyta > Magnoliopsida > Asparagales > Amaryllidaceae > Allium > Allium cepa. Next base: position 814,995,345 of record CM060940.1, on the reverse strand, counting down.
ACATTGACGCAGTAAAATTGAAAAAGAAATATTTTTGCAGTGTAAAATAAAATGTGTGTTTTTGAAAATATTATTTGCCTCGTTTATTTGGGTTGTTCGTCATCATTTTGAATTTATCAAACACGTACAACGTGTGACATGCACAGTGTATCACTATACATGCCACAAGGTCGTGCACACCGATATACACTTCATAAAACTACAGGGACAGGTGAGCATAAGGTCAAACCTGAGCCAAGGATGGATTCAACTCAGGTGACATTATAAAAACATAAAACGAGCCTCGACCAAAAATTCAGTGTGTACACATGAGAACAGACTCGACAGTGAAATCATGAAGCAATATAAAAACCAACTCAAATGTAACACATCATACACGTATACATGCATATTCACACATGTATACATATATGGTGGACAACACACAATATAACAAATGTAAACAATCACTAGAACTAGTCAATATCAATCCAGCTCAAAACAAGTTTAAGTGTTCGGGCTAGTGGCATGGCGACAAGACAACCAAAGCTACAGTTTCAAGTCCACAACCACAATGAGTATGCCAGACATCAGATGCTATGCACATGAATCAAAAGAAAGGAGCACACATGCTCAGTTCTAAAAAGGACTACATGAATATACACTCATATATATAATTACATAAATGTATGCATATATACAAATGGAGATGACCAGCATTTAAAGAGCAACAGACTCAAAGCAATATAAAGACCAGATTACAAAATGTTCAGTTACAACATGAACCGGCACAGTGAAAACAAAATGCAAAGTGACATGCACAAATGAAGCTTTTAAACAGAGACCAGAACATATGCATTAGATCATACACATGTATACATATTTAAGGATACACATATATTAGTTCAAAGAATAGGCAAAAACGCCTCGACCAAAAATTGAACATGAATATAAAGCAACTGTTTTCACAAGCTCAGTTTCAAGTATACATGAAGACCAAAACACAAATGAAATGCAAAGTGCAGAACTGGCTCGAAGCAACAACCCAGTACAAATACAAAGCATGCATTAGTTCAGACAAACCCAACAAAAGGTACTAAGACCAGTGAACAATGAAGTGAAACAAGACCAGACCTACATATACAACATACATATATACATGTATGTTCACACGTGTATATACACGGTGCATACATACGAAACAAAGACTCAAATGTACCAAAACATCAAAACCAAACATCAAAGGCACAGGTGCAGCATCAACATTGAAGACCAGTGAGTAAATCAATCAAGACTCCAAGCATGGAAATACAAGGCAGTTTTTCAAATCAATGTACACATGAACACTTGTACACAGACCGGCATATGTACATAGTATCGATTGCAACACACATCAAACAACAACCGGTCCAAGAGGAACCATATTGCAACAAGTCTCGACCAAGTGGATAGGCATAATAATTATACACACACACATATATATACACACACAGATATATATATGTGTGTGTGTGTGTATGTGTGTGTACATGTTTATGTGTACTGTTACTAATAGCAGAAACAAGTTCTCGGCCAAGACACGGTGTAGATCAACATAACTCGAAGTATACCAGCATACATATATACATAAGTGAAAACAGTTTCAAGATTAAATCAAGGTAACATGAAGACAAGTGCAATGAAACCTACAGGGCAGCAGCTCTACATATAATGGAATGTGTAACGCCCCGGAAATTTTCGACTTTCGAAAATTCAACATCGATACTCACTTTATCGACTGCCGACAAATCGAAGGCCGGAAACCCGAAATGTTATGGTTTAAGAAAAAGAAAAGAGGTAGAAGAAGAGAGAAAAGAAAAAGATAGAAGATGGAGAGGAAAGAGAATAGAAAGAAAAGAAAACAGAAAATGGAACGGAACAGAAAACAAAACGGAACAAAAAAAACAACAGAACAACATCAGAATCTCACAATTCGCAGCGGAACAACATATAATAAATAAATGAATAATCTTTAAACAAAGAACTATATCAGTTATTACATTTTATACATTTCATTACATCATATCATCAGAGTGTACAACATCATATAACATCAAACAGTGCAGCGGAAAAAGAAAATACTATATAAACTAGAAATACGCCATGCCATCCATCTTGCCTCCAGCAACTCCAGAATATCCTGATAAACCTAACTCTTGACTGTCCGTGTGAAAATTGGTGGGCACCCAGAGTTTAGGAAGGAAAACAATAAACTCCGAGTCAGTCATGTGACTGGTGTGAGAACTCAAAACAGTTTAATTATCTTTGAAATCAAAATAGAAGAATATTTTTAAAGTCAATTCGCAATGCTTTTAAAAATGAGACTACCATAAGGCCTCTCGCACACACACACAATGCAAACGCAGAATCGGAGGAGATTTCTCCTTATGATAGTCAAAGATGCTTGATATGCATTTAAAAGAACATTTGATATTATTACTAGTGCATAGTGTAGGAAAAATTCATTTCGAAAGTAGAATATAAATCTTAGCCAACATAGACATTTCGAACTATGCCTACTATAGCTAACTATGTTCAATAGCAGGTTACCGCCACATTCCATAGCAGGTTATACAACTAAAACCGTACAAGTCTCGTATTGTTTCTTTGGATTTCCAACGAATGATCAGGCCAAGGAACTTCCCATTGCCACATGAGAATGCCTCTGGATGGACATCCCCGAGAACCAAACCGGATCTCTACCAACACAAGGCCGGGTTACCCCTAACTGAGTAACAACTGACCGAATATGCCATCCTCCGGTCCTTTGGGACCTTTCACCGAGCGCTCGTAATCAATTCACACAATCATAACAAAGTGTTTTCAACATGAGTAAGTATCTGGGCTCCATACCATGATACCACCCTTTTCCAGAAGGAAATGCACACATCCTAAAGGGCGCTACCCCTCATAACCTTGCTGCATCTTTCCTGTTTTGACCATTCACGGGGTGTGAGGCTCGACGAAGTGACGTCCACAAAAACATACTTTATACAAAAGCCATGCTTTGGGTCAACAAATGATCATAGAAATGATCACCAAGATAGACGATCAAATAAACGATCCTATCACAAATAATCAACACAACGATCATTTACAGCAACACTCAGCATGTCACATTACCAAATTGGGAATATATCGCTGATAACCTTCAACTACATAACCTCTGAGCTCGTACGTCTCAGAGAAGGGTGTTAAGCTAAAAGAATAAATTCTCCGCCACCAACAGAAATATATTTGAATGAAATCTGCTTTATATCTCAATTTGTAACGTCAGACATACAATCCATACAAGTCTGTTCCGGGCTCGAACAAAATCGAAGGCACTTACAAAGAAGTCCTTGCAATCCGGATATTCACAATCCTGATCGGATTCACCATCACATATGGAGAACTCTATACCGTAGCTACTCGGTGCAGAGTCAATCGACAGGTCATCCTATCGCTCTCGCAAATACCGGGTATTCAACACCGATCTTCAATGCAATTCACAACGACGTATCACATATTCGGAATGGGTTATACGACCCCATGGTCCTTTCCCGGTTAACCCGAATAGTGAGCGCTTATTCAAAAATAAGTGTGGCATTCAAATTCAAACAAATCACATCAATTACCCATTCAAAGGGAAATTATTGATAGTCGGTTATTGAACTATCAATGGATATGCACACATCACCAGTTTTCAAATAATTTTCCAAATTATTTATTTTCCAAAATATCTTTACAAGATATAAAATTTCACACTTCAAAAATAAATTAATATTTATTTTTAAACAACTTCCCTTTTTATTCATAAATTCTATAGTGAATTTTCATTCCAAAATATTCATGAATATACGACTTCAATTCGATTTCTAATATTCATTTTCAATTTATCTTCAAAAAGATAAATTCAAAATATTCACTTTATATTGGAAAACATTTCCATACTTATTTAATAAGTAATTCACAAATTTTATTTATTTTCAACACTTGGAAAATATTCAGTATACTTAAATCGAGATTAAGTATATATTTCATTCTTTAAGGAAATCATTCTCTTAAACATATTTATTTGGGCCAAAACGAATGTTACGTAAAACATCGTTACAACGTCCCAAAATCACTAGTATAGAGATTCGAAATTAAAATAGATATATAAATCCCAATTCTATACAAAACATTTCCTTTCGGAAACCATTTATTATAACAACAGTGTTATAATCCACCATTTCCTTTTACTTCTCGAAAACGTCTATTTCACCAATGAATGTTGAAATCTATGGTTTCGAATCTCCACACATTTAAAACATCATTAGATCGTTTTAATTCTGTTTAAAATATCACATTCAAAACAATTTCTTTAACATATTATTCACTATTCAAAAACGTGAATATACTACGTTAACACATTTCATCATTTCGATACATTTTATTTCAAAGGATTATTCACAGTCAAAAATGTGAATATAACTCCATTAATAGGTTTCAACAATTTACTTATCAAAATAAGTCGTTTGCGAATTTATAAAACAGCGTTTATAAATTCCATTTCTATTTATTTTATAACAACTTCCATTTATAAATTTCCTTTATTAACCTATTCGATTTATAACTCAATTATAAAACAAAGGTTCATATTATAAGTCAAATACTTATAAAACGATTATTTTACAAAATCGTTCCTTTGAACTTCATAATTATAAATCTTATAACTTATAAGATTCGATTATTCATCTAAATATATTCTTTAATAATTTCACAAAATCTATAAATCTTACTATTTATAAATTTCATTTATAACTTCACCATTTATAATTTTATGAATTCCATTCATTTACAAAAATTCATTTTCACTCCATTCAAACACTTATAAAAACTCGTTTTATAATGTCAATATTTCAATTTATAAATATCCATTTATAAATCTCTTAATATAAATCAATTCATATTAATATTTCAAAACATCTTTAAACTCCTTTAAAAATTTCATCATTTTGATTCATAAAATAATTAAATTTTATAAATCCTATATTTAAACTTTTCACAATAAATTCTAAAATCCCGATTAAACTATTTTATAAAATCAATAGCATCATATTCTCAAAAATCAGTTTTTAACTATGTTTCTCAAAAATCATAATTTTTATAACTTTAAAAATTATAACGTTTATTTATTTAAAATAGATCAAATTCCAAACATATAGTATATTTTCAAAAATCACTTTATAAATTATTTTAAAATTCCAAAACTTGGTCCAATGATGCTACATATCAAATAGTCAATCACGACAACAACGATATCACATATCGTATATGATAATCAACGAATATCAAAATATCCATATTAAATAAATACTGTTGAGGAATCCAGTTGGATCCCTCCAACCTGTTTTCCTGCATCCACAAACATTAGCACAATACCAATTTCGCTCCAGTACGAAATTATCGCGGTATATGGGATTTAAAATATTATCCGCTTAATAGACGGCGCAATAGGGTCTCATCCGCTAAACAAAAAAATGCGGGAAATCAATAACTCCAATATATACATATGCCAATATATATATATTGCTATTATATATAATACCAATTTCACTGTTTATGAAATATTCGCGGTATATGTTTTTAATAAATAACATCCGCTTACTAACGGCGTATAATGTCTATTTTAACAATCAATAGATAACAATCATCATTCAAACATGCATTCAAATATTTTAAATCTAACTATTTAAAATAAAATCGAAACTGATTCGATTGAGTGAGAAGTTCTCACCTTGATTTCAATTTCCGTTTTAGCGATTTATTTCGAATAAAATTAAACGGACGTTTAATTTTACCCAAAATTCTCACTAACTCCAAACAACTCCAATCCAACTCCATCGCGTAGTGCTCGTCCATACGATTCCAACGCAACTGGTTTCGCGCGTTTTCGACCTCGTATGAAAAAGTTATGAATTTTTGAAGTTTGTACACGATTTAAACTAAAATTTACAATATAACTTAACTATTTTTAAACCTAGCTCAACTACAGCCACTGGATCCATCGTGCGTGCATCTGGGCCGTGCGTCCCCATCTCCTCCTTCTCCTTCGTGAAACCGTGCCCTACCCACAACCCATAGCCGCCATCATTCCTTGAATTTCGCACCTCCCCTCGAGCACCACTACATCGATCAGAGACCGGCGCCTCGAAGCCCAAGGCCACGCCTACCCACGTCACGAACGACGTGAAGCTCGGCTTCATATTTTGCCAGAAAATCGTGCTTGAACGTGCGTGTTTCAAATGGAGATTGTCGTTGATTCGCTTGACTAAAAACGATCATAACCGTTCAGATTAAAGATCTCTCTATGCTCTACGATTCTCTAGTTGAGGGTTTGTTGAAATATTGAGTGGATTAAGAGATAATTGGAGGAGAAGTTTATGTTTTCTCGGCCATTGATTGAGTAGGAGGCGGCTGCTAGAAATTAGGTTTAGGTTTTTCTTTTTCTTTTTTTATTTATTTATTTCTAGAGTGAAGGGCTATTTATAAGGAAATCGATCGACACTATTCATCCCGGAAATTCCGAACTCCGATTTACGCGCCGTAACCAGCGTTTCTAGGGTTTGCCCCACGTTCCAGACACAATGGAACAGGTTTCGAAAGCTAATTCGGACATCTGTGTGAGTTATGGCTATAAACGTTCAATTTAAATTAAACCGATTTAAACGATTTTCTAGGCGTTTTAATTTGTACCGGACAAACGGTAAATCCAATTGACACGAAATTTGAAACCTTACAATAATATCACATTACGGATCCGATGAAACTAGTTTCGTCGAAATCCGAGACTTTTTGAAAAATGGCTATTTTAACTCGCCAAATTAAAATTAAAAATAATTCGATGCGTTTCGAGCTGCCACGATCAAACGATAGCTCCGATTGACACGAAAATTGAAATCCGGTAATAACTAACTATTACGGATCCAATGGAACTGGTTTCGCTCAATTCTGAGACTGTTCAAAAATTGACTATTTTCACTAGTCGATTTTAATATTAAAATATTCAATTTTCACAAATTAACTCTTAATTCGATTTTAAAAGTTCTAAAATATCTTTCTAACTCCAATATGATAAAATAAAATTTTACAAATCATTTTCAATCATATTTAACTCAATTTTCAATTATTTCCATAATTTAACATATTAAATTATCGATTTAATTATTCAATTAAATCCAATAATTCAAATAAAAATTTATTTGACTTATAAATTCACTTATTAATATTTAAAGTAAATTAAATATTCAAATTTTAATTAAATAAAATTCTGGGTCGTTACAGAATGCAAGGCTACCAAGGTCAACAGTAGTTTTAAACTTATAAACCAGGGAACATGCTTAAGATTTGATGAGTCACGGATAAAAATCAACAGGGGTCAACTATACACCAACACAATGAACAAGTCGGAGCAGAAAAGAATGAAACTTGCATTTAATCGAAGTAAAATTATCATCACAAATTCAAAAGGCCGAAATCAAAGGAGCATAAAGAATGGAACCAAATCCAAAGCAAATGCAAGCCGTAAAGAAAGCACAACAGAAAATATACGAAACGAACAAGTCAGAATTAATCACATTGTTCAATTGAAAATCAATGAGCAAGCATAGTAACGTGAAGAATTCAAAAAAAATTCGAATGAAAATTAAGGGAATCAATCTCTATTCACACCATTAACATCATCGACAATCAAAGCATCGAGTTCAAGCATAACAACAAGGGTAATAAAAAAATCACATACCAGAATTATTCAATTCGAGCTCGCTAAATTGAAGCAGTCAAGTGAAGTCAAAGCAAGACGATCGATCGACAAAGCAATCAACGCGAAAATATCTATTCAATCGATCAACTAGAATCGGCAGTTTCAAATTTCCAGAAGCCCTGAACTGTTGAAAGAGAATGAAGGACTGAACAAAAGAGAAAGCAGCCAATAATATAAGAAGAAAAGGGGACATATTTTTACCACTATTTTCATTGGGCCGGCTTTTTAAATACTATTGGGCTTTAATTTTAAAGTTAGGGTTTCTTGTTTTAGAGTTGTTTTTATTTTGTAATTTAATTTTAAACTTTTACAAAATTCTAGTCGTATGACTAGGGGACGAACTACGGTGGTGTAGTTCAAGAATTTGCAACTCAGTGGCTGAGTTGTGGCAAGGTTTTGAGCGTAGAGTTAGGTTAGTCGATAGCGGATGTCACAAGTTCATGTGTGTAAGCGTTTGAATACTTAATTTCAAGTAGAAACCTTTGGGGTGGCACATAGGCAGGGGTTCTACCGAAGTTGGGTAAATTTTGTTGTTCTATTTTTGTTTTTATTATTCTGCTATTATCTGTGCTGCAATTATTTTATATATTTCTGCATTAATTTTTATAATTATTAGTATCACCATATTCATTACCCCTCCCTCTAGGGTGAAATCGATCATACATCCGCATTTTTATATTGTTAAAAATAAATTTAATTGATAACCATGAAAAATGAGTTTTTGCTAATGTTGGAATTAGACCACAAAACTTATACCATTATGTTCGTGGCAATTTTCTTATCAATTTCCATATACAATATTATCTGAATGGACGAAGAAGTTATAGTTGTTTGTAGTTTTAGCATCAGAAACAATTACATATGCAAACATGGAAATTTTATCAATTATAAACATTTGCAATTAATTCATAGGATATTTATAAAAGTAGTAATAAATTTTTATGTTTGTAATGAATGTAAATTATTAAGAGAATCAGATGTAAGAGGGAATAATTAAAATTTCCAAACAGAATCAGCTAGAAAGTGCAATTAATTAATATGTGAATTAATATTGGAGATTAATATATAACGTGTCTATATATATATATATATATATATATATATATATATATATATATATATATAAGATCTGTCAATTTAAGAAGGTTTACATATAAATGTAACAGATAAATGTTCAAATTCAAATCTGGATAAAAAAATATGTGCATATCAAATATATGTGTGTGTATGTTAATTGAATGGTGGAATTAATTGACATGTCCATTAATGAAACATTACAATGTATAAAATATTAATTGAATAAATTAACTAATAGAGGTGACATGTTAATCTATTAATGAGGCTGTTAATTAGGATTGTAACGTAATCAGTAGAAAATGTCAATTAATAAGGGAAAAAATAATAGTTGACCTAGATTTGAATGTGTACATATAGGCAGTATATTGCTGCACATAAAAATTAATTAAAGGATCAATTAAGTAAATGATTAATTAGATAATTGGTGCGTTGCATCTATTTAAGAAAGAACGTAATGTAATTCATTCTATCGGCCGTCACTTTCTTCATTCTTTTCTCCTATTGCTCACAAATCTTCACCAAGTAAATCCAAATAAAATATATGTGAACAAAATAGAGGAAATGCAACAAACTAAGGGGGAGAAGTTGTAGAACGACGTAGTAATTTTAGAAGATAGAGATTTAAAGATAAGGATGACAGGTGAGTGGATTTAATTACATATCGTTTAAGTTTATGATATATTCTCGTTAAATTCCCATTAAATAATTTTATCCGGTATTTATTTCAGTAAATAATTCTGTTAATTAATTATGCTGAGACTGTAAATTGTATAAGAAAGCTTATGTTTAATTAATATTAGGTTTGATAGTTAGATAAAGACAAAAGTCTAAAAGTAAGAAATTTATAGTTATTTACATCTATTTAAAAGTTGTAATTTAGCCTGTAAATATTGGCTTCTTTTTATTCCTTTTTACACGAATAAATTAGTTAAAGAGAAAAATTCGCAAATACGGACTATAATAGAAAGAACATTAGATTTACAGAACTTAGATGTAAAATAAGAAAAGCTAAAATAAAAAGAGAAAAATAGAAATTTGCTGTAAATTATGCTAAAACGGGGAAAAATAATTAAAAAGGGAAAATCTAATAACTTGATTTGGATGCAAGTGACAAATTAATTAGTTGGTTTAGAAAAGAGAATACATTTCTATAGTTTAATATTTAAAAAATAACGATAACGCTAACTGGAAGAATAAAAGAAAGAAAAAGGGAATTACTGTAAAATAGAGAAACTAATGTATTTTGCACTATCCAAAAGGTAAAGAAATAGTAAAAGAAATGTCTTGCAGTTACGGATTATTGTTTATAGCATTATTCAGTATTAAAATATGGAAATGGATTTTTAGTATAATTTTCGTAACCAATCAAATAGAATAGAACCACTTCCTAGAAAATAAAGTAAAGAATTCAAGTAATCAAGTTAATTATTAGATAAGACTAGAAGGCATAAACAGAAATGTACCTAGATCAGCATTTACTGTGCATATAATAGAATAAAAGTAAAGTAGTTATTATGATAAGTAATTTTTTTTACAATCGGATGTAGCCCAAGCCAAGATTGTCGTATAATATAAAAGAATTAAATAGGATCCAACATCATAATAAAAGAAAACAGACTAGAATAGAAAAAAGACGCTTATAATTATATTTAAAATGTACATATTATAAAAGAAAATAAAAGTGACAATTACAAGTAAAATTATAACATAGGTTATAATTAAGTAGAAAGAACAGAAAAGGATTATTTAAGAATTAAATTAAGTTAATAAGAAAATAGATTAGAAATAATAGAAATGGCTTACTTTAATAAACTTAAGACTTAAATTAAGTTAATAAGCAAGGTAATAGAGGTGGCTCATACCAACAGCATTTCCTTTTATTCAGGAACTGATGGTCTCACAATAGTTAGGTGAGGCTGTGACAAGATTATGTTAATTAGGGTAAATAAGTAGCCAACGGAATAAGAAAAGTAAACTAAACGCAAAATAAAAGATTATACTTAGGGTTTAACAAAAGAGTGAGATGCGTTTGAAGTAGCCCAAAGGATGAAGAGCCTAATGAAGCAGTTCATCATAGATTTCAGCACAGAAGAAGCACATCCAACTTAGTTATGTTGGGCTAGAAGGAAATATGAGACTTCAACAGGACGTGAGGGTACTCTAGGATGGCCCTCTAGGGTAGGCGTAGTAGAGTAGTCCTCTAGAAGCAGGTCTGTAGGTGTTCCATCAAAAGAGTATGCCTTGACTGCTTTTTGCATGGCAAGACCATTATAGACAGTCAAAAGGGGTTGATGTTTGGAGTAGGGCATTCATATGTCCTAGTACTTGCAAGTAAGTTTAAGTGGGCAGGACCCAATAGGAAGTCACATACGTATCGGGCCAGCATCAAAACCAAGAACCGAGTTGAGGAAAGACTAGAGTTAAACCAACAGTCCAATGAACCTTTCACTATCGAGACATTGGATGAGGGATGTAGCCAATTGGATGTTTAGATTATTTGTAGTAGGGCATAGCCACTTAGCTATTTAGAGTTCTTTCGATTAGTTGAGGGGTGGCTACATGGGGCCATAGCCACGATAAGAAAAAAGACAGACCAAATAGAATATCTATATTATAGGCCTAACAGAATAGTCCTTTACAGAAATAGAAAATTCATGATCGAATTTTGTACAAGGCAGATCTTGTTAAGCGGGATTCAGGGAGTACACAGGACGATTATTTATAGTCCTCAAGGTGCGCACTGGATGGTACATTGTGGATGTCCGAATATTAGTATAGGCTAGTGCGGACGTAGTTTTACGTTTTCATAGTAGATGATGAAACATCGGTATTGTAGGCCTTATGAGGCAGTCCTTTATAGATGTAGTCACAGAACGCTATAGGAGCAATACGAAGGTATCCTATGCGAGGAGGATACAGAAGGTACTATGGGTGGTACCTAGGACCGATGCGGTCGTTGGGCATATGGCTACATATATCAGTTATTAGGTTTTAATCTACTATGGAATAGATGGGCACGATTCCTGCATTGGGGCGAGACTATTATAAACCTAATATGATATAAATGGAAATAAAACAGTATATGTGGAATTAAGCTTAGAAGCGTATAATTTATCCATTCACCATAACTTTAGTTCTGACCCCTCCTCATAACATCCTACATGTTAGGAAGGTGGCAGAGACTTTCCACTTTTGAGACACTTGTTTGGAAGTGTTATTATATTGGTGAGTATTTACTTACTATTATATTTAAGTCAATTCCACTGTGAGATATTTATTGAGCTCTGATATATTTGTCTTTGCCTATTTGCAAGATACCAGATACGCAACTCGTGCTTTAGTGGGCTTGGATTTTAGCATTTTTGCGAAAAATCCAGACCCACTGGAACTCGGGTTGTTACACTTGGCTATGTATATATAGAGGAATGGGATGGAACAGTGCAAGCATAGATTAGCTAAGTATATACCAAGGTGGCTGAAATTGTTTGCAGGCTTCACATCTTTCTCTTTTACTTTTGGTGGCTGATTTATTTTCATGGGATGATTTGATTTATAAGTGATTTGATTTACTTGGTGACTTGATTTAATGTTTTGTGTGTGATTTAATTTATAGTATGCTCTTGATTTTATGTTTGGGGTTGACTTTTAAAATGTTATCATAAAGCTTCGTATGTACACACACACACACACATATATATATATATTCATTCTTATATACGTATTTTTTCCCATATACATGTTTACATGTTCACTATTTACCCTTAAATATATATACATATTTATTTTACCATATCTACATATATATGTGTGTGTATATAGATATATATATACATACATATATATTTACATATTCATATATACATTTAGATATACACATGTATACATACATACATATATATATATATATATATATATATATATGTTTATATTTCCATATGCACTTTTTTTATAAACACATACTTATATAAATTTTTGTCATCATAAGATTGAAATTTTCTATAATGGAGCTTGTATATATTTGTATATGGACATATAGATATTTTATCATAAGTTTGAAATGGTGAACTTTACATTCATGTATATATAATTTTTCTTCTTGTTCAGAAACTAGCGTTTGAAAATCCCGTATAACTTTCAAAATTTACATATTCAGATATTCCCAATATCGAAAAATTTATTCATTCGACTTATATTCTTCTTTATTCACAACCAATCAATCTCGTATTTAAGAATAAACATTTGTTAATTCAAATTCTAATATTAATTCCTTACAATCAATATCAAAAGATTATATTGAAATTTGCTATCATCTTTAAGATTGTCACGCATTTATTCAATTTCTTTGTTTAAAAGACATTTATTGTTCATACTTCAGTTATTAATTTAATACACCTGAATATTGTTTGTTTCAATTCAGATGCTAATTAAAACTTTTCTCTTGTTGCAATTTTGTCATTTACAGATTCAATTTAGATTTTCACTTCCATTGTAATTTTTTTTGTTTCTAGCCATCTTTATTCGATAATTAAATTAAATATATTTAAATGGTCAAAAATACGGGTTCTTACAATCTCCCCCACTTAAACTTTTCGTCCTTGAAAAGGAACGAAATGAGTAATTTAACATATGATACATTTTACTTAAAATCGTAGTGGTCTCGTGAATAAAAGTATGACAAGGCATGTGAGGCAATGTCCAAGGTATGATACTACCAATTTACCCTTCCCAGCAGGTGGTTACCCCTAACGGCCCATCGCGTCCAACACTCTAAAACCCAAGGGTGTGCACCAATCAATAACAATGTCATGATAGTAATACGAAGAAGTGTGTCCGCTAGAGGTAGCTAACCTCATTGGCTGGTACGGTTCCTGTTTTAGTCATTTCAAATTGACACAAGTATCAGGCCAATCCATTATCGTTTTCTTTTTTCAAATCCAGCAAATGACGCCAAATCCAACCACTTAATTTTGTAGTCTCCTCTGCGTACATAGTTTTTAAAGCGGTTCCAATATTGACAGAGTGTATGCCAATAAGAGGCTGTGGCTATTTAACAACCAAACGTCATTTTACACATCAGTTGGAACTTTTACATTTCGAAATAATTCGTACTTGATATCAAAATATCATATTCATTTCAAAATCAATTTCACTTCAAAATTACCATATTTGCTTCAAAATTAATCGTAATTTTACATTAAAATGTCAATTCAGTTCGATATATTGGTTTCACTTAAAAATTTTGATTCGAAATACAGTTTAGGTTATAACTTCACTTTAACCCAATTCGCATTTAAATCCTGATTTTAATACAACAATTTTCATCTTGAACAATTTGAATTTTGAAATAGTTTGAATAATTAAAATAGTTTAAAATGGTTTAAATAGTTGAAATAGTTTGATATAAAATATTTTAAGTATTTAAAATATTTTATCAAATAAAATAGTTTGGAAAACCAAATAATTTTGAATATTTAAAAAGGTAGACTTTAAATAGTTTATATTAAAATAATTTATTTGAAAATAGTTTCAATATCAAACTGATTTAATTCCAGATTTTCCAATTCAAAATAATTTATAATTTCCATTTCAATTCAATCGATTGAATTTTGATTTCAAGTCAAATTTTACTTCGAGTCCAAATAAATTTAGATTTCACTTCAAGTTCCAAATTAATTTCAATTCCAATTCCAAATTAATTTCAATTCCAAATTAATTTCGATTCCAATTCTCAAATTTAAACCATTTCGATCTATATCAATTCCGAGTTCGATTTTTAAAATAGAGATGCAAAACACTTAAATCAAATTTTCCTTCAATATTCAAATATAATTCAATTTTGAGCTCAATTTCGAAATATCATTTTATATCACTTTTATTTAGCAATATTCAAAGTTCGAATAAAAGTCCAATCTTTTAAAACAAAACGATTTCTGAATTTCACATCATATTTTGAGTATAACTTCAAAAATCTCAACTTTAATTATTTAAAACATTCCTATTATCAAACTTAAATTTCAACACTTCGAGCTCAAGATCGAAAATAGTTTGATTTCCTTAAATTCAATTTTCATTTATTAAAATAAAATCATTTAAAATAATTTCAAATCAACATTTAAAATCATTTAATTTAACCACTCTGCAGTCCATATATAATTTTTTATTCTATGGCCAAGTGAATTATTTATTCCAATTTAATTCAGAGATGGATACATATCATTTCAATCCAAAATAAATGTCATAGGCATATATCATTTCAACCAATTTCTTAATTTATTTGAAATAATTCAATTTACAGTTTTAGATACTGTGAATAATATACAGGATGATAACATGGTATATCAAAATAAATAAACATCCAAATCATCTAAAATATCAACCAATAGCATCCATCACAATCAATCATTCAAACAGTCAATATAATTCACAACAATTGCATAGTTATAAATATCTGGTATTTTACTGACATTTATATTCAAATTTCAAATTTAACTGGCAATTTTAATTTTTCACAATCAATTCAAATTTCAATTCCATTTCTAAGCGACAGTCAATAAAATTAAATAATTTAACGATCTTAATTTAAACGAACATAAGAATATTAGTACGCCATGAGCGATAAAGCACACAACTTAATTTGAAACTGAAAATATTTTCAGCTTCAAATAAATTCCAACTCCACTTTAAGTCAAAGACGGCTTCGATACGATCCCAACGTAATTTTTCTCGCCTGAATCGGTCTTCGTATGAAGAAAATACACATTTTAAAGATTTTTGAATAAAATCAATATAAATATTTTTTTTATTAAACCTCATTAATATGGGCCGTTGATCACAGGATTATGACATCTGGACTGCTGCTCCTTTCTTCTCTTTCGTTCCAGACTCGTATGCACGCGAAACCCACATAGCAGCCTCCTTCATCCATCCATCGCGGCCACCACGTTCATATAGGAGTTAATGGGCCACCACCATACGAACGCTTATCATGTGCCGCACCATCGCCTAGAGACTGCACCCTTTAAGCTCTGTCGGTGCCTCAAATCTTGTGCTTGAACGCATGACCTTTGAATCACCGTAGACACCGATGCTCTTTGCTAGCAAATCATGGTCGTTGGATCACTAAAGGAGGACATGCTCTACGTTTCTTCAGTTGAAGGCTAGACTTAAAAGTTGATGGATGGAGAGAAAGCGAGGGTGGAAGCTGTGAGCTTTATAACCCATTGAAGAAGATGGTGGTGGCTGGAGATAACTAGCTAGGGTTAGGGTTAGGGTTGTATACGCGCGTGTATATAAGTGCATATAGATTATTACATTATTATTTCTATTGTTCACGTACTTTTTCAGACGAACTCCAAACAAAGCGTGCCGCCCAGCGTTATAATATTTTGCCCCTATTCCGAACACAGTGGAATAAATTTCGAGGCCTAATTCGATCATATATGGAAGATAGCATTTCAAATTGAATTATAATATTAAATTTCCAATATTAATCTCAACGTGTTTCTATCACGTACGATCAAACAGTAAATCCAAATGCTGCAAAATTTGAAATCCGGTAATAGTACACTATTATGGATCCAATGGAACTTGTTTCGTCGAATTCCAAGAATGTGCCTCGGATTGCAATTTTAACGTGTCGATTAAATTGAGCAATTTTCAGAATCGACGAAATTACTTGAAATTCCAATTTTAAAAACTTACCAACTCAATTCTAATTCAAATAGAATTTATATTCATGTTAGAAACCATCCAATTCATATTAAATCACAAATTCAATTATTTTCATTATTCCAAATATTAAATTTCACTATTAAATTAATATATATAAATTTCAAATTTAAATTTATTGACTTTTAATCCCATTCAAAAGTCCATTATCATCACTTTAATTCAAATAGAGCTTAAATCAACTTTAGAATTCATTTCCAATCACATTTAACTCCAGATTCACATATTTACCCAATTTCAAATATTAAATTTATTATTCACTAAATCCATTTAATCGCTGTATCTGAAATTTTAAAACTATTTCACTAATTCAACCAAAACCTGTTAATCCTTGAGATGATGGTTTAGATGACGACAACATTAGGACATGTTATAAAATATAAATACTAACATTATAGTTTAGATGTATATGTATATGCAGGATATAAACATGCAGGTATCAAAAATAAAGACTATACAGTATAAAGATTCAAGACTGCAGATATCAAGATTGAAGACTCATGAATATCAAGAGTTCAAAATTTCAATAGTACAAGATAAGTATTGAGTCTATAATTATGTTAAAACATCTTGAAAGCACTTACATCTTCATTCGAAATTTATTCGTTGGAGCCTGTTAAAGGGATGGAACCCACGTGGGATGGAACCCACGACAATATCTAGTGAAACATACAGTGGTCCTATTTTGATATCCACTAATTTTATAGAAATATTTTTCAAAAATATATCTCTTGCATTTAAAAAATGTTTTCAAAACTTTATTTTCAAAAAGACATCTCTCTTGGTTTTAAATATTTTAGCCTCAAAACTACCTTTTATCATTTTTAATATTTTGATTTCAAAATTGTCCTTGTTTTTAAACCATCTCTTCTTTTAAATATTTTAGCTTTAAAATATTTATACACTTAGATTTTAAATCACTTTATAGATTAAGATTATATATATTAAAAATTTACTTTCTAAACTCTTTTATATGTTTAAACTATATTCAAATATATTTACAAAGTTTAGAAATTGTTTTGACAAATTATAAAAACCAATTTTAATAAGAAAATCAAAACATCAATTTAGCATGTCAACATACCTCAACCCCCATGCTGACATAGTGTCTGTTAAATTCAAATTTCAAGTTTTCAAAAGAAGTGTCTATTAGTCGTAACCTTTCACGAAGAGATATGATAGTTTCTCTACTATATATACCAGTTGTTTTGAACGAATTTTAATCATAATTTTACTTGTTTTCTCTCCTCTTCATCTTCCACATTTATTCTAAATAATCCTAATCTATCCTCCGTCGAAATACCAAGTGAATCAAACTTGATTATCTCTTGTTCGATTTTTTGCCACCCTCTCCATAAGACCTCAGTGCTATTCAAATTTATAGGATCTTTTGTAAATCAAACTATTAAGTAAAAGGCGCGGTTAAGCCTTGAAATCAATTGGGTATGATTGTAGCCCCGAAAATCAATTAGGTGATCTTGTAGCCTGGTTAAATCAAGGGAGTTTTCCCGGGACTTGAATAAAGGAGGGTGTACCGTGTAACCTTGAAACCGAGGGTGTAATGTGGGAGACTATTTTGATAAGAAATCCGTACGATTGTACAGGGCTAGATGTAGGATAACTCCGAACCAGCATAAAATTCTAGTGTGTTCTTTCCTTTACTGCTTTTATTTAGTATTTGCATCTGTGTCTAGTTCTGTGACTATATCTGTGTCTGTGAATTGCATTTGTTGGCGATTGAATTACATAAGTTTCAAAAAGATTTAGAAAAATTATAAAACACTATTCACCCCCCTCCCTCTAGTTTATTCCAGCCTTAAGATCCGTAATCCGCATTTCTCACAAAACCTCCATATTCAAAATCAATTACTATTCCAAACTCAACATTTCAAAACAAATTTAAACGTTCAAAACCAAATGATCAAAATTCTAGGTAATTACATTCCTCCGCCCTTAAAAGAATTTCGTCCTCAAAGTTGCCAAGGTAGGAAAAATGCTCCAACCCATTTCTTTCAAAAATCCATTTTGGTTTACCATTTTCTAAGTCTTTTAGATTCACCCAAAACAACTTATTTCTATTTATTCACCAAATTCCATTATTTCACGCTATAAATTCAAATTTGGTTAACATAATTTCTTCAAATATTTACAAAATGTTTCTAACACCCTAAATTTTCGAATTTTTTTGACAGAGTCTCCCCTGCACGCAGAGCCTTTTACAATATCACAAATATAATAAATATATTATACATCAACCCACACGGTCGAAAACATGATATATATCAATACTTATTTCATTTTCGCTTTTAATAGGTAAGCGTAACTTATATTAGCGTTATTAAGCGAGTTCACTTAATTTATATGCAATTACGCAACCAAAATCCATCCAAACAGTTCCTTGTACCCATGATTACCCAAATGAAGCATATAAGTTCCATAACCATGAAATTTTCATAACATTACACTCATTTAACCAATCTAAATACAAATTTCATAAAGCAAACACGTCATACCATGTATTTTAGAATGCTTATGCAATTACTTGGTTCTAACATTCAATCATACACGTTCAAATTGATTTTCATACCATTTATTCGATTTTAAATCGATTCACAATCAATTCATTTGCATTCCATTCACATCCACATTCATTATATTAAAATCCAATTTATTAATCTTGGAATCGTTCTATGTAAATCGATTCTCAAACAATTCAGCGAGGTTCATGCACTCGTATTCATATTAATTTCACTTCCAACTTATACTTTACCTTTTCCATTCACTTTCATTTAATTCATATATTGTTATTCACTTCAGTTTATAGTGAACGGCATTCCATTCCATTCTAATTAATTTATAAACCATTTCATAAAATTATTTCTATGGTTTATTATAAACATTCCATACCACTACTTAAGTTCATATCCAACTTTATAACTTAAAGTTCATACCGAATCTTATCTACTCCATACTCCAAAGCCATGTTCAAATTATTTACTCTTAAATTGAATTCATTTCTTATTATCAAATACTTAACTATTTTAACTTGGTCAACCTTTTCCCTTCCTCGGTTTAATAGGTTATATAAACTTATTTATTCGTAATTTCCTGAATTACTGCTTAAGTTTACTTACATTCTAAATTTATAACATGTAGTTATATAATCACTTCACAGTTCATGTTTATATTCAATTTACACAATTCCAATTCGCACTCCATTTAAAATTCAAAATTTTGAATTTCCATTCCTACACCATAATATCAAACCATTTTCATGTTGGTTTACCATTGCATTTCTCAATTCATAAGTTCAAGAACTTATTTACTTAAAATCTCATATTACTTACTTGAGTCCATTTCACGTCTTATAATCATAACTTTGGATTATATATATATATATATATATATATATATATATATATCTGTGTGTGTGTGTATGTATATGTATGTATGTATATATATCATTTAATAGCTTAAATGTATCCATTCCATTTAATAATCATAACTTATAGTTATGTAATCATTTTACATTCCAACTTTATATTCAATTCAATTCAAATCCAATTCGACTTTATTTAACTAATCTTAGGTTAAATTCCAATCCATATTATTCATTTTAACTTACTCAAGTTAAAGTTTAATTCGAGGATTAAAATTCACACTTTGCTTACTTATCCATATCAACTCCAAATTATAAGTTCAATAACTGATCTTCTCCTGACTTCACAAATCATTTAAATAGAATCCCAGAATTTAATCGCCTGGTTTTAGTTTAAATCGTTTTGAAATCACTAATATACATATGTCCACTTTTGTATATCAAATCATATTTTCAGAATTTTAAAACAACTTGGTTTTCCCCAAAATAATTCCCTTTTGGAATTTCTAAAACAAAACTTGTTTACCAAACGAATCCAAATCAAATAATCATAGCTAATCACTATGGTAGAAATCCATCACTTAGAAACTCGAAAATGAAGTCTAATGATGTGGCCGTCATCACCAGAATTATTTTTCAACGATTGAAGTGGGTACGGTGTTTACTTACTTCCAATCCCATTCAAAACATTTCCATCCAGATATATGTCCAAAATAATATCACCATTCTTCCTTTCAAACACTTTGGAAAACATTTCCAAAACCTCCAAGATTTAAAAATCACCATACTTAGTTCAAATCCATTTAAAACATTTCCCAAAATTTCTGGGATTTAAATTTTAAATTCTGGTTTGAATCCAATTTTAGTTACAACTCCTTTGTATAATCATACTTTTACAATTTCTATTTGGTTATATAAATCATTTCAATTTTTGTAATCTTGTTTTGATTATAACATTAACAATCAAACATCCAAATATATATATATATATATATATATATATATAATTTCAAAATGTTATTTCTTTTACGTTCAAAATATAATTTGGGTAAAATTATTTCATTTACCCTCTACAAAACAATAATGTATCGGTTTACCTTGTTTAAGAGTTTAGAAACCCCTATCGATACGGTTGTACTTCCCGTACCGACAAAAATTCATAAATGCTCAACCAATAAGTCAACAGAATATAAACATTTTATATTCACTAACAAGTATACACTCATATCTTTTAATACACTCAAACTCGTTATAGGGTACTTCTGACTCTATCTCTAATGAGTAATCCCCACCAAAGCCTAGGTATATTGCCAACCTAGCTCTGATACTACATGTGACGATCCACGTTTCGAAAGATTTAAATCGACAATAATCCATACATGTCCGACTTAAAAAATCCAAAAATGGATAATCAATGGGGTTAATAAAGAAAAATAAGAAAAGAAGAAGAAAAAAAACACATAATATCACAACGGAACGATAAAATATAATAATCAAATAAACAGTTCATGAAGTTGTTTATATTATACATTTGATTATAATTTATATACATTTATCAGAGTTATATATACATCAGGAATAAATAAAGTAATGCAGCAGACAACATGATGCAGGAATAATAATAGTAATAATATACCAAATCTACATCTTCGTCCACTAGAATAATCTTCAATGCGCCAAAAAACTCAAGGCAGACCCAAGCGAAATAAAAAGACAAAACACTCGAGTTAGGACTAAAATATTCTTATGTGAGTCAAACCGATATCGCATATAACATAAGTGTTGTGGCGTCAGAGATGTTTATGGGTTATCTCCTATCCAATATATAACGAGTGTGCAATAACTCAAGAGATGTTACGTGATTTTCCATCTCTTAAGGATCTGTCAAAATATTTATATGTAGTAGAATACACTATATATATAATGTCTAATCGATAAAATAAATATCAAAGTAGTGTTAAGGCTTTACATTGATCCCCATTAATGTGTTTTTAAGTATTGTCGTATAGTTTGCATATAAAATACCAGTAAACCGTCGATGGATAGGGATGCGCCGTGATACGACAACACTAAATCAAAATCGTAGTGGTCTCGTATAGGGATAAAAGTATAACAAGGCACGTGAGGTAATGCCCACGGTAGGATACTACCAGTTTACCCTTCCCAGCTGGTCGTAACCCCTAACGGCCCACCAAGTTCAATACACCCAAAATTCGTGGGTGCGCACCAATCGATAACAATGTCACGATAGCAATACGAAGAAATGTGTCAACTAGAGGTAGCTAACCTCATTGGCCGGTACAGATCCTATTTTAGTCATTTCTAATTGACACAAGTGTTTGGCCAATCCATCGTCGTTCTCTTTCTTCAAATACAGCAAATGACGCTAAATCCGACCACTTCGTTCTGGAGTCTCCTCCATATACACATTTGTTAAGGTGATTCCAATATTGACAGAAATATGCCAATAAGAGGCTCCGACCTCTTCAACAACCAAACGTCGTTTTACACACCGGTTGGTACTTTTACATTTTGAAAAAAATTCAACTTGATACAAAAATATCATATTCGCTTCAAAATCAATTTCACTTCAAATTACCATATTCGCTTCAAAAAACAATCATAATTTTACTTCAAAATGTCCATTTAGTTCGATATATTGATTTCACTTAAAGAATTTGATTCGAAACATAGTTTAGGTTATAACTTCACTTTAACTCAATCCATATATAAATCCATAATTTAAATATAACAATTTCGATTTTGAATAGTTTGAAATTTGAAATAGTTTGAATAATTAAAATAGTTAAAAGTGGTTTAAATAGTTAAAATAGTTTGATTAAAATAGTATAAGTATTTAAAATATTTTATAAAATAAAATGTTTGAAAAATAATATAATTTTGAATATTTAAAAAGGTAAATTTTAAATAATTTATATTAAAATAATTTATTTGAAAATAGTTACAAATGTCAAACTGATTCAATTCCAAATTTTCCAATCCAAAACAATTTCAATTTCCATTTCAATTCGATCGATTCAATTTTGATTTCAAGTCGAATTTTACTTCGATTCCAAATAAATTTCACTTCCAACTCCAAATTAATTTCAATTCCAATTAATTCAATTCCAATTCCAAATTAATTTCGATTCCAATTTTCAAATTTAAACCATTTCGATTTATAACAATTCCGAGTTTGATTTTTCAATTCAGAACATTTAAACCAAATTTACCTTCAATATCAAAATTAAAATCCAAATCTTCTAATATAATTCAATTCCGAGCTCGATTTCGAAATATCATTTTATATCACTTTTATTTAGCAATATTCAAAGTTCGAATAAAAGGCCAATCTTTTAAAACAAATCAATTTCTGAAATTCACATCATATTTCGGTTATAGCTTCAAAATCTCAACTTTAATTATTTAAAACATTCTTGTTATCAAACTTAAATTTCAACACTTCGAGCTCAAGTTCGAAAATAGTTCGATTTCCATAAATTCGATTTTCATTTCTTAAAATCAAATCATTTAAAATAATTTCAAATCAACATTTAAAATCATTTAATGTAACCAATTTGGTGTCCGTATATAATTTTCTATCCTATGGCCAAGTGAATCGGTTATTCCAATTTAATTCAGGGATGGATATATATCATTTCAATTCAAAATAAATGCCATAGGTATATATCATTTCAACCTATTTCTCGATTTATTCAAAATAATTCAATTACAGTTTTATATACTTTAAATAATATATAAGACGATAACATGATATATCAACATAAATAAACATCCAAATCATCTAAAATATCAACCAATAGCATCCATCACAATCAATCATCCAAACAGTCAATATAATTCATAACAATTACATAGTTATCAATATCAGGTATTCTACTGGCAATTAAATCAAATTTCAAATTTAGCTATCAACTTTTTTTAATAATCAATTCAAATTTCAACACCATTTCCAAATGACAGTCAATAAAATTATATAATTTAACGAACATAAAAATATTAGTACGTCATGAGCGATAAAACACTCATCTTACTTTGAAATTGAAAATATTTTTAACTTTAAATAAATTCCAGCTCCACTCCAAGTCAATGACGGCTTTGATACGATCCCAAAGCAAGTTTTCTTGCCCAAATTGGTAAAGAAGATACACATTTTTAAAAATTAGAATAAAATCAATATATATAAATTCCTTTTCTTTTTTATTTTTATTTTTTATCAAACCTAACTAATCTGGGCCGTTGATTACAGGGTGATGAAATTCGGACCGTTGCTTTTCTCTTCTCGTTCGTTCCAAACTCGCATGCACGCGAAACCCATATAGCCACCTCCTTCATCCATCCATTACGACCACCACGTTCATCTAGGAGTTGATCGGTCACCACCTTATGAAAGCTTTTCTTCTAAAAAGAAGCTAGAAATATTTTGGAATAAATACTTATGAAAACATTTTATATAAAATATTGTAATAAAAGAACATATTTACGAATAGTATTTCATAAATTAAAGAGAGATTTATAAGCTGTACTTTTAAACAAAAGAATCGGTTTATAAATGATATTTTATAAAAGGGAAAATACTATCGTTATCATTTTGATTGACTAGGGTAGTAAATCACAGTTGTAAATTTATTGTAATACAAAGAATGATTGTATTATGGAAAGTATATGAGAATTATAATTATATTTGGATTCGATTTTATATTCGGAGTTTGGTTTTGTATTTGGAGTTTTGTTTTATAAAATGAGTTTTGGAAGTATATTCAGAAATTTATAAAAGGAGTTTTATAAATGAGTATGGAGTTTTATAAAAAGAGTTACAAATAAATTTGGAGATTTATAAAATGATTTTTATAAATGATATTTTAACAAATAATTTTTATAAAAGAGTTTTTAAAAATAGTATAAACGAAGTTTATAAAGGAGTTTATTAGATAAATTTGGAGATTTATAAAAGAAGGTGTAACGACTCAAAACTTAACCCTTTTAAATATGAATATTTAATATATTATTTAATAATTAATTGGTGGATTTTATAACTCAAAGATACCCCTTTTAAAAATTAACTAGTGATGGGGAAATGATTTTTAAAATGTATTTACAAAAATAATTAGTTCAAAGGAAAATAGTAAATGTTATCAGAAATCGTTTATCGAATTTTCTATTTTTCGGTATCTAAATATTACCGAAAACATTGTACACATTTGAGTTAACACATATACACACATATTTACAAATAATATAAGTATGTATAAGTTAGAAATATGGTGAAACTATATTTACTCCAGTAAATATGGAAGAATGCGACATGGATTCGTAAACTTTAAGTGTAACTTTCAACTAAGTACATGAAAACACCTTATTATCCAATGTATATTCAAATGCTTTGTACTTAGATGTGATGGGGTGATGGAAGTGTGTAAGGGTGGGGGTGACATGTAGGTCAAGGTAGGATGGGAGGAGATAATGATGATGTGGCAAAAAGTTAATGGAGGGCATTTGTATTTAAGAATATTTTAGCAATTCTCTTATCCGTTTTATATAAAAGCTTTCATTCTATTTTCCTTTGTCATTTTCATTTTATTTCTCATTCTAAACTTTTGTTATCCCTTTAACAAAGCTTCACTTCTTTATAATGGCTTCCACTTTTATTTTCAAGTTTTAAAAATCAAAACTTCTCCTTTAAATTATTTAAAAACTTGTCTAAACCTTTGTTTTTTCTTTTACACTCCTTCCTCTTTCAAAATCAAGCCATACTCATCTCCTACCACCCATGGCCAAGCCCTACCATGCTTAGGTCGAGCCTACTTTCTAAGATCCAAGCTAAAAATCATTTCTTTTAGAGAAAAATTCAAAGATCTAGGCCTATTTTAAGTTTTAGTGAAAGATTGGTTTGTTTTTATAACTTTTGGTGAGCAAAAACTCACATCTTTTTGGTAAGGTATTAACATTTGTTATGTTTTTTGTTTTATTGTGCAATATTGTTTGATTTTATTGTTGTTTGAGTTTGGTATATATGTTCTTGTATAGGGTGTTGGATTAGTCTTGAGTTCGAAGTTGTTTAATGGTTGAAAGATGTGATCTTGCTTTTAGTTTGTGGTTGTGGCATGTAAATATATGATCTTGTTCATAATTTCATATATGTGTTGGATATTGCTAAAAAAGTTAGCGTTTGTACTTGTATAAGTGACTTAGAGATCACTTGGTTTTAAAACCATGTTTACTCTTTTGAAATTACTAGAAAAGTTTTCAAAGTTTAAAGCTTTATTTTTTTAGTTTTCAAAATTCCTACTACGTTTCAAAAAAAGAATTAAATCAAAGTTAAATGTTTCGAAGGGTTTATGAGATGTAATACTAATTTTTAGGTTATGATATCCATAGTGATATTCGCTATGGATGCAGTTCGGTAAACGAACAATTTTGAAAAACTAAAGTGTTGTCTTTTAAAGTGTTTCGAAAAAGTTTTTCAAACATATTTTAAGTATCAAAAAGATTATTATTATTTATTTAAGTGAGGTTAATGATTATTAAATTTATTAATTAACTAAAGGTAATTATTAATTAGTTATTTATTAAGTGAAGATTTATTTTTAATTATTTATTTATTTAGTAAAGTTTTATTTTTAATTAATTATTAATTAAGCGAAGGTTAACTATTAATTAATTGTGTATTAAGTAAAGATTTATATTTAATTAAGGTTTAATAATTAATAAACTGTTAATTAATTATTTTTTAATTATTTATAAATCAGTAAGGGTTTAACTACTAATTAATTATTAGTTAAATTAAGTTTTAGTTAAAAATTTAATTTGCTTTTAATTAAGATTTAATTATTATCAAATAAATGGTTTATCTTTAATTATTTTATTTTCAAGGATCGGTTTGTTTTAAAAAAACAGTTTTCTTTTATAAGTAGTTGAGTTTAAAATAAGGTATTATCTATTTCTTTATCCTAAGTAGTTAAACAAATTGAATAGGTTATTGATGGCTTTTGTTTGACAGAATAAATCCATGTTCCGCTATAGCTTAATTGAATAGATTAATCTGGGTTTTTTTAGCAGAATAAATCCCTGTTCTATTACGCTTAGTTAAATAAATTATTTTAGACATATGTTTAGCATAATAAAACATTAATCTACTATAATTTAATTAGATAAAATATGGATGACATTCGTTTAGTAGAATAAATCAATGAACTACTATCATATTGATTTAGACATTGAATTGTATGCCCATATATTCATATTGGACAAAAGATGTTCTATAATTATGTACAATTGTTAATTGCCTTCGTATTTTCGCTCACCCTTGTGTTTTGTAACGTTTGAATGAAAATGTAACCCCCATTGAAATATTTTGCTAAATCTTATGCATGGGTTTTACAAAGTTATATAATTAATTAATAAATAAAGATGGTTTAAAATAAATTAATTATTTCAATAATAAGTTTAAGAATTAATAGATTTTTTAATAATAAGGATTTAAAATCAATAAATTATTTTAGTAATGGTGTTTTGAAATTAATTGATCATTTTAATAATGATGTTTTAAAGATAATTAATCATTTAAATAAGGATGCTTTAAAGTTAATTAATCTTTTTGATTAGTGTTGTTTTGATGTATTAAATCAGGACTAAAGCTAATTGATTATTTTAAATAAAGTTGTTTTGAAAATAATTAATACTTGATTAAAGTTGATTTATCATTTTAAGTAATGGCATTAAAGGAAATAATTAGTTTTAAAAAGGTAATTTATTTGTGTTTAAAGTAAATCAATTCATTTTGATAAAGTTGTTTAAAATAAATATTTTAATTGTAAAAACCCTAGCACAAGTTTGGTTTTAAGAATACAAACTTTAATTCATTTATGGAAGCGAAGTTTTCATGATCCGACATCGCTTATATGGAAAGGATTTAGTCATGCTCTTAACACTAAACATCGAGGCAGGAGATCGTATCCATCTCGAAGGTTAAAAATGTCATCAAGGAAATGCCTAGAGGTAACACTATCTCAACTTGCCCGACTTCATTTTTAACCAAGGGGTGACACTTGTTTGGAATCGACGAGTGGTGGTAAAAATATGAAATTTAATTTCATATGCAATCATTTTTAATTTTCTCCGATGGTTGATTTATTAACTATCGGTTCAGCTTTCATCGTTGCGTATCGTCAAACTAAGACAATTTACTGCTCATTTCATCTTTGATATCCTTTGTCGGAAATGACTAGAAGCAAAGTGGGAGTGGGAAGCAAGCTATGTGGGGTTGCTCCCATTAGGATATTTTCACATTTACTCTAGGTTGGTTTTGGTTACATATGCAATCAGATGCGAAATATTCGGATTCTCGGTAAAAGTTGGTATGGTCTGGCTTGTAGGTTTCCAAGAGCCATCATAGTTTTCAAGTATATTCTAAAGGTATACTTTTGGTAAGGAGGGTGCACCCTCCTAGTCATTTGTTAGAAATTTCCCTTTTCTTTCCTTTGATTCCAAATTTTTTAATTTACCCTTTCTTAATTACACGGGGAAGTATTGTCAGCACATCGCGATGTTTAATTATTTGTATCCATTGTTGTGATTGGATGTTGTTATTGTGACAGAAAACTTATTCCGAATTGGCAGCGTGGTCTCACATACTGCGATTATTTCCACCTTTTTGTTTAGAGTTTTTGCTCATACCAGACTTATTGTCTGACCCGAGTTGTTTGTTTTTCCTAAACTCTCGGGTACTCAATTTTATTTAAGTAGTCTAAGTATAGTAGGTTTCCTTTGGGCTCTTTGAAGATGATTGATGAGCAAGAGGCACCTTATCTATTTATTTATCTGTTTCCACTGTATGATTGTGCATGTGTATTTTGCATTAGAAAGTGTAAAGACAGAATGTATAACTATGTAGTCTAATAGTTGTAGTAATTTTGTGTAACTTTGATAACTCTATGTTCGGAGTAACCTAATATACTGTATTATTATTGTATCATAT
Source organism: Allium cepa (assembly GCA_030765085.1). Lineage (NCBI taxonomy): Eukaryota > Viridiplantae > Streptophyta > Magnoliopsida > Asparagales > Amaryllidaceae > Allium > Allium cepa. The sequence goes on along the minus strand of CM060940.1, from coordinate 814,966,359 downwards.
GTGACCATTTCGATGTGAGACCTTTATGTTCTTTTTTGTTTTGTTTACCCCACGATAACTCATCTTTTGGACGCCGAGACAATGGCATATGAATATTGAAGTTGTGTTAAGTGTCCTTCTCAAGGATCAGAATGGAGGGCTGTCACAGTTGGTATCGGAGCTTAAGTTGAGTAAACACCTAGGCTTTGGGTGGGGTAAACCCATTAGAGATAAGGTAAGTGACTTCCTAGAATGAGTTTGAACATATATAAATATATAAGAGCACGTATTTGCTATTTTTATAAAAATTTTATACTATACTGATAGATCTATTGAATGTTTATGGATTCTGGTCAATATGGGCAACTAACGTTATTGATAGGGATCTCTAAAACACTTAGATATAGCCAACCGATACAATATTGTTTTAAATTAGGTAAATGTAATAGTTTTATCTAGACTATATTTTATATACAAAAGAAAATTTTCAAAAAATTATTATGATTATTTAGGATATGCTCGTTGATAGAGAATGATAATATTTAATCATTATCATTTATTATTGGTTAGTGCATTTCTTATTTAAGTTAAATTAAATACGAACACCTTGTGAATTTAGGTTCACAATTTAATTATAAGGCGTTCAACGATAATATTGGGATAAAAATTTAAATTTAAATTTGATTGTAAAAAAAATTGGTTACTATAATATAAACTAAAAATAAAAATTGTCAAAATGTCATAAAAAGGTGGAATTATATAGTATGACTTGTTTATTTTGGGTTATGAATGATAGATTCAAACTGAGAATTTGAGAACTGAAAACATGGTGTTTTGGAAATTGTTTACAAAGTTTTAGAAAAAAATAACAATAATATTATTTTGAAAGTATTTATTTATGAATGGAAGTTTTTTAGAATTATTGTAAAGCAGGAAGAAAGCACTAAGCTCACTTCGATCGCTGGGAATAATTTCGATGATGACTGTTGCATAATTAGTGTTCATTTTTGAGTTTCGGAATGAGGAAATTTTACCATGAAAATTTGATATAGGAATGTTTCGATAAAGCAGATTTTGATTTAAATTCCAAAAGCATGAGTAGGTTTGGAAAAAAAATGTATATTATTATTTTAAATGACTTTTGGAGAAAATAACAAATAATATTACTTGAAAGTTTTTATAACTAAAAATATGTTGGAAAAAGAATTTTAAGTAAGAAGTATATATATTTCTTATTTTACAAGGTGGATTTTGAATAGAAGAAGAATTTTATGTTGACTAGTTCTAGTGACTCGAGAATAACTAGAAATGGGGAAAGAAATGTGTTCGGATGGTGAACACTTCTCTTAAATATTACCATTCTTGGTGGGGAAATATATGACACTCTTTAGTAGTATCGAGTTCCCTAGTATCCTTTTGGGGTTATTCGAGCGATGTAAATATATTTTATATGGTTAAAATGTATAAAATCATTTCAGAAAAGTTTTGAAATTAAACCGGGTATTTGGATCTCGAGTTTACTTAAGAGGTATATTCAATTTGGAAAGGTTTGAACCAGATAGTGGTATATATTATAGGATATATTAGATTATTATAAAAATTAAGAGTAAGTTGGTGCTATGAAATATATTTTCATAAATAATATTAGCAGAAATGGAATTGGTATTAGTGAGAACCAATAAAATAAGTGTGTAAGTTAAACGTAGATCGTTCCTCTTTTCACATAGGTTGGATCCAAGATTCGAGTACACAAATTTAAGGTGTGCCACACCATTACAAATAAGGACCTATCACTTAATTTTTGACGGTGAACACTTGGTGAGAGTTGATGTTATGGAACCAAAGTTTTTTGTCATGGTATATTGCTATGCAACAGGAACGGAGGTTCCCAATCAAAGAGCCAGATCGAAGTCTGCACTAGGAAACCAGGTGAGTGATACTAATTTGGAAAAGAAATTATGTATTCAAGTAAGGATTAATCATACTTTGCATAGGGAAGATCTACGAACATCATACAGAATTATGAATAATTTGGATGTTTCCTTTTAGGTTTGGGTTGTGGTAGAATTTCAGGTTCAAAATTCTTTAAAGGGAGAGAATGTAACGACCCGAAATTTAATCACTTTAAATATGAGTATTTAATTGATTATTTATTAATTAATAAATGGATTTTATAACTCAAAAATACCTCTTTTAAATGTTAACTAGTGTTGGTGAAACGATTTTTAAAATATGTTTACAAATATAATTAGTTCCAAAGGAAATATTAAATGTGACCGAAAATCGTTTTTCGAGTTCTCTATTTTCGGTGTCTAAAAGTTGCCGAAAACATTGTGCACATTTGAGTTAACATATACACACACACATTTACAAATAATATAAGTATGGATAAGTTAGTAACATGGTGAAAATATATCTACTTTAGTAAATATGGATGGATTTGAAATTTAAGTGTGAATTTCAACGAAGTACATGAAAACACCTTATTATCCAATGTATATCATTGCTTTGTACTTAGATGTGATGGAGTGATGGATGTGTGTAAGAAGGAAGGAATGTTTAGAGTAAGGTAGGATGGGAGAAGATGGTAATGATGTGGCAAGTTAGTGGAGGGCATTTGTACTTAAGGGTATTTTAGTAATTCTCTTATCTCATTTTATATAAAATCTTTTCTTTTATTTTCCATTCTCATTTTAATTTTACTTCTCATTCCAAACTTTTATTATCCCTTCAACAACCGTTCACTTCTTTTCAATGGTTTCCATTTTTATTTTCAGGCTTTAAAAAACAAAACTTCCTCTTTAAATTCTTTTAGAAACTTATATAAACCTTTATTTCTTCTTTTAAACTCTTTCCTCTTTCAAAACCAAGCCATACCCACCAGTTACTACCCATGGCCAAGCCCTATCATGCCTAGGTCGAGCCCGCTTTCCAAGATCCATAGCCAAAAATCATTTTTTTAAAAGAATATTCAAAGATCTTGGGATATTTCAAGTTGTAGCGAAAGATTCGTTTGATTTTATGATTTTTGGTGAGTAAAAACTCACATCATTTTAGGAAAGTTTTAATCTTTATTATGTTGTTTTTTTATTGTGCAATATTGTTTGATTTGGTGGATTTAATTGATGTTTGATTTTGGTATGTATGTTCTTAGGGTGTTGGATTAGACTTGAATTTGAAGTCTAAAGGTTTTTTAACGGTTGAAAGATGTAATCTTGCTTTTGTTTTGTGGTTATGGCATGTAAATTTATGATCTTGTTTGTGTAGATATTGCTAAGAAAGTCAGCATTTGTACGTGTATAAGTGACTTAGCGGTCCCTTGGTTTTAAAAGCATGTTTACTCTTTTGAAATTACTAGAAATTTTTTTAAAGCTTAAAACTTTATTTTTAGTTTTCAAACTTCCTACAATGTTCAAAAAAAACAGCAAATCAAAGTCAAAGGATTTGAAAGGATTTTGAGATGTAGTACTAATTTTTAGGTAATGGTATCCACAGTAACATTCGTTATGGATGCAGTTCGATAAACAAACAATTTTTCTAAACTAAAGTGTTTTCTTTTTAAGTGTTTTGAAAAAAAATCAAACATATTTTATGTATTAAAAAGGTTATTATTTATTTATTTATGTAAGGTTGCTGATTATTTAATTTATTAATTAAGTAAAAGTAATTAATACTTAATTATTTATAAGTAAAGATTTATTTTTAATTATTTATTTATTTAATAAAGTTGTATTTTTAATTAATTATTAATTAAGTGAACGTTGACTATTAATTAGTTGTGTATTAAGTAAGGATTTATGTTTAATTAATTATTACTTAATTACGGTTTAATAACGAATTGACTGTCAATTAATTAAGGTTTAATTAATTATAAATTAGGAAGGGTTTAACTATTAATTATTTATTAATTAATTTAAGTATTAATTACTTTTTTAATCAAGTTTTAATTTGGTTTTAATTAAGAATTAATTATTATCAAATAAATGGTTTGTCTTTATTTATTTCATTTCCAAGGATCGGTTTGTTTTAAAAAGCAGCTTTCTTTTATAAGTGAACGAGTTTAAAATAAGGGATTATTTGTGTCTATACCATAAATAGTTGAACAAGTTGAATAGGTTATTGATGGCATTTGTTTAGAAGAATAAATCTCTGTTCTGTTATAACTTAATTGAACAGATAAATTTGGGGATTTTTAGCAGAATATATCCCCGTTTTGCTATAACTTAATTAAATAGATTGTTTTAACCTTCTTGTTCTTCGAACGTTCTCAAATCAAAAATCTTCCCTTTCATTCTCAAATGAGAATACTAAGGAATTTTAGTTTCATATTTAGTAGAATAAAATACCACTCTACTATCATTTAATTAGAAAAAATATGGATGACATTCGTTTAGCATAATTAATCCTTGTTATGCTTTTATATTAACTTGGACATTGAATTATATGTGTAACGACCCGGAATTTTGGTCATTTGGTTTTGAACTTTTAAATTTGTTTTTAAATGCTGAGCTTGGAATATTAGTTGATTTTGAATATGGAGGTTTTAGTTGAATTAGTGAAATGGTTTAAAATTTCAGATATATCGATTAAATGGACTTGGTGAATTGAAATTGGGTAAATATGTGAATCTGGAGTTAAATGTGAATGGAAATGAATTCTAAAGTTGATTTAAACTCTATTTGAATTAGAGTGATGATAGTGGACTTTTGAATGGGATTAAAAGTCGATGAATTAAAATTTGAAATATATATATATATTAATTTAATAGTGAAATTCAATATTTGGAATAGTGTAAATAATTGAATTTGTGATTTAATATGAACTGGAATGGTTTCTAATATGAATATAAATTCTGTTTGAATTATAATCGAGTTGGTAAGTTTTTAAAATTGGAAATTCAAGTAATTTTGTCGATTTTGAAAATTGCTCGATTTAATCGACGCATTAATATAGCAATCCGGGACACGGTCTTAGAATTTGACGAACCAGTTTCATTGGATCCATAGTAGTGTATTATTATCATTTCAAATTCCATAGCGTTTGGAGTTGTCTTTTGGTCATACAGGACAGAAACGCATTGAAAATAATATTGGAAATTTAATATTATAATTCGATTCGAAAAGCTATCTTCCACATACAATCGAATGAGGCATCGAAACTTCTTCCATTAAGTTCAGAATAGGGGTAAAACAATATAAATGCCAGGCGGCATGCTTTATTTGGAGTTCGTCCGAAAAAGTACGTAAATAGTAGAAATAATAATAAAATAATCTATATGCACTTATATATACGAGCATATGCAACCTTAACCCTAGCTATTTATCTTCAGCCGCCACACTCTTCTTCAATAGCCTAAAAAGCTCGTAGCGTCCGCCCTCATTTCTCTCCATCCATCGACTTGTAGGCCTCACCTACAACTGAAGAAACGTAGAGCATTCCTCTAGTGATTCGGCGATTCAAAGATCACTAGTTCAAGCACGAGATTCAAGGTGCGGGCGGAGCTTTAAGGATGTCGTCTCTAAGCGATGATGTGACACATGACGAGAATCACTTTAATTCAAGAGAAAAATACACCTTTTATTTTCTTTTAAAATAAACATTCATTATTATAATAAGTTTAATAACTTTTCTACAAAAATAAATACTTCTTGAAATACCCCTAAAAAATTTCTATATAAATTAGAAAAGATTAACAAAACGGTTGAAATAAATTAAAAAGTTTAAAAACTAATTCTGAATAAAATATTATAGAAAATGCTGAAAGGTTGGATGTAAAAGCATTCTCCAAATCAAAACCATTCCCAAATAAAAATGGTAATTGATAATTTTCGAAATACTATAACTAGGCCAATAGCTACTATAGTACTTAACCAATGACATTATTACCTTTTATCACTAAAAAGGTTCAACTTCTACCATATACCAATGTCATATCCAATATGGCTAAACTATAAATTTTAGCATTTAATAATCTGTATAATAGGTATATAATGGAACTAAAATCAATAGGTATATAACTAGAATTAAAATCACAATGGTAAGAACACGAATTTCTCTATTAAATTCTCTGTATTTCAATTTAAATGTAATTCGCTTTTTCAAAAGCGATATTTAATCAAACCAAACCAATAATCATTCAACATGAAATAATATTTTATTTCTAACATATATCATACTAGTTATCCAAATAGTTTAGTTTAATTCACTGAAATTCCAGTGGATGCTTAAACATTCTAGTTAGAACTAAAATCAAATGGCGTTCGATTTTAGCCTAAAATCGTCGAATCTAGTTCCATTGCGTAGCCACCGCTCCTACGAGCGCAAGCAAAAATTCTTGCCTTGATTGGACCTCGTATGAAATAGTTACGCATTTTATAAGTTTTTAAGAATTTTAAATTAATTAGATATACTAATTACAAATTTTAAACTAATTACCATGCTAATCCCTAATTACGTCTCGCTAAACCTAAGCCGTAATTCAACAACTCGTTCTCTCCGTTCAACCAGTCTCCTACGCCACCATAGAGCTTCGGCTATGGGGTGGCCTACTACCGCCTCCCTTGACCACGACGAACCCTATGCCACCTGGATCGCTAACCCCTGTGCCTCCATCGACGAGGTCGAACTCAAATAGATGCCCTTATTCTTCACATATTTGCTACAACCACCATCAATAAGGGACCCCCAAACTCCACCAAAACAAAGCCCTAGCCTACCCCGACAACTTTGTTTCACAGCCGCCACCTAGAGATCAACATCATAGCCAAAAAATCGAACCCTAGCTCTCAAAATCAATGCTAATTCCCGGCCACCTCACCTCGATCCACGCCGATCCCTTCGGTAGATGTACTCGCCTACCTCTCGTGCATTGTTTCTTCTTTAGGGTCGGCGCGTGAAAACGTCTTTAGTGGCTGAAATGACATCGACCATTGGATAAGGGGCTGATTTTTCTTAACTATTTAAATGAAAATAAGAGAAAGAGGAGGGAAATGAAAAGTATGAAGGGGAAAAATCAAATGTATTGGATTGTCTTAGGGTAGTAGTTTGTTTATATTGCAATTTCCAACAAGTCGATGCTTAGCATTCCGTTTGCGCCTGAACTGTGAACGAAAAACAAAAATACGACTGTGCAAAAAAAAATGCGACACGGTCTCAAAACAACAATAATATATACAATTTATCTTACTGTACAAAAATTACAAAAATACCATTGTTTGTCGAAAAATCATCAAACGATACTTTAAATATTCTCCAAATTGAAAATTAATGGAAAATTAAAATAAATTAAATTAAAAACATGTCATCGAAAACTGAGTTTATATTAAAAGTTGGTTTTCTTATTATTTATCAAATTTGAACCAAATCTAAATATATAAATAGATTAAATATTCCTATTCCAAACATTAAAAATTACGGATCGTTATATTTTATTCCGCATTGACATGTTTATTGAGCTTGTAGGAAAGTTTGTTGTTTCTCTCTTTCATCAAAGTGGTGCCATAGAAGATTTATAGTATTTTCGATTGGTATGCATTAAAGTTTACCCAGTAGAATAAATAATTACTCTGCTAGGTTGTATTATTGAAATTATATCCTACACATTGAGTAATGTTGTATATTTATCATATTATGATATTTTAAAATGATAGCTTCATTCGTAGGTTTGGAGAGAACGGATTTGTTGGCAATTTTGAGTGGTCTGGAAAACCGAGTCGTCATAAGGGAAAGTTTTAATTTGACTCCTACAGCCCCCTATTTATACAAATTTAAATTAGAGTAATTTGACTACTTATGAGCTTAATTAATTACACATTAATATTAACCGGCAAATGTCAAAAATTAAAATGGGCATAACTTTCTAACCGTAAGTCCATTTTCCTATAATGACTGCTCTACGGAGTGGAACACTATCATTCTAAAGCAACAGAACTAGTTTGAGACCCTAATTTGACTCCTATAAAAAGTTATAGGCTAAAGAATATTTTCAAGATCAAAATGGTCGCATATAAATTCAAAAAAATCATAGGTATGTAAAGTGCCCTAAGAGTCATATCCCAAACTATAGAATCATACGAACTCGTATAAATAAAATAAAAATATTTTACGATTCCCCAATATGTCAAATATGGGTCTTTATGCAAACTGTTTGATTACTTTATAAAAACACTTATTCCAACTTCTTGAAGCTTTTTTAAGCCATAAGTAGACTTTAACAACTTGCAAGCCTTGACCTCACTCCCACAGAACTCAAAACCCTTGGTTGCGATGTATAGATTATTCGTTTCTTTATGTCAAGTGAGCTAAGAAGTCGGCTAGAAGCATGAGTGAATGCAGATTCCTTATGATTATGAAACGAAAAAACAACATTATGAAAGTTTTTCCGGCCATCGGTGAAACATTCTTCTAAATCATCATCTAGAAATGTCGTTTTTCCATCCGTTTGCCATTTTTATAGTCATAGAATGTAGAAATAGTTAACATTACTTGGATGCATTTGATGGAATTCTTTTGCAACTAACCTTGCCTTGTAAGTCTTCACTTGCCCATCTGCATTTAAATTTTTCTTAAAAATCTATTTGCAGCCGACGAGTTTTATCCCTTCAGGCACGTTGGTCAAAGTCCACACTTTGTTTTTCATATATAGAATCCATTTCGGATTTCATAGCTCCAAGCCAAAGTGCAGAGACATTACTCTTCAATGCTTGTTGGAATGATAGAGGAATGTGATCATCTAAGACGCAGTCTTCCTTCTCACCATTCACAAGAAAACCATAATATATCTTTGAAGGACAAGATATCTTATTAGACTTTCTAATTAATTGTGTATTATCATATACATATGAATTTGGTTCTCTTACTAGTTCAGTCTCTATGTTAATTTCTTGGATATCATCCAAGTCTACAATCTCTGTTGTTACTTTTCTTTGTCGAGAATTCCTTTTCTAAAAGATAGCATGCCGAGAAACATTAACCTTTTGTTCCTTAGTGTTGTAGAAGATATAATCAATTTTAATCTTGGGATATCCTGCAAATTTATACAATGCTGATCTTGCTTCAAGTTTATTAGGACCAACATTCTTAACATCGACTGGACAACCCTATACCTTCAAATATTTGAGTTGTGTTTTCTTCCCATATCAGATCTCATTTGGTGTCTAGGTATAGATTTAGTGGGATTCAAATTAAACATACATGACACAGTTTCTAGCGCATATCCCCAAAAGGAAAGAGGCAACTCAACTTTAGTCATCATAGAACGAACCATATCTAATACGGTACGATTTCTTCACTTCGAAACACTGTTGTGTTACTGAGTATATGGTGGAGTAACTTAACTGATAATCCTGTTATCTTTTAATTCTTATTATAGTTCTTGTCTAACATTCTCACCTCCTCGATTAGATCGAAGTATTTTAATCTTATGGTTCGTCTGATTTTCGGCCTTTTATTTATATTATTTGAATTTCATAGAGGTATCGGATATGATCTTCATAAGATATACATGTCCTATTCTTGAGAAAACATGCGTAAAGGTTACAAAATAAGAAGAATTATCTTTGATCGCTATAGGGATTGGCCACGTACATCACTATGTACGAGACTCAAGAGTTTATTAACTCTTTCAATGCTCCCACTAAAAGGGTGCTTGGTCATTTTTCCATCGAGACACAACTCACACGTATCAAATGATTTAGAATCAAATGATGTTAGGAATCCTTCAGTTTTCAATTTATGTTGTCATTTCTCACTTATATGACATAGAGTACAATGCCAATGACAGTACTATGTCAACGTTAAAAGAACTACTCACAATATAGATTAATAAGTATTATGAATTCCATTATCTAAAATACCAATTTTATTACCATCCAATATAATGTTCATAACATTATTAACACGGAAAATAATATCCAGTCTCAAACAGTCTACACACATAAATAATGTCATAAATAAGTTCTTTTACATAACATCGATGTTTAATATTAAATTAATCCATTTAGCAAAGATAAATGATAATCTACAAATGATATTGCATCTACCAGAGATCATCAACAACTTGAAGCCTAGTTTCTTCATTGGCCCACATGATGTCCATTCCTAGGTCCTTATAACAAATTACATATGTGAGTTCCAGATCCAATATCAAAAACCCAAGATAATTTATTGATTGCAAAACAATTTTGAACCATAAATATACCTATAGGAGCAACCAAACTATTATATTTCTTCTCTTTGACAATCTTCAAGCACTCTGGACAATTCTATATTAAATGACCCTTCTTCCAACAGCGATGACATTCACCCTTATTAGCTAGAGTAGTCTTCTTATTCTTCTTGTTAATCCTTTTTCACTTCTTTGAACCATTCAAAGATGATACTTTACCCTCAACCATAAGCATTGTGCCTTTATCCTTAGATGAAGACCTGGTTGATCTCAACATATTAAGCGGCTCCATGAGGCTTACATTCAGTTGGTTCATATTATAGTTTGATATCAACAACTCAAACTATGGAGTAACAAACCCTAAGATCGAGTCCACTTGCAGCACTTTACTCATCGTCACGTCTAATTGAGCAAGTCTATCAATATAGTCTTTCATCATTAAGAGAAATCATCCACTTTCATGATCTTCAACATCTTCATGTTAAACCTTTTCTTCGTAAGTTTATACCATGTAGAAAGAGACTATTCCCCAAAATAAAGCTTTGAGGTTATCAAAAATATGATGGGCGTTCATGTTTTCATGTTATCTCTACAATGGTTTGTCTAACATATACAACACATAAACTTGGGCGATTTCCAGTCAGCAGCCATTTGTTATAAGCAATTTGAGTTCGTGGTCCGCATCTTCGATAGGTGTAACCCTTGGAGGTTTGGTTATTAGTGACCATAAATGTTCATATGTGGGTGCTAACTTAATCGCTCTTAGCTAGTGCATGTAGTTAGGTCCGATGAGTTTGTCAATTTGAGAAAACAACTTGGGTGTAGACATTTTCTACAAATTTTAACTTAGTAGATTATGATATTATTCATAGTAGATGTTTTTAGGCTATTAGTAGGGTTAAACATTACATTTAATTTTACTAATAAGCTCATGATAATCTTTTATGTTTCTCAAAAACCTAAGACAGAAAAATACAAGCGTTTCAGTTTCATTGATGAGAGTTAAGACTTATCTATCTTAGGATACCAACCTTGAGTTTTCTCAATAAACCATGGACCCATAAACAATGGATAACACTTTATCAGCCGTATCATATACAACTCCTCACCGATGTTCTTGTCAAACCTCATTTTGATCTTGAGTTTGCTCAACAAAACAAAAAAGATTATTCACTTAAACCTACCATTTCGCAACGACTTAAGTATAATATATGTACCTTGATTTTACTAAACAAATACATATAACCATCTTACCTCGCCTATTCTAATAATACCACACCTAACATCTCTAGCTCGAGTTTGCTCAATGGTCAGAGAGTATGCAACTAATTTATTTATATATAAATGGCAGATGGCAACTTGTTATATTAATATTCATAATCTTTAATATATTTAGTTGAGTGACATCGATTATGGAATAATATATTTTTTATGAAATACACTTGTGATTCAAGTTTCAAGAACATTTGAAACGATAGTATATGTACTATATGTATGTATTTATTCCTTAAATCTAATTGTAGTGTAGAATTAATGGCAAAAATCCCAAATCGACTTTTATCCTCAATTCTGTCTCTCCTCTGTCCCTAATTTCCTTCTCCTCCCTGGTATCTGCCTTTGCCCCCTCTTGTCGATATCGTCCAGTAATCTTTGCCTTTTCACCTCCTTTTGAAATTCCTTTCCAAATGAGATCCGGTTGAAACTTCAATACTCCTTCTTCTTTGGACACCATCTCCCCGCTTCCGTCTGCTTTAATTATCTCTGATAGTAATTTTTCGGCATTGCCATCGAAGAATCATTACCCAACATAGATACTGCAACAATACCTTTATAGGGTCTACCTAAATCTATTGCTATTAAAGGTATGGTCATGCCTTCTCCCCTTTGTTGAATACCAATGCCGTGGGAGGCCAATGGAAGACGATTGAAACTTATGTAATTGGTGAGAACTCGATTATGGGAGTGTTGTCTGATGGTGTTATTGTGGAGGGTGTACCATATTTTAAAAGCAATAGCATTTTCTCTTCATGTGTTTGCATTAATGACAGTAAGGAGAATGCTAAACCTGCTTTAAACTCTCTCATACATCGTTATGGTTCAAACCAGGCAGTTGTGCCCTATATTCCTAGTAATAGGTGGGAATCTTTCTTTAAAGCGACGTCCAGAAATGCTGGTGACTTTGTAGCCTACGAGTTTGAAACTGTGGAAACTAAAAGAGCCATAGTTCCCTCGGTCGAAGTGTTGGAAGCCAGGGATCAGTTTTGGTCAGAGTATTTAGCTAGTTTTTTCCTTGGGTCAAATCCCCAATATCAGGTTGTTCATGATCACATAAGCCAATTTTGGAAATTAAGAAGTCGTCTACAGTTCACTTTGATAATATTATAGTATTTTTCAAGTTTTCCAAAGAAGGCAAAAGGTTTCAGATTCTTGAGGTGGACCCTTCCATTATTGGTGGACAACTTTTCATTATTGCTCCAAGGAGTCCATTGGTTGATAAAGCTAAGGAGCATATACTTCCAATTCCAGTTTGGGCTCATTTTTTTCACATCGCTTCTGTGTTGCAACCTATGGTTGGGCTCAACAAGCTAGCCAGTGTTGTTGGAAAGCTTAAGTGTTTTGACGTTAATACCGTAGCTCAAAACAAATTAGTTATGCTAAGACTCTAATTGAAATATCCCCGCACTAGTACATATATGCTTGTTGCCTCCCTCATTTGTCGCTAATAACCAAAACAAATAGTGTGATTTGCTTCGTTTGTCCTTACACCCGAAGCAAATATTGCTACTTGCATCGGTTCCTTAGGAACCGAAGCAAGTGCACTGAAGCAGTTAGTGTTATTTGCATCGGTCCACCAAATGTACCTAAACAAATAGTGTTATTCGCATTGGTTATCCTTACAACCGAAGTTATAATAGTGTTATTTGCATCGGTTGCTCAGGAATCGAAGCAACTACAGATTATTTTAATCGGAGAAAATGCGTGCATCAATAACCATAAACAACAGCTCATATGTGCCATTATTTATAATTTATTATAATTAATGACTATCAATAAATAATTTATAATTAATAATTATTATAAATAATCAATAATCATTTTTATATTTAATAATTTTTTATAGTTAATTATAAAGAATTAGTAAATTGTAATTAATATTAATAGATTCATTTAATTAATATTAAATAATTAATTATTAACAATTAATGTTATTAATAATAAATTCAATACTTATGAAGTGATATTTATTATTTATTAATAAATTTTAAATAATTGTTAATTAAAAATGACTATTAAGAAACTAGTAATTAATAAATAATAAATAATCATGGAAAATATTTAACAATTCATAATTAATAAGAAATATTAATAATTAAGAAGTAACATTTAGCATTTAATATTTTATAATTATTTTAATATATAATATTTATAAAAATTAAAATTTTGAAACTAATAAATAATAATTTCTATTTAATAATTAATAGTTAATAATTAATCAATTTTAATAATTAATGATTTGTAATTAGTAAATTGCAAAAACCAGTGTCAACTAATTTAGTTACCCCACTTTCATTTTTCATCTTCCTGTTTCACAAAAGAAATCCTTTTGCATCTAAATGTACTTCGTCCTCCATTGGCAAAAAATCCCTAAACTCTTCGAAATCCCTAAATCTAAAACCGAAATCACTTTCCTTTCCTTATACCTTATTTCCTTTTGTCCTCTACCTCACTGCCTTCGCTTTTACCTCCAAGCCTTCACTCATACCTCTAGTGCCTGCAATTTTCTATTGTTTTTTCATGTAAATGAAATTAAATTCTTCTCCTTGATTTGTTTTCCATCAAAAGTTGTCCATCAAAGAGAGAGGGTTACATATATGGCCGTCGGCTCGACTAAGGGATTCATTCAAGCATTCCTATCTCTCTAAAATCGAATTCAATCTTCATAGCATGAAATAGCATCAAAAACAAACTAGAAGCAACAAAGTTAAGGGTAATGGAGCTCCTCTTCTTGAATCTGCTAATGGAGCGGTTGCCGAGGAAGACGATGAAGTAATAAAAAGCATGGGGCTTCTACTTGGAAGTTATAGGAGTTGCGGTGAAAGACACGCTTCTTCTTGTCACCCGCTGCTTTTGTTGTAGAGGTATATTATGTTTGCACTGAAATTGGTCACAAACACCCAATAGCCGTTGAAAGCACCCGTTCGCAATCACAAGTCACAAATAATAAATTTGTAGATAACAAAAATGATGAACATTCAACAGAAACAGCAGAAAACAAGTAAACGACACAGGTTTTATATGGTTCGGCGATCTTGCCTACGTCCACTTTGAAGTTTTATTTCTTTATTGATGTTCTTTTGGTGATTACAGTTGGTTACAGCAAGTTACAATTGATTATAGCTCTAAAACTTGAATGCAACAGCAACGATACGGCGTAGAATTGGATCCGGTAGAGTCTTGGCACTTCAGAACCCTGATCCCCCTTTCTGAATGACCTGGGGCTCTATTTATAGGTGTATAGGCTGATATTTCGCCTAGATTTAGGGAGACCACTTCTGGCACGTAAGGGGGCCCACATGCCCGGCCTCAGGAAATTTGGGCGCACTTTAGGATCGATTCGAACTCCCTTCGAAATGATCAAGAAATCATCCAATCGAGATGAAATTTGGTGTGGACATTCTTCAACATGTAAGAAAACTCCTGTAAAAAATTTATAGCATTTGGACTTGTAGATCTCGAGTTATGATCGATTTAAGATTGCATTTCCGGTTAATGTGCTCCGTTCGAATCGACCCCCTTCGAATCGATAGGGTCGAATCGATGGCTTTGCGTGTGGTGTTGTTGACATGGCGCGCTTTCTTCGTATCGATCCGCCTTTCACTCTGACTTGACTGGGTTGAATCCACGATTTTCGTCACCCTCGAGCTAATCGATTCGAAGGCCTTGTCCACAAAGGGATTCGAATGGATGCTCGTTCATATCCATCACGGTGAGCCTTTGTCGATCAATACGAAGCTATTGTAGTAAGATAGATTCGAACGTACTGTCATTCGTGGAGTCGAAGCAGGGGTGTCTTGGATGGATGCGAAGCTCGGCAACACCTATGGATTCGAAGCAGGGGGAACATGATGGATTCGATCATGTGTTCCAGCGATGGATTCGAAGCAGAGGGGAACTTGATGGTTTCGAATATGTGTTGCAGCGATGGATTCGAAGCAGAGGAGACTTGATGGACTCGAACATGTGGCTTTGGGCGATTGATTCGGAGCAAACATATGTTGATGGATTCGATCAGGAGCTCTGCCTATGGATTCGAACTCAGGGCCATTTCTTCCAACTTGCACTGATGATAACTTGAGCGTACGAACTCGGATTGACTTGAGATTTGGAACGTTGGCTTTTATGGCTTTGCTTGTCATGTTCTATCGATCGTGGCCGATCTGGGCTCGGTCAAAATTCATCGATATCCATAGTGAAGCAGTGTATAACCAATCTTTGAGGTGAATTATCTTCGGTTTTCCGATCAATCTTTTGGTATCACAGCCTTGCCAAAAGGCGGGATAACATTTGCCCCCCCAAAATATGCCTTGCGGTAGGAAGGCGTGTTTTGTAATGCCATGAGCTGGATGTTCATATCCTGTTGATGTCTTGTAAAGGAATTTACAGTTTTATGTGACCTCAAATGACGACCGTTCGGGATCGAGATATTTGAGATGAAGTGCAACCGTTCATGGTCAAGCGCCTAACTTCAAATGACGATCGTTCGGGATCGAGCCATTTGAGGTGAAGTGCGACCGTGCGCGGTCAAGCGCTTAACTTAATATAACGACCGTTCGGGATCGAGCCATGTGAGATGAAATGTGTCCATTCACGATCAAGTGCCTTACTTCAAATGACGATCGTTCGGGATCGAGCCATTTGTGGTAAAGTGCGACCGTGTTCGATCAGGTGGCGGACCTCAAATGACGACCGTTCGTGATCGAGCCATTTGAGGTGAGGCGAGTTGTGCCGTTCGAGGCGAGTTGTGCCGTTCGAGGCGAGTTGTGCCGTTCGAGGCGAGTTGTGACCGTTCGAGGTCGGGTGCCGTTCGAGACGAATTGTGACCGTTCGCGGTCGGGTGTCGTTCGAGGCGAGAAAGTGTACCCGGGAGGGCTTGGTATTATCGATGCCAGAGTCACGTTCGGGTGAGTTCCTGGATCGTTTGTGTACCTATTGGAGGCGAATAAGTGTGCCCGGTGGGGCTTGGTATTGTTGATACCAGGTTCATGTTCGGGGGAGTTTTCGAATCAAAGACTTTGGCAGTTCATCGCCATGCAAGAGGTGCTCGTGGACCGTTCACGATCCAACGGGCATACCAGTAAAACTTTTTTTCACAGAGTTGCAAATATCAAAGCAATAACAATACGAATCCCATAATAGAAATGTTCAAACGAGCAGAGTCTAAATGTTCAAGTCAACATGAAACAAAAGCAAAGTAAGGATGTCAAACTGCAAACTCTCAGTATGGTGCGGTCGGTAGTCATTCAGAGCATGCCTATGGATCGTGCGCGATCGCTTACATGTGTAAATGATTTAACCGTGTTAGCAAGAGGTTTACAACTTGTTCATCTTTATTTCAATCGATCAATGGATAATCAAACGGTGCCCCGATTCAGGGTCGCCTCTCGCTGATGTAGATGGTGGTCGCTCTGGCTCCACTGTGGGGTTCGCCTCCTCACATACCGAAGGAGCATACCGTTCCTGATATGCCCTTCCACCTCGTCCTTCAGATGCCTACAATCATTAGTGTCATGACCGTTCAGTTCGTGGAATAAGCAATATCTGTCTGATTTTCTCTCGTCAACAGTGAGGTCCCTTCATATTGGCCTACGGTATGGAACTTGCTCTCGTGTATCTCGGTAGATTCGCTCCAAACCCTCATTCAGCTCTGAATAAGTGGTGAATCGTGCCTCTCTCCGCAGTCGCTTTGACCTGTTACCACTATCCTCGGCCTTTCGTTTTCCTTTATCCTTGCCTGAGTCCTTTTCGAGAGGCTTTTCGTTTTTAAGTGCATAAACTTCCATTCCCTCTCCTTCTTCTCTTTCTGCATTCGCATCCTCTAATCGTAAAAACTTTTCTGCCTCGTCGTAGAATTCCCCTAGATCCACAGGCGGATCTTTGGTTAATGAATTTTTGAACTCTGTGCCGTCAGCTACTCCAGACACAGCTGCCATCACCACCATAGATGGATCTGCTCGATCCACCGTAGCTGCTGCTGCATTGAATTGCGTTAGATAACTCCTCAAAGTCTCTTCGGCTTTCTGCTTTAGGGTTGCCAAAGTCATCACATTCTTGGGTCTTGTAATGTGAACCCTGAATTGCCTCATAAATTTTTCAGTTAGATCATTCCATGTTCCGATAGATCCACTCTCTAGTTGTCTAAACCACAACGCTTCAATATCCGCCAGGTACAACGGAATGCACCGGGCCATAACCTCTTCTGATGCCCACAGCACTTCCATATGCCTCATATATTTCGTCAGATGAACTGTAGGGTCTGTCCTCCCATTATACATGTCCAATGATGGTAATTTGAAATCCGGTGGGTTCCTTGCTTGTCTGATTGTCATGCTAAAAGGACTTCTATTAACATCCTCCAAATCTTTGTTCACCAAACCGCCTCTCATAGATCTTCTAACCATCTCCGCCAATCTGTCGTTGTCTCCAAGCCGTAATCCTTGTCCTTCGACTTGCCCCCCGAGTCTGTGTGAGCTTTCTGGAGTATGCCCCCTTTGTTGAACATTCATCCCTCTATTGCTGCCAGGTTGTTCGGATGCCCCTGACTCTCTTCCTGGAATCGGATCAACGTGCTCTAAGTGTGTGCCCCCCAATTCTGGCGCTGCGTCAGATGGTCCTGCTCCATTCTGAACTCCGGTTACTCCTTGATTCTGTGCTCCAATTTGCCTAATCTGTTGAAGCAAATTCTGGATCGTCTCTTCCTGTCTCTTCATCATTGTCTCCATCTCATCCCTGGTGATGAAGATTGAAGCTTAGTTTGCTCCTGAGGAAGCCTCTTGACTCCCTTCATGCTGACTTCGCTCTGGCCTTGGCCTTCTGCTCGATTGTCTCGTCATATTTTCTCAAATCTGAACTTTTAAGCTCTCTCTGAATCAACTCTCAATTGATAGATCTCCTGAATTAGCCTTCTCAATGAAAGCACCAAAATGTTTGCACCAAAATTGGTCACAAACACCCAATAGCCGTTGAAAGCACCCGTTCGCAATCACAAGTCACAAATAATAAATTTGTAGATAACAAAAATGATGAACATTCAACAGAAACAGCAGAAAACAAGTAAACGACACAGGTTTTATAGTGGTTCGACGATCTTGCCTACGTGCACTTTGAAGTTTTATTTCTTTATTGATGTTCTCTTGGTGATTACAGTTGGTTACAGCAAGTTACAATTGATTATAGCTCATGCAACAGCGACGATACGGCGTAGAATTGAATCCGGTAGAGTCTTGGCACTTCAGAACCCCGATCCCCTTTTCTGAATGACCTAGGGCTCTATTTATAGGTGTAGGAGGCTGATATTTTGCCTAAATTTAGGGAGACCACTTCTTCCACGTGAGGGGGCCCACATGCCCGGCCTCAGGAAATTTGGGCCCACTTTGGGATCGATTTGAACTCCCTTCGAATCGATCAAGAAATCATCCAATCGAGATGAAATTTGGTGTGGACATTCTTCAACATCTAAGCAAACTCCTATAAAAATTTCATGGCATTTGGACTTGTAGATCTCGAGTTATGATCGATTTAAGATTGCATTTCCAGTTAATGTGCTCCGTTCGAATCGACCCCCTTCGAATCGATAGGGTCGAATCGATGGCTTTGCGTATGGTGTTGTTGACGTGGCACACTTTCTTCGTATCGATCCGCCTTTCACTCCGAGTTGACTGGGTCGAATCCACGATTTTCGTCACCCTCGAGCTAATCGATTCGAAGGCCTTGTCCACAAAGGGATTCGAATGGATGCTCGTTCGTATCCATCACGGTGAGCCTTGGTCGATTGATACGAAGCTATTGTAGTAAGATGGATTCGAACGTACTGTTATTCGTGGAGTCGAAGCAGGGGTGTCTTGGATGGATGCGAAGCTCGGCAACACCTATGGATTCGAAGCAGGGGGAACATGATGGATTCGATCATGTGTTACGGCGATGGATTCGAAGCAGAGGGGAACTTGATGGTTTCGAACATGTGTTACAGCGATGAATTCGAAGCAGAGGAGACTTGATGGACTCGAACATGTGGCTTTGGGCGATCGATTCGGAGCAAACATATGTTGATGGATTCGATCAGGAGCTCTGCCCATGGATTCGAACTCAGGGCCATTTCTTCCAACTTGCACCGATGATAACTTGAGCGTACGAACTCGGATTGACTTGAGATTTGGAACGTTGGCTTTTATGGCTTTGCTTGTCATGTTTTATCGATCGTGGCCCAATCTGGGCTCGGTCAAAATTCATCGATATCCATATTGAAGCAGTGTATAACCAATCTTTGAGGTGAATTATCTTCGGTTTTTCGATCAATCTTTTGGTATCACGGCCTTGCCAAAAGGCGGGATAACATATTATTTCCCCAATTTTACTTCTTATTTCATTGGTTAGGAATTCTTCTTCTCATTCTTGTTTTATTAACTCATCAACTAGTTAGCAGTTGCCACATATGTAACCTTACTGTACTTTTGTTGTTGACTCAAAGTAAAGTGCTCTACCATTAACTTGATTGTAATGCAACCTGATGTAATGGAGAGGAAGATCATGATTTAAGTAGACACGGAGCTTCTTGCTGATGAATCTCACTTCAAATATATCTCTGATATCAAGTAGGATTATTTAATATACATCGTCTTGTTTTTAATTATCACGATCAAACTTATAATCCATTCATTATGTTAAAGACTTAGGTGTAAAATTTACCATTTAGACATCTTTGAAAATTGTTATAAGTTCCATTATATATTCCATAAGTAAATATAATTAGTTAAATGAATTATATAGTATTTTAGTTTCACATAGATTGTTCTGTTGTTGGATATTCAAATTATGTAAACTAATTCTGTGGCGATAATACTCTATTCCTAAGCTTCGCTGATTCTGTATCCTTTGAAGTTAGAAGGTAGGACAGATAACACTTACAGGTTTTCTATTACATAAAGACTAATTAATAATCACTATAATTTTACCAATATGTGCGCATGATACTGTTTTTTTATAATAATGGATGTATGATGGGTTTCTGGAAAGTGGCAATATTACCAGATATTTTTGAGCCTATGAATGGAAAATAAGTGTGAAATTTTTGTGAGGTGATAAGCCTTCACAATATGAATGCCTCAGTATTTTGCATACTTGCTAATCCAGTACTTGTTAGATTAATGAAATAAAAGATTAATTCAAATCACAAGAATCACAAAAGAATGGCATAATAAAACATGCTATGTAAAAGCACCAACCATAATGATAGTAATAATTAAACATAAAGGATAAATCTTTAAATTATAGAAAGATTACTAGAATGGGATCCTAGTAAGAATGTGGTTTATCTAATTAGTTTTTTCCCCATATCAAGCTAAAATTTTGTAATTTATATAATTTAGATGATTTTTTTACACATGAAGGTCCATATGAGTTTTTTTTAGCAAAGCTGGCCGGCTTTATAGTGGGTCGTGCAACTGAATAGAATGGTAAAAACAGATGTTCTGTACATGCATAGAATAGCTAGTTGGGTTTAGAGAAACCAAACCACAAATAAAACAATATAGCATAGGAGATAGACAAAGGAGTCTAAACTACTATAACAACATGACTAGGTACCGTCAAAAGAGGATGGACGACCACGACCTTCATCCGACGCTGGACCAATAATATGTGAACAACCGGAGAAGATAGTAGCCAGATTTGGATCATAACCCTCGGAATTGGGAGAGTAAATAAATTTCCTATCCCAACTGATACCATAAAACTCACTTTTGTTCTTCTCACCAATCTCGCCAACCTTAGTAAGGGACAGACCCTCACCGTCAATGTGATAGATAAGACAAAGACTCTCACCCACTATATCACTGATAAGCATATAAAAAGTGTCATTCACAGGCGAATAATGCATATTAGAAGGAACATGAACCCGGGCCCATTCCTCAGAGTTCCAAATAATAGAATTGGATAAAGAAGATGAAGCAACCTCAACCTGGGTCGAAGGTAACATACTAGCAGAGGGAGAAACAATAGGAGCATCAATAGAGGGACCGACATTACCGGGAGCAACAAATGGTTCAGAGGAGGGAGGCACAACCTTAAGAACCCATATCCAGATAGGAGGACATGGGAGAGGAATCTGATCAGAAAAAGGAATAGGGCCAGTGGAGGCTAGACTAAGACACGTGTTCAAAAGATGGGCAAAAGACTGACTTGACATTCAAATATCTGTTTTTAAACTGTAGCGAACTCTGACCTCGGCAAAAAGGCCCACATCTAGTCTGACTTTTAACACCATAGGTAATGATTTGTCAGGTGTTATTTTAATCAGAGCTTTGGCATAAACTAGTCTCTTTCTGGCCACAGTGCTAGCATCATAACATATCACCACTCCAACAAGCCCTATAAGCCAATCAATCCTGATAAAAGGCTGAAGAACATATGGGATGTGTAAAAGTGGGCCCAGATAGGAATAGAAAAAACTTGATCTCTAGCCCTATCAACAGACGAACTCCAAGTAGTAAGAATAAATGCTTTCTCCTCAATGAGAATATGGTCGGCTTTTAGAATTCGCTGTCTTTCATCACTACAAGAGAATTTAAAATAGAAAATTGCATTATCGAAATGAACAATCAGTCCCCTCTTAGGCTTCCATACCTGGCTGCATCGCTCCTTAACAAGATGATAGGAGGGATTGGAGCCAAGGAAGAAACTCACCAAAAAAATCTTTCCAATAATCAACGCTAGCAGAAATCACTTCCTTCGAAGGAATTATATGACCCACGATCTTAGCTTTATCAAAACAACAAGGAGTATGCACACTCACATTTTTTGGAAATTTGGAGAATAATGATGTCCATTTAGGAGCTACCCGAGCCGAAGATACCATAGGAAACACAGTTGTTTCATTTGTTAAAGGGATAAAGAGCTCGGCATTTTCAAAAGCACCTGGAGTGCAGCTACGAACCAAACCAAAGCTAAAAGTATTTATCCCCACTACCTCAACCATTGTTTCACAAACATCTATGCCTTCCATGGCATCATTCGAATTCTTCCCAACCAAACCGAAGGGGTAGTTACAGCTTTCCCATTAACAATATCGACAATATAGATTCAAGATTCAGACCAACTATAGACTTTGACCAAGAGGATGAATGGGCAGTAGCTAAGAGATGAGAAAGTGGATTCTCACCTAAAACCAAGGGGCAGCGTGGCAATTGAGTCGAGTTCTATCAACCAGCAAGCTGGAAAGAGGATTACCGATTACTGGATTACCCAGGGTAGGGATACGCACACTATTGTGAGCTTCATAATAATCATAGACTGGGCCAGACGTAGGCATAGTAGGAGAAGCACTGGTCATCGGAGAGGTGGAACAGAAAAGCTCGCCGGAGCATGAGTTTGACACATCCAGATCTGGAAATAGTGAAACATGCTTTTTCTTCTTCTTGAAAGGCATGAGATGGTTGAGGCGAATGGAGGAAGAGAGGCAGGAAAGATGAAATAAGGATGGAGGAAACGGATTTGGTTAGACGAGGCATAAATGGGAAATGGAAAAAATCTCTCTCGTCTTGGACATTATCGTTGTCACCATTGAATGTTGGCTCCACATGAGTTTATTGATGTTGTATCCGATTATAGTTCAATAAAATTGAAGAATATAGGTAAAATTTTATTTTTGGTACTTAAATATACATTTGGTTGATATATAATTAATCTGTGTAAATATTTATATTCAATTGATATCATCATATGGAAAAATATGTAAAAGTCAACATTTGTTATCAGATTTGGTTCTCTTTTTCTTATATCCTCTTTCTAGACCAGAGATACAAATTTCGAGTATTTCACTTTCTTTATGTTTAATTTTTAATTAATACTAATGACATTTACCAAATTTGCAATGTAAAGCTTCATATCAGTATTATCCTGCTTTGTCCTTGTCTATTTGTTTTACAAGTTCATTTTGAATAGGTAGTTAATTAGAATTTATGAAAAAGTTTTTACATACTTATCAATCTTATTAAACAATTATTTTGTTTTATTTTAGGGGAATGGCTGGATCCACTAATCAAGAAGATAAGTGCATAATAGGGGGAAATGAAGCCATAAATATTCTGAAATGTTTTTTGCAAGTATTAGAGTCGTCCATCATTTATTTACTTGAGAAACTTATGCTTTTATGAATTGGGAATATTAAAAAAATAAGTTTTTTCATCCAAGACCAAAAAAAGTAAAATTTTGAATTTTTTCGTGGTGATCGATTTTAACAATTTTGAAGTTCCAAGTCTCACTATATTCATATTTGCATAAGTAAATTTGTGGATCGAAGATCTATGCAGTGCAGTTTAATGATATAAGCATGTTTTACGTTCTAGTTTTGATCTATTTTAAAGTAAACAAACCATTTTTCAAGTTTAAGTGGAATGTTTTGTGGTAAGATACTCTTGTTTCTTTAAAATTATGACCAATAGTGTAGACAGTCATAAAAACTATTTAATCGATGCTTTTGAATGAGTCCAGCATTAAAGATAATTTTACTTTATTAACCAGCATTTATCAAAAATATTCATATCAAAATAAAATTGGATTTCAATTTCACAGAGCCTTTTATTACATTAGTATTGGTTAATATCAGGTTTTTATGTGTTAATATTAAACATATGGTCTTATACGGTACAACATGCAGAAATTTGATATTTACATTCAGTGAAGTGTTGTAACATTTATAATATTTGGCTATTACAATACTATATAAATAGCAATATCTACCATAAGCTTTGTCATATGTTTTGGCTTATCATGGATTCAAGTGCATGTATGTAATGCATCAATTTTTTGTTTATTAATAAATGATTCAACTAGCGGGCCATTCTTTTATGTCAGTAAACATTTTGTTATATTATATGATAATATCAATAAAAAGGTGAATAATAATGTCAATATTATGTATCACATTTCACAATCTTTGCTCATGAAGTTAGAGTTATTGTGGTATCTTTTTTATCATACCATACTAATTTTAAGTGTATTTGAATAGTATTTGGTGTATGTCGACAACAAATTAGCCTGATAGATCTTCTATTTTATTTTTCTTAATTAGAATATTGGTAATGGAATTAACAACATTTTTAGTAAAGTGATCATTCTCATCATCAAGATAAAGCGGTCATTCTCATCATTGAGATTAATTTCATCACCAAACAAAGCTTCACTATAAGTATGTGAAATGTGGAATATCCGAGCTATTAAAAATGATGCCTTTGTTATCTTTTATGTTTCTTCTCCGGAACGCCTTCTCCATTTCCTTTGATAGTTCATCCTCCTTTCCTTCTTTTTTATTCATGGACCCCTCATTAACATCATCAGCTGTGTTTACTTCATGTTGAGTCTTCTTTTTGCTGCAGATTACTATGTTGCAGGTGTGAACTTTGATGTGTTTGCTTCATGTTGAGTTTTTCTGTTTACTATAGATACGTACTTCGCTATGTTTGCTGCTGGTTGCATCTTATTTTCTTGTATCTTATTTGCTGCAGGTATTTTTTTTCTTTTGCATTTTATTATCCTTATTGTTGATGTATCATTTTCTTTATTGATTTCAAGCTGAACTTCCTTGACTGCTATAGAATTTTTTGCTGCATGTATGGCCAAATTTGTGTTCTCATCTTCACCCTTATTATATAATTCATGCATATTCACATGCATTATATCTTTATTCTATAGGTTAGTGAAATTTGGGTCCAATATTGATTTTTATTTTACCATGGTTTTTAATAAATGAACCTCCCTTTTTGCGTCATAGTGATAGGTACATCTTGTATCTCATGCATGTCAAGTACCTCTCCATGCACAAGCCATGTTCCATCACCGAGAGTGGACAAATTTACACTTATCCAAAGTACAAATACATAGCTACACATTAAGTGCATATTCTTATTATGCTATTGGTGCAATCATTAACATAGATGTTAATATAGATTTTGTGTACCAAATCTTCTTTGTTTAAACAAACTATAGTTGTGATTCAAGCTAGACATGGCCTACTTCAACTTAGTTCTTTCAAGATTGTAACTCAAATTCCTTGTATTACAATAGCTCTTATCAACTTCTATATGAAACTAAGCATTGCACAAAGTGCATTCCTACTTATTTAAAGATCATTTTGATTATTATTATTACTATCAATGTGCTAATATTATTTTTTATGGTCATATTACAAATCTAACATGAAAATGTCATTATGATTTGATACAGCTTCAAGTTTTAAAACTAAAGCAACCTTTTTTTTTGCTTCAATGGCTATTTGCTTCGATTGTCCACGACAACTGAAGCAAACTAGTGGGTATTTGCTTCAGTTGTCATGAATAACTGAAGCAAATAAGTGGTCTTTAACTTCGATTGTTGAAAAAGAACCGAAGCAAATGATCTCTTTTGCTCCGATTATTCTACCCTTTTTGCTTCGGTTCAACGGCCGAAGCAAATGAGATCTTTTTCTTCGATTCAACAGCCGAAGCAAAAGACTTTGACATGTTGTATCATCTTCATTTGCTTCGGTTGTAGAACCGAAGCCATGTGGGGTAAGCAACCAAAGCAAATGACATGGTCTGTAGTAGTGTCTGTTAAGCCTCTGCCTTCTTATATATCTGTTTGTATAAGTGAAGGGCACATTGCCGTTGTAGATGTCCATTATAGTTGGAAGCTTGACAGATGCATGACATATCACTCGTTCGGTCACCTTAAGGAAGCATGTAAACTTCAACCGGAAATCTTCCCTATTTCGTTTTCTAATTGAATCCCTCGCCCGGTAATGAAGTGGGTTTATAAGCCTCGGCCTGCGGATGGTCGGTTGGAGATTATGACAAACGAGGATTCTATTACCCCTGCTGATGTTATTGAAGCTTTACCATAGGTAAGGCGGATGTTGATCTCCCTTCCTCCGATGAATTTTTTTTTCTGGTTGCGCCTGAATAAGGATGGATTTGTGAGCCTTTTGCTATGAAGTATGATCCAAAGGATGACTAGTTTTTATAAGTATGTAGGTGGAGATGAGGGTAATAGCCGATTATTTTACTATGTAGAGGAAGGAGGACTGTGAGAAATGAGGATTACGGATCTTAAGGCTAGAACTAACACTATAGGGGGGTGAATAGTGTTTTAAGGAATGACTAAATCTTTTTGAGTTTATGTTAATTTGAACACAAATGTATGCAATATTCGGACATAGATATGATCGCAGAATCAAACACAGATGTAGAAATAAAGTAAAAGCAATAAAGGAAAGAACACAACGGATATTATACTGATTCGGAGTTACCCTACATCCAGTCCCGCACACAAGTATGGATTTCCTTTCAAAAGCAATTTTTATAATTACACCCTCGATTTCAAGGCCACGAGGTACACCACTCCAGATTCACAATCCTCTGGGTAGAGATACTTGATTTTACGGGCAACAAGTTCACCCAATTTATTTCACAGGCTACAATCACACCTTTTCTCGCTTGATTGATTTCACAGGCTACAATCACACCTTTTCTTGCTTAATTAATTACAAAGAAGCCTATAACTCTGAATAGCACTGAGATCTTGTTGAGATAGTGATAGAGAATCAAATCAGAGATGATCTAGTTAGATTCAATGGTGATTTCGGCAGAGTAATGGTGAAAATATATATAAAGAAATATGAAAGAAGAAGAGGAGTGAAATCAGAGAAAATATGAATATAAATTTGTTTAAAACTGCCCCTATTTATAGTAGAACAACAGCCATGTCCATTCGTGAAAGGATATGACAAATAGACACTTTCTTTGAAATTCAAATTTTTGAAATCAACTGCAACCTTGTCGATAGGGGTCCCTATTGGTTGTCGACAAGCCTGTGGTATTTTTGGTAATTTATTTTTCTTCGAAAATAACTTTTATCTTATATTAAAACTATTTTAAACTTTATAAATATACTTAACTATAGTTAACATACATAAATAATTATAGAGAATAATATTTTGATATATAAAATTTTACTATAATTTTACATTTAAATCTAAGTATAAATATTAAAAGTTAAATATATTATAATTAAAAGATATTTTAAAACCAAGGATAATTTTATTTTGAAGACAAAGATTATTTTAAGGCTAAAAGAATTTTAAAACCAGGATAGATGTTTTTGATTCTTTTGAAAGGAAGGTTTCAAAATCATTTTGAAAACAAGATATAATTTTGTAAAAACATTTGAATAAAAGTCAGTGGATACAAAACAATGTTCCACTAGATTTTTTGTAGGTTCCATCCTACTTAGGGTTCCATCCCTTTAACAGGCTCGAAGTGGATTCCATTCCACGAATAAATTGGATTTTAAGATGTCAGTGATTTTCTAGGAGTTTTAACAAAATTCCTAATTAAATTACTTATTATTGAAATCCTGAACTCTTCATAATCTTTATACTCATGAGTCTTTAATCTGGATATCTTGAATCTCTATATTGTACAGTCTTCATTCTTGATACCCGCATGGTTAAATCCTACATATACATATATATATCTAAACTATAATGTTAGTATTTCTTTTATAATTTTATTCTAAGGTTGTTATCATCAAAACAATCTCCTCAGGGACTAACAATCTCCCCCTTTTTGATGATGACAACCTTTGTTTATAAAATATTACTTTTATCCTAATAACTCCCCCTAAAACTAATAACTCCCCCTTAATATATGTCTAACTATCCTATTTTATACTTCTCCCCTGTCATCAACAAAAACTAACTCTAAACTATATAACTCACCCTTAATCTAG
This sequence comes from Allium cepa, assembly GCA_030765085.1. NCBI lineage: Eukaryota > Viridiplantae > Streptophyta > Magnoliopsida > Asparagales > Amaryllidaceae > Allium > Allium cepa. Next base: position 814,938,179 of record CM060940.1, on the reverse strand, counting down.
TACTATATGACATGTGATTATAATAATAGTGTTATCATAAATAATCATCACTTAATTCTAAACCTAAAAATTACTAACTATCCTAACTAAGAATCCATATATGATAATACTTATAATAGTGATAATGTGAGAAATTAAATATAAGAACACAAATTATTTATTAATTATATATTGTTTTATTTATAGTTTCATAGAAGACAAAAGTAAGATCATACAACAATAGGAAAGAGAGAAAAGAAACTAATGTGTGTCCTTGAAAATGGAAAATCTACGAACCGAACAATTTGGGTAGTGGAAACAGAAATTTCCACGTTGTTCAACTAGATTTCCATCCTTGTCAAAGCACACTTCGCCAACGCAAACAACTTTGTCGTCATCTTCAGCGTGCTCTTCTTCTATGAAGGCTTCTTCTTCTTCTTCCTCACTGTCCTCTTGCACTTGACCTCCTGAAGATTCTTCATCAGTCAAGATCAGATTAACGTGATTGTCCATTAGAAATTTTTGCAAATTTCTAGGGATTTTTCCTTGCCGTTCTTGTTCTTTTGCCGTTCTGAGTTGCAGTACTTGAATTTCAGTCATTAGTTGCAGTGCATCCTTCAAGGAATCCTCCATTTTCATCACTTGTACAAGCGTAGTTCGTTGAAATGGTCCAGTAGAAGGAGAAGGGAAGGAAAAGGTTGAATTTTTGTTTGATTTAGAAGAGGAGGCCATTGTTTTATTATTTTCAAAAGTTAGAACAGAGAAAGGATAGAAGGAACGAACAAAATTTCGAAATAAGAAGAATATATAACCATTTGTTTGAATTTTGGGAAAATTTTAAAAATAAAAAAATCGTTGCATGTCGACAAGGGTAAGAGGGGGTTGTTGACATGGTACCTATATTTTTGCTATTTGATTTAATTTAATTTAATTTTTAATTATACTTTGTTATTTATATTCTATATTTCAGTTATTGAACAAATACCTAATTCTCTTCTTAATTTAGTAAATATAGATTCATTTAAGGGTATTGTTAAGATATCAGCAATTTGGTTCTCGGAATTGTTATAATCGAGAGCAATTACTTCCTTATATTATTTCTGAGAAAATGATGTCTGATACCAATATGTTTAGTTCGAGCATGATTAGTAGTATTTTTGGATAAATTTATTGCACTAGTATTATCACAATAAATTGGTGATTTTAAGATATTTAAACCAAAATCATTTAAAGTTTGTTGCATATATATTACTTGATGAGGAAACCGTGTTTTGCTTTTTACTAAACTAGGAAATCGGAGAATGCCCTAAAAAGTGACAAGTTCCACTTGTACTTTTTTGGTCTGATTTGCAACTAGCATAATCAGCATCATAGTAAGATATTAGTTCAAAAGAATCATTTTTAGGATAAAATAAGCCATAATCAAAGATGTGTTTAACATATCTTATGATACGTTTTACAGCTTTTAAGTGGGTCTCTTTAGGTTGGGATTGATATCTTGCACAAAGACAAACACTATGCATGATATCAGGTCTACTAGCAGTGATATAGAGTAGTGATCCAATCATTCCTCTATATAATTTTTGATCTACATCTTTCGAGAGATCTTCTTTACTTAGGTACTCATTGGTTGCCATGGGAGTGGGTTTTCCACTTGCAGTAGCTAAACCAAATTTACTAACTAGGTCTTTAGCATATTTTTCTTGACTAATAAAGATACCATTATCTAACTGTTTTATTTGCAATCCTAGAAAGAAGTTTAATTCACCCATATGACTCATCTCAAAACTCTTTCGTCATTATTTCAGAAAATTCTTTGTTCATTTCAAAATTAATTGATCCAAAAATGATATCATCTATGTAAACTTGTACTAGTTGAATATCATTTTTATTTCTTTTAATGAAAAGAGTATTATCTACTTTACTAATTTCAAAGTTTGATTGTAATAAGTAAGATCTTAGTCTATCATACCAAACTCTAGGAGCTTGTTTTAGACCATATAGAGCTTTCTTAAGTTTGCAAACATGATTTGGTAATTTTTAATTTTCAAAAAGTGGTGTTGTTCAACATATACTTCCTCTTTTACAAAGCCATTTAAAAAGGCGCTTTTAACATCCATTTGATATAATTTGAAATTATTATGATTTGTAAAAGCAAGTAGAATCCTAATGGCTTCTAATCTTGCTACGATAGCAACGGTTTCATCAAAATCTATTCCTTCTTCTTGACAATAACCTTGAGTGACTAACCGAGCTTTATTTCTAACAACCTCTCCTTTTCATTCATTTTATTTTTATAAACCCATTTAGTTCCAATTATAGTTTTATTTTCAGGTCTAGGAACAAGTTCCCAAACATCATTTCTAGTGAATTGATTTAGTTCTTCTTGCATAGCCAAAATCCGTGAATCATCAGTTGATGCTTCTTTTGGATTTTTGGGTTCAATAGTTGATATAAAGGCTACATTGCTCATTTTACTTAGTTGATTTCTAGTTTTAACAATAGATTGCATATCTCCAAGTACATTTTCTATAGGATGATCTTTTAAAGGTTTACTCTTTTTATTAGGATGATTAATTTCATTATTAGTTTTGGTTGACTCTTGATTTTGAGTGATTAAATCCACTTCATCATTTGTATCTTCAAAATTTTTGAGGCTTTCATCAAATGAAACATGCATCGTTTCTTCGATGGTGTTAGTTCTTAAATTAAACACTCTGTACGCTTTACTTCTATTAGAATATCCAATAAAGATACCTTTGTTAGATTTAGGATCGAATTTATCTAAATTATCTTTTGTATTTAAAATAAAACATTCACTTCCAAAAATTCTAAAATAAGATACCTTAGGTTTCTTTGAGTGAAGAAGTTCATAAGATGTCTTATCAGTTAAAGGTCTAATTTAAATTCTATTTAAAATATAACAGGTGGTAGCAACTGCTTCTGCCCAGAAATAATTTGGTAATTTACTATCTGAAAGCATAGTTCTCGCACACTCTTGAATCATCCTATTTTTACGTTCTACTACTCCATTTTGTTGTGGAGTTCTTGGAAATGAAAAATTATGATATATTCCCTTTTTATTGCAAAATTCCTCAAACTTTTCATTTTCAAATTCACCACCGTGATCACTACGGATGGTTATAATTTTTAGAGAAAGTTGATTTTGAATCCTTTTTGTAAAGTTCTTAAAACATTCAAAAGTATCACTTTTATGTTTCAAAAATATTTTCCATGTAAATATATAATAATTATCTACAATTACAAAAACATATTTTCTATAATATATTGACAGAATTTGAGATGGACCAAATAAATCACGATGAAGTAATTCAAGAGGTTTTGAGGTTGAAATCATATCTTTTAATTTAAAGGAATTTTTTCTAAGTTTTCCTAATTTCCATGCATCACATAAACAATCTACTTTAAAATTCATTTTAGAAAGAGCTCTTACTAGATCATGTTTTGACAGTCTATATAAGAGTTTGAAATTCAAAATGCCCAAATCTCTTATGCCAAATCCAAGGGTCGCTTGTATTTGCCAGAAGACACTGGTTATCATTTGAAACTTTCATACTAGGAATATAAATATTCTTTTTTCTGATTCCATCAAATATTATGGTTGAATTATTATCTTCAACGTGACACTTATCTTTTTCAAATTTAATTTTATATCCTTTATCGCAAAGTTGACTAATACTTAGCATATTATGTTTCAGATTCTTAACTAGCAAAACATTAGTAATAATAGGAGTTTCAAAGTTACCGACTTTGCCGATGCCATTTACATATCCTTTTGAGTTGTCTCCAAAGTTAACCAGTCCTCCGCCTTTGTATATTATATCATTCAGCATATTTGGATTACCAGTCATGTGTCTAGAGCATCCACTATCGAGTATCCATTTCTTCTTTTTGATCTGCACAATTTGTCCATTGTGAATTGATTCCTCAACACCCATAAAGCATGTTTCCTGCACATCATACAATTTCGGTAGACAACTTGAATTTGAATATTGATTATATGCAGACTCAAGAGACAATGATGATATGAATATTTCTAAACTAGTATTGACAATTTTTTTTTTAAACATAGCCATTTTAAAAGCTTTTTCAAAAATCATATTATGAAACTTTGAAAATCTTGCTCCGATACCAAATGTGAGAAATGCGGATTACGGATCTTAAGGCTAGAATTAACACTGGAGGGGGGGTGAATAGTGTTTTAAGGAATTACTAAATCTTTTTGAGTTTATGTTAATTTTAACACAAATTTATGCAATACTCAGACACAGATATGATTACAGAATCAAACACAGATGCAAAAATAAAGTAAAAGCAATAAAGGAAAGAACACACCGGATTTTATACTGGTTCAGAGTTACCCTACATCCAGTCCCGCATACAAGTACGGATTTCCTTTCAAAAGCAATTTTTACAATTACACCCTCGATTTCAAGGCCACGAGCTACACCACTCCAGATTCACAATCCTCTGGGTAGAGATACTTGATTTCACAGGCAACAAGTTCACACAATTGATTTCACAGGCTACAATCACACCTTTTCTCGCTTGATTGTTTTCACAGGCTACAATCACACCTTTTCTTGCTTAATTAATTATAAAGAAGCCTATAACTCTGAATAGCACTGAGATCTTGTTGAGATAGTGATAGAGAATCAAACCAGAGATGATCTAGTTAGATTCAGTGATGATTTCGGCAGAGTAATGGTAAAAATATAAATAAAGAAATGTGGAAGAAGAATAGGAGTGAAATTAGAGAAAATATGAATATAAATTCATTTAAAACTACCTTTATTTATAGTAGAACAACGACCATGTTCATTCGTGAAAGGATATGACGAATAGACACTTTTTGAAATCAACTGCCACCTTGTCGACATGGGTCCCTAGGGGTTGTCAACAAGCCTATGGTATTTTTGGTAATTTATTTTTCTTTGAAAATAACTTCTATCTTGTATTAAAACTATTTTAAACTTTATAAATGTACTTAACTATAGTTAACATACATAAATAAATATAGAGAATAAAATTTTGATATATAAAATTTTACTATAATTTTATATTTAAATCTAAGTATAAATATTAAAAGTTAAATAGTTATAATTAAAAGATAGTTTAAAACCAAAGATAATTTTATTTTGAAGATAAAGATTATTTTGAGGAAACCAGGATAGATGTTTTTGATTATTTTAAAAGGAAGGTTTCAAAATCATTTTGGAAACAAAATATAATTTTGTAAAAACATTTGAATAAAAGTTAGCGGATACAAAACAATGTTTCACTAGATTTTTCGTAGGTTCCATCCTACTTAGGGCTCCATCCCTTTAACAGGCTCGAAGTGGATTCCATTCCAAGAATAAATTGGATTTTCAGATGCCAGTACTTTTCTAGGAGTTTTAACAAAATTTCTAATTAAATTACTTAATATTGAAATCTTGAACTCTTGATAATTTTGATACTCATGAGTCTTCAATCTTGATATCTTGAATCTCTATACTATACAGTCTTCATTCTTGATGCCTGCATGGTTAAATCCTACATATACATATATATCTAAACTATAATGTTAGTATTTATTTTATAATCTTATTCTAAGGTTGTCGTCATCAAAACCATCTTCTCAAGGACTAACTAGAACTAGTCCTCATTATTCAGGGACGAGTTGGTGATTTGAATCACTTTTACTTTCAGATAATACTTGAGATTGGAAACATCTATTTTGCTCGGACTTAGAGGATCACATCTTTAACTTGGTGTTTCTTTATTCTGGCTTTTATCATGTCATTGGTCCTGAAACTTTGGATGATGATAGTGATAGGAGTGGTTCTTCCTCTTCGGAGGAAGACTAGGACTTTTTGTTAGTGCTTAGTAGGCTGGCACTTTTTTTGCCAACTTCCCATTCTTCACTTTCTTATAGTTGTTTTAGATCATGTGCCAAACGCAAGTTTCTGTTTCATTTAGATATGTGGACGACCCACAGTAAAGCCGGCTAGCTTTGTTAAGAAAATAAACATTCCTTAAATCTAGTTAAGGTTTTTTATTGTTCCACCTTTCATTATACACTTATATTATATTAGCTTAATTATTTTATAACCTTCATAATTTAATTAACTTGTATAACAGTCTTATGTATAAACTTACATTAATATTATTGATTAAATCTTATCTAACTAATTTAATTAATTAATATTCAATTATGCATTTTATATTAAGCTTTATACTGTAACATTTATATTTATATACATATATTTTTATGTACATGTATTATATTATTAATTAATTAACGTTGATTAATTTATTTAATTAAACAATTTTCACTAAATATTTTACTTTCAAAAATTTCATTATACTTACATCATCTTAAATAATTTAAGATAATATAACATATATCATTATATATGTTATATAATTGAGTTAATTAATTATTTAATTAGTCTTAATGTATTTAATTTATTACTTTAATTAATAGTCAATTAATTTTTGGAATTTTAATTTAGAAACTTTAAAAACCATACTATAACATTTTTCTTATTTTAAATTTGACTTTTAAATCTAATTTTTTTATTTTTATCCCAAGGCCAAAATTTAAAATGAGCCTTTTATATCAGGGATAGCCTTTTGAGCATACTTCACCTTACGAGTCGGCGGGTAGCCAGGTGGGATGTGGTAATTTATTACCCAATAATAGCCTAAAGACTGCTTTCCTAGAAACCTTGCTAAATGAGTAAGCTTAATTAGTTGGCCCTTGCTAATTTAGACCGTATAGGATACCAAGTTCAAATACCATTGTTGAAGTCGGACCAACACATAATGGGTTCGATGGGTGATTTTCAATTTTATTTTACCACTTTAGATCATATTGGGCCAATGAAATTCAAATTAATATAGATTTAATCTAAATAAAAATTAAATATTTATTTAATTGGCTAATAAAAGAGTTTCATATGGTTATATATTTAATACATATTGTGCACATGTGTATCATATACACATGTACGTGTTTGTGCACGTGTAACATATACAGTGTGCATAGTTGTACATGCCTGCATCTAAGTGCTAACCGCAACGAACATATTAGTCCCTCTATATACATATGTATTGTCTATATCATAGTATTAATATAATATAAAACTTTATTATATATAAGCAAGTACGCTCATACATACACACACATATATAACTATAAAAATGATTGTATTTATGTACACATGTATATTTATAACTAAAAATTCAAACAAAAAATTCAAAATTTTAAACTAGATCTAAATTTAAAATATTTTGAAATTTAAATTCAAACTTTTAAGCCATAAATAAATTATATATATACATATACGAATTTTTTTCTTTTTGTAAATATAAAATTTTATTTTAGATTTCATAATTTAAATCATTTGTATAAATTTAAATAATAATGTATGATAATATATATTGTTTATATAAATATAATATACGTTATATTTATTTCGACAATAGTATATATTTGATATGATTAATTTTTTTAAACAAATGGGTATGGATTTATTCAAAATGTTTTTTTAATATATATTTTCATATGAGAAAAAATCACTATTTTTAGATAGAATCATTTTACATAATTATATGATTAATTTAATATATATATGTGTGTGTGTATGTATATTATGGTTTAAAATTTTTTATTAATAAACATTCAATAATAATTTGAATTATAATATATATATAATTCTTTTATATTTTAAAATATCATTTGTAAATTTATTAAAATAGCTTAGAAATGCAAACTCGTATATAAATCGGTCTTAAAATTTTATTTCGTTTAAAAAACATATTTTTTAATTAAATTAAAATTTGGATTTTTATAATTAATTAAGCCGAATGCGTGTAAGTATATACATAATTTTATTAATTAGTAACAACATTAACAAACACATATTTTAGATTAACAACACATACATATAAGGTAACCTGATATGGAACACTAGATATAACAATATAATAAATGACATATACGTATATAAATATATATTATAAATTTTTACCTCAACTGTCGTCTAATAATGACACCTCAAATGTTAAATTAATACTCCTTGATTAAATTTAATATCTTCCAGAAAACAATACTAATCAAAGAGATCTGCGCACCTTCCTTTTATTTGATATGAATTTGTGTTTTGATTTGAAAATGTAAAGAAGATGGCAATGGAAGTTTTTGGCCAAAGGTATTAGTAGAGTAGAGCTCAAAAATAAATTGTAAAAGTTTGGAGGCATAGGGTTTAAATATGAGAAAAAGAAAAGAGGACAAAGTGGATCTAGATTCATCCTTTTTTCCACCAATTCAAACACGGGAATATCAACCCACAGCCCCACCTCCCCTTATGCTTTGGACGGTCGAACCATGGACACCCATGGGATTCCATTGAAACGACCCGCAGTTCCGTACCCCTTGAGTCGACACTATTCTCCATCACTCAACTTAAGATGAACGGAAATACGAACCATTTGGATTGAAGAAGAAAGAGGTAGAAGGAGAAAATAGAAACAACATCAGAATCTAACCATCGCATCGGAATAAAATATAATAGATAACAAATGATCTTTATACAAAAACAAATCTATTTATACATTACATCATTAGAGTATACATAACACACAACTGGACAGTAATCATAACCTATCTTCAAAGTCTAAATACATAGCTAATCAACATAACAGAATATCTAAAACAAGTACGGGAGTACGTATCGCCATCCAGCTCCACAGCATCCTTTCCTGTAATCTATATTACTCTGTCTGACCCAAGCATTGTAGTTAAATAACATCCGAGTCAGTCTGGAATAACAGCGTGAGAAAACCACACTCAAATTGATTATTAAAGTTTCAAAATCCTTTGAAACAAAAGCATCTCGTAAGACCACGCAACAAATAAACATGTCGGGTTTTTACCTTACGATAGCTAAAACACTTTTTATCAAAATCCTCTGATATTATAATAGTGTCTATAGAAAGTAAAATAGAATCTAGCTGAAATGCTTGCATCTCACGTTTCAGCAATAGTTGGGCACAATCAAAACCGTACAGGCACGTAGGGAGAATGGATTTCCAACTAATGCCTAGGCATTGGGGTAACACCTGTCACGGTACCTGGCCTAGATCAGCATACCGAAGATCACTCCCAACCCCCTGCAAGACAAGACCGGGACTACCCCTTACCGGATAATCCCGAGTAAGATCATCCCACGGTTGGGATCAGCAACCGCACTACTAAGCCGAAATAAAAGGGACATCTAGACAGGGAAGACCTCACCCTAATGGGCGTTACCCACCTAGCCTTGCTGCATAACCCTTGATTTTCAGTCATTCCTGGTTGTTGAGGCTTAAGGTTAAGCGTTACCTTTTAGAACGTTTCACTTAGAATGCTTATCGCCCACCTGACGATGTTCTGAAAGCATTCATCCATACAAGTCTGTCCCGGGTTCGAAGGGAACCGAAGCACTCCTCCTACTACATCCATTTTGGAATCACCTCAGGATTAGTAGCGACTAGCCCTTGCACTTCACTGCTCCACCTTCGACTCCGAACTCGTCTTCCTCACGAAAACGTACAAATTGGATCGAAGTGGTTTTCAGGAAATAAATCCCGATCTCGGTCTCTTCGAAACGATCAGCGCATTGGCCAATATTGATAGTCGGTTATTTAACTATCAATTAACATTCACAAACAACAATCAAACAATAAATAATTACACCAAATTATTTATTAATCTCAAATAAATTCACAAGATATATTTCTGTTTTCAACCCTTTGAAAACAGTTTTCTAACCATTTTCCTCTCATGGAATACATTCCCCAAATATTTTGTACTTCCACTGAAATCACCAAGTACAAATATTTAGATTTTTAAAATAATTTTTAAATGCATTTTATTCTAAATTATCCTTTAAAACATTTAAATTAAAAAACTACTTCAATACTTTATTAAAAATATATACTATAGGAATATTTGAAAATGAGGTTACTTTATAAAATATAAAGCTAGATTTTTTCTTTTAAAACAAAATACCAAGCCACCTTTAAATAATTGCTACTATAATAGATTTGAAAAATACTTACTTTGGAATTTAAACAATTAGAAATAATAAGTTTTATATAATATACTTTCAAATAACTTAAAACTTTTAACTTGTACCTTCAATTTTTTTTGAAAACGTACTTGGCTATCCAGAGAAATACACTTTTCATTCACCTCTTTTTAAAAATAAATCACAATTTATTTTTAAATAAATTTTCCCATTCCTTTAATAAATTCCCTTCGTGAATTTATTCTTCCAAATATCCGCTGATATATTACTTCACTTTTATAAACCCAGTTTATAAATTTCTTAGTCTCAACTCCCCTTTTAAAATTTCGATTCCAAACACTTAGATCAATTTCCAAATTCCTTAATTATGATTTAGAATCTTTTAACTGAAAACACCAATCTCAGGTTTTTCCCAAATTCCTTCTTTATTATTTTTTTCAATAATTTAAATCTCAAATTTAAAATAAATGCTTTATTCTTTAAAATAATAACACTTAAGTTTAAAATTCATTATCTTCCTGTTTATTCAAAATCCCCTTTTCATACACGGAATTTGCTTATTAAAATTTAAAATTACTTTTATTCTTTCCCAATCCATTCTTAAATTCATTTAAATTCTCTATAATTATTTCACTTATAAATTTTCTTCTTTTATTTTCTTTTCAAAAAAGATCCAATTCTATATATTTTGATAACTCAGTGTACCGAAATATATTCAAGTAAACCATAACATTAAATATTCCAATTATCAATAATATTCGTCATAAAGTATCAAATATTCATAATATAGAATACTATAAATAATTTTGAGGAATCCAGTTGGATCCCTCCAACATGTTTCCTTGCATCCATAGATGTTAGCATAATATAAAATACCAATTCCACTTCGAGGTGGAATATCGCGATATATGATATTAATATAATATCATCCACTATTATACGGCGCATAGGGTCTCATCCGCTATATAATGCGGGAAATCAATCGCTCCAATATATACTATATACTACTATATACGATATAGCACATCAAATTAATTCAATCATTCAACCAATAATTTAAATTTAACCATTTAAATTTCAATAACCCAGATAAGTGAGATTAACTCACCTTTTATTTTTCTGTTTGCAACCCATAATGTAACGAGTGGGCTTTTTCGACCCACGAAGGTCGACATTAATATGTCCATCGTATCAACTGCCGAGCAATCGAATGCCGAAAACCATACCATTAGGGTTAAAGAAGAGGTAGAAGATAGAAGAAGAAAGAAAGAAAAAGCAACAGAAACAATATCAGAATCTCTCAATCGCAGCGGAACAACATATAATAGGTAAATGAATATCTTTAAAACAAAGGATCAAATCAGTTATTACATTACATCACATTATCATTACATTATCAGAGTTTACAACAACAAACAGCGGAAAAGAAATACTATGTACTAGTTGATACGCCAAGCCATCCAGCTTGCCTCCAAATCTCTACAGCAACTCCTGAATTCCTGAATATCCTGATAACCTGACTCTAGACTACCCGTGTAGAAATTGGTGGGCACCCAAAGTTTACGAAGAGAACAATAAACTCCAAGTCAGTCATGGGACTGGTGTGAGAACTTAAAACAGTTTATCTTAAAAATAACAAAGAAATATTTTAAAATGGATTCACAATGTTTTTAGAAAATGTAACTACCATAAGCCTCCCGCCACACACACAATGCAAACGCAGAACTTGGAGGAGATTTCTCCTTATGATAGTCAAAGATGCTTGATACACAAATTTCTTTTCAATATTATTTTTATAAGTGCAAAATGTGGAAAACCATTTCGTAAGTAGAATATAAATCTTAGCCAGCAAAGGTACCATTATATTGTGCCTGCTATAGCTACCTCATGAGGAGACAGGTTATACAATTTGCAATCGTAAAGGGTTCGTATTATTTCTTTGGATTTCCAACAAATGGTCAGGCCAAGGAACTTCCCATTGCCACATGGAAATGACTCTGGAAGGACGCCCCGAGAACCTAATCAGATCTCTGCCAACACAAGGCCGGGTTACCCCTAACTGGGTAACTACTGACACGAGTATGCCATCCCCCGGTCGTAAACGACCTTTCCCGGGATCCCGATAACCAACAACCACAAAGTAATAAATTCGCAGTAACTACATAGGTTAAATATCTGGGCTCCATACCATGATACCACCTCTATCTAGAAGGAAATGCACATACCCTAAAGGGCGCTACCCCCAATAACCTTGCTGCATCTTTGCTGTTTCGACCATTTCGAGGTGTGAGGTTCGACGAAGTCTCGTCCACAAAGCTACGCTTATTACAAAAGCCACGCTTTGATCAACAAATGATCGGCAACACTCAGTATGCCACATTACCAAATTGGGAATATATAACTGATAACCTTCAACTACATAACCTTCGAGCTCGTAGGTCTCAGAGAAAGGTGTTAACCTAAGAGAATAAATTCTCCGCCACCAACAGAAATGTATTTGAAAGAAATCTGCTTTATATCTCAATTTGTAATGTCAGACATACAATCCATTCAAGTCTATTCTGGGTTCGAACAGAACCGAAGGCACTTCCAAAGAAGCCCTTGCAATCCGGGTATTCACAATCCCGATCGAACTTCCCATCACTTAGGGAATCTCTATACCGGCGCGACTCGGTGCAGAGACAATCAACGAGTTATCCTCTCGTTCACGAAAAAACCCGGTCTTCACCACCGGTCTTCAATGTTATCTATATACATCGTATCACTATTCAGAATGGGATTTATGACCTAAAGGTTCTCTCCCGGCTAAACCGAATAACGAGCGCTTATTTTAAGCATTCAAATTCAAGTAAATCACTTCAAATACCCATTTAAAGGTAAATATCGATAGTCAGTTATTTAACTATCAAAGCAAACCAACAAATATTCAGCACCATAACAATCACTAGGCCCTTTTATTAATCTTCCATCAATTAAATAACTTGCCAAATATTCACTTCGATTTATCTTTGAAAAGATATATTCTCTAAACCCTTTCAATTTCTACATTGGAAAACATTTTCAAATACTTATTTAACAATAAGTAATTCACAAATCCATTTATTTTCAATACTTAGAAAATATTCGATATACTTAAAACATGATTAAGTATATATTTTATTCTTCTAAGAAAAATATTCTCTTAAACACATTTATTTGAGTCACAACGAATGTTGCGTAAAACATTGTTACGACAACTCAAAATCACTAGTAAAGGGATTCGAAATTAAGGTAGATATATAAATCCCAATACTACATAAAACATTTCCTTTCGAAAATCATTTACTATAACAACAGTGTTATAGTCCATCTTTTCCTTATTTCTCGAAAACGTCTATTTCAACAATGGATGTTGAAGTCTATGGTTTCGATCCTTAACACATTTTAAAACAACTTCAAATCGTTTTAATTCTGTTTAAAAGATCACTCCCTAAAACATTTCTTTAATATATTATTCACTGTCCCAAAATCGTGAATATATCTCCTTTAATAATCCATAATAATTAACTTATCAAATAAGTTAGTTTCGGATTTATAAAACAATGTTTATAAATTCACACACACACACACACACACACACATATATTTTAAAAAAAACTTCAACGTATACAACCCCTTAATCAACAAATTCAATTTATATCTCATTTAAATGCCAAAATCCAATTTATAAGTTAATTACTTATAAATCTCTATTTACAAATTCATTCATTTTATAACTTCACAAATCGTGGATTCTATTCTTTTATAAATCCATTTATATCGTCATTTTAAAACATTTTCAAAACTCCTTTATAATTCCATCACTTTGATTTATAAAAATCCAATTTTATAAATTATATATATATATAAAGCTTTTATAATAAATTCAAAAATCTCTATTTAAACTATTTTATAAAATCATTAACTCCGAATTTTCAAAAATCAATTTTCAACTATATTTCTCAAAAATCATAATTTTTATAACATTAAAACTATAACGTTTATTTATTTAAAATGAATCAATTCCAAAATTCAATAAAACATATACTTTCAAAAATCACTTTAAAACCCTTTTAGTTTTCCAAAATAAGCCCAATGCTGCAACAACACTAAATATAACAATCACGACATCCAAAACATCATATACATATGATAACAGAATATATCACAATATCTGTAAATAAATCAATTCTGTTGAGGAATCCAGTTGGATCCCTCCAACCTGTTTCCCTTCATCCATAGATGTTTGCACAATACCAATCCCGTTCCAATACGGAATATTGCGGTATATGGGATTTATAAAATATTATCCGCTATTATGCGGCGCAATAGGGTCTCATCCACTATATAATGCGGGAAAATCAACTCCAAGTATATATATAATACCAATTCCATTTCAAGATGGAATATCGCGGTATATGTGTTTAATAAATGACATCCGCTTAATATACGGCGTATAGGGTCTATTTCAATACAATAGACATTAATTTATCATTCTATCACACAATCAAGCAAATTTTAAATCTAACTATTTAAAATTTAAATCGAAACAATTTCGATTGAGGGGGAAGTTCTCACCTTGTTTCCAATAACAGTTTCAGCATTTATTTCGAATAAAATTAAACGCACGTTTAATTTTACCCAAAATTTTTACTAGCTCCAATCGATTTCAATCTAGCTCCATCGCGTAGTATTCGCGAATATGATTCCAATGCAATTCGTTTCGTGCGTTTTGGACCTCGTATGAAAGAGTTATGTTATTTCAAAGTTTAACGAATTATAATATATATAAATTTACAATTTTTATTTTAATTTAAAACCCTACTCAATCTGGACCGTCCATCACAAAGGCTCCAGATCTCGGCCGATGTTGCTTTCTTCTTCCTCGTTTCAAAGCCGTGCCCCCAACACCCATAGCCGCCATTTAAACCTAGATTTAACGCGCCACCATCGTCGATGAGAATTTGATCAGAGAGTGCCACGATGACGAGAATCGTCGACTCCACCTTCGGCCTCCATATCAGGAAGCTCGGCCCCCTCTTTTACGTGAAAACATGTGCACAACCCTAGGCGAACTCGACTACTTTGATGATGATCCGTAGCTCCAAATTCGATCACAGCCGTTGAGATTGTACAGCTCGATGCCCTCTTCGATGTTGTAGTTGAACGTTTTTGGTGAAGGTGAATGGATTAGAAGAAAATGAGGGAGGAAGAGGAACAAATTCCGGCCATAAATAATGTTGATGGCGGCTAGGGTTTCTCGGTAGGATTTAGTGTAAAAAAAAATGAAAATTGAGGTCCTTAAATAGAAAATTACGCGACACTATTCACCTGAGATTTTTCCGAACTCCAAACGAAGCGTGCCGCCTGGCGTTTTTAATGATGTACCCTATTCCGAACGCAATGGAATATATATCAGAAGCCAATTCGATCATATTTGGAAGATAAGTTTTTGAATCGACTATTTAAATTCAAAATTCACTCGAATCGATTTCTACGCGTTTTAGCTTGCCCCGGACAAACCGTATATCCGATTGACACGAAATTTGAAAATATATAATAATTTAACATTATGGATCCAATGAAACTGGTTTCGTCGAAATCCGAGACTATTTAAAAAATGGCTATTTTTACTCGTCAATTAAATATTAAAATATTCAATTTTCATAAATTAACTTTTAATTCAATTTTAGAAGTTCTATAACATCATTCTAACTTCAGTATGACTAAATAAAACTTTACAAATCAATTTTAATCACATTAGACCCAATTTCCAATTATTTCTGTAATTTCAAATATTAAATTACCGATTTAATTATCTAATTAAATCTGGATATTCAAAATAAAGCTTATTAGACTTATAAATTTTACTTATTAATATTAAATCAATTAAATATATGAATTTCAACCGACGGAAATTCTGGGTCGTTACAAACTTCCCCCCTTAAAAGAATTTTGTCCTCGAAATTACCAAGTGAGAAAAAGTTACAGAATCCATTAACTTTTCGAAACCATTCGTTCAAATTAAATTTCAAATTCATTTAAACATTTTAACCTTTCCATAATCCATAGTTAAACTTCTTACAATAACTTTACTAAGTTTTCAAATCGTACTTAGTTATCTTTTCAAAAAAGTTCAATTTTCTCAAAAATATTCTAACGCCTTAAATTTTCAGAAAATTTTGCCATAGTCTCCTTTGCGCGGCTCGATCCGAAAAAAAATGGCAATATATATATCACAAATATACATCTCATCAAGTAATGAGGCATCCCGCAGGGAAAAAAGTGCAAAAGTACGATATGTAATCCGAGATATATACCTTATATATTATTAGCGAGCATATACGGCTAATATTGCGCGAAAGCTAGCACCAAATGCGAAGCAATGCGCAATCCGCACCTACTATACACTCGACAAACAAATGAGAACATGCATATATGAAAGTCATATCAATATACAACATATACCAACAACTATATATGTCAATATAGCAAATACAATCAAAAGCAGTAAATCCAACCATCAACCAACTAGCATCCAATTAACATCCATAACCAAATCAATATTCATTCATATTCAATTAGTTTACATTCACTAATTTAATTCAAGTTGGTTCACTTCCAAATCAAATTCAATTCTATTTAAGATTCACTTAACTTTCAATTTGATTTCAATTACTTTAGCTTTCAATTTCATTAATTCAATTTCATATGGATTTCTATACAATCAACTAACCATCATCTAACAAACAATGTATATCCAATACAACCAAATTCATTTTACTTTGCTTACATTCATTCAATTTGGTTCATAACTTTTAATTAGCTTTAACGAATTAACACTTACATCCATTATTTCATATCAATTTATTTACATTCAGTTGATTTACATTCAATTCATTTATTAATTCAATTGCTAATTCATTTTACCACAAAAGTTGAATTTCATTACATAACTCAAGTTCATATTCATCACTTCACTTTACTAATTTACTTCGATACCAAAATCAACTTCATTCAACATTCCTTAAATTATATTCCATTTAAACATCATTTGTTTAACTTAACTTAAATTTCCACTTATAAATCCAATTCAGATTCTGATTCTAAAGTAAATTCTATTTTACTTTTATTTACAACTCATATTTATACATATATTCATATAGTTTCACTTCTTATATAAGATTATTTCACACTTGTAAATCATAATATTAAAATTCCATACTTAATAATTCATTTACTTATACAATTTATTCTTTTACAATTGTTTTTATTTAATTTATTCAAACATCCTTTAATTAACTTATATATATTCTTACATTTTCAACAACCAAACACTCAATTTATATACACCTTAATAATTTCTGAAAAATTATTCCCTTTATATGTAAAATATAATCAAGGTAAAATTATTTCATTTACCCGTTTTTAAAACAATACCACTCAACAAACCAATCATCACTATATAAAACAATTTTTATATTCACTAACAAATACGCTCTCATAGCTATTATTACACTCACACTCTTTTCTAGAGTACTACTGACTCCATCTCTAATGAGTAATTCTCAATAGAGCTAAGGTTGTCGCTCAACCATATGTTCTAATACCAAATGTAACGAGTGGGCTTTTTCGACCCACGAAGGTCGACATTAATACGTCCACTGTATCAACTGCCGAGCAATCGAGTGCCGGAAAACCGTACCATTAGGGTTAAAGAAGAGGTAGAAGATAGAAGAAGAAAGAAAGAAAAAGCAACAGAAACAATATCAGAATCTCACAATCGTAGGGGAACAACATATAATAGATAAATGAATATCTTTAAAACAAAGGATCATATCAGTTATTACATTACATCACATTATCATTACATTATCAGAGTTTACAACAAGAAACGGCGGGAAAGAAATACTATATACTAGTTGATACGCCAAGCCATCCAGCTTGCCTCCAAATCTCTACAGCAACTCCAGAATTCCTGAATATCCTGATAAACTGACTCTAGACTACCCGTGTAGAAATTGGTAGGCACCTAGTGTCTAGGAAGAGAACAATAATTCCAAGTCAGTCATGGGACTGGTGTGAGAACTTAAAACAGTTTATCTTAAAAATAACAAAGAAATATTTTTAAATGGATTCACAATATTTTTAGAAAATGTAACTAACTATCATAGGGCCTCCCGCCACACACACAATGCAAACGCAGAAAACTTGGAGGAGATTTCTCCTTATGATAGTCAAAGATGCTTGATACGCAAATTTCTTTTCAATATTATTTTTATAAGTGCAAGATGTGGAAAACCATTTCGAAAGTAGAATATAAATCTTAGCCAGCATATGTACCATTATATTATGCCTACTATAGCTACCTCATGAGGATGCAAGTTATACAATTTGCAATCGTAAAGGGTTCGTATTATTTCTTTGGATTTCCAACAAATGGTCAGGCCAAGGAACTTCCCATCGCCACATGGAAACTCCTCTAGAAGGACGCCCCGAGAACCTAACCGGATCTCTGCCAACACAATGCCGGGTTACCCCTAACTGGCTAACTACTGACACGAGTATGCCACTCCCCGGTCGTAAACGACCTTTCCCGGGATCCCGATAACCAACAACCACAAAGTAATAAATTCGCAGTAACTATATAGGCTAAATATCTGGGCTCCATACCATGATATCACCTCTATCCAGAAGGAAATGCACATACCCTGAAGGACGCTACCCTCAATAACCTTGCTGCATCTTTCCTGTTTCGACCATTTCGGGGTGTGAGGTTCGACGAAGTCTCGTCCACAAAGCTACGCTTATTACAAAAGCCACACTTTGATCAACAAATGATCAGCAGCACTCAGTATGCCACATTACCAAACTGGGAATATATCATTGATAACCATCAATTACATAACTTTCGAGCTCGTACGTCTCAGAGAAGGGTGTTAAGCTAAGAGAATAAATTCTCCGCCACCAACAGAAATGTATTTGAAAGAAATCTACTTTTATTTCAATTTGTAGTGTCAGACATACAATCCATTCAAGTCTATTCTGGGTTCGAACAGAACCAAAGGCACTTCCAAAGAAGCCCTTGCAATCCGGGTATTCACAATCCCGATCGGACTTTCCATCACTTAGGAAATCTCTATACCGGCACGACTCAGTGCAGAGACAATCAACGAGTTATCCTCTCGTTCTAGAAAATACCCGGTCTTCACCACCGGTCTTCAATGCTATCCATATACGTCGTATCACTATTCGGAATGGGATTTATGACCCAATGGTCCTCTCCCGGCTAAACCGAATAACGAGCGCTTATTTTAAAATAAGTGTAGCATTCAAATTCAAGTAAATCACATCAAATACCCATTTAAAGGTAAATATCGATAGTCGGTTATTTAACTATCAAAGCAAACCAACAAATATTCAGCACCATAACAATCACTAGGCCCTTTTATTAATCTTCCATCAATTAAATAACTTGCCAAATATTCACTTCAATTTATATTTGAAAAGATATATTCTCGAAACCCTTTTAGTTTCTACATTGGAAAACATTTCCAAATAATTATTTAACAATAAGTAATTCACAAATCCATTTATTTTCAATACTTAGAAAATATTCGATATACTTAAAACATGATTAAGTATATATTTTATTCTTTTAAGGAAAACATTCTCTTAAACACATTTATTTGAATCAAAACGAATGTTGCGTAAAACATCATTACGACAACTCAAAATCACTAGTATAGGGATTCGAAATTAAGATAGATATATAAATCCCAATACTATATAAAACATTTCCTTACGAAAATCATTTACTATAACAACAGTGTTATAGTCCATCTTTTCCTTATTTCTCGAAAACGTCTATTTCAATAATGAATGTTGAAATCTATGGTTTCGATCCTTAACACATTTTAAAACAACTTCAAATCGTTTTAATTCTATTTAAAAGATCACTCCCTAAAACATTTCTTTAATATATTATTCAGTGTCCCAAAATCATGAATATATCTCCTTTAATAAGCCATAACTTATCAAATACGTCGATTTCGGATTTATAAAACAATGTTTATAAATTCATATATATATATATATATATATATATATATATTTAAAAAAAACTTCAACTTATACAACCCCTTAATCAACAAATTCTATTTATATCTCATTTAAATGCCAAAATCCAATTTATAAGTTAATTACTTATAAATCTCCATTTACAAATTCATTCATTTTATAATTTCGCAAATCATAGATTCTATTCTTTTATAAATCCATTTATATCGTCATTTTAAAACATTTTCAAAACTCCTTTATAATTCCATCGCTTTGATTCATAAAAATCCAATTTTATAAATTATATATATATAAAGCTTTTATAATAAATTCAAAAATCTCTATTTAAACTATTTTATAAAATCATTAACTCTGTATTTTCAAAAATCAATTTTCAACTATATTCCTTAAAAATCATAATTTTTATAACATTAAAATTATAACGTTTATTTATTTAAATGAATCATTCCAAAATTCAATAAAACGTATACTTTCAAAAATCACTTTAAAACCCTTTTAATTTTCCAAAATAGGCCCAATGCTGCAACGGCGCTAAATATAACAATCACAGCATCCAAAATATCATATATCATATGATAACAGAATATATCATAATATCTGTAATAAATCAATTCTGTTGAGGAATCCAGTTAGATCCCTCCAACCTGTTTCCCTGCATCCATAGATGTTAGCACAATACCAATCCCGTTCCAATACGGAATATCGCGGTATATGGGATTTATAAAATATTATCCGCTATTATGCGGCGCAATAAGGTCTCATCCGCTATATAATGCGGGAAAATCAACTCCAAGTACATATATAATAATACCAATTCCATTTCAAGATGGAATATCACGGTATATGAGTTTAATAAATGACATTCGCTTAATATACGGCGTATAGGGTCTATTTCAATACAATATATATTAATTTATCATTCAATCACACAATCAAGCAAATTTTAAACCTAACTATTTAAAATTTAAATCGAAATAATTTCGATCGAGTGAGAAGTTCTCACCTTGTTTCCAATAACAGTTTCAGCGTTTATTTCGAATAAAATTAAACGCGCGTTTAATTTTATCCCAAATTTTTACTAGCTCCAATCGAGTCCAATCCAGCTCCATTGCGTAGTATTCGCAAATACGATTCCAACGCAATTTGTTTCGTGTGTTTTCGACCTAGTATGAAAGAGTTATGTTATTTCAAAGTTTAACGAATTATAACATATATAAATTTACAATTTTTATTTTAATTTAAAACCCTACTCAATCTGGACCGTCCATCACAAAGGCTCCAGATCTTGGTCGTCGTTGCTTTCTTCTTCCTCGTTTCAAAGCCGTGCCCCCCAACACCCATAGCCGCCATTTAAACCTAGATTTAACGCGCCACCATCGTCGACGAGAAGTTGATCAGAGAGTGCCACGACGACGAGCATCGTCGACTCCACCTTCGGCCGCCATAGCAGGAAGCTCGGCCCCCTCTTTTACGTGTCAACACGTGTACAACCCTAGGCGAACACGACTACTTTGATGATGATCCGTAGCTCCAAATTCGATCACAGCCATTGAGATTGTAGAGCTCGATGCCCTCTTCGATGTTGTAGTTGAACGTTTTTGGTGAAGGTGAATGGATTAAAAGAAATTGAGGGAGGAAGAAGAACAAATTTCGTCCATTAATACTGTTGATAGCGGCTAGGGATTCTGCGTAGGGTTTAGTGTAAAAAAAATGAAAGTTGAGGTCCTTAAATAGAAAATTACGCGACACTATTCACCCGAGATTTTTCCGAACTCCAAACGAAGCGTGCCGCCTGGCGTTTATAATGTTTTACCCCTATTCTGAATGCAATGGAATATATATCGGGAGCCAATTCGATCATATTTGAAAGATAAGTTTTTGAATCGACTATTTAAATTCAAAATTCACTCGAATCGATTTCTACGCCTTTTAACTTGCCCCGGACAAACCGTAAATCCGATTGACACGAAATTTGAAACTATACAATAATTTAACATTACGGATCCGATGAAAATGGTTTCGTCAAAATCCGAGACTATTTGAAAAATGGCTATTTTTACTCGTCAATTAAATATTAAAATATTCAATTTTCACAAATTAACTTTTAGTTCAATTTTAAAAGTTCTATAACATCATTCAAACTTCAGTATGACTAAATACAACTTTACAAATCAATTTTAATCATATTAGACCCAATTTCCAATTATTTCTGTAATTTCAAATATTAAATTACCGATTTAATTATCCAATTAAATCTAGATTTTCAAAATAAAACTTATTCGACTTACAAATTTTACTTATTAATATTAGAATCAATTAAATATATGAATTTCAATTGAAAGAAATTCTGGGTCGTTACAATTTCCACCTCGACTATTTTTTTCTTCCGATTCTGAACCTTGCATAAACAATTACACAGATTTATTAATATTTGGATCAATCGATCAATTAATTCCTAATACTTTGGTTTTAACCATTAATTTGGTTATAAATAAATTTTATTTTAAATAAAATATTTGAACTAATTGAAAAATCACTTATCATTAAATAACTTAATTAGCTAATGTTTTAGTTTTAAACTAATTCCTCTTTAATCATCTCTAAAATAATTAAACAAATAAATCAAACTAATTTATCTCCCTTTTAAAACTATATATATATATATATATAATTTGTAAAAATAATATATATAGGTTTTTAAATCCAATATTTAATTTAAATCCTTAAATCTTTCAAATCTATAATAATTTCTGTTTAACCTATAAAATTCTCATCACAAAAGTTCATATATTTCGCTGTAAAATAATTTATAGATAACCTTGTCATACCTATCGCTCAATCCAGAAAAAAATCAAGCAGCAAACAACCCTGTATCACGCACGCATCCCCGTCGCGGCCAACATCTCGAGACGCATGTGCCAACCGAAATCACGATTCTCTACTCAAACCCTAGCTACCGTAGCATCACCCATCCATCTCGCAACTCGCCTCCTCCAACCCCGAGCGCTGCGCTCAACGTCGAAGGCGATCGCGATTCCAAATGCTTATACCTCACATTGGATTGATTCCGATCGAAGAACGAACGAGCTGGGTCGCCACATCACAGTCGACAGGTTGCGATGCCATTAACTCCCCCTTTCGAGCTGAACAAATTGATTGTGAGGATTAAAATGAAGAAGCCGGCCATTGATTTCATATATTTGATTGATCGAGTTTTTTATTATTTGTGTTCGATTTCGGTTTTGATTCGAAGGGAAGTGAACGTGGTATTTTAATTTCTTATATTTTTTATATCTTATAATTAAATTATCTGACGGTTTTGATTCAAAAGGTAAGGAGATGGATTTGACCATATATTTTTTATATCTTATAATTAAATTATCTGACATTACATATCACGAAAGTTTGAACCCTTATGGAGGCATGCCGCTTGGCGTTTATAATGTTATATGCCTATTCCGGACGCATCGGAAAAGGTTTCGAGTCCTAATTCGATCGTATGGAAAAGATAGCTTTTTGGACCCAGTTATTATATTAAATTTTCGATATAAATTTCAGCGCGTTTATATATCGTACGCTCACACAACAACTCCAAATGCTATGAAAGTTGAAGTCCGATAATAATACAATATTATGGATCCAATGGAAATGGTTTCATCGAATTCCGAGACTGTGCCTCGAAAGACTATTTTTAAATATCAATTTAAATGATAAAATTTCAAAACATAACAAAGCACTTCCAATTTCAATTTAAAAGCTTTTATTATCTTCAGCACTATCAATATAAATTTTACAAGCCTTCAAATTATTTTTTAACAGACTTAAAACTCCATATTCAATATTTATCCAACTTCAAATTATTTAATTTAATAAATAAATTACCCAATAAATGGTGATATTTGAATTCAAGTTAAAAATTAACTTTTAAAAGTTTAAAATCAATTAAATATTCCGATTTCAAACATCCAAAAATTCTGGGTCGTCACATCCATTCTTCATCAAACCATATAAGATATTTTATATTTAAATCAAATTCAACTTTACATCGATGTCGTATACCGATATGTGCACACATAACTTTTATATACGCATTATTTTCAAAGCTGATTAACACAAATCAAATAAAATTTTATTATTAATATTTCACATATATGGATCAAATTAATAAATTTATAAAGGTTATAATTTGATTAAATCAGGTGGTTTTCAAAGTATTCAATATTGCAGTTGCGTGACTTTTAGGTGTAAATTCGATTAGCAATTAGTATCGACTAATTTAGATATTAACGTTCACACATCATCTTAGCTAGTGGTTGATAGTTTGGCCAAATTTATTGCTTATATGATTTTGTTAATGTCCAATTTTACTTATTTTAAGCGGTCTTCGTGGTGATAATTATTACATAAATTCTCTTTGTCAAAAGTATATCACGTTTAGACTTATGCATTTTGATATTGGTCAAAATTCCAATATCGTCCACATTCAACTTGTATAGTCCAAAAACAAAGTCCTTGATTCAATACTAACAATTAATATCAATCGAACTGCTCTAGCAAGAGACTTTGATTTTGAGTTGACTAAATTTGACCATGATACTAACCTTGTATAGTTAAGGAAATGAAATCTATATTGAATAGTATTTCACTTCCCATTCTTAAATTCTAACCCAACTATAGCCGTTGACGAACGACATGCCACAATTTAACTATAATCAAAATGGAGTGTCCGTATATTGAAGTTCAACTGTATTCTCGATTTGAGAGAACTATGTAATATTATCCCATCGATATTTTATATTTGACCTTAGTTATATTAACCAATAGAAAAATATCGAGTGATGTATTCCATAATTATATAATAACTATTAGCACGTAACCTCTTGGTGTCCCCAACGTCAATGAGTAATGCAATGCCCAATATTTGAAGTGCATTACATACTCTAGTCTCAATGGATGTATTAATGCTCGGCCTTGATACATCTTACTGGGAATATTTAGACGATACATTTATTATATCGTGATAAATTGCTCATGATTACAACATATGGAAATTACTGTCACAAACATGCCATTTATGGATTTTCTATTAAATTAATTAATATAACATATTATAAGAAGTATATAATAGAAAGAAAGACACCTTTTATTTCGAATGAGAATTTATTATAGAGTTAATAATTTAAAATAAATTACAATTGCATGTGGGCATACCCCCTAACTCTATTAGGATAGCACTCATAATTTTTTTCTATACTTAAAAGGAGCTGCCAACCTGTCTGGCATGTAGCAAGTCCCTTCTATATCCTCCATCCCCATACAGTGAAGAACAAGAAATAAAACCCCAAGTCCCAAGAGGGAACACATAAAACTATAGAAGTCTGGGCCAAGAGACTCCTGGAAACTACACACTAGGCTAAAATTATGAAAAATAGATATCCACGGCATCAAACAAACCAATCATATCATCTAACGGAGGATGTAGAGTACATTGTAGATCCAAGCATTCGATCCAAGCAATCCAATACTAGTTTAGTAATGAAGGTTATCTTGTCTACAATCGCCTTTAAATTGAAATATTGTACAAAAAACATGAGTACAATACATATATATGTATGTAATCCAAAAATTATATACATATAAATGTGAGAAAGGCCATGAAAGAATGAAAATTGAACATAATTAGTTATCGATCATGAGTAACATGTTTGTAGAGCTACATTGTTATAACTTCTTGTTAGGTTGTTGCTTAAACCATGTTATGAGTCCCTTCGTTTAAACAAATTTTGCCTTTAATGTATCGATACGAGTTTTCACCTTTTTAAGAAAATTTTGAAAAAAACATGTGTTTCCAACTTACAACTAGGATTAACGATCCGATTATAAATGACTAGACTGATGGAGTATATTTGGTTATCGGAATAAGTATTATCATTATTAAACGTTCTTTGGTTCCTTTCAAACCAAATGTACCAACAAGTAATGGTGAGATAATATCATGTAAAGTTTTAAAATCTTTAGTCCAGTGGAATCTAAGATTAATCTAATAGCTATCATAATTAAAGTCAATGTTGGTAATTGTGACGACCCGCCCTTCTCGACCCTCGAAAATCGACATAAAATACACCACAGAATAATATGCCGACGCTCGAGTGCCGAAAAAGACAGATTGTTAAGGGAAAAGAAAAGAGATAGAAGAAAGAAGAAACTAAACAATATCAGAATCTCACAATCGCAGCGGAACAAAATATAATAGTCAATAACAGATCTTTACACAAAATGAAAATTATATCTGTTTTATACAATATACCATCAGAGTATCACAAAAAACAACAATTACCAGTCTGACAATTTCAAACAATCACAGCAGCGGATAGAAATAAGTACGGGTAATACGTCTCGGACTCCATCTACTCTTCTGAGCTCCACAGCATCCTATCCTGAACATATAATACTCGGTTTGACCCGAGCACTATAATAAAATAACACCTGAGTCAGTCTGGAATACCAGCGTGAGAAATCACACCCATCTTGATTGTTAAAGTTTCAAAATTCTTTTGAAAACAAAGGCATCTCGTAAGACCACGCCATAAATAAACATGTCGGGTTTTTACCATACGATAGCCAAAACATTTTTTTATCAAAATTCTCTGATATTATAATAGTGTCTATATACAAATACTTATTAAATAGCCGAAATTGTTACATTTATTAAATTCCAGCTACTAGATACAATCGTGGGTAATAAAAATAAAAAAAACCATACAAGGCACGTAGGGAGAATGGATTTCCAACTAATGACTAGGCACTGGGGTACCACCTGCCACAGTACGTGGCCTAGATCATCGTACCGAGGATTACTCCCGATCCCCTGCAACATAAGACCGGGACAGCCCCTTACTGGAGAATCCCGAGTAAGATCAGCCCACGGTTGGGATCAGCAACCGCACCACTAAGCCGAATAACAAGGGACATCTAGACGGGGATGACCTCACCTTAATGGGTGCTATCCACGTAGTCTTGCTGCATATCCCCTGATTTTCAGTCATTCCCGGTTGATGAGGCTTGAGGCTAAACGTTACCTTTTAGAGCGTTTCACTTAGAATGCCCATCGTCCACCTGACGATGTTCCGAAAGCATTCATCCATACAAGTCTGTCCTGGGTTCGAACGGAACCGAAGTCACTACTCCTACTACATCCATTATGGAATCATCCTCAGGATTAGTAGCGACTAGCCCTTGCACTTCACTGCTCCATCTTCGACTCCGAGCTCGTCTCCCTCACGAAAACGTACAAACCGGGTCGAGGTGGTTTTCGAGAAATTAATCCCGATCCCGGTCTCTTCGAAACGATCAACGCATTGTCCAATATTGATAGTCGGTGATTTAACTATCAATTAAAATTCACAAACATCCATCACACAATAAATAATTTCTCACATTATTTATTTTCCTCAAAAATATCTTAGCAAGATATATTTCCATTTTCAAACTCTTCTGAAAATAGTTTTCAAACCCAACTCTTCTCATGGAATAAATTCCCAAATCTTTACTTCCTCTAAAAACATCCAAGTACCACTACTTAAGATTTAAAATAATTTAAATTCTTTATTCTTGAAAATACATTAAAATATTTAAATTACGTAAATATTTTATTTAAAATATATGTACTTTTAAAAATATTTCAAATAAAACTGCTTTATAAAATATAAACTATTTTCTTTAAAGTAAAGGTTAAGCTAACTAAATTTTTGAAAATAGGAGTTATGAAATTATATTTAAGTTCCAAATAATATTATAACCAAACTTATTCTTAAAATAAAACTATTCTATGAAATATAAATATTAAAAATTATCTTTAAACATAATACCCATGAACCCTTTAAAATAATTACTACTATAACTATTTTAAAACTATTTACCTTTAAACTTAACAACTTAAATAATTTCTAAAAAAACATTCCTTCACTTAAAAATCTACTTTGAAACGTACTTGGCTTTTCAAGGAATTACACTTCCATTTCAGAATAAACCTAAGAATTCATTTTATAAATCCTGCTCGATTTATCTAAATTCAAATTTACGATTAAATCCCGTAAATTCCTTCCCACACTTTTAAAATAAACACCTTTTATTTTTAAACACATTCCCACCTCCTGGAAATCACTTCCAAGGTATACATAAAAATATTTAAAATATGATCCAATGGAACTGGTTTCGTCGAATTCTGAGACTGTGCCCCGGAAGGTATTTTAACCCGTCGATAAATTCGAGCGATTTCCAAAACCATCGAAATTACTTAAAATTTCACTTTTAAAATTTTACTAGCTTTATTATAAATCGTATAGAATTTATATTCACACTAGAAATCATTCTATTTCATTTCAAATTAAAATCTGATTATTTGCATTATTATATTATTAAATTAATATAAAATTCCAAATTCAACTTATCGACTTTTAATTCCATCTAAAAATCCAATAGAAAAATTCAAATCAAACTAAACTCAAAATAAACCTTAGAAACCATTTTCATAACTATTTACATCAGATTCACAAATTATTCTGATTCCAAATATTTAATTACTATTCAAATTTTAATTGAATCTCCATATTGAAAATTACAACCAAATTCTATTGATTTAACAAAGTCCTTATTTCAAAATCAATTCAACATCCACATTTAACATTTAAAATGAATTAAATGTTCAAAATCTAATGATCAAAATTCTGGGTCGTTACATTCCTCCCCCCTTATAAAAATTTCATCCCCGAAATTTGCTAAGGTGTGAAAAATGCTACTAAACTCATTTATTTACCCATACTTAGTTAAAAACTTACATTCACTTTACCAAAACCTTTAGCTCAATTCAAAAACCATTTACTTTATTTCTAACTCAAAAGCTTTATTTTCAAGACAATTCAAAAATCACTTTTCTAGTTAACTCAAAATTTCCAAAAAATATCTAACACCCAAAATTTTTGAAATTTTTTGACAGCGTCTCCTTTGTACGGAGAGTGTTTTACAATATCACAATAATGATAAATATATATACATCAACCCACATGGTCGTAAAACAAAATATACCACAATATATATATATCATTTCCCAATTTTATTGCGTAGGCGTACCTTTTGATTAGCATTTTAAAAGCAAGCGGCTAATTATATTGCATATATGCGCTCCAACTCTATCTATTGCCTCCTGTACCTGTACTTACTCAAACAAGCACATAAGTTTTCAATAAAATGAGAATTTAACAACATTCTATTCATTAATCTAAACCAAACACATCAATTACAAAGCCCAAATAATACATATTCATAATTCTACATGTTAACCTTCTTAAAAAAATAATCCACCGGTTTTCAACACCATTCTAATTTCTTTTACAAGTCCAAACTTCATTTTATTCCACTCGAATAATTTACATTCAAGTTTACTATATATAATTCATATTTACTACAACCAATTCATTTTCACTTCAATATGATTAACATATGCTTTACTTACATCAATATATTTCAATTCAATTCCAAATTGATTCACAATCAAATTTTACTTTCAATTTAGTATATCTGCTTTTCTTTAATGATCCACTTTCATTATTCATTCACACTTTCAACTTTTTATTACCAAATTTAAATCCCATTAACATATTCAATTAACTAATTTATTCCAAATTGGTACACTCCCATCTTACAATTTAATATTTGATCTTTATCTTCAAAAGTCACTTTAATCAATTTTCCCGAGTTTAATCCATTTTATAATTCATGTTTGGATTTTTATTTCATTCCGAAATACCAAACAATTTATTTTGGTCCTTATTTCACTATTCAAATTCTCATAGGTCACGCGCTTATATTTTCATACTTCCATTCATTTATAATTAAGCACATTCCCATTTCAATTGATTCAAAAACCAACCTTATTTGCTTCTTTTAATTCACTTGCTTCCTTTTATGTCCAATGACAAATTTCTATGCAAATTTTAAAGTTATCCATGCAAGTAACCATCACTTAAGCTTATAACCATTTAAAATTAATTCCAACACAATCTATATTAATTTTATTCCATTCCGAATTATTTACAACCCAAACATTCTTACTTCATCACAATTATTGAATTAAATCCCATACCAGAACAGGGTTTTTATTTTACTCTAGATTCATCTTCAAGCTTCTCTTTATTTAATTTAGCTTACGCTAAACTCATCTTCAAACAATGCCCTTTGAATTTAGTTGAGTGATAATTTTATCCATTCAATATTCAACCAAATTGAATACTTTCTTTTAATTCAATTCTTTTTCCAGATTTAATTCAAGTTCAACTAAATTTTATTTAGCCAACTTAAATTCATACCATTTCCTTTGCTATTTTAAATAAGAATTTAATTCTATTCAAGATTGTTTATAACATAACTGAATTTTGATTTCAATTCAATCCAAATTTGACTCAATTTCTCTTAGTCTAAGTTAAATTCAATTCGATCCAATTTTATTTCTCCATATATAAGTTCAAAACTTATTTATTAACTTAAGTCCATACACCTTTTATATTTTCCTTTGTCTTATCTTACTTTACATTTCATTTAGGAATAAGTTTGAATTCACCATACCATTCAACTATTTCCCATTTGTGACTATAATTCCATTTTCTATTTATAAGTTAACCAACTTATTTACTTAAAAGCTTATATTTCTCATTTGAGTCTACTTTCATCTTAAAATTACAATTCTAAATTATATATATGTATCACTGAATTCTTAAGGATATAAATTTTCATCACATAAATTTTAACTCACAATTTCATATTATAAGTATAACACTTAATAGCTTATGGGTACAAATTCATTACACATTATACCTCACAATTTCAAAGTCATTTTACATTTCAACTTTATCCACTTTGATTCTATTCCAATTCTTAATTTTATTTTATATTTAACTTGTCCTGAGTTAAATGCAAGTATATTTTATTCACTTTCATTTGCTCAAGTTAACTTTTAATTCCAGGATTAAAAGTTTCATTTTCTTCTTATTAATATCAACTTCACTTAATAGGTTCCATAGTTGTTTTATCTTAACCTCTCACATTATTAAATAGAGTTCTCAGAATTCAATTACCCGGTTTTATTACAAAACCATTTCGAAATAATAATCAACACATACTCACTTCGTATATCAAATCAAATCTCCGGATTCCAAAACAACTTGTTTTCACCAAAACAAATTTCCCCTTTGAAATTTCTAAAACCACTTGTATACCCAACAAATCCAAACAAGTATCATAACCAATACCACGGAAACAATTCATCACTTTAGAAACTCGAAAATGAATACTGATGATGCGGCCATCATCATCAGGATTATTTTCCAGCGACTGAAGTGAGTTTAGTGCTTCCTTACTTCCGTAAATTCCTTTTCAGAACAATTTCCATTCAATAATATTTCCCAAAATAATACTTTATTCTTTCCTTCAAACACTTTGGAAAACATTTCAGTCATTCCCAAGATTTTAAATTCCCAAACTCTTTGTTTAAGCTCATATTAATACCTTTTCAAAATTTCCGGGATTTAGATTCAGGTTTTAATTCAAATTTTAGTTATACTTCTTTTGGATAAGTTATACTTATCGAATTCTATTTGGTCATAACCATTTCAAATTTTAGATTCTTATATTTGATTATAATATCAACAACCAAACATATATAATAATTTTAGAAAATTATTCCTTTTATACCAAAATATAATTTTGGGTAAAATTATTTCATTTACCCACTTTAAAAACAATACTATGTCGGTTTACCTTGTTTAAGAGTTTAGGAACCCCTATCGATACGGTTGTACTTCCCGCACCGACCAGAATTCATAAACACTCAACTGATAAGTCAACACAGTATAAAAACAATTTTTATATTCACTAACAAGTATGCTATCATAGCTATTATTACACTCAACTCATTATTGAGTGCTATATACTCTATTTAATGAGTGATTTTCCCCACCAAAGCAAAGGTTGTCGCCAGCCCAAGCTCTGATACCAAGTATGATGACCCGCCCTTCTCGACCCTCGAAAATCGACACAAAATACACTACAGAATAACATGCCGACGCTCGAGTGCCGAAAAAGATAGATTGTTAAGGGAAAAGAAAGGAGATAGAAGAAAGAAGGAACTAAACAATATCAGAATCTCACAATCGCAGCGGAACAAAATATAATAGTCAATAACGGATCTTTACACAAACTGAAAACTATATCTGTTTTATAGAATTTACCATCGGAGTATCACAAACAAACAACAATGACCAGTCTGATAATTTCAAACAATCACAGCAGCGGATATAAACAAGTACGGGTAATACGTCTCGGACTCCAACTCCTTTTATGAGCTCCACAGCATCCTATCCTGAACATATAATACTCGGTGTGACCCGAGCATTATAATAAAATAACACCCGAGTCAGTCTGGAATACCAGCGTGAGAAATCACACCCAACTTGATTATTAAAGTTTCAATATTCTTTCGAAAACAAAGGCATCTCGTAAGACCACGCCACAAATAAACATGTCGGGTTTTTACCTTACGATAACCAAAACATTTTTTATCAAAATCTCTGATATTATAATAGTGTCTATATACAAATACTTATTAAATTTCTGAAATTGTTACATTTATTAAATTCCAGCTACTAGCCACAATCGTGGGTAATACAAACAAAAAAAACCGTACAAGGCGCGTAGGGAGAATGGAATTCCAACTAACGACTAGGCATTGGGGTACCATCTGTCACAGTACGAGGCCTAGATCACCGTACCAAGGATTACTCCCAATCCCCTGTAACACAAGACCGGGACTACCCCTTACTGGATAATCCCGAGTAAGATCACCCCACGGTTGGGATCAGCAACCACACCACTAAGCCGAACAAAAAAGGACATCTAGACAGGGATAACCTCACCCTAATGGGTGCTACCCACATAGCCTTGCTGCATATCCCCTGATTTTCAATCATTCCCGGTTGATGAGGCTTGAGGCTAAACGTTACCTTTTAGAGCATTTCACTTAGAATGCCCATCGTCCACCTGACGATGTTCCAAAAGCATTCATCCACACAAGTCCGTCCCGGGTTCGAACGGAACCGAAGGCACTACTCCTACTACATCCATTTTGGAATCATCCTCAAGATTAGTAGCGACTAGCCCTTGCACTTCACTGCCCCATCTTCGACTCTGAACTCGTCTTCCTCACGAAAACGTACAAACCAGATCGAAGTAGTTTTCGAGAAATTAATCCCGATCCCGGTCCCTTCGAAACGATCAACGCATTGTCCAATATTGATAGTCGGTGATTTAACTATCAATTAAAATTAACAAACATCCATCACACAATAAATAATTTCCCACATTATTCATTTTTCTCAAAAATATCTTTGCAAGATATATTCCCATTTTCAAACCCTTTTGAAAACAGTTTTCAAACCCAACTCTCTCATGGAATAAATTCGCAAATCTCTACTTCCTCTGAAAACATCCAAGTACCACTACTTAAGATTTAAAATAATTTAAATTCTTTATCCTTGAAAATACATTAAAACATTTAAATTACTTAAATACTTTATTTAAAATATATGTACTTTCAAAAATATTTCAAATAAAACTGCTTTATAAAATATAAACTACTTTCTTTAAAGTAAAGGTTAAGCTAACTAAATTTTTGAAAATAGGAGCTACGAAATTCTATTCAAGTTCCAAATAATACTTTAACCAAACTTATTCTCAAAATAAAACTATTCTATAAAATATAAATATTAAAAATTGTCTTTAAACATAATACTTATGAACCCTTTAAAATAATTACTACTATAACTATTTTAATACTATTTACCTTTAAACTTAACAACTTAAAAAAATTCTTAAAAAAAACATTCCTTCACTTAAAAATCTACTTTGAAACGTACTTGGCTTTTCAGGGAAATACACTTCCATTTTAGAATAAACCAAAGAATTCGTTTTATAAATCCTGTTGGATTTATCTAAATTCAAATTTACGATTAAATCCCATAAATTCCTTCCAACACTTAAAAAATAAACACCTTTTATTTTTAAACACATTCCCACCTCTTGGAAATCACTTCCAAGATATACTTAAAAATATTTAAAATATGATTACTATATTCTTTACTCAAATTATACTTTTGAAAATCTATAGAAGTTACTTGAGTAACTTAAATTAAAAATTTCCCTTTATATAAAGTTATTATACCAAATATTTATACTAAAATTTCCTTTAGAAAACATAATACTAATTTACCTTTAAAATAATTTAATACCATAATTACTTAATTAAATATTTACTTATACTTAAAAAAAACTATTTTTTTTTAAATATTCTAAAACACATTTAAACTGCTACTTTATATTTTGAAAGCTTTCTTGGGAATCATACTTAATTTCCAGGGAAAACACATTTTCCATCTATTAAAAATAATTTCATTATTACTTTTAAACAGTTTGCATTTCTTATAGGAATTCCCACCTAAAATCTATTTTTCAAAGTTTATCCACCGATAAATATTCCATTTCATTTGTAAACCCAGTTTATACATTTCCATTCATCATTTCCTTTTAAATCACAATTTCAAAACACTTCAAATTATAAACCAAAATCTTGAATTTAATTTCCTTAAACTCATTACCCAAAATTTCTTTCAATTCCCATTTAATCCCAATTTATTTTACTTATATTTTAAAAATACCAAATTTATAATTATCCAACCATACACAGCATAACAAAATTCCAAATCATTCTATCATAGGATATAAATGAAATATATCACCAATTACGAATAAAATTTCTATATTGTGAAGAATCAAGTTGGATCTCTCCAACCCGTTTTCCTGCATCCACGGATGTTAGCACAACAAATAAATATCGATCCAGACTGATATTAATATTCATATTCAACCAATCACTTAATTATTTAAATATTAACTATTTAAATTAAATGGTATCCAGATGTGAGTGAGATTAACTCACCTTGAGTTTCGACGAGCGTTTAAATTCCTCAATTAAATCGACCGCGATTGATTTAACCCAAAAATTTTGCTAACTCCAATTGTCTCCAAATCTATATTGCAGCGTAGATCGCATCGCTGCGATTCCGACGCTTCTTATTTCGTCGAAATCTGAGCATGTATGACAGAGATATGAGTTTTACAAGTTTGTGTATGTATATATATATATATATAAAAAAAACAAAATTTCCTTTTTTTTCAAAACAAGATCGGACCGTTCATTCGAAAAAAGGATCAAGGCCGCTCAAAGTTGCTTCTTCCATTGTGCGTCCCAGGGTTTCCAAAACCCATAGTCGTCGTTCCATCTCGAGATTACTTCGGCCACTACGTCCAAATATAGGGTGATCCAACCCTTCCACGACCAAGCCACCAATGGCGCGCACCATTGCCTAAAACCCGGTGAAGTCCGGTGCCCCCTAGCCTCTTGAAAAACGTGCTCGAACGACCACGAACGAAGGCGTATTCCTCACCGTCTGCATCGTCAAACGCCACTTCCACCGTACGGATTTATAAATCGTGGCGCCCTCTTCGACTTTGTAGTAGAAAACTTTTGATAACATTGTTTGGATGGAGACAAAAATGAGGGAGAAGAACGACCATTATCGGCCATTGAAAATATACAAGCGGAGGCCGATGAAAATAGGGCTAGGGTTTCAACTTGTGCGTATGTATATACATTTATAAGCACTATTTTAATATTAAATTCATTTTAAAACAACTTTTTCACACGATCTCCAAACAACGCATGCCGACAGGCGATTATAAGGTTTTACCCGCCTTCCAAACACAATGGAACGTGTTTCGGAGGCTAATTCAATCATATGCGCGAGTTACGGAAATAAACGATCAAATTTTAAATTAAATCAATTAAAATAGTTTCTATGCGTTTTGAGCTGTCACGGTCAAACGACAACTCCGATTGCTATGAAAATTGAAATCCGATAATAACGAACTATTACTGATCCAATGGAATAGGTTTCGTCAAATTCCGAAATCGTGCCCCGGAAGGCTATTTTAACTCGTTGATAAATTCGAGTGATTTACAAAATCGTCGAAATCACTTAAAATTTCACTTTTAAAATTTTACTAACTTTATTATAAATCGTATAGAATTTATGTTCACACTAGAAATCATTCTGTTTCATTTCAAATCAAAATCTGATTATTTGCATTATTATATTATTAAATTCCATTATTAAATTAATATAAAATTCCAAATTCAACTTATCGACTTTTAATTTCATCTAAAAATTCAATAGAAAAATTCAAATCAAATTAAGCTTAAAATAAACCTTAGAAACCATTTTCATAACTATTTACATCCATATTCACAAATTATTCCGATTCCAAATATTTAATTATTATTCAAATTTTAATTGAATCTCCATATTGAAATTACAACCAAATTCTATTGATTTAACAAAATCCTTATTTCAAAATCAATTCAAAATCCACATTAAACATTTAAAATGAATTAAATGTTCAAAATCTGACGACCAAAATTCTGGGTCGTTACAGTAATACTAAGTTCAAAATGTTGAGAGTGTTAATAAGAATAAAATTGGTTGAGGAACAAATTTAGTGGACGTGTGTTACGTTTTCTTGGTCTAAGTTGCAAGACACATTTTCTACCTATGAGTAAATTCTTTTTCTTAAGGAATTCAGTGCTTTTAATTACAATATCTGTAATTAAAATATATAAATGTATAATTTTTGAAATTTAGTTTAGATCTCCTTTAGTTTAAAGTCTTAATCTTGATAAAATTTAAAATAAAAATTTATGACTTCGATAAATTCACGACATTCAAATGATATTTGAATACAAACCTAAGGTAGAAACATTTTGTATCTTACGACAAAGATAACACCTCTCTAATTTAGATCAGATAAGCAAGATAATTGCAATGTAGGAGGAAGGTTATCCATTCAAAAGGATATTAATTATGTAACCATCAATCCTTATAGACAATTTAACTAAGTGCTGGTCCATTTTATTCACAATAACAAACCGACAGCTTTAAAAATATGCATATGCCTCTATATTATGGAAATGCAAATTGATTTTAATAAATATTCATGCGAATGGATTGAAGGGCCTTTTAATATGTATTATTGTGAATGAATAAACTATATTAAATCATAATCAATAATTATGTTAAATTATTTAGTATGTGATCAGTAACTAACCGTCTTCTATTTTTTTCTAGTAAATACTATTTTTGGATATTGGTATATTGATATGTTAATTAATTTTAGTTCACATACTTAAACTATCCATTATCATATATAAAAAAATAACCACCTAAAATGTATATACATATACATACATACATACATACATACATATATATATATATATATAATAAATATTTCGATTTTTATTTTATAAACTTCATGGCATAAATTATATGATATAAAATATATGGTATATAATATAAGAAGTTTATGTTTTACGCTCATATTAGTTATCATAATATATAAAAGTCCATTTCGTTTTTCATACTGTATATTAAGCCCCTAAATCTACAGTAATAAAATCACATATAATTGCAACATTGTACAAATTAATAGTTGAAGTTATAAATCTAGATCCGAAGTTTAAGTGCAAAAAAGATAATTTAACTTACAACATTGTTTAAAATGTGATGCAGCACGATCTACAGAATTACGAGGCTTAAGTCGCTCACGACCTAAGGACGAAGTTTTAGGTCGCTCACGACCTAGTGAGGTAAGCTCACAAGTGCAATCTGCAGTGAGGTTTGATGGGCAACGACCTAATACGAAGATAGCTTGTCCAAACGACCTAACAAATCAAGGCAAACGACCTATCGAAATTGATGAAGAATTAGGTCGCTCGGAGTTAAGTCGCACGGGGTTAGGTCGCTCGGGATATGCCGCATATGTTGGGATTGGTGATGTCTTAGGTCGCTCCGACCTAACTCCAACGACCTACGACCTAGTTAGGTCGCGTAAAGAAGATAACGTTGTTGAAGCCTTAAGTCGCGTGAAGAAGTTCTGAAGCTTACGACCTACGATAGGTCGCGGCAACGAGTTACGACCTAAGCTGGGTTGCATGAAGGTTTCCTGAAGCTGTTTTTCTTGAGTCGCTACAGTTTTGGGTCGTGTTTGTTTAGGTCGCGTGGGTTGTATTTTAGGTCGTCTTGTATTGAGTCGTTTGTTTGTCTGTTTGTTAAGTCGCTGTACTGTATATATGTGTTGAGTCGTTTGTACTTAAGTCGTAGGTCGTGTGAGTTTGTTCGTAAGTATTTGTTTTGGTTAGGTCGGCAATGACCCTGGTAAGTCGTAGGTCGCCAAGCGACCTAAGTTGAGTCGCGTGTTATTTGGATGTGTTGTAGCCTATAAATAGGCGTGTGGGGGTCATTTGTAAGGTTGTTGATTTTGGAATAAACTCTTTTTTGTTAGCTTTGTGCTTTCATTAAATTGGTAGTTGAGTGTGATCTCCTATCTCCACTTACGGTATTCGAGTGCGCTCGAATCAACGTTCGTTGAAGCCAATTCGCGGAATCAAGCGCGCTTGATCAACGCTCGAAGAATTGTAGATCTCTTTTCACGGTATCGTGCGCGATCAACGTGTCAGAGATAGCCAGAATTCGGTATCTTCGGATCAACGAATTTGGGCCTTTCGGTATTTCTCAATCCACCGATTGCTACTTTCACGTTCCATCTAATTTCCGTATTATCCGCTGCGTCAGTTTGGTATCAGAGCTAGACTTAGCCAATCATAGCTAAGCCGAGCCTTGGAGCCTAGGAGTTTGAAGTTGGTGTTCATCGTGTTCATCTTGAAGTTGCAACAAGTTAGAAGCGTCCGATCCATTTCATTTTGGATCAAAGTTGGAAAGGTGTTTGAGTTTGAGCCGAGTTGGGTAGAGCCGTGCATCACTTGTTTAAGCCGAGAGTTTGAAGTGTAGGCCGAGTTTGTATTGAAGTGTTGAGCTGGTGCGAGCTAGTTGAAGTTTGATTTGTAAAAGATTTGTGAAGTTTTGAAGTGTTTGTGTTGATTTAATCATGCCGCCGAGAAGAGCTAACTGTCATCAGAATGTTGAAGCGTTGTATAGAAGAGAAGAAGCCAAGCAAATGGAGCAACGCATTAATGAGAAATTTGATGAAGGTATTGGAAAGCTAGAGAAGTTGATGAATGATTTGAATCAAAATCAAAGGAGGAGATCACCAGTCTCGAACCATGGAGGAAACCGAGTTTCGCCATCGGCTACGGAAGCGAGAAGGGTATCACCGCAATCTTTTAGAGAGAGAAGAGAAACATCAATTTCGTCGAGGAGAGATCACCATGACTATGGACACGAAGAGAGAAGAACTCCACGTGAGTTTGAAGATGAGCCATATCGAGATGAAGAGAGACATAGTAGAAGAGACATGTGTGATCGAAGGGATGTTGATGGTCGAGATCGATATAGACGTACATTTGATTTTGATGAAGATGGTGATAGAACTAGCATTCATTACCGAGATCGAGACCAAGTTCGAAATTCATATCGGGATATTGAAGACGATCGTCGATGGAAATCGGGTATGAAGATGGAAATTCCAGAATTCAAGGGTGGAATGGTCGCAGAAGAACTTCTTGATTGGTTGTCTAATGTTGAAGAGATCTTTGATTTCAAAGAGGTTCCGGAGAATCGTCGAGTGAAGTTGGTTGCTACTAGGTTGAGGGGTAGAGCTATGGCATGGTGGCAGCAAACTAAACTTACACGGGAGAGAATGGGGAAGTCGAAGATTGAATCATGGGAGAAAATGAAGAAGCTGATGAAGGGCACATTCTTACCTTACAATTATCAATCACTCATGTATCAGAGGTTGCAGAATCTGAGGCAAGGGACGAAGACTGTTAATGATTATGCTGATGAATTTTATCAACTGATTGCTCGAAATGATATTATGGAGACGGAAAAACAGTTGACTGCTAGGTTGGTTGGAGGTTTGAGAATGCAGATCCAGGATATGGTGAATATGTTTGATCCTAGATCTGTGGCTGAAGCGCACCAGAAAGCGTTGGCTTGGGAGAAGCAGGGAAGACGAGGAGGTGGTGTGTTTACAAGCTCCAATATTCAAAACAAATGTGTTAGTGGGGGTTCCAATGTTTCAAAAGCTGTCAATAAACCAGTTGTGAATGAAGTTGCGAAGGCAAAGGTCAACAGCAGTTTCAAATGTTACAATTGCCAGGAAGTGGGTCACAAGAGTAATGAATGTCCGAAGCCGAAGAAGCGAACTATGATTGCTGAAGCGGAAGATGAGGATGTTGGTGAAGGTTACTCTAGTCCAGTTGAGGAGGATGAACATGATATCGCGTCAGGAGATGAAGGATGTAATCTAATGATGAGGAGGTCTTGTTTAACACCGAAGCAGGAAGAGGGAGCTAGTTAGTTGAGGAGTAACATCTTTCAGTCAACATGCACTATTCTGAGAAAGGTTTGTAAATTTGTGATCGACGCAGGAAGTTGTGACAATATTATTTCTACCGAAGCTGTGAGAAAGTTGAAGTTGAAAACGGAGAAACATCCTAATCCTTACAAGTTAGCGTGGTTGAGAAAAGGAGAAGAGGTGAAGGTGGACAGGCGAGTTCAAGTTCCATTTTCTATTGGGAAGAAGTATAAAGATGAGATCTGGTGTGATGTCGTGGAGATGGATATTTGTCACTTGCTTTTGGGAAGACCATGGCAGTATGATCGAGCAGTGCAGCATGACGGTCGGACCAATAGCTACAGCTTTATGTTTGAAGGTGTTAAGATCATTTTGGTTCCAAAGAAGAGACAACAAGGAGAGAGCAAATCAGAGGAGATTGAGGAGCTGAAGACTTTGTTGACTTTGAAGGAATTTATTGAAGAAGTAGAGGAGAGTCCAGAGGCGTTCTTGTTGATTGGACATGAAGCTACTGAATCTGTTGAAGTTCCAGAGGAAGTAAAGCCGTTATTGGAATAATTCAGAGATGTATTTCCTGAGGAGTTGCCAACGGAGTTACCACCGTTGAGAGACATACAACATCAAATTGATCTAGTGCCAGGTGCAGTTTTACCGCATAGGCCACATTACAGGATGAGTCCGAAGGAACATGAGGAGTTGCGAAGGCAAGTGGAAGAATTACTAGAACAAGGACGTGTGCAGGAAAGTCTAAGTCCTTGTGCGGTTCCAGCGTTGTTGGTACCTAAGAAGGATGGTTCGTGGAGAATGTGTACCGATAGTCGGGCATTGAACAAGATTACTGTTCGCTACAGATTTCCTATGCCTAGACTGGATGACTTGCTAGATCAGTTGAGTGGAGCTGTTATATTTTCAAAGATTGATCTTAAGAGTGGTTATCATCAAATTTGAATCAGACCAGGGGACGAATGGAAGACAACATTCAAGACGAGGGAAGGATTATATGAATGGCTGGTTATGCCGTTTGGTCTATCGAATGCACCAAGTACATTCATGAGGGTAATGAATCAAATTTTCAGACCGTACATTGGGAAGTTTGTGGTAGTTTATTTTGATGATATCCTGATCTATAGTGCTAATACAGAAGAGCATATTCAGCATTTGCGGAAGGTGTTAATTATTCTTCGTGAAGAGCAGTTTTATGCAGCAACAATGAAGTGTGTGTTCATGACTCGAAGTGTTTTATTTTTAGGGTATGTTGTATCTGAAAAGGGTATCCAGGTGGATCAAAGTAAAGTTGAAGCTATCAGAAATTGGCCACAGCCCAGAACTATTACTGAAGTTAGAAGTTTTCATGGGTTAGCATCATTCTACCGAAGATTCAATCCACACTTCAGTAGCGTGATGGCACCAGTTACTGATTGTATGAAGGAGAAGAAGTTTTCATGGTCAAAGGAAGCAGGATTTGCTTTTGAGAAGATCAAGTCACTATTGACGTCAGCACCAATTCTAGTATTGCCAGATTTTCAGTTATTGTTTGAATTACATACTGATGCTTCGAAAGTTGGGATTGGTGGAGTTTTGAGTCAGAAGGGAAGACCAGATGCTTATTTCAGTGAGAAGTTATCTGGAGCTAAGTTGAGATATAGCACTTATGACATGGAATTTTACGCAATTGTTCAAGCTGTGAAGCACTGGAGACATTATCTGTTTCAGAAGGAGTTTGTTCTTTATACGGATCATAAAGCTTTGAAGCATTTGCAAGGGCAGGATAAAATTTCAGCTAGGCACGCTTCATGGGTCGCATATCTACAGCAGTTTACTTTTGTTGTTAAGCACAAATCAGGGGTGACGAATCGTGTAGCAGATGCATTAAGCAGGAGGAATCATTTGTTGACGACAATGAAAGTTGAAGTGACAGGGTTTGAACTATTGCCAGAGTTGATTGAAGAAGATCCTTACTTTACGAAGTCTGTTGAGAGAGTCAAGGACGGGAGTACTGATGAATTTGTGTTGGTGAATGGTTTTCTGTTTAAAGGAAATCGATTATGTATACCAGATAGCAGTTTGAGAATGAAGATTATCAAGGAGTTGCATGATGAAGGACATGTAGGACGGGATCGCACATTGTATTTGATTTCTCAATCTTACTTTTGGCCGTCAATGAGGAAAGAGGTTGAACGATTTGTGGAGAGATGTCATATCTGTCAGGTTTCGAATGGAACAGCGACAAATGCGGGATTATATATGCCGTTACCTGTACCGACTAAACCTTGGGTAGATGTGAGTATGGATTTTGTTTTGGGGTTGCCTAGAACTCAAAGGGGGAACGATTCCATTTATGTGGTGGTTGATCGGTTTTCAAAAACGACGCATTTTATTGCTTGCAAGAAGACGGCGGATGTTGTTCGTGTTGCTCAGTTATTCTTCAAAGAGATCTATCGACTTCATGGGTTGCCAGAGTCTATTGTGTCTGATAGAGACACTCGTTTTCTGAGTCACTTTTGGTTAAGTTTGTGGAAGATGGTCGGAACGAAGCTGAATTTTAGTAGCGCTTATCATCCGCAAACTGATGGACAAACTGAGGTTGTTAATAGATCGTTGGGAAACTTATTAAGATGTCTTGTGAAGGACAATTTGAAGAGCTGGGATTCGAAATTGTGCCAAGCGGAGTTTGCTCACAACCATGCGGTTAATCGAAGCACAGGATTCAGTCCATTTCAGGTTGTTTATTCGACAATTCCAAAGGGACCGTTGGATCTAACAACAGTGCCATATCTGAAGGGAGTTGTTAAGCGGGCTAGTGACTTCGTTAATGAGTTACAGGAATGCCATAGAACTGTCCACGAACGGTTGCTTGCATCTAATGAAAAGTATAAACAACTGGCAGATAAGAAGCGGAGAAGTGTGAATTTCAGGGAAGGTGATTTGGTTTACGCAGTGTTGACAAAAGATCGTTTTCCAGTGGGAACGTACAATAAATTGAAGGCGCGAAAGATTGGTCCTGTAGAAATTTTGAAGAAAATCAATGAGAATGCGTATCAATTGAAATTACCAGATGATGTTCATACTTCAGATGTTTTCAACGTCAAATACCTAATTCTGTATCATGGAAATGAACTTGTTGTGGAAGACGATGGTGAAAATTCGAGGTCGAATTTCTGTCAACCAGGGAAGGATGATGCAGCGCGATCTACAGAATTACGAGGCTTAAGTCGCTCACGACCTAAGGACGAAGTTTTAGGTCGCTCACGACCTAGTGAGGTAAGCTCGCAAGTGAAATCTGCAGTGAGGTTTGATGGGCAACGACCTAATATGAAGATAGCTCGTCCAAACGACCTAACAAATCAAGGAAAACGACCAATCGAAATTGATGAAGAATTAGATCGCTCGGAGTTAAGTCGCACGGGGTTAGGTCGCTCGGGATATGCCGCATATGCTGGGATTGGTGATGCCTTAGGTCGCTCCGACCTAACTCCGACGACCTACGACCTAGTTAGGTCGCGTAAAGAAGATCACGTTGTTGAAGCCTTAAGTCGCGTGAAGAAGTTCTGAAGCTTACGACCTACGATAGGTCGCGGCAACGAGTTACGACCTAAGCTGGGTCGCATGAAGGTTTCCTGAAGCTGTTTTTCTTGAGTCGCTACAGTTTTGGGTCGTGTTTGTTTAGGTCGCGTGGGTTGTATTTTAGGTCGTCTTGTATTGAGTTGTTTGTTTGTCTGTTTGTTAAGTCGTTGTACTGTATATATGTGTTGAGTCGTTTGTACTTAAGTCGTAGGTCGTGTGAGTTTGTTCGTAAGTATTTGTTTTTGTTAGGTCGACAACGAACTTGGTAAGTCGTAGGTAGCCAAGCGACCTAAGTTGAGTTGCGTGTTATTTGGATGTGTTGTAGCCTATAAATAGGCGTGTGGGGGTCATTTGTAAGGTTGTTGATTTTGGAATAAACTCTTTTTTGTTAGCTTTGTGCTTTCATTAAATTGGTAGTTGAGTGTGATCTCCTATCTCCACTTACGGTATTCGAGTGCGCTCGAATCAACGTTCGTTGAAGCCAATTCGCGGAATCAAGTGCGTTTGATCAACGCTCGAAGAATTGTAGATCTTTTTTCACGGTATCGTGCGCGATCAACGTGTCAGAGATAGCTAGAATTCGGTATTTTCGGATCAACGAATTTGGGCCTTTCAATACTTCTTAATCCACCGATTGCTACTTTCACCGTTCCATCTAATTTTCGCATTATCCGCTGCGTCAAAATGCATTACAAAATGAAGCAAACAAAATTGCATAATTTGTAATTATTTTAGCGTTT
Organism: Allium cepa; assembly: GCA_030765085.1. Taxonomy (NCBI): domain Eukaryota; kingdom Viridiplantae; phylum Streptophyta; class Magnoliopsida; order Asparagales; family Amaryllidaceae; genus Allium; species Allium cepa. Next base: position 814,893,241 of record CM060940.1, on the reverse strand, counting down.
GGTGTGTTTAAATCATTTAGATGCATGGAACGTACCATTTTCATAAATAAATCCATGATATCTTCGTAAAAGTATATAAGTTTAAAATCTTTTACAATTTGCGCCATTATAATACGATGAACCTACCATTAACATGTAGATTGCGGCGTAATATTCAATGCATGATAAAGCAATCAAAATTGAGCAAAATCTTGTTACCATGAATACGTTCTAGTTTATAACAATTATCCTTGTTTAACATGTTGTTTTAAATATATAATACAAGATGATTTTGCAAAAATAAATAAATTCAAAAGCTTCAAGTGGCTTGTATTACAAAAGTGCAATGTGCAGTGAAGCTACTATATTTAGAAAACGTCATAACTTTAAAATTTATATAACCCATACCATCATCGTATATTATTTCATTTAATAACGTAATAAGAGAAATTTTAATAAAAGCAAACAAATTTAAAACTTTCAAATACGTTGAAGTATAAATAATACAAAAAAGGGAACATATCTTGTAATAATAATATTCAAAAAGAGGATACCAATTTACTTTTAAAAAGAAACAAGGGGACGATTTAAATACTTGAAAATAACAGGGGGATTTTACATTTTTCATAAAAATAAGGGTGTAAACATGATTTTCAGTATAAAACATATGGCATAGTTCATGTATAGAATATTCAAAAGAAATCAAATATATTTATATATTCGATTTTTTTCATATGTATATATGAATTGAAAAGGATTCATGTATGCCCATGTATAAATAATTTTATGCCCAATATTAATTATACAAATATAATTGGACACTATCTAAGAACCAATATATGATGGGAAATATGAAAACATGCAACAACATATCTACATGTAGTAGGAATTGATTGAATATTAATTTAACGTAAAAAAAGTCTAGGAAAAATTATACATGTTCATGTCATGATTTGAATTGAAGGGGATCTATACGATGATATAAATTTATATTCGTAGGATCATTTTATTGTTGTTATATCTAATCATGGTGTATGTACATATTTAAATCAAAAACAAACAACACCTACTTGATCCCATCAGAAGCAATCGTATTAAACCATCAACCATAATATTTTATAGAACCCCTCTAGATCGTTAGTTGGCTTGCAATCCCAGAAGCACAAAATAATAATCTTTTATATTTAGTTTAGAATTTACTAAAACATAATTATGGATATATTTATATGTGTACATGTGAATGAAAGCTACACACATAGATCAGTCAAATTTGACCATGAATGGTCTATGTGGAGATACTTTCTCAAAATATCTCTATTATCCTACCTTCTATCATATATGTGTGTAACCCCATGAATTAATCCATTGATATATAAAAATTGCATATTGATTTATTCTTCTTACAATGTTTGAAAAAACTACCGGGAGATCACTTCTATGTGTGGCACTCGATCATTATTGATAATTGAATAACTTAGATATTAAAATCTATACAAACTTTGTTGATTTTGTTGAAGTATAATAGCAAATGCAAGGTCAGATGCTTACAGATCATTCTTGAAGTCCGACTTCGTATTCACAAAGTTACACCTTAAAAAGAGAATACGTGCTGCACATAATGTCTTTTTGTCAGATCTATGCCACTCAGACATTTAAAGATCAATTAACGATCGCGAATTTCAACCTTCAAAGTTGCTCGGTTTAACTTGAAAACTCTTTTGTCGATTAACCATAGTATCTTTGTCAAGGGTTCATGACTCTGTATCAGTTTATAATCATGACGACAACAACCTTTTTTTATATCAATGGCGATAAATCATCTCTTAAGTAGCGTTTCACATCTTGTGTTTTAAAACATACCCAACTACGATCATAATATGATCATATGTTATGTGATCATCTGTAATCAAAATATGGTCTTTACCCCAAGTTCGATAGTAATCTGAAGCAAAAAGACAACTCCACATCATCGCAAGAAATATTATGCTTGACTCGAAAATAATAATCTATAGCAGCATCTAGCCGATTCATTCTATATTTGTACTTAATGACTACATGTATGTTACCGTTTGGTGTCCCTAATAACCATGAGTAATTTACCATTCACCACATGAAGAGCATTACATGCATTCATCTATCTGATGTATTGATTCCCGCTCTCGAAGCAACCACGATTTGGAACATCCAAGGATATATTACAGGAGTTAGTTACAATAATTACAAAATTATGTCTAGGTCATCCCCTTGACTCTAGTGGTTATTGGACATATTTTCAAGTTGGACTGATTTTTGAAATAATTTCACGCTCTGAGCTTGTTTGCGAACTTTTTATCAAAAAAGACTACTTTCAGCCTAATCAGCAGCTAGCTCAGCTGGCTTGTAACTATCTCAGATTATGCACAACTAAGAGTTGCACATAGGAGAGGAAGAGTATGCGCAACTCTTAGTTGCACTTATTATGGTAAATGAAAAGAAATTTATAGTGCAATTATAAGCTGCACATATTGTTTTACAATAATAGGCACAACTCTTAGCTGTGCCTTTTCTTTTTCACATATGTGCAACTTTGAGTCCCACATATTGCTGTTGCTATATAAAAGCAGCAGCAACCCCCATCCCCCTCCTTTTCATTGTTTCCTTTTCACCAATTCTCGATGTTCCTATATCTGAACCCTAACTCTCCAAATCACCATTTTCCAATTTTTTCGTCAATTCCACTGAAAATCTTCATATTTCTTCACCATTCTTTGATTAGAACAAAACTACAACAACAAAAGTGAGATCTTCTTCAATATAATTTGATTTGGGTATTTTTGTAAACCATCGATTTTGAGTTTTTGTTATTAATTTACATTTTCTTTGTATCTATGCGTAATAAACAATGTCAACTAGCTTGTTGTAGGTGGTCGTAATAAAATTATTTTCATTGAACCAACCCTAGCTTGTAAATCATGCCATTAATTTGAGTTATTTTTACATTAACTTTCAAAACCAAAGAGCGGACTCGTAGATGGTAGCGTGTTATATTTACATGATAAGCACTGTATGAGTGTTGAAGATTTAATGAAGGTAATTTTTTGTATTTGCTAAGCACACTAAAAAGAATTTTACCATTTTTAACTCACTACGTGTTATAATTCTCTGTTTTATAGAGTGTAAAACATGTCGACTATTTGGACCATTCATGGATTTATGAAGGCTTAACGGAGATGGTTGATGATCATTGAGTTTAGCATTTACTTGAACAAGCGGGCATATGATATTTCATGTAGATTAAATATATCAAATTTGATAGATCCTTATTCATGGCCTTATGTGATAGATGGAGGCTCGAGACTGGCACGTTTCGTTTCTCTATTGGAGAAATGCCCAATACTTTACAAGATGTTGCTGTTTTACTCGACCTTCGGAAAGAAGGCGATGTTGTGAATTATTTTGGTGACGTTGATGTAGATGATATTTGTCACCAATTGCTTAGTGAGATTCCACTCCTCGAAGTAGTGATTACTAAAAGAGAATTGAAAGTTAAATGATTAACTACCTTATAATTGGCTCGAGTATTACCCTCGATTTATCGATTGAGGCGATAAAACAGTATACACGTGTCGTGATATTACCTTTTATAACATCCAGGCTTTTTCCAAACTATACCAAAGGCCGAGTCAGTGTCAAATGGTTATATCTACTACATGGCTTTGCTACGATATCTAGATATGCGTAGGGCAGCAGTGTATTATGTGCTTTGTATAAGTAGTTAGATGTTGTAGCGCTGAGGAAGTCGAACGGATTTAGCTGGTCGCTTAACCCTTCTACAGGTATAACACCTTTTTACATAATAATCAAATTAATATTTTAAACATCTTGTCAAACACTAACAAAGTGCGGGTTTGGTTATGGATGTGTGTTTTTATTAGTTGTCCAAATGTCCGTATCACTATCATTGCTAGATTACCGTATGGGCCTAGCTAAAAATTATTTTTAACCTGTATTGAAACCCATATGTTTTAATACCATATTCACACATTATTTTGTTACATTATTTATAGATGGACAGGAGATAGACGTTGGAGAGAAAATCCAGCCCATCATGCCACACTATATAGCAATGAGTTGGACGTAATGGAACATTATAATGTCGAGTGAATGTCATACACATATGAGATTTTACATGATTTTCCACAAGTTTTCTTGGATGGGAAATAAACTTGGTATTCATGAACCCCTATCATTTGCTTCCAAAGTGCGGGCATGCACTATCCAGATAGAGTCATGAAGCAATTTGACCTTAACCAGCATATACCAGATACCCGAGCAAGTATTCACGAATAATTAGAATAAAGATTTGTATAACTCTTATGTTGCCATATGGGATCGCAGGTTGGATTACATACAGCTTGAACGCATGCCAATCATCACCATTGAAGAATAAATAGTTGGTACTGGCATATGACATGACGATTTGTTCTTAAAGAATCGTATATCAGATTTCCAAGATATGCTCCATGAGGACCCATGGATTGTGACTTGGTATGATTATATAAGTACCCACTTCATATCTCACTCAAGTAGCATTACTCTCTTATGTCAAAACTTCTTTTGTTTTAGGTTCAAGGGTTGTAGATGATATTTCATCAATACATCATCTACGATTTTCCAATTATCCATGTCGGTTCAGCTAGTTAAATATGAAATGTACGTAATTAAAAATCAACAAGAAAAACATTTTTTTTAAATGACATTAGATTCAAAACTAAGGTTTAGTCAATTACCTTGCAAAGATTGTTGTAGCTTTGTTCTAATCGAAAAATTATGCAGAAAATGACGATTTTGGATGTACGTGACAAATAAATTGGAAAATGGTGATGTGAGGAGAATGGGCATGAAATTGAGGAATGTAGGAATGAAGGAGAGGAGTGCTAATGCTACTTTTATATAGCAACAACTATATGCGCAACTCAAAGTTGCATGTATGTGAAAAAGAAAAGACACAACTAAGAATTGTGCCTATTGTGGTAAAATAACATGCGCAACTCGTAGTTGCGCTATAATTTTTTCATTTACCAAAACAGATGCAACTAAGAGTTCCGCCTACTATGGTAAATGAGAAGACAACTCGTAGTTGCGCTATAAATTTTTACCATAATATGCGTAACTAAAAGTTGCGTATACTTTTTATAACGACCCGGATTTCTCTGCCATTTAATTTTGAATATATAAGTGCGTTAAATATTGGATTTGGAATTTATAATTGAGTAACGAGTGTATAAAACTAAAATTTTGAGCGATTTTGTAAACTTTGGAAAGTCGATTTAATCAACGCGTTACAATAGTGATCCAGGACACAGTCTCGAAATTCGACGAAACCAGTTCCATTGGATTTGTAATATTGTATTATTATCGAATTATAAATTTTGCAGTATTTGGAGTTATCATTTGGTCATACGAGATATAAACTCGTTGAAATTAATATCGAAAATTTAATATAATAATTGGGTCCAAAAAGTTATCTTCTCCATACGATCGAATTAAGACTCGAAACCTTTTTCATTGTGTTTGGAATAGGGTTATAATATTATAAAAACCTACCGGCACACCTCGGTAGGGGTTCAAGATTTTGAGTTTTGTAAATCAAGACGTTTTAAAATTTAAATAATGTAATATGTTTATATTTATATTGATTGACCGCATTCACATCAAAAATTTTTCCTTCCTTTCAAAAACACTGTAGCCTTCATCTTACACGCCAACATCACATCTTCCTTCACTTTTAAAACCATGTACAACTTTCCCTCTTCTCCTTTTGAAAACCAAACTCAGAAAAAAAAGGCTCCTCCCTGTTTAAACTTCGATTTCATTCCCTTCCCAGTCAAAACGAACAAATCAAAAATTGTTTCTTTACCCTTCCCTTCTTCAAAAATAAATTCGAACATAGAAATAAAAGAAAAAAGATTACGTGATGGAATCGCGGGCGAATGAGGGGGTGCTCGCATATGATGATTATAAGCGAGGGTAGATTGTCGTGATCGAATCGCGACTATGGAAGCACGCGATGAGAAGGGGAGGAGGTCGATCAAGGAAGCGAGGCGACCAGGGTCACAAGAGAGGGTGGGGGACAGTCACGACGTTCGCGGGGGAAGCAAGAGGGGAGTTCGCGTATGTGCGTACGTGCACATCGGTGTGGTCGAGGTAGAATCACGTTCAGGTGGAGGGAAGGCGCGATTTTGGTGAAGCTCGCGTGAGTAGCAAGCGAAAATCAATCGCCGAGGTCGATGTCGAAGGGTTTGCGTGCGCCAATGGTGATGCATTTTACTGGAAGTGGTCGACGGGTTGGATTCTTTTGGTCTGCATAGAAATGTGAAGAAGGAAGGTAATTTAATTTAATAGCATTTTAATTAATGTTAATCATGTTAAACGTATTGAAAAAAAAAAATCATCGATAAGTAATTAGCTTGAATTAAATAACTAGTTGGTTAATTTAAATTAAAATCGTAATCGTTAATTTATATTATTCGAAATTTGCTTATATAAGGTTACATCAAACGGAATCAGTCGTATAGGAATTTGAAGCTGCGGATTCTGAGCGAAAGAATTTAAATTGGAACGATTAACAAACTTGAAAATCAAGGTGAGAAATTCTCACTCATTTGGTTTGCCACATTTAAATTTAAATGTTTAAATTTGAATTATTTGATGCTTGATTGGATTGATAAATTATAGTTATCTGTTGGATGATCATATACATAGTAGTGCGTGTGTGTGTATATATATGTATATATGTATATGTATATGTATATGTAGTTGGAGTGATATTCCCCCATATTATAGCGGATGAGACCATATACGCCCGCACATAATAGCGGATGACCCCATATACCGCGATATCCCCCTGAAAGTGGGATTGGTATTTTTATTATTGTCTAACATCTGTGGATGCAGGAAACAAATGTTGGAGGGATCCAACTGGATTGCTCAAATATATCAGTGTTATATATATATGATGTGAATGAATAATCTGCTGGATTATTGTGTCTTCTAAATTTTTAAATGTTATAATAGCATGGGAATTAACTTTGATATATTAATACCATAAATATTATTTTGATTTTTTAAGGAATTAAAAGGATATTTTTAATATAAAAATGTGTACGTCGAAATTTGGATTATTTAAAAGAGATGGATTTAATCGATTTTTGATCTTACTAAATAATGCGGAAAAAAACATTTTGAATAGAGATTTTATAATAAATTACATAAAGGAATTTATAATACTGGATTTTAAAATGATATTCATAAAATAATATGGAAAGAAGTTGAAGCCAATATTAAAAATAGATTGGCAAAAATAAATAAAATTGATAAGGAATTGAATTTATAATATTGAATTTTATAAATGAGATTATTTTAGTGAAACTCAAAGGAGTTATAAAAATTTATGAAACGATGATTATAAATAAAGGAAATCGGTATCAGATGATAAATTTGGAATATAAATTTACAGGGAGAATTTTATTTGAATATGGAAATAGGATGATAGAAAAATAGTGGATACTTTTTTGAAGTTGAAATGGTTAGGGAGATTGAAATTAAAGCGATGTGTTGGAAATCGAGAGGAACTTATAAAACCGAATTGAATGTTGATATATTAATTTTCTTTTTAATTTTTACAAAGTTAAGTGTTTTTAAAAGGAAAATTTTATTTCTGAAAACTATGAATTTTAAAACTAGTAGAATTGGAATACATCGAAAAGTGGATTCTTCAAATATTTAATATTTACTTTAGTACATTCTAATTCTTAAAAATCAGCTCTGAAAATTTATGAGTTTATCTAAAAACGAGTTATTGATGTTTTATAAAAGTGTTTTCGATATTTTAAATAATTATCCGAACGTATTTTAAAAATAAACTATCATCCTTTTTAAATACTTATTTTATTACACACACACACACATAGTTTTGAAGTGATTGAAATTTTTATTTATAAATTCTCTCGAGATTCGTAAACTAGGCTTATACATGAATACGATTTGAGAAAAGGAATTTTATAAGGGATTTGGAGGAAATGGAATTTCAAAATGTTGAATATGGGAATTTTGAAAATGAAATCTGAATTCATAAAAGAAGTTATAAATTGCTGAATGAGATCATAAATAAGGATACCGGGTTTTGGGAATTGAAAAAGTAGAATTTGTCAATGATTCTGAAGAATTATGAGATAAGTTACGAAATATTCTCTTAACTATTGGTATTTGGAAAGATTTTGGAAAATAAGATTTATAATATTTTCCTAAGTATAAAAATGAAAATTTGGAAATATTTCTAAGTGTTGAGATGGTTTAAAAATATCATGTTATGGACTTAAGTATTTGAAATTGTTTTCAAATATTGGAATATGGAAAGAGATTTGAATATATATTAGTAAAGATATTTTGAAATAAATGTTTGAAGAATTATAAAATAAGTCTAAGTTTGCTTATGGATGTTTTATTGATAGTGAAATAATCGACTGTCAATAATTGACCGATTTCGTTAATCGTTTCGAAGAGTTTAGGATCGAATTTAATTATCCGAAAACCACTTCGATCCGGTTCGAACGTAACGAATGAATATCGTGAAGATGATGAAGACTGTGATTCGGTTTATCTAGACCTAGGGCAACTTGTATGAACGAATGCTATCAGAACATCATCATTGGAGGACGATGAGCATTCTAAGAAGAATTGCTTTGAAAGGTAACGCTTAGCCTCGAGCATCATCAACCAGAAATGACTAAAACAGGTAAGATGCAGCAAAATTAAGTGGGTCGCACCCAATCAGGGTATGTTATCATTTTTCTAAATGTCATCGGAAACCTATATATTATGGATATGGTTGTGCATGAAAGAAGGAGCGCACGATGTTAAGGATGGAAATATCCATGGTGATAACATATTCAGTCTATCCCGGTTAGGGGTAGACTAGTCTTGTGTTGCAGGGGATATCGGCGAGGTCCTCGGTACATTGTTCTAAAGGTGTACCGTGATGGATGATATCCTAATGGCCCAGTTCGTATGAAATCCATTCTCCAATAAGCACTGTATGGTTTTGATTGTGTCCAACTATGCTGAAATGTGAGATGTAAGTATTTCAGCTATTTTCTATTTACTTAATTTAGACAATATTATAACATCAGGCGGATTTGATAAAAATGTTTTGGTTATCGTAAGGTAGAAACCCGTCGTGTTTATGTGTGGGGTGGTCTTGCGAGATACCTTTGTTTTTCAAGGGTTTTGAAAAATAATAGTAATAATTCAAATTGAGTGTGATTTCATACGCTGGTTTTCCAGATTGATTCGGGTGTTGTCTTATTATAATGCTCGGGTCAGACTAAGTATTACAGATTCAGGTTAGAATGTTGTGAAGCTGAGGAGACGAGCTAAAGGAGTTCAAATGTATTATCACGTACTTTGTTATTTCCGCCGCCTGAATTATGTATATCAGGGAAGGTTATTATAACTATCCAAATCAACATATGGATTGTTATACTTTGATGATTGTAAGTTATAAACGGTTACCGACTCTTTTTTTATAAAATCTGTTACTATATATTATATTTTGTTCCGCGGCGATTGAGATTCTATGCTATTGTTTCTATTTTCTTCCATCCTTTTCTTCTTCACCCTAAAGATTCGTATTTTCGGTTCAATTTGAGTCGAACTGATGTGAATTATGGTCGATTCAAGGGGTATGGATTTACCGACCTTTGCACTTTTTCTCTCATATGCGCAACTCATAGTTGCGCTTTATCCGTGACAATTACAAGCCAGTTGAGTTGACTGCCGACTAGGCTACTTTAGCTTTTTTCGGTAACAAGTTTGCGAACAAGCTTAGAATGCGAAATTGTTTTCAAAATCTGCCTGATTTGAAATTTCGTTCTTAGTTATTTAGTACTTGTATATTCAATTAAGATATGTGTTTCGAGTTCCATTGACGATTTTTGGTTCTCGTAACAGTCGGTATTAAGTTGAATAAATAGTTCATCTTCTTGCCCCTGTACATTTGAATCTTTATATATGCAATAGGTAACTACCTATCACCCAAGTGGCCATTTCACATTGTCTTAGATGATTATTAAACCTTATGATGGATTTTATTTCTCTATTTAGAAAATTAGAATATCATTGGCAATGATAGAGATGATACAAACATGCATACATTATGTACCAAACCCTATCTTATTTCCTTAGTCGACTCGTGCATGCCCATACTCAAAACATCACATAGCGATGATAATAGATCTCCATCGTTGGTTAACATGGAGTACTAACAATTTGAAACGATCCTCCATGTCATTATTATGGTGGTTTTTTAAAAGGAAAATTTTGGCACACATTCTTATGATTATAAAAATTAGTATTAGGTCCCTTCCAATTTTCTTTTATAAATCATATCTCTGTTTTTTAAAAAAAAGGTGAAACTCATGAGACGTTTGGGTAATTTTACTAATCTTAACATGTGCTTTTAGGGTCTACGTACATAACTCAAGACCGCCGTAATACACGTCGGAATAACCACTTTTAAATTTAAAAACCGAAGAAGTAAAAAAAGAATGAATTCAAAAAAGAGGGATGTAGCAACTAGCTTTTTAAAAAGGAACGATGTAAAACAAATAAGTTTAAGGATGTACCCTTAATTTCCACTTTTTAAAAGCCAAGCAGACAATTACCATGAACAATCGATATATTTTATCATGTTTTTTTTCTAATTTAACGATGATACCCGAGCCATGGTTCTTTTTGTTGATTTGCGAGATTATTCTTGTGCTAATAATATAATCTTGATTTGGTTAAGAAAAATATTATTACTTGTAGGATGTATGGTAAAAGGTTAAATTACCAAAGTTGTCTGTGACTGCTAACCTAGTTTTTAAGGCACTACTCATTAAGGATTTTTTTTTTTTTGATTTGGCCTTGTTTTCAAACTTATTATCGCAAATAGTCTCGTTTCAAAACTAATATCGATTTTAACAAAACATACTGACGACTTTTCAAAAGCCGTCAGTTATATATATATTTTTTGAAAATATACTGGCGACTTTTGAAAAATCGCTAACTGGCGATTTTTCAAAAGTCATCACTCACATGTCGGATAACAAGTTTTGAAACGAGGCTATTTGCGATAATAAGTTTGAAAATGAGGCAAAATCAAACAAAAAAAAAAAATCCGCTCATTCAGTATGTTTTCGAAGGTAATACGATAGTCAAAAAAATTTGATTTTTAATCCTCCAAAAATGTAAAAATCTCAAACAGCACGCAGATAATTCAATCAAATTAAATAAAAAAGGATATTTATACTCAACTGTTGACAGCTACCAATTGTTAAGACGTCGTTCTCGTTCACTGTCGGTGCTTTTGGTTGTTTATTTATGCATTCATCTCTCTTCCCCCTTCCTTTATTCGTGTAGCTGTTCAGAGGAAGCTACTAGTTTTCGTAGTTTGTGTACTCATCCTCTCTCTCTCCCCTTCCCTGCTCCCATCTATATCTCAGCGATTTTCGCGCAAAGGTAAATTTTATCTACTTCTTTGTATTCAGCTTGTTCATTGTTAAGACTTAAACTGCTTGAATTGCTTGAGGCATTTGATCGGACATTTGGTGTGTTAGTTGACCCAGACTTAGATCTAGTCAAACTCACTTAGATCTTGTGTTTTTTTGTTGCTATTTACCAAATGGATTTTCTTATTTTGGTAGTGATGCAGTAAAATTCAGCTAAGATCTAGAGAGATTGAAGCCTTGCTTTAATTAATTTCTCTGAAAGAAACAATGGAGGTTGATGGAGAGACTATGGTGAGTACATCTGTCACAAAAGATTAGATTTTTCATATGTGGGTTATTTACTAATATTAACTGGATCCATTGATGATTGTTTATGTAAAGAAACATGGTAAGCACGGTGGAGCTGGGCAGCAAGTCTGTCAAATATGTGGGGACAGCGTCGGAACTACAGTAGACGGTGATCTATTTGTAGCCTGTGATGTGTGTGGTTTCCCGGTATGCCGACCATGCTATGAATACGAGAGGAAAGATGGGAACCAATCTTGTCTTCAATGCAAGACTAAGTACAAGAGACATAAAGGTCTGATTAGTTTTAGAGCATTTTTGGCAACTTATTAGTTACTTGGTACTATTCTCATGTGTGATAAGTCATAGGCTAAAGATGATGATTTATGACATAATTCTGTTTTTGCAACTAAATTTTATTACAATTTAAGTTTATTTACCCACACTTTCAAATTCTACCATTCACTTTAAAGTACTTGAATGTTACTATTCAATACAACTTTTGGGTAGTTACAAAATATATTGTTCCCGGTTGGAATTAATAAATCAAAGTGAATGCGCCATCGATGGTAAAATATAATATTTGATCTGTCATTATCAGGAAGCCCACCTGTTCGTGGAGAAGAAGGTTATGATGTTGATGTAGATGACGTGGGCAACTTCAGTTATTCAAATGGAGCTCAAGAGCAGAAGCAGAAAATTTCGGAGAGGATGCTGAGCTGGCAAATGAGTTATGGAAGAGGGGACGATGTTGGTCTTCCTAAATATGACAGTGGAGAAATTGCCCAAAATCACATTCCTAGACTCACTCATAGCCAACCTGTATGCATTACATTTATTGTTTTCTTGTGAAAAATGGGATAATTGTTTTTCTGTAGATTTATGTTTATTACTTAACCTTTTGCAGTTATCAGGAGATTTTAGTGGAGCATCCCCTGATATGTCCCCGGGAGTTGGTGGGGTGAAACGTGCACATCCAATTTCTTATGTCAATCACTCACGTATGTAGATTTGAAAATTGTATTTTGTGTGAATATTCATGTTAAATGATATGATTTATGTGAAATTATTGGTTTGAACAGCTAATCCGTCAAGAGAGTTCTCTGGAGGATTCGGCAATGTTGCATGGAAGGAAAGAGTAGACGGGTGGAAGATGAAGCAGGAGAGAACTGGAGCTCCGACGACTAATGGTACTAGCCATGCTCCATCTGAAGGAAGAGGGGTTAATGATATCGATTCAACTACTGATTATAACATTGACGATGCATTGGCGTAAGGACTTTCTTTTTTTTTTTTTGGGGGGGGGGGGGGGGGGCTTTTCATGCTTCATATGGTATAAAATCAGTTTATTCAAACATGTTTTTATATGAAATATGGATCTAGTTTTTGAACTGCATTCTTTGCTGTAGCACGTTTGCACAATGGTAAATGTGAAAACTGATTGATGTCAGTTTAAGGTTGTTCCGTTTTTGCAGCGAAAGTTCAACTGAACAAATCTTAAGTAAAGCTAATACAGTCCCCAAATCAAGTGCTAAATCTAGTTGTTGCACATTTTTTTGGCAATGAAACTCTAGTGATTTTGTGAGCCAGTTACATTAGGATCAGAAATGCAGTTTGCATGCACATTCTTCAGTTTTATATTTTTCTATAGTAATGTGCAATGTTGCGCTGATATGTTTGAAGGAGTAGAAGCATCTTCACCCTGTTAATTGGTGATTTGATGTCGTATGTTATTAGTTTCTATGATGTAGACTCGGTGCTGCACTGTTTTTACACCCAAAACCAAATTTTATCATGAGAACTGGCACTCAGTATGCATTTATGTCTTCAGCGCTTTGTACCTTAACCTACATGATATATATTGTTACTTGAAACACCGACAATAGTTACATTTGCCTAAATGTTAAAAGCCATTTGTTGCCAGCATGCATTTTCATTATGATATTCAAATGTGAACATATTTGGACACTATATCGTGATAAATTATGAGGTGGTATGATTAGATATCCTATTTTTAAAAGCGTACATAAGACATCATGAACGCGCATCGCACATTTGCATCATTGATCTGTACATATTCCATGGAAATGAAAACATACAAATACCTGTTTACCACAATGTTCAGTGTTAAGCTTTTAGTTTCTTCTGTGAAAACAATACGTAGTTAGACTGATATTTAATTGTCTTTTCAATGAGATACCATACCTGACAATATAATCATGCAGGAATGATGAAGCTCGCCAGCCTTTATCAAGAAAAGTGTCTATTCCATCTTCCAGGATAAATCCATACAGGATGGTTATTATAGTGCGTCTTTTTGTTCTTAGCATTTTCTTGCATTATCGAATCACCAACCCTGTGCACAATGCATTTTCTTTGTGGTTGCTATCTGTTATATGCGAAGTTTGGTTTGCCGTATCATGGATTTTGGATCAGTTCCCTAAATGGTTTCCCATCAATCGTGAGACTTACCTTGATAGACTGGCAATAAGGTAAAGTCTCGAATTTTAAATTCTGATTCTATAACACTTACTCATCAACAAATTGATACAGTTTTTCTTTCTTTTTTTCTTCTGCGAAAAATTGCTCTAAATCAGTTATAAGTTAATTTCAGTTTCAGGATCAGTTGTACATTGATTTTTGTCAATTTCCAGTTCTTCATTAAAAGAATATAAGCAGTGGAAATACACTATAAATTTGTTTGCCGTTAAATATTTAAGAAATTAAGAGGCTGTACTGAACTATCAACTTGTTGCAACAACTATTTTGTGAATGTGTTGCATTTCTCAACCCTGTGCCCAGACTGTTTATGTTTGATTGCTTGACATTAGACGAACTTCTCCACCAACAAATGGTGCATGCAACTCTATGTCAAATTATGAAAACAGCCTGATAGTGATAATAATTATTAATCAACGCTTGTGCTTGATGATAGGTATGACCAAGAAGGCGAACCATCCCAGTTGGCAGCCGTTGACATTTTTGTCAGTACTGTTGACCCATTAAAGGAGCCTCCGCTTGTCACTGCCAACACAATACTATCAATTCTGGCAGTGGATTATCCTGTCGACAAAGTTTCTTGCTATTTATCAGACGATGGTGCTGCCATGCTTACGTTTGAAGCTTTATCTGAAACTTCAGAATTTGCAAGAAAATGGGTGCCTTTTTGTAAGAAATACAGCATTGAACCAAGGGCTCCTGAATGGTACTTTGCAAAAAAGGTTGATTATCTGAAGGATAAAGTTCATCCTTCATTTGTCAAAGACCGTCGAGCAATGAAGGTATGCAAAAGAATTGTTTGGTTTCCAAATTCCAATATAAATTCCTTACATCTTAGCCTAGTTATATTTTATTGTTCATTTAGTTGATACATTAGTAATTGTCGCTAGAGTCAAGTCATCACATGCCTTATATGAAGTACGTGATGCATTTGCAGAAACAAATAACTAATGTTTGCAGAAACAAATAACTAATGTGCTAAAATCAAAATGTTGTGTTTATTAGCTTATTAAAATGGATGTGTTTTACTGCCATAAATGCAGAGAGAGTACGAAGAGTTCAAAATTCGTATAAATGGCCTTGTTGCAAAAGCACTAAAAGTTCCAGAAGAGGGGTGGATCATGCAAGATGGAACCCCATGGCCTGGAAATAACACAAGAGATCATCCTGGAATGATTCAGGTCTGTGTTTATACTATTTTCATGTTTTAATTTCTGGAACATACCATTTATCACATTACCAACCAAACATTTTCATCAATATCATGTGCTACTCATTATAGCTGCAGAAAATAGATAGTTTTAGGTTAACTTGCCAATGCTGTGTCATCTGCAGGTTTTCTTAGGGCATAGTGGGGGTCTTGATAGTGAAGGGAATGAGCTTCCACGGCTAGTTTATGTATCCCGTGAAAAACGTCCTGGTTTCGAGCATCACAAGAAAGCTGGTGCCATGAATGCTCTTGTAAGTATTTTAATTGTACTTGAACATATTCCTGATATTTTCAAAATTTGTGTGTAATAATATGTACACACTGTTTTACAGGTTCGAGTGTCAGCTGTTCTTACCAATGGATCATACATGTTGAATCTTGATTGTGATCATTACATTAACAACAGCAAGGCATTGAGAGAAGCTATGTGTTTCTTTATGGATCCGAATCTCGGTAAAAGGGTTTGTTATGTGCAGTTTCCACAGAGGTTTGATGGTATTGATAAGAATGATCGATATGCCAATCGTAATACCGTGTTTTTCGATGTAGGTTCTTTTCTCACTCTTCACTTTTACAAAAAGTAAAATAAAACAAAGATTAATTCTTAAACATTTATCTTGGTGTTGTTTCGTGCAAAACTCTCACTCGCTATCCTTGGCAGCTTTATCTGAGAAATTTTGATTTTTTTTTTCCATTCTGAGTTGTATCATAGTTATTACAATCTATATTTTTACAAGATTTTTTGAAGAAAAAGCACAAGGCACAATGATTTGATTTTCGAGCAGCTGAGAATAATTTTTTTTTTCTTCCCTCATTTCAGCTATGTTTATTGTCACAAGTATCCTGTGCTTTGTCAATCACTGAATGTTAAAATTTCCAAAATAAAGTTCGTGATATATCAAAATTTGTAACAAAGGAGATAGTGAATTATATCATATTGCACTTGTAAAATATTTCATGCACATGCTATAATATTGCGATGTTCTGAGTTGGTATTTATTTTACTAGATTAATTTAAGAGGTCTAGATGGCATCCAAGGTCCTGTTTATGTCGGTACTGGTTGTGTCTTCAATAGAACTGCTTTATACGGTTATGAGCCTCCAATGAAGAGCAAGCATGCAAAGGGTGGGTTCTTTTCATCAATGTTTGGCGGTTCACGCAAGAGAAGTTCAAAATCAAACAAGAAAGGCTCAGACAAGAAGAAATCGAACAAACATGTGGACAACACAGTTCCGGTATTCAATCTAGAGGATATAGAAGAAGGTGTTGAAGGTAGGGAATAGTTTTGCTTAGTTTTTGTTTTTGGACATTTAAATTTGATTTTATTACACTGTCCTTTTAAAACAGGAGCTGGATTTGATGATGAGAAGGCTCTGCTCATGTCGCAAGTAAGTTTGGAGAAACGATTCGGGCAGTCTACTGTGTTTGTTGCCTCTACTTTAATGGAACATGGTGGCGTTCCTCAATCAGCAACTCCTGAATCTCTTCTAAAAGAAGCTATTCATGTCATCAGTTGTGGGTATGAAGATAAGACCGACTGGGGTAATGAGGTAATTTATCGACTACCCCTCAAAACAGTATTTTTCTCAAATATGAGTATGCCCTTCTTTGATTACGCTAGGCTTTATGTTCTACTTATATGTCACAAGTACCGCAGTGCTGGTGTTTTTCGATTCTGCAAATTGTATGCATATGTAGATCCATTCATTAGATTAACCCTAACATGAGAAAGATGGTTTATCAACCTTTCCATGCTTATATTTTCAAAAAAACGTTGAAATTGATAAGTGACGATCACACCGTTATGTGATTATTTCACTTACACAAATTTTCAAGCAACCACTGAAATTGCTAGTTTGTAAGGTGGTTCAACGTGGTCTTTTGATTTCAGCAGCTTCTTTGTTTATTTAAGTCTGCTGGATTGTTTTAATAATTCTAATATTTTTATGGGTGACAACAGATTGTGAAAGCATTTTGATAATATAAACTGTGTTTTTTTGTTTCCACTCCATCACTCTATGTGTATAGACATTGGGGAGGTTGACTTAACATCACTAGGTGAAACAATGTTCATGTGTCCGGGCATGAACTTTGGGCAAGTTTTTATGGAAATTTTATAGCAAGTTATTTGCATGGCCCAAAATAAGCCTGTGAGTCCCTTCTAAGCTTGCAAATCTGCTTGAGTTTCATAACCCATGAAACTGTTTATTTTGATCCAAGTACACAAATAATGTGTGCAGCAAAACTTGTGCGATTTCGAGAAAAATATCGTGTTCATCCCATATTTAACAATTTACGGCTCTTTACATTTACAGTGAACAAGAGCTAAGATGTTAGGTGTGCATGTTATAGGTCCTGGAATCATATGATACTGTATAAACACATGCTTGATAAAGGTTATACCAGTTTAACAATTTTGGAACTCACACACATGCACATTTGGGCTAACTCATGCGCGCGTGCATATTAATTACATTTTTTCTGGAAATTGTCTTCTTTATATGAATCAAATCTATTTAAAACCACTTGATGTGTTTTTTCTGATTTACATATGAATGAAGGGAAATGTTTAACATGTGAGCACATGTTGACAGTTTTCAGTTACTTCTTTTGCCTTATTCAATGTGACTAATTAATTTCAATTTCAAACGTAGCTGTATTTTATCACTAAATATTTTTTCTTATTTTTTTTTCCTTTCTGTCTAGGTTAATAAATGAAACTTAAACATGGGCACACGATAACACAATCTACGAACAAATTGCATCGAGTTTTCTGCAACATATTGACACAGGCACCAAAACTAAGTTGTGAAAATATCTAAAACATATTCATTAGTCATTGTACTGGTTTTCTGCTGCAGATTGGATGGATTTATGGTTCAGTTACAGAGGATATTCTTACTGGGTTCAAAATGCATGCTCGTGGTTGGCGATCGATTTACTGCATGCCTCATCCTCCAGCATTCAAAGGATCTGCACCTATTAACTTGTCAGATCGTCTCAATCAAGTTCTTCGATGGGCCCTTGGGTCAGTTGAGATTTTATTCAGTCGGCATTGTCCCATATGGTATGGTTACGGTGGAAGGCTTAAATTCTTAGAGAGATTCGCCTACATTAACACCACCATCTATCCCCTTACATCCCTTCCTCTCATATTGTACTGTACCCTGCCTGCTGTCTGTCTTCTTACTGGAAAGTTCATCATTCCTCAGGTAAATATTATGCATTTTCCATCTTCTACATACGTTAGAGAACCACATATTATCACAAAACCAATTGGGAGAAATGTGAAGGGAGATCTCTTAGTATTTATGCATGATTTATATTGTAAATTGTCCGATGTGGAACTATTCTCAACAATGTGGTCCATGTTTACAGTGCCTTGGTTTGCTAATAGTAGAAAATGTTGATAGAAATCATTTGAAATCATGACTTGATGAGTTTGATTTTGTTCACATTTAATTGTTTTGTAAACAAATCTTTCCTTAATTTCTGGACAAACCTACGCCAGTAAAGTTTGTGTGCTCTGTGCACACAACATCAAAAAAGTGAACGGAGACATTTTCTAACCTGATGGATGCAACCATTTCTAATACCTTTTCTTTTCTTTAAATAAGTTTCTTTTATAGTTTTAGAAAGAAAAAAAAATCTAACTTAGCCCTTGTATGTTTGAAACATGTCTATATTTTTTAAGTAGATATGGTAAAGCAATGTTTCGTCAAGTGCCCTTCTATAGAAGTTTCAAAATACATTTTTGCCCATAAGTCCCACAACTGTAATTATTTTATTAAATATTTATAGTTCTCAGTGCTGATATTTGCAGTTTTCATGCACCATTTTCTGCAAATATTTGCAATTTTTACTATGAATATTTGCAGAAAAAAGTGTGAAATGCAGAGAAAAGTGAAAATATTTACAGCTATGAGCCTGTATTCCATCTTACATAAACTGAACATCAACATGATTCGATATGCAGATCACGAACATAGCGAGTCTGTGGTTCATATCCCTCTTTCTTTCTATCTTCGCAACGGGTATCCTTGAAATGAGATGGAGTGGTGTCGGCATCGACGAATGGTGGAGAAATGAACAGTTTTGGGTTATCGGAGGGGTGTCTGCTCATCTCTTTGCCGTCGTTCAAGGTCTCCTCAAAGTCCTAGCTAGAGTGGAAACCAACTTCACGGTCACCTCCAAAGCCTCCGACGAGGACGGTGACTTCGCAGAGCTCTACATGTTCAAATGGACCACTCTTTTGATACCGCCTACCACCCTTCTAATAGTTAACCTCGTGGGCTGCGTGGCGGGTATATCCTACGCGGTCAACAGCGGGTACCAGTCCTGGGGTCCCCTGTTCGGTAAGCTGTTCTTTTCCTTCTGGGTCATTGTGCATTTGTACCCCTTTTTGAAGGGTTTGATGGGTAGGCAGAATAGGACCCCGACCATTGTGGTCGTTTGGTCTATTCTGCTTGCTTCTATATTTTCGCTGCTGTGGGTCAGGGTTGACCCATTTACTACCCGTGTTGTTGGGCCGGATGTTAAGCAGTGTGGGATTAACTGCTGAGGTTTGGGAAAATGGACATGCTCTGTATTTTCTAAATTTGTTTTATTGTTGTTGGGTAGGATGATATTTATGTATGTAATGTTGTGGGGCTTGCATTGCCCAAGTGTAAGTGTATGTAGCGTATATAAATATATAATGACATTATTGTAATTTTGATCGTGTACATCTTGTATTAAGTGAATATTATCCGGATGTTTAAACTGTTGTATGCTTGTGTTAATTCTCAGTTGTATGGTAATATATGGGTCACTGAAACTTTTTTGTGATGATTTAAGATTAATGTAATTTGATGGAACATTTCAGTAGTTTAAGCTGCGTTTGCAGCCAAAATTTGGCACCTTTACGTATTTGATGTGTCGGATGCGGCATGTCTCTTTTGTTAATCCAAGTCCATTCGATCTTCAATCCGAGTATGTTTGAACCGTTGAAGAATGAAGAAAAAAGCGTCCTTGGCGTTCGAATTGCCAATGGCACTTTTTCCTCCAATGGTTCCTCCTGTGTAACAACACCCCTTCACGTCATTCCATTAGCCTCTTCTTCCTTAGACCGCTTTTTATTTTACACATTTTTTTTCTACACCAACAATGTTTGATTTCGAATTTGATTCCAACTACGAAGATGCACAATATTTGATCGTTGTAGCAACATATTTACGCATAAGGAGTGATATTGTTCGGATTTTCATGTCAGAACATGCCGGTTTAATGTGGTAATCAGAATATGCCGGTTTAATGTGGGTGGAAAACATTGAACGTACATCAAGAACGTTGTTAACAAAATTTTCGAATGAATTTTTTTTGTTTTCTTTTGTTATGCGGTAAGCCGTAAATTATGATCTGATTAAGCGTTAGTATCAGAAAACAGTTATCATATTTCTATACACTATAGCTGCAGCGTTCTCAAATTGACAGATGAACGAAAGATTTCAAACATCAGACTGTACGATTTCATTTTGTTTTCATACTGTTTTAAACACCGTACAATTACTCGCTACAGATATTATCAAGTTAGATGACCCTCAATTTAATACCGTTCCAGATCATATTAGAGCTTCAAACCGCTACTATCTATATTTTGGAAACTGTGTTGGTGCTATAGATGGTACATACGTAATGACACATTTACTTGTAGATCAAGTATTGAAAGCAACTCTTACGTTACATGGAATATCTTAGCAGTATGCTCTACAGTTTACTTACGTTGTGGTTGGTTGGAAAGATACTGCGCATGATGGTAGAGTTTTTAATGCAGATATAATGATAGAAACTTTAATTTCCCTCACATCCATTTGGACAGTATTATGTCAATGATTCAGGATATCCAATTCAAACCGGTTATTTACCACCTTATCGTAATATTAGATGTCATATTTTTGATTTTCGTAAAACCGCAAATCAACCAAAATCGATAAATAAATATTTTAATTTCTATCATTTGAGTTTACGTATGGCAATTGAGAGAACCTTTAGAATATCGAAAATTTTGTTATTTTGAAGAATATACCAACATACTCATTTGAAACTCAAGTAAAAGTTATCGTATCTACAATGACTATACACATTACATACGAAAATACGTGGGTGATCCATATTATGATGATGATTCCGATCTTATTCTAGTGGAATACCAAGAGAAATATTATAGTATGAACTGTACCGAGCATAGCAACTGAACCGGTACAACGATAGACAATGAAATGGTAACGAATCGAAATACCATAAGAGAATAAATTGTTACAGCTGGGCTGCATTGATTGATTGTATCATTTTATCTGTGTTTATTAGTACTGTGTAATTAATTGAATGTATTTCAATTTTCGTACTAGTATTTCATTTTAATTAAACTTATATAATTCAACAAAACAAATAGTTAATTAATTATAAATCAATAAAATAATAAATCACAACTTAAATATCCTACTCAAACATGTCGTTTGTTGTCGCAAACACATTCTCCGTTCAACAATCTTTTCCGTTCAAATACCTCATTTTCTTTTGTTGCAAGTGCACCTTAAATGTTTATAGAAGGAAAATGTATGTCTGTGTATCAGTTTAACATAAGTGTGCTTATTTTCATTCTGGGATTTCTATACCTTAAAAGTTATCTTAATTTTAAAGAAGTTTGTGCTAATTTGTTTGGGAATAATTTTCTTTTTTTGTGTTTTTCAATATTTGTGCGTGAATGGAGGAATTGGAATATTTTAGTCAACCCAGCAATAGAAAGAAGAACGAGAAAAAATATGTTTTATATTATTCAAAAGGCGGAAAAAAGCAAAAAAATTATTTTCAATTTTATATGTTAAAACCATTTTTCAAATCAACCATTTTCCACTCGGAGCTTTTAACGGATACTTTCGAATATGGATAATGTTATATCCATATTCGAATATCCTTTTTTGCGGATACGAATAGATATCAAATAATTATCTTATCCGTTAACGGTCGATAAAAATTCGTAAATGAATTTTTTTATTTTAACTTCAACTTTTTTCCAATCTTATTGATTATTAAAGTGTTAAAAATAAACAAATGTAGTGGTGTTAAGTAGTTTTGATCGATTAATATGCATTAACTGTATAAAATATAAACTTCTAATTGAATAAAGTAATAAATAAATATCTTTTATTGTATTGAGATATATATAATTTAAAATATAATCTTGAAAAAAATCGAACGGATAATTCGAAATGTGGATGTCTTTATACCCACATATATATCCCTTTTTATAGATATCTGATATATTTTTTCCAGATACGGATGCGGAAAGATTTTAAATTTTACGCGTATTCTTTGGTAGTCCGTTCCCACCTGCTTACATTTTGCCATGTATATTTCATAGTGTAAATTGAAAACATAAAAGAACAAAGTTCAATTTTCAAACCACAAGCCACCATGAAGCTTTGAAATGATCGTAATTTTGTTAATGAACATGACATATCCGTAGAAAGTCATGTCAATCCGTTTTAAAATAAAAAACCGAAGAAGAATTTCACCGGGATGAACGAGAGTGAGTGTCTACACACACGTGATCATAAATTGTTGAAATGTAATTAAACCTTTCATATACGCGCTAAAACATACAAATTATAAAAATTCACGTTATAAAAAATGCATGGAAGCAAATATTCTGCATTTTATGGAAGTGCAATAATTCTTCACTTTCGTAAAGTATTTTTTTTTGTGTAAATACGTAAATTATTTGTAAAAAGCTTAAACTTAACTAAAACTATATTGGGCTTTTGGTGTGTGTACGCTTAGGTGTTGTACTTTTTTAGTCGTTACGCAAACGAACTTTAAAAAAAAAAAAAAAAGATAAACAGTAAATATAAGACAAAAAATATGTTTATTTATGATCACCTGAATTTGTCCTTTAATTTCACATGATATTTTGAGTCCTTTAGGTTCGTTGTTTAAAAAGCACCACAAACCAGTACAAAGTAGTAGTTGGAACAAGGCCAATAGAAGCAAGACATAAAATAAACAGTGGAAGGTGGGGAGCCACATGAAGACCAAGTTCCGATGGTAACAATTTACTGGCTGTGTACACAATCATTTATTATTACCATCTCACTCATTCAATAATAACAACGTGCATTCGCATGGCTCCAGCACACAAACATCTCGTTCCCATTTAAAAAAAATCGCACCCACATTGATTTAACGTACGCCTCAAAGGTACACGCACTTTTCATTTTTTTTTTGAAAACGATCGACGAGTAAATGAATGAAAGGGTTTAATATCTGTCCATTTAAGGCAGAAAATGAATTTGAAAATGAAAAAGGAGGAATGCGTGGATCAAGGCAAACAAACAGCCTTCGATTGCACGGATACCATTAATAATAGGCCCGCTCTTCCAATATATGGCGCAGAGGTGGTGCATTTTAGTGTGCCGGCACATCCTACTAGGTCTATGCCTTATGCTCTCATTTGTATCCCATTTTTAGTTCTGCGAGGACTTTTTTATATGTCTTTTTTTGGTATAAAATAGCTCGATTTATATGAACTCGTTCTGTTTTCCAACTAAACAATGTCTCCTCCTTTACTCCAAAAAAGCCCTAACCAAATAAGCTAATGGGCATTTCCAATAAAGGTAAATTGCTACATCCAATCATCGGATCTAGAAATTACCACAAATAATCATTCGACGATCGATTACGATCCGTAATATTACGAGGATGTTTTGGTTACAAATCTATAATCAAATCTAGAAGCTTGTTTAGTAAGCGTCTATAACAATTCTATGACGGCTACTCTTCGGCCCTTGTATATAGGTCAAATCAAATTGTCCTCACACAACTAAATTCTTCATTATATTTATATCTCATTATGTTTGTTTGCTGAAATTGCAAGAACAGATAATGGGTCAATCATTTCGCCAGCGAGGAAGCTCGATCTTGGTTAGACAATATATAGATCGTCATCATTTCATATTGTCATCGCTTATTTCGAACAAAATCATTTAGGGGAGGTTTAAAATGAGACGTCCTTTCATCGAATTTTGAAAGACGTGAAAACTCATGAGAAATATTTTATCTTCAAACTAAATGCCTTCAAAACTCAAGGTTTGAATGGACATCAAAAGGTCGTTATTACTATGAAAATGTCAATGTACGACAACTTAGCTGATATACCCAATGAATCTTTGCGATCGTGGGAGAGAACAATGCTAGAAACACTCAAGCTATTATAAATATATATATGGAACTCAATACTTGAGAAGTCCAAGTGAAGCGAAAGTCCAAAATTTATTTACAATGCATGATAGCTACAGATGGCCTATAACATTAGAAAGCATTGATTGAATGCATGAAAAATAGAAGAACTACCCAAAAGCACAACAAGGGGTGTATCAAGGTAAAGAACATAAACTGATTTTAAATTTTGGATTTGGCATGCTTTTTTGGTATGTTTGGATCCAATAACAATATTAATGTTTTTGAAAGATTGACATTTTTTTCATGATTTTTGGCTTGGTAAAACAACACTTGTTTCATTTACTGTGTAACATGTATGACCATAAATACCGTTTTAGTGGTGGAATTTACCCAAAATAGAGTACCACTGTGGAATAATCCCTAATCATGTTACTAGAAAACAATCAATATTTGCGAGAATGCAAGAAGGAAAACAAAAAAGATGTAGCGCGAGCATTTGGTGTGCTACAATCCATATTTGCTAAAATAAGCAATCCATGCAAACAATGGTCACTAAGGAAAATGACATTGATCATGTACGCTTGTGTGATTCCACACAATATGGTTCTTGAAGATGAAAGGGATGTGAAACAAAATTTTGACTATGGTACTCCTATGTCAAATA
Source organism: Allium cepa (assembly GCA_030765085.1). NCBI lineage: Eukaryota > Viridiplantae > Streptophyta > Magnoliopsida > Asparagales > Amaryllidaceae > Allium > Allium cepa. The sequence goes on along the minus strand of CM060940.1, from coordinate 814,867,856 downwards.
TTTTCCATTCAAACTTATTACGTGCTGATAATGGCTTCCAATTTCATGTCAAAGAGCACATTGTGTATAGCAATGCAACGTTATGTAATAGACTTTAGAAAGGTCTTATGGTACACATCTAAAATCAGTATAGGGATTCTTAATTGTTGTTATTATATTTGATTATTTTAACATCGGTATTTTTTAATGTACTATTAAAATGTTGTCATCAAATTTTTTTTGAATTTTAATTACATGTTAATTCAGAATCAAAATGTTATATTATTTTTTAAATTCAGTTATATACATGCATACACATATCATGGAACCAACTAATATTAAAGTCTATATGGAATACTCAACCGTAAATACATACACATATCACATAATTAGCTAATATAAAAGTCATCTAAACGAAATACTCAACAGTAAATACATATGCATATCAAAAAATTAGCTAATATGAAAGTCATCTAAATGGAATACTCAACTACAAATACATATACATATCATACAATCAAAAATAAAATAAAAATCATATATACAAAATACTCAACTGTAAATACTTACTTAAACCACAAAATTAACTAACATAAAGGTCAACTAAAAAGAATCTTAGATGTCCTCAAAGCAGAATAATCAAGTACATACATCAAAAAATATACATTAGTCCTCTAAATGTGTCGGTGATCAATGACTATCGTCGTCACTATCATCATAAACATCATCGTACTTTACGGGTCAAAACACAGGAGGCCACATAAATCTCGTGCAATTGGATCTGATGCTATATCCATGGTTGATAAGTGTCACACAAGCTACAAGTATACTCTAGTATCTTGGAAAATGCAGCAATAACATATCTCTCATGATCCAGATATTGAGAATACCGTAAAAATAAATTATACTGTGTTATTTTACATAAATTACGAAACAAATTTAAAAAAATGATACGTACCTCATGTGGCTATTATAACCTAGCAAATGAGTCGCCCTATGTGTGAGATATTATAGGTTTAGAAGAAGGTGCAGGAACTGGAATTCTACCAACAAAAACACGTGACCAATATGATCAAAGTTCGTTCTACGTACATAATTCAATAAGGAAAGTGTATGTGGAGCGACTCGAGCCCAATAAATGTCAAAGTGCCCTTGAATAGTGATGGGCTCACCATTTATCCATCCACGCTGTCATAAACCAGATATATACGATAATTAAATTTAGCAGGACAACTTGGACCAAACATGTCATTAGTTGAAGGAGGATTTGAAGGAACCCACACGATACCATATAGTTGTAAGGAACGTCTATCACCCAAAATCCATATCGAAAGATACATTGCATATGTAAACAAACATTACGCCTTGATTAACCTTGGAGTAATAAGAGGATATGATCCTCAATTGGATCAACTATTGTAACGTAATCTTCCCAAGGTTGAGGAATTATGTTACCTTTCCTCCTCAGATTTAGCTCTACATGAGCGTCCATCACCTCATTATGCACCCTCCACTGAAGACTTCGAGCATGCGTAACACAACCCTAACAATGCAATATAGGGAAAAAATATAAAATGTGGTCGGTGCATCTTCTAGTAGTTGCGGGTGCAAATTCCTCATGTACTCATAGTACCGAACGGTAGAACATACCAAATACCCTACATTTGCTTCACTTTACCTAACACATATGAGTCAAGCACAGTGTAGGGTGCTCAAGGTATAGTCAAGCCCCAATCCATAATCCATCTAACATCTAAGTCGATGATACTGGTCAGGTATCCAAGACGAATAGTGCTATTTTGGTTCGAAAAGTATATATACCAAATCAAAATGATATGAAAAAAGGCAGTAGGCATAAGAGTAATAAAATCATGACCATCTTTATGATCTCCAATATAAACGTGTAATTACGTATGTGTGATAGCTCCTATCGCTACATCATCCTCATCCAAACACGATAAATATTGATAATGCGAGTCAAATGACTCAAAACTAGCAGCAAAGAGAACATGCATAAGAGCCTATCCGACCTCGGTATCGGTTGACATATAGATATCCAATGGTGTAAAGCAAGCATAAATTAGAAAATTGAAGGCAATATGTAGTAGGTTGCTATTGTTCTGCAAATGCCTCTACTAAACAACGATTGATACGTGTAAATGGTGGAATCAAAATAAATATGATGTAAGGTGTAGCTGCAAATAAATCTTTGATAGACTAAGGTGGTGTGAAAAAATAATCATCACATACTTATGCTAACTATCCCTCATAGTTATATTTGACGCCTACATATTAAAATCCATTATAATTACTTTGAAATATATTTGCAAACGGATATAGGTATGAAAGAATAAACAGAAATATACATAAGAATCTAAAGATCCATTTTGGTGGTGAGTCTATTCCTTTGGTAGCTCATGCAACATTTGCGTTCTTTAATAGATAATGTAGGAGCTGGCACACCATATGTTGGACCAGCACCAACATCGTCAATGGTACATACTTTCCGCCTATTGAGTTTAGTTGATCTCGATGCCTTTTGATTTAATTTTTGAAAATATACAAAATTTAAAATAAGTAAAAATTGGAGTTAAGAGCCTCTTATAGCCGCTTGGCTCAGGAACTTATCTGGATTTTAGGCGCTCGACTCTGGTTCTTTGTTAAAATGTCCTCAACGCCGTAACCAAGTCTTGAAAGTACTTGATTAAATGAAATCCATAAACTATTGAAAATTCCTTATAATGTCGAATAAGCATGTTTGACCACAAGGGTTGTAATATGTTCAACATGAATAGTAACATTTTGTGACTATGCTAACATAAAAAAATCAGTGTAATAAATTAAAATTGATGTTTGAGTACATTGTGATTTCATGTTTGTCTATTTCTACAATTTGTTTTTTTGAAACAATTTTAAAGATTTTATTTCACAGAGTTTAAAGAAAAACCAATGCATTTGTTTGCTCTAATTTTACCGGATAATATATTACATTTTTAGAGTGGAAAATACCCATACCGTGGAACTCTTCAATTAGGGTCTCAATCGTGTAAGTAGGGACTTCATCATATGAAAATGGTAGTTTATTCTAGAGGATCTAAAATATTCAAGCTAGTCCTATGTTGGTCGATCCTCGATTATATCTTTGAATCTGAAATACCTACTAACCTAGCTTTGGGTGATGTAGACTTTCAAAGGGCTTGACGGGATCTGTGGTGAACCAATGGCGAGGAAGTATAAAAAACTTGCAATGAAGTCGAGGCAAGTGACACGGATATAAAGATTTTTCTTCGGACTAAATTTTAAGGAAGTGTCATTAATTTAATTATTTTCCCCAACTTTCCCCATTTAACCAATTCACTCTATATGTTATGTGTGTGTATGTCTCTATATCTTAGTATATGTAAGTGTAATTGTATTTTAAAACTAATTTAATTTCGATAATATTTTATTAGGTCAAGAGTAAATGATATATATATATATATATATATATATATATACATACATACATAAATTAAATGTTTTCGTGAGATTTTTCGGTCGACGACACGTTGCGTTATTAACTACTCCTAGGACTGTAGTTTATTCTTCCTTCTAGCTTAGTGTGCAAACCTAATTTTAAGGCTCCAACTTATTTAACGAAGGCTAGGTTTTTTTTATGTTTCAGATGAAATAAGGAGGTGCATTTTATAGCAAACATATATCACAAATATTTCCACAGTCTCCTCCTTTACTTTAGCTCAAATCCTAGTCAAAGAAATGTATTAAACCTCATACTCTCCATATTTTGGCTGCCTCCTTTCATAGACTCTCCATGAAGTTGGGCCTGATTAACATCTAAAATTAATTGATTATATATTTATTTCAACCCATATAATTGAGTAAAATAATAGATTATAATTTTATATTATTTTAATTAATTTTAAGCCCTAACTAAATAATAAAAACCAATAAAAAGTTGACGAATTAATTGGTCAGAAGTCATATAAATAATATACACACGTTAAGCAAAAGAATAAAATATTTTACGTTGAACAAAATTAGTATTTATATTTAATATATATGATATATATATTAAATGTATTACCATGGAAAAAGCATTTTAATGTACATATACATATACATATACATATACATATACATATACATATTAATAGTAAAGTGTATATATATTAATATATGTTACGTAATATTAGAAAAGAGTTGGATGACATCAGAAATGAAGCGAAATGTGCCATAATAGTAACATGGTTACTACGTAGTACGAAACATGTCGCAATGAGTGGCACCGTTATTGCATTGTACAAAATGTGCCATAATGAGTGGCATCATTACAATATCGTACGAAACATGCCCTAATGAGTGACATTGTTAATGTATGCTTGTAACACCCCATAAATTTTAATAATTAAATAAATGTTTAATGAAGGGTAAACGACAATTTTACTAAAAAGAGGAAAAAATTGAAAGTTTTATAAATGACCGAATTAAGCGGCAAAACTATACCGTTGCGAACACCAAAATTTTATGGTCAAGTTTCATTATAAAACGTCTAAATCAGATACATATAGATATGATTAGAACTGTAAATGGGTTTGGAATTGGGCTAATTAGGGACTAAGACCCATTAGATGGGATAGGTAACCAACACAGCTTAATGTGAAAGTATGTACAGCTACTTTCTTCGTCTTCTTTCTCATCTCAGACGACATAACCCAAGCAAGAACCCTAGATTTAAAATTTATTTATCAAATCCCCATCAAATTCAACAAAATACACTATTAGAAAGAGGTTTTTTACCTATGTGAAATTATCCATGCCGAGCGGGCGCCTTATTTTTGGCATCGGCACAGTGTCGGTAAGGCGTAGGTGAACAATTACATAGGCTTACTTATTGTCGCCATACCAACGTCGTTGTTGGGGGCATTGATGTCGTGTCGATATAACGAAGTACCTTTTCGTAACCTCCCTCGTTGTCTATGTTGCTCAAATTTCTCGCAAGTATGATTATGCCGAAGGACACAATGAGGCCTAGCCCAAATCCGGGTCAGCTAACACTCAAATTGGTCGAGATATAGCCGGCCTACATTTAACCTAGTTCCATCTAAAAAAATCTAACAAGCAAGTCACAGATAGAATGGCCTGTATCCCTATGCCCGACACGACCAAGCATAATTCGACATGGCCACCTCGTATGACTTGACCCAGCTTAAAGTGACCCATCAATGGCCTGTCTCTCTTGGCCCGCCTTTGATCGCTACCTAGCAGTTTGTCTCATCACTATATCTCAGCCGTCGCTTCAGTCTTAGCATTTTCAACTTTATTCTCAGCAAGCTTCAGTAACAAACGATCGGTCGCTATTATGCATATGTTCTTCTCATCCATCCAGCCACATAACAAGAAAAGTAAACAACAAATACTACGACCAGCCGTAATAGGTACTGTCGTATGTTTATCAAAAGCACGCCTACTCCTATAGTATGCTGCTACATTAAATATAAAACATGCCCTTGGTGTGGAATATCAGCTGGCAAGCACCCAAATGCCCAGAACTACGGCCAGAATTGTTTCTCTATTTTCTGTGCAATCACAACCATTCATCCATCTACATCTGCTACTATAAATACCACTTGCTATGTAGCATCAAACGGGTTGGAATTTAGCTAATCTATAAGCTTATAATCCATTTGAAACAAGCAATACTTCTCAAAGCTCTTAAGTTTTAAATCATTGTAAACCAGGTGCTAAATTTCTTATTATTCTCTCGTAATTCCTTGTAATTTTAAGAGATCTTTATAGTGGAAATATGCATATCTTTACCAAAACACTCTATATCTTATGCCATTTACATTGTTTTCCTGTTTTTCTCATCATTTTACATTATTAAGCCAAATATTAGTAAGTGCCTTTTGCGTATACAACACATTAGTTTAATTCTAGGGTTAGTTAATTTATTTATCAATATTTTGACGTTAAAAGGAGGGTCTTTTCTAAAATCTCTCACCTTCCCTACTTTTTATCCTTTACAAACATCTATTCCAGTTATCACCATGTCAAATCCTAATGGAAAGAACGAAGTCGTCATCTCCAATGACCATGAGACTAATGGTCAAACTTTCACCAACGTTGTCAGTTTCATCCGTGGGATCAATAATGACATGCGGCGAAGTGTGCTCTAAGGCTTGACAACTGTTGGAACTCTAGCCCGTGAGGTAAATGATATCTGAGAAAGGTTGGGTACTCGGACAATTATGAATTTTGTTCTAGCACCCTACTTCCAGTGGTTGAACCAATTCCTCACCAGCCTATTCTCCCTAATGCTCTGATCTCATGAACACTGTCGAGCCCAAGATAGGGTAGTGCTTGAAATCTCGATCGTGGATGTTTATACTCATCTAAGAAGACATGCTGTGCATGTGCCAAGTCACATATTCGCATTGACCTGGAGATGGCCGTGCATATTGAACCGTGGCATCATCTTTCTCCTTAAGTAGAACGAGGGTCGGCCTTTGGTTGCCTCTTAGCAGCAAATGGAGCTTGAGACTTGAGGTTCAAGCGTCTTAGCTGCTGTGCTTATGCCATCGGTGGAGAGATAAGGTCCTCATTTGTGCACTTCTGATCCTATAAGGGTGTAGCCAGGCCTTGATCAAGAGAGGGGCGACTCGATCATTCACGTTCGCCCGTTGTTCTTAGAGAGAGGAGGTCTCCCGCTCCAGCTCACCATTACCACCACTCTCCATCATTTCATCGCCATTGATCTCCCACTCCACAAAGACGCCGATTGAGCCCATAGCCAGTTGTTGGCCAGACAATCCCATAGTGGGTCGATGCCGGCCTCCGAAAGGAAATGAACATTTTCCATCAGCTCAATGAAATACAAGCCCATAATGCTAGGGGCGAAGCTTTTTTTGATGATGAGAATGGAGAACCATTTTCTAAAGAAACCCTGAACATTGACAACTACATGCGATATTTGTTAACCTTGACGAGCGGACAATAGTTATCAATTGCATCATAGTCATGTCGAATTTCGCTTTGAAAGTAATGGCCTCATCCACGACACAACTCCTATGACTTTTTCTTTATTTTTCATATCCAAAAAAATTTAAACACAAATGACTATCTACATATTGTTGAATACGGTTGAATTATCTTCTTAAATTGTGTTGAGAGTTTTGTGAGAAGTTTATTTCATCATTTGGTCGCTTCATTTGAGCGTTCTATTTGAACGATCTAATTTGAGTCGCCTAATTTGAGCGGTCTAATTTGAGCATTTTCATGTTCTTACATGAGCAAACACTTCATTTCCTTATTTTTTTAGACTTGTACTCCAACACTAAGTTTTTAGGAGGCGGCTTTTGATCGGTGGAAAGTATTTAGTGTTGCTCTAAGAGATTTGAGTTGGTTGAATGGAAAAACTTCGAAATTGACCTCGAGATGATTTGGGATTTTAGATTATCATCCTTCACAAAATTTCATAAAGTGTCGCTAAACTAGATTTTGGTGGTTTCTCACTTGGTTTTTCATCGATGCAAAACAACAAGCATAACCATTATATTGTGTTATGTAAAATGATAGTGACAATATAAACTATATATTGTGTTTGTACATTGATCAACTACCCTGAATTCCAACACAATAGCAGAATAAACACCAATAACAATCTCAATCCGCATCTAACATGTTTAGCTTAATGTTGAATGAATGAAAACACTAACTAACCGAAGAATCATGACGGACCGTTCATCTTTTGAGGGTATCGGGCAAACTCGTCCACACGAGTTTCATGGATCTTTACTACACCGAGTTATTTTACTTCAGGACACATTTACTCAAACGATAGATCAAATCCATCTTTTACTTAGGTTCTTATGGTAACGATAAATTTACCATTACCAGTCAATCGGTTATCATTTTAAAGTAAAGTCGGTAATCGGTATGGTAAATTTACTATTTTTTACGGTAAAACATCGGCAGCGGTAACGGTAAGTCCATTCATAGTACATTGATATTCATGTAAGATGTTGTATTATGGACATTTAAAAACAAAAGAACAGTTCAATTTATTTCAGTAATTCAACTCAAAAAATGATAAATACACTTTTTTTCCATGTCCTTTATTAAGTGACCCAATGAGATATATATGAATTATTATTTAGTGTATAAATATATCAACTTATTTTGTTTAGACAAAAAGTAATTTATCATTATCAGTGTAACGGTTACTAGTTTATCGGTATACCATTCATTGATATACTGATTAATCGATAACGGTAAACAATTTTAGTTTGTCAGTAAAAACGGTATAATAACGATATTTACAAAATGGTAAAGGTAACTCTTACCATAACAGACATACTTTTAGTGTAATAGAAAAGCCCCTCTCCATTGGGCTACTACCACTGACTTTAGCGTAACACGGTTATAAAAAGTTTAAATATAAAAACGCAGCGTAAGCGAATATAGTTAAGTGCCCTAGAAACTAAATTATGATTAAAACCCTCCGTAATTCCGAATTTTCAATATAATAATAATAATAAGAAGGTTAATAATATAAAGATTGATTTTCCTGTACATATATATCAAAAATTGATCGCATGTGACCCAATGTAATGGGGATCAGAACGAACAAAATGTACAGTCAAATGATCTTAAGCAAACGTTCGTAAACAAAACTTTAAACGAAGCAAGGACGAACAGGTAGTTTCGTTCGCCCCAAAACAGAAAAAGGGCAGAGAGGAACAGGGTAAAGGAGATGTTCCGCAGGCGTAGTGGAATGATGAGTAGGATTATTGTGTATTGTGCAACTGTTTTGATGCAGGCGTGGGTCAGAAGTCATGAAGGTTCTTGTATGCCAACGCTTTTTTTGGTTCCTCTCTTCCTCCTTAATTTACTAAATTGCCCTCCACGTTTGAAAGTTTTGATTTCTTTTTTAGTACGGTTTGTTTTGATAACGGTAATAATTTGGACGATGATTGACCTTTTGCGTGCACTTCAAAGAAGTTTTTATTGTTTTCGTGTATTTAACCCATGTACTTTGACATTGAAAATGCGTTTTAAATTAATCAAACCGGACTTGCTTTTTCTTATTTTAATTTCAAATGACAAGGACCAACTTATTTTATCATAATTTAGTTTCAAATGCTTGCTTCTATTTCCTTTGCCGTCGCTAATTTTTTCATAAATTATCTAGACTGTTGTAAAATGATTTTATCTTTATGTTTATAATATTAACATCCATTAATATGCTTGCAATTCTCTAATTTGTAAGAAAATAAATAATGTTTTACTAATGTTCTATATTACGTTTTGTTGTGGTTATGCCCATTACTTTTTCTCATGCATAACAATATTTTCTAATATCATCTATAATGGAATTCGAAAATGAGATGAATAATCTAAGTAAAACATGTTTTATTGTTATGTTACAGGGTTTCATGTTTAAGAGATTTTATTGATATCGAGACTATTCGGTGAATATTCAAAAAACTTGTCTGTTTTTTGAGATATTGAGTTTTGATTTTAAATAAGAATAGATTTCGAGATATTCAGCTTTTAATAAATTTGATTTTAATATTTTAGTTTTAAGAAAGAAAAGCTTTTGTGATAATTGAGAAGGAGAAAAGATAATACTTGATTAAAAAGAAATGATAAGGAAAAAAGTGAGTATGAGTAAGTAGAATAAGTGTTTGATTGGATGAGGGTAGATGTGTTTGATATACATCGTTTTAATCTTGTTTAAGTCCCCGCAAATAATGTGAACCTCTTCCCATCCTATTAAATTTTGAGTAGCACTATTAGGATTGCATGATTTTCATAAATACGTATCGTGGAACGTGAAAACATGTCTATAAATGTTACTTCCATTTCAAAATACGCAGTCTCCAATATTAGCCAACGAAGCCTTATTCTAACCGATAGTTTGAAGTGCCAAATTCATTGATTTACGACTACTCAAATCATCTTTCCCTTTATATTTTCATGGAAAATGTTAATTTGTGCCTTCAGGGCACACGTAAGTTATTAAATTACCAACATGACCCTTTTAATTTCACCTTTTAAAATTGCATAAGGATAAATTAGGTATTTAATTTTTTTTATGCTTTAGCTAATAACTATCATTGTTAGCATATGCCTTTAAGGCACACGTTAACAAACCCCTTTTTTCTTTTAATCTTTTTATTTTTTTATAAAGACGATGAACATGAGCATTATATTAACATTGCTTAAAATATGAAAAAGGGTTATGACAATTTTTTTTAATAATAATTTCTCTCTAACACGTGTATTTTATCTTTAGTCACACAATACTAAATACCACAAAAATTTGCAAAGCTTTAATTTACATCATGAAAATAAAAGTCAACAATTTTAAAAAAATTACACCATTTAAAATTTTGGTATTATTAAAAGAACTCCAAAATTGGATGAGATAGATTATTTTATTTTATTTTTCATAAAAGTGTTGGGGAATGCACAAAATAATTTGTTTCCTTAGCAAAAAAATCCATAATTATCTTAGTTTATTGGTAACCAATCATTGATTTTTCACATTTTCTCGATAAGACCTGGCAAAAATAACTTTCAGTGATTCGTCGATTTTTCGTCGTTTTTTATGGGTTGTTGCCAAACACTGCTTTGTATGATGGATAAAATTGTAATCAATTTTATTCAGATGGAGTCCTCATAACATTTTTTTTTCTAGATGGAGTTTTGCAAAATTTACCCTTCGTACCTAAAAATGGAGTTCGCTTGGTACTTCCCTAAAATTATCCGTTAATATTAGCCATTAAAATGACATGTTATTAGTTTAGACATAAACTGTGCTATGTTACAAAACTCAATTGAACCCACAATCCGTGAAGATGATTTAAAGTATAACACCGATAAATCTACCACTTTTACAATATTTAAAACGATGTGACTAAGAATACATAGACATTTAAAAGAGTGTCCCAAAATGGAGGTGTGATGGTGTTGAATTTATGTGATTCAAATATTTTTCAAAGAAGATAACAAAATAATTGATTGATTCAATCAATTAATTAGGCTATATATGAAAAGATAAAGAGAAAAGATATACGTAATATCTTTTAGAGAAGGAAAACTAATTAATTGCTAATCAATTAATTAGTCAAAGAATTTGTTGTATGAAGAAAGAAAAGATTGCTAATGGAGATTAATTCAAGTAAGGAAAATTATGGAAATCAAGATCACCATTATTCATTTACATAGAAATTAAATCATGTATATTCGTAAAGGTTTCAAACATAATTTGGAAATAAATTTTCTTCATCTCCAAGCATCCTTCATTTTCATGTCTATTTAAATGAAGAAAGTTCATCTTCATATTTGTACGAGTGTGGGAAAGAGCATCCACCATTATTCTCTTCTTCGATAAACCCTAATTTCTACAGTCAATCAATTAAGGGTTTTGAGCATAAGCAAGTCTTTAGATAAATTGATTATTCAATTTGTAATTATAGGTTGATCTCTCCACTACTACCTATAATTTTGCAATCTCTCTCTTTTATACTCTCTTTTAGTGAAGTAAAAAATAGCTGTTGGGTCCGTGGACGTAGGCGATCTAGCCGAACCACGTTAAATCTTTGTGCTCTCTGCTTTTTTCGTTTCTCTTTGTTTGGTGATTATTTTTCATTGAATTTGTGGTTGGTAATTAATCGACAAGTTAGATGCTTCTTTTGATTGTTTCCGCGCATTAGCATTCCGCTGCAGTTTGAAGTTAGTGCAAAGCAATTGAAATTTTCGCACAACAGATGGAACATCCTCGTTTGAGCATCACTTAACAAATTTCCAAGTAGAAAGGCGTAAATAAAATTGTTATAAGCATTTGGAATAGCTATCTTTTGTAGTGGACATATTTAACCTGGTTTATCTAAGGAGTATATTGTTTTTTCTCTTTGTATTTCTTTTTATCAATTTCATTCATATTTTTGTGAAATGTACATATATAACCTAGTTTATCCATGGAGCGTGTGCTTTTTTCTATTTGTGTTTATTATTATATATATTTTTATGAAAAAAGACACTACATATGATATACCAGTAGTATGCGTTCTTAGCTTAAAGTTTTTATTCTTTTTTTCTTTTTAAAATAAAAAACTTGGTAAAATAAAGGTAAATGATAAGTTATATACCAAGCAATAATATGATGATACGTGAGATCTACATCTGCATACAATTTGGTTATAGGCAGCAACATCAACAATAAGTGTAATAATTGCTTAATTGTTCTATGAAGGAATGCTTAGAATGTCAATCAATCAAGGAAGCAGAGCTCATCCAGTAAATTTGAAAACCACACACGCCACAATCATTCAAATCTAAGCCGACATCAATAAAATCAAACTCCTCCCCCTCTTTCCTTCCCCAAACAAAAAGACACATACACCCACCCGTGCTCTCCCTCTCTCTTTATTTATTACCTTCTCTTTCCAAAATCCAATATCTCTCCTTCAAACCAACCGATCTAACTCCATTATATAACCTCATTCTCTTCTTCTCCTTCACCCCCCATTCTTCTCTCTCTCTCTCTTAGTTTCCACAACCATTTCAAATGTCAGCAACAACATCATCATATAAAAACAAGAAAAACACCTTATCAAGAACTTACAAATGGCAAACTCCTCCTCCTCCCTCTCCTAAAATCCTCCACCTCCCTCGCCGCCTCAAACTCATTCACCATTCCTCCATTAAGTCCCACCCCACTAAAACTCCCAACCTTCAATCCTTACTCATAGAGGAAAAGATCAAAGTTTCAGGCAATGCACATGAAGTTGAAAAATGGAAAGCTGAAGCAGAATCACTACGTGTTCAATGCGAGACTCTCAAAAGAGAAAGAGATGACGCATTGCTTAAACTTCAAAAGAGCAAAGTATGCTATCTTATCTTCTTCTTCTTCCTTTTCTTGTTGTTCTTCTTCTTCCTAATATTATAATGTTTCATTACCAGGAAAGAAAGAAGGTTGATGGTGATAGCATAGAGAAGAAGATGAGCAAGCTAAAGTTAAGATCCGAGGAAGCTAACGAAAATGTGAAGGAAATAAGAGAAGTTGTCAATGTCGATCTACTGAAGAGGAAAATGGACGTGATATCTAAAGGGATGATGGAGAGGAAAGAGGAGTATGGTTCATTCTTGATGTCAGCTAACATTCACAATAATGATGATCGTAATGCCAGCTTGATGAAGGGCATTATGGGAAGAAGCAGTAAGGCTACCAAACTAATGCAGGCAAGATTCAAAAACTGTCGGCTATTTGTACTGCTTTTAATAATTGAATATTTATTGGTAATGATCGAATTTGAAGAACTAGTTTTAATGTAGCATAAAGAATCTGATAAGTTGCAGAGTTTTGCTAGTTTGATTAATAGGATGCGGGCATCTGTGCTTAGAATGTTGTTGACCGTTTAAAGGGGTGCAGAGTTAATTAACTATTTTGTTGGTAAGTGATCATATTAAAAATTTCAAACTTTTATGCCTTAGTTTTGTTCAGTAAAGACAACTACCAAGGTATGATGGTCCAGGGCCCAAGCACTTTATTTCTGTCTATCATTATTATCAGGAATAATGTTATGAATGTCAAATTTGCTTGTACTATGACACATGCAAAACACAATTCAAATTTGCTTGTACAAAACTGATAACAACTCTCTATATATAAAGTTTTATAACAACCTACACAAGCTTAACAATGTTAGAGATAAAACCAGAAATTAATTTCAAAATAATGTTTGAAGTATAATTCTCAAACAAACAGGTCTTCCTGAGTAAGACATCATACGAACTCTATATATATACTACAAAGCTTAATACACAATTTTGTTATAATATTTAGTATAAAGAGATCCAAAAACATATATAAGATATGTTGCTTTTGGTATTGGCATGAAATGTAATTGTTTAAACACAGGCTAAAGAAGGATCAAGAAAGAAATGCTGCTTGAATTGCAAAGGAATAGTGAGAAGAGTAGCAGAAGAAGTAGAAGCAGAGTCGAAACAATGGACTGAAATGCAAGGCATGTTGGATCAAGTTCGACTAGAAATGGATCAACTAAAATCTTCAAGGGATCTTTGGCAACAAAGAGCCATTGCTTCTGATCAAAATCTACGCTCTCTTTTCCCCCATGTTCGTAAAGTAAACATGTCATCGGTAATTTCTTTAAACTAATGTAGGATCATTTTATTGAAGTTTTTGAACATTTTCAGATGCTGGAATGGAAGCAAAGAGCGCAAGCATATGAACAGAAGATAACTGATCTAAGGAAGCACATCTTCCACCTTGAGAAATCATCATGGGATGAGGCAATAACACCTATTGTTTCTACTTGCAAAAGTATAAACTCTAGGAATATATTGAACAGTATAAAGTTCCAGAAGCTCAAGTGCCAGCAACTGAGACAGGAGAAAGAGAATGAGAAGAATGTTCTAGCATGTCGCACCAGCAATGCTAAGCGCAATCTTCGTGCGAGGTTGCCTTTACAAGATATAGGAAATTTGTGAAAGTTGTGGTATGACGAAATCATTGCATTTGAAGTTAAAAGAATCCAGGAACAAGATGGATTAAGAGAAGTTACGTGCACTGGATCAGTGTAATCAAGGTACGTAGCTGTTCAAATGATGAGAAGATTTGTAAGCTGAGGACGATGAAGTGTTTGAGAAGTTTGAGATGAATTGCTAGAATTCGAACTTAGGGTGAGGCTTTCATGTATGAATAAAAATAACTTATTGCTGATCATGTTTTCGCCATTAAAATATTGTATGGTTATAAACATTGCATTATATAGTATCAAGTGCTAACTACTAATAATATGTTGTTGAGTAAATCATCAACTAACAAAATCTTAAAAGTATCAAGTGCTAACTACCAACATAGATCAAAACGAACACAAATTAAAAGAGTCGCAAAATGTTCTATATAGTTCGGTCAATTCTTTATTCAGTTCAATGACGGCAAAATCCTACACTTACCAAATCAAAAATTAAAGATCACAATTGTGGTCCTTAATCAACAATATTAGAAACCCAAATTTTGAATGTAATGGGATATTTTTTTTCTTTGCTCATCTTAAAATGGGTAAAAGTAAAGTTAATTCTATACCAAAATAATATATAACATTATTTACTCAACATATACCGTTCAAAATACAAAATTTCACATACTAATAAAATTGCAGTTGTAGTAGAACTTCTCTCACTTCAATTATACCGTTCAAAGTACAATTACACTGATTTGTATACTAGTACATAAAAGGTATTTTTATCTTGAATTTTTATAAAAAAGTAATGATGCATGTAACTTGGCATACAAAAAAATAAAAAGTAAAAAATCTGAAATTACCACCGTTGAGAATGAATCTTCCAATGGTTGTCTCTCCTCGAAAGTGGTTTATAAATCCTAAGCGCTTACAAGGAGAGGGTGATATCAAACTTAATGAGTTAACAGGTTGTTATCTGACAATATCGTATAAGGATTATAATCATTTTAGTCTATTAGCATCTCTGGGTAATAATAATTTCAACATTATTCTAAAGGAAGTTCCTTTGTGTTCTACTTTGAATAACCTAAAAAAAATAAAATTGTTTCAGATCCACTTTTACGAAATGCAACCGGACTCTTTTGGTGGGCTTCAAAAAAGCCACACCTTTTGAGGTTGGTATATAGCAGAATCAACATCGATCTGTTAGGAATGTGGTAGGCTGAATTTTGATATAAAAAGAAAATAAAATAAAATAAAAATCCAGGATTTGTCGATGATTCCTTCTGCCCAGTAGCAAAATAGATGCAATAAATTCTGTTTCTGCATAGAAATAATTGATACAATCTAGGAATTCGATTTATAAGGACATAATGATTGCAAATGGGCTGTTCCAGGGCCAGAAATTTATCATGAAGTACATCGCGTTGATCTGCTTGTTATAACGGGACAAATTCAGAAAATGAATTGAAAATCACTTCCTAGGAATACAACACCAACCTTACTGTGTAGTTGGTTTGAATTTCTATTTCTAAGTTTCAATATCTATTTTTTTTGTTAATTTTAACTTTTATTTACGTTATCATTCAATAAAAAATGAATTTGTAAAATAAGTTAAATTGTTAGATCATATTTTTAAGTGGTATTAAAATTTTGTAACAGTACAGCGGTGTTTTTGAAAGTTCATATCGACACAAAAAGTATGACACAAAATGTACTACAACTATTATTAAAGATAAATTTATGTATACCGCAAACATTGGAAAAATGACAATGTGTTTTGAATTGTATGTTTTTATTTTAAAAAAAGCGAATGAAAAGATGTTAAAATGGGAGTCATTACACTATGCCAATAATATACAAAATTTAGGATCATCATATATCTTGATTAATATTTATTAATTTTGTTACCAACTTACTTGGAAATAACATGGATCGTGAATGATTTTTTTTTTTTTTTATAGAAAAGAGATATATAAATAGAAAACAGAAGCTGTCAACAAGCCTGACAGGTAACCCATAGAAAATAAGACCAAAAGCCAGCGAATAAAGCCGAGGAAGATAAATACCAAATAAAGCAGAAAATACAAAAAAATATGCCAACAGAAGGACCATAAAACAAAATACGGCGAAGCAGCCATTTATAAATACCCCAAAATCAGAAAAAGCGGAGATAGCTGCCGAAGGTTCCTCCCAGAAGGGAAACAAAACAGAACGATGAGATTCAGCAGAGGAAGCCGAAAAAGAGAACGGCGAAACAAGAACCAGAATAGCGGCAGCCCAAATCCAAGCATAGTAGAAGAAATAACCGACACCAAACCAAACCTAAAAAATCAAAGCCTGCAACCAGAAGCCACTAAATCAGGGGAAAAAGGGGGGGGGGGGAAGACGGAGACGGTTAAGCCAGAACTACCTGGCTTAAGGACGGACATCAACCAACGTCCGCCCTGTCGGGAGGCTGAGAACAGGTAATAGAAAACAGAGCCACAAGATGGACAGAACGAGAGATAATCGAACCCTTGAAAGGTCTGCCACGAAAAGCAAGAAAAACATCATTCCTCACCCCGCGAATAACAGAGACGGGATCCATGCGAGACTCCTCAAAAATAGCCTTATTCCGCGCACACCATAGGTGCCAGCAGATAAGGCAAGGAATTAAGCGGAAAACAACAGAACGGAGAGATTTACCTTTGATACCGTTCCACCAGGTCATCTGTAAATCCTCCGACGAGTTGTTGCAACCTCTAATACCTAATAGATTAACGAAATAATTCCAGCAGGATCTGGCAGAGAAACCGGTAAAGATTAAATGATCCAAAGATTCCGAATTCCCGTTGCCGCAACATCTGCAACGGAAAACAAAAGGAATACCAATCCGTTGAAGGTTCTCATCAACTGGCAATCCCTTATGAAGGGTTCGCCACATGAACATAGACACTTTAGGAGGGATTATGGCGTCCCAAATGAAGGAGAATAAAGGTTGAATGGGGGAAGAGAGACGAACCGAACTCCAAGCTTTGAAGATGGAAAACGAACCACCATCCCATCCGGATTGGCCGCCGTGGGAGTCAGATAAAGGTTTGATCGATTGCATGTGCTTCCAAGTTTCACTAGCATAGGATGGAGATCCGGAAAAGCCTGCGGAGGACAGACTTTGGTACTTGGCTCGGAGGAACTTCGCCCACAGGGAATCGTAGTCCCAAACCTGTACCACAGCTTGCAAGCAAAAGACGAACAAATGTCCTTTGGATTTCGCAATCCTAGCCCGCCCTCTTCCTTGGGACGACACGCCACGTCCCACGATACCCAGTGATGATGGTGGTTGTCAACCTTCGACCCCCAGAAGAAAGAAGAAGCCAAAGATTGGAAAGACCTGAAAAAAGAGGCGGTAGGAGACATCGCTGCGAAGACATGAGTACCGAGCGAGCCTAATACCGACTTGATAAGAACCAATCTTCCTGCCTGAGATAGAAACGAAGCATTCCACCGAATGATCTTTCCCCTAACCTTATCCGTAAGAGGATCGAAAAGGGCATTAAGTTTCCGGCCCTGTAGAGGACAATACCCAAGTAAGGAAGAGGAAGGGAAGCCTCCCTGAATCCTGTGAACGAATGGATCCAGAAAACCCTGGTAGAATCCATATCCTTCGCATGAACGAAACAACTTTTCGATGAGTTAACGCGCTGGCCCGAGCATCGCTCGTACTGATGGATAAAGCGAATGAGGCGACGAACAGACGACCGGTTACCGTTGGAGAATATGACAATGTCATCCGCAAAGGATAAGGAAGAGACGAGCGGGCACCTACTCGGAAGACCAAATCGGTGAACCTGGCCGAAAATCGTTAAGGTGTGGATCCCTCGAATGAAAGCTTCAGCCGCAACCACGAAAAGAGAAGGCGATAGAGGATCACCCTGACGGAGACCCCTACCAGCCCTAAAGAATCCATTGGCCGATCCGTTAATGAGACGGAAAAACAACAGTTAGAGATAAGTCTCCAAACCAAATCGATAAGGGTTTCTGGAAGCCCAAAAGCACGCAGAACTCTAATGATGAAAAACCACGACATACGATCATAAGCCTTCTCCATATCAAGTTTGAAAACAACATTGGAACCTCTAACCTTCCTGTCAATCTGGGAAATCAGTTCCTGGGATAACAGGACGTTATCAGTGATAAGACGACCCTTCACAAAACCTGCCTGAGAGGAGGATATGATACGATCAAGGAACGGAGCCAAACGAATGGTCAACACCTTAGAAATAACTTTGTTGGAGAAATTACACAAGCTGATGGGACAAAATTCTGCGCATGACCAAGGGTTATCATACTTCGGAATTAAAACCAAGTTGGTGGAAGACCAACTAATGGGGAGAAGACTGCCGGCAAAGAAATGCTGGATAGCTAAACAAAAATCCAATTGAATGATAGGCTACACACCGATAGAAAGATCCGTTGAAACCATCCGGACCGGAAGCACTATCCTTGCTGAGAGCAAAAACGCAAACACGGATTTCCTCCGGAGTAGGCGGATCCGCCAAACCGTCCGCATCCCCAGAAGGGATCAATCTGGGAATGAAAGAGAGGATATCCAGATCCTGATCCGCCACCGAGGGAAAACCCAGGAAAGATTGAAAATGAGACACTATGATCTCCTTAACTTCAGCCAGAGAGGACGCCAAAGAAACATCCGGTCTCAAAATTTCTCGAATGGAAAGAAGGTTGGCTTTCTTACGAATGGATGAATGGAAAAATTTGGAGTTCGAATCCCCATCGACCACCCATTTTACCCTCGCCTTTTGGCGAAGATAAGAGTGTTCGATACGAAACTCCGAAGAGAAAGCCAATTGGGCCGACGCCCAATACTCCCTGTTTTCGGCCGAAGGGTTCTCGTCGAACAAAGATTCAGCAAGAATAAGGGACTCCTCAGCCGCCCTAACACGGTCGAAAATGTTCCTGAAAACAAGGGAATTCCAGGACTTAAGTCTAGCCTTTAGACGTTTCAGCTTTTGGGAAAAACCCCCCATGGGAGAAGCTGAGATAGGAGCGGACCACGACTCCTCGACAACCTGAAGAAAGGAGTGATGGGAGCACCACATACTGAGGAAGCGGAAAGAAGATGGCCCCGAGATAGAACGAGGAATGCATCGCAAAACCAACGGGGCATGATCAGAGCAGGCTCGATGGAGATGCGTTGTAGAGAAAGAGAAAGGAAGATTGAGCCATTCAGGTGACCCAAAAATCCTGTCCAACCGAGAAAGGATCCAATTCGGACCCTCCTGATTATTAGACCAGGTATAAGCCGATCCCACAAAAGGAATTTCGGAGAATCCTGAGCTCACAATGAACGAATTGAAATCAGAAACCGAAGAGCGGTTAATGGCCGCCCCCCCAGTTTCTTAGCCTGACTAGCGACAACATTGAAATCACCACCCACAACAGAGCACGGAAAGCCCATCTCAGCTAGATGAAGAATATCATCCCATAGGGATAATCTCTCCATCCTATCACACTTGGCGTACACCGCCGAAAACAGAAATGGATGAGGAAAAGGAGAAGCAGAGCAAACCACAGAGATAAGCTGACAACACAACATTTGGACCAAAGAATCCAAATCTTACCCGAAACATTGGACACAGCACCTCCAAACCCAAACGACAGGACAACCCTGGAAATCTCTCCAGATCCTACAAAAGGTTCTAACAGAGCAATCAAGCAAATAGAATGTTTACGGACAATGCGCTTTAATCTAGCGCAAGAAGCTTCATTGCCAACACCACGAACGTTCCAGAAAAGAAAGTTCGACATGAAAGCCTGAAAACAGAGGACAGGGAGAACAGAACAGACCCAGCTCAAATAAGATACAACGATGAAAAAGCAGACTGATCTGTCTGCTCAGTCGCCGCTATAGAGCGAGTACGGATAGTACGAGGAGTGGAGTGGGGATCTCTCGTGCGGCGACGATAAGGTCTCTGCACACGGAAAGTCGATACCCGAGGGATGGGATCGGCAGAAGCCTGAGCCGGCTCCATCGAACCCGAGAGCCTAAGAGAAGATCTGGATGGAGCCGAGTTCTTAGTTAGGCGAGAGAGGCGATCATTAATGATCGCAATCTCCACTTCGCTAAGCATCAGGATGGTAATGGATAAGGAACAAGCGGACGATGGCAAGGAGCATAGAGAAGAGCAGCAATCAGACGATGAGGCTGAAGACACCTCGACAGACGGAATAAAACGTAAGTATGTAGGGCTGCATATAATACGCAACCCACGGTGCTGTAGGAACCTAACCCAAGCCGGACTGTCACTGATGAGACAGCCCCGCGCGACAGGTGTGGTTCGCACGATGGTCGTAACAGAGAGATCAACAGAGGGAGTCGAGGAAAGCCGGCAAAGTTCCCGGCTTTCCGCATAGTGATCCAAATCTGAGACCACTATGCGAAAAGACCAAGAATATCGCCCGGGCCTCTCGATCCTGGATGAGTGAGTTCTCCATAAAGACCGCAGAAGACCAACCAGCGAATGAAGACCCAAGATAGCCATATACGACACAGAATCTGCCTCGCAATGGCAGTAAATCAAAAACCAATAATAAGACCTGCACTGACCGCTCCACACGAAGCGCTCACTGCCTACATGACCTGTCATGTCACCCGTCCCGGACATAGCAACCATGCCAGGGAGCACACACCAAAGTGTGTCATGGCTCATAGGCAATAAAGAAACAACAACAATCCAAGAACATGCAACAGCATCAACATCGCCAACA
Source organism: Allium cepa (assembly GCA_030765085.1). Taxonomy (NCBI): domain Eukaryota; kingdom Viridiplantae; phylum Streptophyta; class Magnoliopsida; order Asparagales; family Amaryllidaceae; genus Allium; species Allium cepa. Next base: position 814,846,617 of record CM060940.1, on the reverse strand, counting down.
ATGACAAAAGTAGAAAACAAAAAAGATGAACTCACCTGACATCCCCACCCACAACATACCTGGGGAGCTCTCTCAAGGATAAGACCGATAGAATCAACCACCAAGATCCCCCTCGCTAAACAACTGACTGAATGACCACCAACATCCCACCGAGAACCCACAAGCCAACCATCCAGCACAACCTCACCAAAAGAAACGCAAAACCCATCAAACACTGGGAATGCCTGGTACGAGACAACGGAGACGTCGGTCAAGACATCACCGAGCTCAGGCCCAGAGGGGATTACAGCAAGCTGCAACCGAGGCAAAAAATCACCGATCTCTTGGCTACATGGGGCGGTGAAATCCCCATCAACCACGGTGGCAACCAAGAGCCCCCCAACGCTAACCACACAACCATCAGAAGGCGACACAAAACCATCTGATACTAACTGAGACGGAGGCAAGGAAGCAGGTAGAGTAGAGATTGATGAGCGATTAAACCCCCATCGATCTGCTCTCTAGCCACACACCCAAAAAAGCAATCCACCGAACCCACCGTCACCCCCTCCTCCCCACAAGGCATAAAGGCGCAAGCCGTCGAGAAATTCAGAGAGGGCTCAAACCGGGCGATGAAATCCCGACTCTGGCCATACCCAGAATCGCCAGAACAAGCACCCGACAACAATAAGTCAACATCCAAAGACCCACGCCAGTAAGGAGGAGGGCGCGACACCAAATCATCGGTGAATAACGGCGAAATCTCCATAAAGCAATTGTCAACCAACAAGAATCGAGATCGAGACAAAGCCCCAAATTGACTCAAAGAGAAAACCCTAATGTCCATTGATCTATCACCAGAATAAGTAATCGAAATAGGAGCAGCCACCTCCGCCAATAAAGCTGAGGCAATAGAGACAAACGGAGGGCAAGCGCACAAGAACTTGCCTGAGAGAGCGAACTCGGCAACACCCGAGAAAGACATCGAGTCACCCAAGAAACCACAGATCTGTCGAAGCCAAGGAACGACAGTAAAGAGAGCGCAATATGTTAGAGCGAAGTAAGAGAAGAGGAGCAGGGGTTAACGAGTAAGAGAAAATCGTCAGTGAAGAGAAGCCATTAATAACACCGTTTACACATAATTATTATTTGCTGATGGATCGTGAATGATTATTTAAAATAACTATTTCTAAGTTCGTTTGAATGGCTAAATTTGGATAAACCGAGGTAGGCTTTTTGCTGTTTTATATACTATATGAGATTGTCGGTTCAATTAATAATAAAGCTTGAGATAAAACTATAGTGATCAATCCATATATATTTCTTAATCATTACATTTTTGTTTTAACATTTTGCTGCTTAATTTTAATTTTTTTCGTTCTAACTATAATCACCATAAATGTTTGAAATATGTTATATTTTCAATGGAGTTCATAATAAAATCTACGAAATTCGAATAAAAATCTTGTTTATATAGTGAAAATAGCTACAAAATACAAGGTAAACAGGATCATGTAATTTTTTAGGATTTGAATTTTGAGATTTTAAGTAAAAAGGAACTTAGAAGGGAAAAAATAAAGATTTTTAAAAGAAATAAGCAATTCCAAATTATATTAGGTAAAATGAGGCTAATATAATTTGAACTTGCGTTCTTGAGAATAAAGTGAATCATGGAAAATGAAATACCATATGAATAAGCATGGTTAGTGAGATCGATCGTGTGGCATTATGAAAATATACCAAATCATAAAGAGCTTATTATTTAAATTTTACAATAACGAGAAAACAAATAATCTCTTATCTGGTCCGACTTATATATATATATATATATATATATATATATATATTACTAAAAGTACATAGGAAAATTCATCCGCCTACCATAACTAATATGCACCATACAAACTTTGAAAATAAAAGATCCACGGTTTTTGGGGCCAAATGAAAATTTGAATTTGGTATTAAGTAGCATATAAAAATAAATTAATATCTATTAAGAGTTTCTTGGTGGTCAGAAGGATAAGTTTGGGTGATCACAACACCACATATTTTAAGATTTTAGCCTCGTACAAATTTGAAAACTAATCATCTATCTTCATAGTTAGATTTGTTTGGTCCATATTAAAATTATAAAGCCATATATCTTTAATAATAATTGTAATGCCTTTGGTGTCACAATTTTTTAGTGTCAACGTGAACTACCAAAAATGTCCCTCTACAGTATTAACAAATATTAATGTTCCTTAAAAATAGGATTTAAAAGTTAAATTTGCCCGATATTAACAAATCTTAATATCCCCTAAAATTAGGATCTAACAATTAAACATTTTTACAAATTCAAAATGTCCATCTACACTTCAAAATAGGACCAACAAGCTTTTTTTCCATTGTTTATTAATTAATAATACAAATAAAATTCAACCTAAAAAAATTAGATGTTTGCAACTTGAAAATAAAAGTTTAAATTAACTACACATTAGTTTAATGTAAAAACATGGCTAAATATTTGTGCAAATCATTTTTTCTTGAATCTTTAATAATAGTTATAATACCTTTGGTATCACACTTTTTTGATGTCAACGTGAACTATCAAAAATGCACCTCTACAGTATTAACAAATATTAATGTTCCTTAAAAATAGGATCTAAAAGTTAAATTTGCCCGATATTAACAAATCTTAATATCCCCTAAAATTAGAATCTAACAATTAAACATCTTTACAAATTCAAAATATCCATCTACACTTAAAAATAGGACCAACAAGCTTTTTTTTTCATTGTTTATTAATTCATAATACAAATAAAATTCAACCTAAAATAAAATTAGATGTTTGCAACTTGGAAATAAAAGTTTAAATTAACTACACATTAGTTTAACGTAAAAACATGACTAAATATTTGTGCAAACCATTTTTTCTTGAACGAGTTAATCATATATAATTTGTAGAAAAATAATTTATGCGTGAGGCACATGCCATTATCACGCACGAAGCGCGTGCCCTAACACTCGTACTAAGATTGTTGTTTCATATGGCTCAAGACAAATAATGATCGAGTCCCATTTTTTGTGGAACACCCGAAATCCGCCCATTCATCTTTTATCGTCCGTTTGGTATCATTTTAAATTTTGCATTTTCAATGTGTACTACATAATATAAAGAGCGGGGAGAAGAAAATTTAGAATTCTTAGTGATTACGACGAAGGACAAACGATGGAGGAGATATATCGTTTTTCGTGTTTGTTTCGGGACATAACAAAACATGGGAAACAATCCCTTCCCTCGCCATCCGTTCATCGTCGTAGTGGCTACGAATTTTAGATTATTTTCCGTTTCCTCATATTTTGTGATGCATATCGAAAATGTTAAATACAAAACTTAAAATGAAACCACGTAGATTGCGGTTGCTTTGTTCTTTTTAATTTTGGGTTTTCGTTAAAAAAAATGTGTACGACGCATGTATATTGTGAAAGACGATCAACTTGAAAAACAAAGCTAATACACAAAATAGAAAACAACATTTTTTTCCTTGCTTTGAGAAATGACAAAAGCACGAGAAGTATTCCATCATTCCGTTGTCTCTTTATCTCCTGTGTTGTCTCCTCCATATTCCTTTCATTTCTTCCATTGTCTTTGCACTTCTCGTATTTTGTAATTAACAATGAAATTCTAAAACTAAAATTCAAAATGAAATCAAACACCACATTATTTTTTTAGTTTTTAATAAATAGGAAGTAAAAAATAAAAGGTGAAGATTTATTTAATCATGGAGAATATAGAAAATGAGACTCTGTAATTTAATTTGCACCCATGATTCAAATGGAATTGCACTCTAAAATGAGGGATAAATAAAGGATGCATTAGAAAATAGTATAACAAATCAGTGTCCAACTTAACAATGATTATGCAAAATATGAACGACTTAGATATGATAACCTTACATATCTAATTTGCGACTTTGTAAAGGTTCAAGAAGAATAAAACATGACCAGTTCCACTGGCAAACTATAAACATACATCACAAACAATTAGTGATAATGTCCTATAGTTTAAATATAAACGGGTTGATAAAACGACTGGGAGATGCAACATAGAAAGCAATGACTCTTGCAAATATAAAAAAGAGTAAAAAGTGACTTCAAAGAGACGACAAATGGGCGGCTATTATAAAATACAAGGGTGTGATTATTTCTTCATCCACTTTTCATGCAAGAGAATTTCAAATTGGGCTTTTTGTGTAATCTTTTTGAATGATAAGCCATAGATTGGAGGCACTTGTATAAATGGTATTATGTAATATAAGTTCACAAAAGAGATTGCTTAAAAGTAAATGGGTGATATGGTTTCAGTATAGAACAATAAGTTTTCTTGGGTATCACGCCGTCGAAAATCAATAAGTTTTTCGATGGGCATCGTCGAACTAGTGTAAAAAATTTGTTCGATGGGCTTCTGTTAAACATTTTTGCCCTTCCCCGCAATTCAATTTCGAAGTCTTTTTAACAGTTTCCATTTTCTTGTAAACAGCGATTGTTTGTAAAAACATTATTGAATTTCTTTTATTCTCAAGGAGAATAATATAAAAAGAAGATATATCAATTCTACTTAAGCTTTCCTCCTTATATAGTGAGTGCAAATTCAAATTTGAAAGACTATAACTGTTTGCATGTAACAGTTAGTATGCTCGTGGTCAAGACCGATGGTATGTCGAAATTCAACAAAATACGACTACTTTGCAACAGTCATCATGGCAAAACCTTACACGCCCTCCTGCTCTAAGAGTCTAAATACTTACTCTTTAACATATTAAATTACATGTTAGCAAAACCCCTTCATGCTCATATATATTCATAATACTCTTATTCTCTTTTAATTATATAATGAGGGATGCTTACTGTAACGACTCATAAATTTAGTTTCTTAAAATTAGAATATTTAATCGATTTAAATATTAAAAATTTAATTTTATAGATTAAATAATTTAAATTTCAAATATAGCGATTTATTGGATAATTTAATTGTTGAATTAATAATTGAAATTTCTTAAATAATTGAATCTTAGATTTTATTTGGATAAAAATAATTTATAAGCTTATTTAATTTCTATTTAACAAGAATTAAGGTAATTAAAATTTTAAATTGGATTTAAAGGCGATTACCTGATTTTTAAAATAACTTGTTTCAATTAACATATAAAAATAGCCTTCCGGGGAACAGTCTCGGATTTCGACGAAACAAGTGTCATTGAGTCCCTAATAATGAATTACAATATGCTGTCAAATTTCGTAGTAACTAGATGCATCATTTGGTCGTACGGGATAGGAACACGTTGAAATTAATATTGAGAATTTAATATAATAATTGGGTTCAAAAAGCTATCTTCTGCATACGACCAAATCAGGTCTCGAAACAAGTTCCATTGCGTTCGGAATAAGGGTATAATATTAGAAAGACCAAGTGGCACGTCTCGACTGAGGTTCGATTTTACTACACACAGCTATGACCTATCACCATCCATAATGATCTATCTCTATCAGCCATGCCCCATTACCTCAACCCATACCCCATCGTCATCACCTAAACCATGTATATACATAAGCATCCCTGATCCACTTCTTCATTTTTTTTTCATCTTCGGTAAACTTCCAGGCTTAGAGAAAACTAAATTGCCCTCGTTCCGAAATCAACAACTTCAAAACCGATCGTAGTATTCTCGAGTGATCAACATGAAACATGTGGATAATTCTCTGTAGCATTTTTAAAAATTGATGGATCGAGATTTCGTTGGAAAACGTTCGAGTTATTGACAATAATCAACAAAAGGGAAAATATTGTCGGAAACTTCAAAAAATGATTTCTCGTGATCCGCTTAGAATTACTCGACGCTGTAAGCGTCTTGAGTTTGTATCGATGAGTATTATTTTTCGTGTGAATTTGGCAAGATTTGGTTGTAATTCTTGACGTTGGTGGCGAGCTAGGGTTGAGGTTTTAGAGGATATGGGCATCGATTCATCAATCGAAGCTTGGATTTGGGTTTTATGAAGGAAGGGGATGCCTTAGTCGAGTAGGTGGTTCGGCAAGCCATAGTGGATCGCGACTTTTTACTATAAGCGTTGTGCAGGTCGTGATTTCTCGCATGGCTCCAGAGGTGTCAGTTGGGTGGTAGGCGCGTGGAGATTTCGAAGAGAAGCCCATCGGCGCGATCGATTTCGATTTTCATCGAATATTGCTCTGTATCATAGTTCTAACGTGCACGCGTTTTGGTCTGGCTGCGTCACTTGAGCATATTCATGTTGGAGAAGAAGAAGGTTGTGAGGAGGGGTATGTTCGTAATTATTCTGAAGTTATTTAATTTTAATTTCTGAATTTCTTAATAACTTATAAAATTTATAACTCCTTCATACAAGGTTCAATCGAGACGAAACTTATTTCGTTGTGCTCGTACGAACGAAAGCTTCGTAATGGAACTAGTTTGGTTGAATTTGGAGAATGTGGACTAAAATCGGATGTCGTCATATTTTAGTTCCAAATCGGAATGCCTCGGCGACAACAGAAATTTCGATGAGTTAATCTTACCTTTTTGGATAACTAGTATGATATATAATGGATAAAATGGTTGAATGATTGTTTGGATAAATTATTATATTTGTTAGTTGGTTTGGATATATTCCCGTCTATTGGAGCGGATGAGACCCTATATGATTCCTATGTAAGAGCTGATGACCCTTTGTATACGAATCCCGCCTCAAAACGGTTAATTTATATTGGTTGATTATCTAACATTTGTGATACAAGGAAACAGGTTGGAGGGATCCAACTCGATTCCTCGTTATTTTTGAATTATATTGTTTCAATGATATTTCTTTTATAATATTTCTCTTATATGGATTATTGAATAATAAATATGATTGTGGACACGGCGATTATAACGTTATTATATGTTTGGAAATAAAACCCAGTAGTTATAAGAAAAATAAACAACAATATTGGTTAAGTGTTGGGTGACTATTGACCTCAAATTAGTATTTTGAAAATACTATAAATTGATGTTTAAGTCGGAATTGGGTTTTGGGACATGAAACGATTTTTAAATCCAATATTGGGATTTGAAAACATGCTATTTAAGGATTATTTAAGTTAATTAAGTGTATTAATATGTTTTTAAGTTATTAAATTATAAATACTAATTTAAGGTTATTTAATTACAATTATATTACTTTTAAGTTATTTGATTATGTTTTAAGGCTATATAATCATATTAATATTATTTTAAATTTATTTAATTATTTTATTATTTAAAGGTTATTTATAGTTAGTATGTTTTAAGAATTTATAAAAAAGTTAATAAATTGAAAGATTAATTATTTACGAATAATTTTGGGTTTGAAATTAATAATAAGGATTATTAATATGGTCTTGGAGATAAATTATTGTTATTTATAATAATGGTAAAGACTGATTATTATTATTCATTTAAAAATACTTTTAAGTTATTAATTATTATTTTACGATGTTTAAAATAAATAATTTTCTATTTATTTATAATGTTTATTATTGTACAATGGTGTTTTAAAGTTAAAGATTTTTAATTATTTATAAATGTTTCTGAGACCCATGAATGGAGTTGGAAAACTTAGATTTTATAAAGGAATTATAAAATGGTTTGAAGAGTTAAGGAAAGGTTATTTGCAAGGTGGAAGAGTTTATCAATGGTTAGATATTTATAAACGAATTTTAGAGACAGGTTACAGATCTATAAAAGAAGTTTTATAATGGTTTATAGATTTGTAAAGGGTTTATCAGTGTTCTTTGAAATGTACAAGAAGCTTATAAGTGATTGAATTTGTAATGGGTTTTTAAATGATTTTTGGAAGATTTATAAAATGGTTTATAAATGTTTTTAGAGAATCATAAGTAGTTTTATACATGGGTTTTAAATCGAATAAAAAGAAAATCTTTTTAAATTCTATGAATATACTTATATCATTGAGATAAGTATATGGATATTTCAAGGAATTGAAATATAGAGATTTGCGAGTATATCTTTGTAGAAGTGTTCATATATAAGTAATTTACAAAGTGGGTTTTATTTATGAAGATTTATGAAATGAGGCTAGTAATTGCTTATATGCTCAACCAATGTTGGTTTTCCCTATGAAATATAATCTTTGTTTGAATGGTTGTTTATTTAATAGTTAAATAACCGATTATCAAATCTTAGCCTAAATATTCAATCCTTCTTAATTTTGGTGATACGGAAATATTCCCTAATTAATACCGAAGGATTTTGACTTTGAAAATATCTAGGGACACACGGGAATTATATAGTACAGTTACCATTGGTGGTGCTATACTATACGTATAAGCCCGTTTTGTTCTTTTAGGACGATGATAAGGAAATCCTTCCACTAGCGATTAGGAGGTGATCTCCGATTTTAACTTTTTCTGTTTATTTTCTAGAGAACTGGGTTGAGTTTACCGAAAATTATCGAACGTTGTTTTTCGAAGAGACCGGGATTAGGTATGTTTTTTGAAAACCACTCCGATCGAACGAATACGTTTGGAAATGAAGACATTGGGAAGAGCATGGAATCGAAGATAGAGATGTGAAGTGCAAGGGCTAATTGCTATAAATCCTGATGGTGATTCCAAAGTGGATGTAGTAGGAATAGTACCTTCGGTTTCATTCAGACCTAGAGCGGACATGTATGGATGAGTGCTATCAGAACATTGTCATTGGAGGGCGATGAATATTCCAAGTGTAAATTTCTTGAAAGATAATCGTAGCGTCAAGCCTCATCAACTAAGAAATGACTAAAACAGGGTATGCAACAGGGCAAAGTGGGTCGTTCCCATTAGAGTGATTTATCATCTTTCTAGATTACCATATTTTTATGGATTTGGTTGTGCATGAGAGATCTCGATTAAGGTTGGAAGACCGGGATGGTGACATATTCAGTACTACGAGTCAAGTGGTAGGCCGGCTCTACGTGGCATGGTACAAGATGTTCTTGTCAGACCCGGGTGCATTTTTCTAGAGATGCACCCATCAGAGGTAGTTCTTTACCTGATCATAGTATGGAATCCATTCTCCAATACATGTCTTTACAGTTTTGATTGTAGAGCCTAGTATGCTGGAATTTAATTAATGTAACAATTTCAGCTATTTTAATAAGTATTTGTATTTAGACCCTATTATAGTATCACTGGATTTTCTATAAAAGTGTTTTGGTTATCATAAGATAAAACCCATCGTGTCTATGTGTGGCGTGGTCTTACGAATCATCTTTTGATTTCAAAGATTTTCTTGTAAATTTAAATCCAATTGGGTGTGTTTTCTCACACTGGTTTTCCAGACTAACTCGGATGTTATTTTATTATAATGCTCGAGCCAGACCGAGTATATTACAGATTCGTTTGGATGCTTGAAGCTTTTAGTGACGAGTTGGAGGCCCAAAGACGTATTCACATAGATGGTTATATTTTCCGTTGTATTCATTGGTGTATTATCAGTAATTATAAGGATAAACTGTTATAACTATCCTGATTGAAATAGTTAATATACTCTAATTGATGTTGTATATATACATATTAAAGTTTTGCTTTTGTTTAAAGACTTGTGATACATTATATATTAATCGTTCTGCTATGAGATTCTATGTTGTTTAGTTTTCTTTTTATCTTCCTTCTTCTTTTCCCCCTTAACAATCGGGTTTTTCGACATTCGATTACTCAGCATGTCATACAATGGATGTATCAGTGTCAATTATTGAAGGTCGAAAATTTGGTTCATTAAAGTTGATATTAGAGCTAAAGGTTAAGCAAGAACCTTGGCTTTGATGAGGTAACTCATTAAAGATAGGGTCAGTAGCACCCTAGAATTAGTTTGAGTGTGTGTGTATGTGTGTGTGTGTGTGTGTATATATATATATGAGCGCGTATTTGTTAGTAATATACAAATGTATTATATTGTGTTGGTTGATTTGTTGAGTGGCTTATGAATTCTGGTCAATATGAGTAATTAATGTTATTGACAGGGATCTCTAAACACTTGAACAAAGCAGTTCGACATGATATTGTTTTGAAATTAGGTAAATGAAATAATTTTAGCTTGATTATATATTATATATATAAAGGAATAATTTTCAGAAATTAGTATGGTATATATGGTGTGTTTAGTTGTTAGAAAATGATAATATTTGACTATTATCATTTTTTGTTGTGGTGCTCTAATAAAAGTTGTTATTATGATAATGCAAGTAAGGATAACACTTTAGGAATGATTGTATATAGCCAAATGGAATTATATAAATATGATTTATAAAGCAATTTATAAATTAGAAAGGATAAAAAAGGGAATTTGGGAATCTAAAACCTGTTAGTTTTGGCAATATTTTTCAAAGTTTTAGAAAATAACAATAATATTGTATGGGAAATATTTTTGACCGAATTTTTTTCTAAAGGGTTTCAAAAGGGATAAAGGCACTGAATTCACTTCGATTTTTGAAAAATAATTTCGATGGTGACTGCAGCATTATCGACGTTCATTTTCGAGTTTCAAGAGAGGAATTGCTACCATCGGAGTTTGTTTGGTAAACTAGTTTGATTCTAAAATCCGAAAGAATGATTTGATATACCAAGGGATCGTGAGTGTGTGTGTGTATGATTTCAAAAATGCGTAAGAATAAGGTGTTTAAACTTTGCGATTTTCATTTAAATGTTTTATTGAAAATATGAGAAAATAAGTTTGATAACTTATAAAATTTGAAAATTAGCAAGTTAAAGCAATGTTTTAAATTTTTGTTTGTGAATGCAGAAAAGTAAAAATTTGAAATTGAACCGTGGAATGTAAGCTAACTTAAATTAAGTTAAATAAAGTGGAATTTGAAAATTTAGCCTGAGTTGGGCTAAATGAAATAATTTTTGGAAATGGAATTGATTGAGATTTGAAATAAATTAATGATGGAACTAATTAAATTAATTAGTGAACTGGATATGGTTTGGAATGCATATTGATAAAATTGAATGTTAAAATTGGGAATTGAAATTGAATTTGATTAAAATGGATATAGACTTAAGTATGAAGTGGTAATAAACATAAGGAGTTTTGTATAAAATGTTTATAATGGACTTAAGAAAATTGGATGGAAAAATTCTTAAGTGGTGAATAGTATTGAAAGGATATACTAAGTAAATAATAAATGTGAATAAAGCAATGTGAATAATGATTGTGAATAATTGATAATAAATGAAAAGAATATGAATAAAAGGAATTTGGTGTAGCTAAGAATCAATTGAAATTAAATACGTAAGTTGTACGTATATTATTTTTCTCGTACAGGGGTTTGATCCAGATTCGAGCATAGAATTTCGAGATAATTTATATTGATCCGTATTAAGATTTTTTCACTTGATTCTCGACGAAGAACACTGGATATGGAATTTTGATTAATTCTGGGATCTCTATTGTAATATACGGCTATGCAAGGAGGATAACAGTTTCTAATCAAGGAACCGAATCTGAGTCCGCACTAGAGTGGTCATGTAAACGATACTAGTTTGGAAGTGAAATTATGCGATTGAGCGAGCGATCAGATTGATATTGCATATGAATGATATATGTACACCGTACAGTTTTAATAAAGAAAATGTTGGAAATTGAAAATGCAAATTGATATGATTTTGAATTATATGTTTGGATATCACTAGTACACAAGTACAGGTATGTAAAAGCAAAAGCTAGTTTGATGTCTTTGATATCATAAGAAAATTGGTTGCCCAACGGAAAGGTACATGTTTAAATTGTTGTTTGAATTTAATGATTTTATTGTTAAGCCACTTGGCTTTTTTTTTCTTTCATTTGTTTGGGTCCGTAGTGGTGACTTGTAATTATTCTGATCTAGCCGTGCAAAGGAGACGCTGACGAAATTTTTCATTAAAGAGTTAGAAATTTTGAAGAAATTTTTTAATACATAAAAATTGATTTTTGAGTTATAACCTGAAAGGATTGAATGGATAATATCTGTTGGAACCTATAGATGAATTGGGAACTTGGTAAAAGTAATAACAAGGTTTCAACAAATTGATTTTGGAAATAGAGTCTTAAATGGATTTGGGAAGTTATTTCAACTAATTTGTTTTAGAAAAGAAACGGGCTTGGGCATTTTTCTACCTTGGCGATTTCGGAGATGAAATTTCTTTAAAGGGGAAGAATGTAATGACCCAAAATTTTAGTTATTTGAAATTAGAAAATTAAATTAATTTTAAATATCAAAAAGTTAATTTTATAGATAAAATAATTTAAATTTCAAACAAAGCGATTTATTGGATCATTTAATTGTTGAATTAATAATTGAAATTTCTAAAATAATTGAATCTTGGATTTTATGTAGGTAAAAATAATTTATAAGCTTGTTTAATTCCCAATTAGTAAAAATGAAGGTAATAAAACTTTTAAATTGGATTTAAAGGTGATTTACTCGATTTTTAAAATAACTCGTTTTAATTAACATATAAAAATAGCCTTCCGGACACTGTCTCGGATTTCGACGAAACCAGTGGCAGTGGGTCCGTAATAATGAACTATAATACGCCATCAAATTTCGTAGTGATCAGGTGCACGATTTAATCATACGGGATAGGAACGTATTGAAATTGATATCGAAAATTTAATATAATAATTGGGTTCAAAAAGCTATCTTCTGCATACGATCAAATCAGGTGCAAGTTCCATTACATTCAGAATAGAGGTATAACATTAGAAACATTAGGCGGCAGGCCTCGATTGAGGTCCGAAATTATATAGCTAGATATTTTGAATTTAAATAATATATATATTTAAAAGATTTAACTACACACAGCTATGACCTATCACCATCCACCATGACCTATCTCTATCAGCCATATCCCATCACCTCAACCCATACCCCCTCATTATCACCTAAACCATGTATATATATGAGCATCTCTGTAAACCATGTATATATATGAGCATCTCTGATCCGCTTCTTCATATTTTCATCTCCAGTAAACTTTCAGGCTTAGAGGAAAGTAAATTGCCCTCATTCAAAAATCAACAACATTAAAATCGATCGTAATTAGCATGAGTGATGAATATGAAACATGTGGATAATCCTTTGTAGTATTTTTAAAAATTGAAGGATCAATATTTTATTGAAAAAGTTCGAGTTATTGACGATAATCAGCAAAGGGGAAAATATTGTCGGAAACTTCGAAAAATGATTCCTCGTGATCCGCTTAGAATTACTCGACATCGTAAGCGTCATTGAGTTCGTATAATGAGTGTTGTTTTTCATGTGAATTCAGCACGATTTGATTGTGATGATTGATGATGATGGCGAGCTAGGGCGTTAGGTTTTAGAGGATTTTGGGCATTGATTCATCGATCGGAGCTTGAATTTGGATTTTGTGAAGGAAGGTGATGCCGTAGCCCAAGTTTTGGGTGGTTAGACAAGCTATAGTGGATCGCGATATTTTACTGTATGCGTTTTTTTGGGTGCAGATCACGATTTCTCATGTGGCTCCAGAGGTGTTGGTTGGGTGGTAGGCGTGTGGAGATAAGCTCATCGGTGCGATGGATTTCGATTTTCATCAACTATTGCTATGTATCATAAATCTAACATGCACGCATTTTGGTCTGGCTGTGTCACCTGGGCACGTCCACATCGGAGGAGAAGAAGGTTGTAAGGAGGGGTATGTTCGTAATTATCCTGAAGTTATTTAATTTTAGTTTCTAAATTTGTGGATAACTTATAAAATTTATAACTCCTTCATACGAGGTCAGATCGAGACGAAACTTATTGCGTTGCGCTCGTATTGAAGAAAGCTTAGCAATGACATTGGTTTGGTTGAATTTGGAGACTATGGAAATTTGGGCTAAAATCGGATGTCGTCCGGTTTTAGTTTCAAATCGGAATGCCTCGGTGACAACAAAAATTTCGGTGAGTTAATCTCACCTTTTTGGATAACTAGTATGCTTTGATAAAAATGGTTGAATTATTGTTTGAGTAAATTATTATATTTGTTAGTTGGTTTGGATATATTCTCGCCTATTGGAGCGGACGAGACCCTATTGCGTTTCCGTGTAAGAGCTTGTATACAAACCTCGCCTCGAAGCAGTTAATTTATATTTATTGATTATTTAACATTTGTGATGCAGGGAAACAGGTTGAAGAGATCCAACGGAATTCCTCGCTATTTTGGAATTATATTGTTTCAATGATATTTCTTTTATATGGATTATTGAATAATAAATATGATTGTGCACACGTCGATTATAACATCATTATATATTTGAAATTAAAACCTAGTAGTTATAAGAAAAATAAACATCGATATTGGTTAAGTGTTGGGTGGTATTGGCCTCAAATTAGTATAATGAAAATACTATAAATTGATGTTCAAACCGGAATAGGGTTTTGGGACAAGAAATGATTTTTAAATTCGAAATTAGAATTCAGAAACATGTTGTTTATGGATTATTTAAGTTAATTAAGTATATTAATACTTTTTTAAGTAATTAAATTATAAATATTAATTTAAGATTTTTAAGTTATTTAATTATATTAAAAATTGTTTTAAAGCTATATAATCATGTTAATATTATTTTAAAGTTATCTTAATATTTTAATATTGTTTAAAAGTTATTTTTTTATAGTTAGTATGTTTTAAGAATTTATAAAAAAGTTAACAAATTGAAAGATTAACTATTTAAGAATAATTTTGGGTTTGAAATTAATAATAATGAATATTAATAAGGTTTTGGAGATAAATTTTTATTATTTATAATAATGGTAAAGACTGATTAATTATTATTATTATTTAGTTAACAATATTTTTAAATTATTAATTATTATTTTAATATGTTTAAAGTAAATAATTTCCTATTTATTTATAATGTTTATTATTATACAACGGTGTTTTAAAGTAAAAGATTTTTAATTATTTATAAATGTTTCTGAGACCCATGTATGGAGTTGGAAAACTTAGATTTTATAAAGGAATTATAAAATGGTTTGTAGAGTTAAGGAAATGTTATTTGGAAGGTGGAAGAGTTTATAAATGGTTAGATATTTATAAACGAATTTTAGAGACATGTTACAGATCCATAAAAGAAGTTTTATAAATGGTTTATAGATTCGTAAAGGGTTTATTAGTGATCTTTGAAATGTACAAGAAGCTTATAAGGGATTGAATTTATAAAGAGTTTATAAATGGTTTTTCGAAGATTTATAATATGGTTTATAAATATTTTTAGGGAATCATAAGGAGTTTTATAAATGGGTTTTGAATCAAACAAAAAGAAAATCTTTCTAAATTCTATGAATATACTTATACCGTTGAGATAACTATATGAATATTTCTAAGTATTGAAATAAAGAGATTTGCGACTATATCTTTGTAAAAGTGTTTATATATAAATAATTTACAGAGTGGCTTCTATTTATGAAGATTTATGAAATGAGGCCAGTGATTGCTTATATGCTTAACCAATGTTGGTTTTCCCAATGAAATATAATCTTTGTTTGAATGTTTGTTTATCTGATAGTTAAATAACCGACTACCAAATCTTGGCCTAAATATGTAATCCTTCTTATTTTTATGGTACAAAGATATTCCCTTCTTAATACCGAAGGATTTTAACTCTGGAAATATCTAGGGGAAACACGGGAATTATATGGTATAGTTACCATTGATGGTGCTATACTGTACGTATAAACTTGTTTCGTTCTTATAGGATGATGATGAGGAAATCCGTCCACTAACGGTTAGGAGGTGATCTCCGATCTTATCTTTGTCTGTTTATTTCCTAGAGAATCAGAGTTTAGTTTACCAGAAATTATTGAACGTTGTTTCGAAGAGACCAGATCAGATATGTTGTCCGAAAACCACTTCGATCCAACGAATGCGTTTTGATGTGAATACATTGGGAAGAGCATGGAATCGAAGATAGAGATGTGAAGTGCAATGCCTAATCACTACTAATACCGAGGGTGATTACAAAATGGATGTAGTAGGAATAGTGCATTCGGTTTCATTCAGACTTGGAACGGAATTGAATGGATGAATGCTATCAGTACATTGTCATTGGATGTCAATGAGCATTCAAAGTGTAAATTTCTTGAAAGATAATTGTAGTATTCAAAGTGTAAATTTCTTAAAAGGTAATTGTAGCCTCAAGTCTCGTTAATCGGGAAATGACCAAAACAGGGCATGCAGTAGGGCTAAGTGGGTCTCTTCCATTAGTGTATGTTATCATCTTTCTAGATTACCATATTTTTATGGATTTAGTTATGCATGAGAGATCTCGATTAAGATTGAAAGACCGAGATGATGATATATTCGGTCTACCAGTCAAGTGGTAGGCTAGTTCTGTGTGGTAGGGCACAAGATGTTCTTGTCAAACCCGAGTGCATTGTTCTAGAGATGCACCTATCAGAGGTTGTTCTGGGTTTGAAAAAACACCTCTTCTAAGTCGGATGTTATAATTACTTAATGATTTCTGAATTTTGATAATAAATTAATGCGGCATGTAAAAGAAATTACTTTCGGTGTTAATTTTCCTTTTGAGTAATTAATGAATGATGATGCCAACTTAATCTTAAACGCTTTCATTAATTGATAACAATTAGTGAATGACGATGTTTCCTTAATTTTTGAACACTGTTTTCAATCAACGGTGTAAAATTGAAATGATGAAATCTTAGTGCATGTTAAATTAGTATAAAAGTAAAAGTTAACTTTAAAGGCACCTTACAAATCTTTCATGGCAATGGATTGTCAACTTACATGCCTCTAATATATATAAAAATCAAAGTTCGCTTACAATCACGACTTACATTCCTGCATGACGAAGGACTATAAACCAACAGGCTTCCAGCATTTATAAAATCATTTATCTTCTTGTGTTTGAGTAATATGTCTAAGCATGCCGATGGATTATAAACAAATATGTAGTCAGTGCATGTATAAAAATCATTACACTGATTATGATTGATTCAAACCCTTCAACATGATAGTAGATATAAATTAACATAAGGTCAACGTGCATATAAAAAACCAAGTTTGTGGTTGATCAAATTTAAAGTTCTACATCATAATAAACTATGAACTTCTTCCAAAGCAAGATTAAATGCTGACATTCTTTTAATACTTGAAGTACGATTCCCTTCATTTTATTTGGATGGTAGAGATCTAAACACAAATGAATTAATCAAGTACCCATGATCAAGTCCTATGGACTCATGATATGTTGGCATACAATTTCTTTTCATTTCTACACATTTTCGTACACCAGATTTATATTCTAAAAGGCATGCTCTGAACTTCAACTTATAAGATTTTTTGCAATTTTATAACAAATGTAGCGAAAAAGATTTCTAAGTAGAGAGGCACATTTAGGAAAAAAGTGTGTGAAATACAAAGATACAAACAGATGTAAGAATAAAATAAAAGAGGTGACATAAAACAAAAGCAAGTAAACTGCAACAGAAACACAAGTCGGTTGTGGTTGGATCTTACAACTTTAGAAATGCATAGTCACAAACTTTACTCTATGCACAGAAGCAAGAAAGAAACACCTGCTCATGACCACTAATTTCATCATTAGCCTTCTGCTACTTTTATTTCCATTACCATTTGTGTCTTATTGCTTGACCTGCCATCCCCTTTGGGATCGACATTAATAAGTGATTCAATCTTCTCAACTTCCTTTCTTAGCTTTGGAGTTGAGAACTAGTACGTACTTTAACTGCACAATATTGAATGGGGGGTCATCGGCTGGATTTTTTGATCAAATGGAACTTTTAACTACTTTGATGAAGAAGAGTCATTAGACGCTATGGCACCACCATATTAAGCAAGTATCCAAATTATCTAAAATTAAAATGAATGACATGATCACCGGTAAGCTAAATTTTTTGAACATACCATTTTCATCCAAAATGTGATTTGTGATTTTCGATCTTTCACCCATGGAAAACTATCTTAGAGACACATGAATTAAAGATTGTCATGACAGCATGACCAAAGGTTATGTTCTATTATAATTATAGTTGGAGGAGAACAATTGACGAGACTAAATACGTCGACTAAGGCACTCTATTTAAAACCAAGTGAATATGAAAGAAAACATTTGATTCAAGTCGAGGTCAAGTATGGGACATTAAGCATGAACTGACATTAGAACATAATTCATCCAAAAAGAGGAATCAAAAGGCAAATATTGCATTCGATCAACACTATCTTTGTAAAACAACGTAAAATTAACGATGCTTAATAAATTATTAATAAGGCGCCAAAAGTGAAGTTTAAGAAGATGGAATTTGATTACGAAACTTGCACCATTGCTTCTGTAGTGATTTTTTAAGCAACTTTTATATTTGGAGTATTGCAGATGGAGCCCAAACAAAAAAGTTATTAACGTTTGAAGTTTTCGGATTGAAAATAATTCAGAACTAATTAAAAAAGTAAATGTTAATAACTTCACATTAAAATGGGCATTAGTATACATGGTAACATTAAATACAAATGTTAATTAAGGGATCTCAATCAAATTAAATCTAGTTAAGAAAGAGTATAAGTAAATAAATTGGATGTGGAAGTAAATAAGTCCTAGTAATTTACATTAATGCAAACATTAGATGTACATCTTAACATTCAATTAATTGATTATGTTAAATCTAATCAAATCAGAGATTAAAAGGAAGTAATCAAAGAAGATCCACGTCAAATAAAAATAAATTAGCGCTGAAAAAGAAATAATTAAATGATAATTAATTTACATTAAAAGAAACATTAGTATGAAAGAATGTTAACATTTAAGGGAAGGAAATAATATGTATAACAGCCGATATTTTTGGTACATTATTTATGATATTTAATTAGTTAAATTAAATAAAATAATGTGTTGACTAAGAGATTGAAATTTGATTTTATTAAGGGTAGTCGTGCCATTTAACCAATGAATTACAATAAGAGTTAACATGAAATAGAGGAGGGATAAAATAGGAAAGAGGTCATTCCTATATCCTCAAAAATTTGGCCGTGTATTATACTACACGTCATTTGATTTTCTTAAATTTTCAAAACCTTAAGGCCGGCCACCATTAATAAGAGAAAGAGAAAAAAGTAGAGAAAAGCTAGGAAGAAACTTAAGTAAATCAAATCCATTCACATCTCAATCTTTTTAATCTCTAAAGATAAGATGAATAATGTTTACATTTCATATTTATGTGTTTTTGATTTTAAGATGGAATCCAAAATATTTTACGTTGATTTGCCATGTTTTTGAACGATGGATGATTATATATACTTGTTGATGATTTATGGTTGTTCATGTAGATTTTATGACATGTTTTGATATGAAAACCCTGTTAAATTACATCCAAATGCCTTGCGAATTTTTATATAGACCAGAAATATTATTTTGGAGATGTGTTTCAATTTTTAGAATTTTTATGGAATTTATATGAATTTTCTAGTAAAGAAAATGTTAATTTGAGTTAATAATTATTTATGGTTAAATAATAAAAGTTTTGGGTCTGAAATTTTTATATGTTGGAAAACATATTAAAAGAGATTTTTTGGAATTTTTATGAAATTTTCCCGTGTTTTAATGGGTATATAAAATTATTTAAGGTACGAGACTTAAATGTTTTGTATATTTATGAAATGAGAAGTTTTTATAAATAAAATCAAATTTTTTTTTTGGAAATTGGAATTGCTTTTGAAAAAGTACAGTGGAAACTAATTAGATTTAGATAAATAAGGTAGGTTAGATACAAAAGAAATAGTTTATAAGGACCAATCTACATGTTTTTCACTGTTTTGATGCTTTCGCCATTAGGTTCCGCCTCCTTACCTTCGCTTCCGACACTATCGAAACCAATGCACATGGTATTAGTTAATTGTTATGTAGTGAATTGGATGTAGGCGGAAGGTATAGAGATGAAACCAAGGGTTCTGAAGGGGTTGAGGCATTACTTTGTTTTTAAAAGAAAACGTGCTTGCTTGCTTTCGACTAAGTAACTTTCGGCTTGGTTAGCTTTCAAGTAGGTCAAATGGATTTAAAGAATTTTTTTCGATTGGGTTGTGCTTTTGTTTTAGATGACTGCTTTCGACTGAGTCAAAGCCTTTTGCTGTCGCCTTTTACCTTTCGACTCAGATGGTTTCGAAGGGGTACTTTGTTTTCTATAAAACCTAGTCACTTCTCAATGCTTTCGAGGGGATGGTTTCGACACCATCACTTCTTTACTTAGGAAATGGTTTTGAAACAGATGCTCTCAACTTAAATGTTTTAAAGACCTTTTTTTATGATTGAACTAAAACCCAAATGGTTTCTAACGAGAGAGTTTTAAATGGTTTCGAAACATATGCTTTCAATTTTAATGGGTTTCTGATCCTTTTGATCTACTTGAAGGCATAATCCAAGGGGATTTGACCGAGGCGATTTTCAAAGGTTTCGAAAGAGTAATTTTTTGAATGGTTTCGAAAGGTTTCCATATATTTTAAATTAAACACAAAGGCTTTCGAAAGGTTTAGTATTTTAATGCTTTAGATTGGGTTTTAGTGAATGGTTTTGAAGAGGTGGTTCCCTAGGGCTTCGAAAGGGTAGAAAGGAAAGACTTTTCCTATGTTTTCGAAAGAAAATATTTAAAGGTTTTAAAAGGGATGTCTAATGTTTTGAAGCTTTCGAAGGAAAGGCTTTTGATGGTTTCGAGAGGATTATTTTCAATTGTTTTGAAAGGGTTACTTTCAATGGTTTCGAAGGGGTTACCTTTAAGGGTTTCGAAAGGGTTGTTTAAAGATTTTAAACAAAGGTTTCGAATGTATCAAATATGCAATATAGCCTAGGTACTTTCAAGTTAAAAAGGTTTTTAACTTGTTTTGAAAGGATAGCTAGTCCTTATTAAAATTCAGCAACATTCAGTAAAGTATATATAATATGGAGAAATAGCTTAGAATAAAGCTAAGAATATATTTTTCTTGTTTAAGTATGTTTTGAAAGGTTAAATAATTTTGAAAAGGTTTTCAAGGAAAAATATGAAGGATAGTTAACCCTAAAAAATGATTTGGACAGATAGTTCATCTTGATGTAGACATTTAGTCCAGTTTGCGGACTGTCCATTTACGACTTATGGACAGATAGTCTGTTAGTTACGTTATTATAGCTTAATGGACTTAGCTGTTATTATCATTATTATATCAGTTTGATTAACCTGTTTGGTTGCAAGAAAAGATTTGCAAATGTATGTTTTAAAGAGGATGTTAGTAAGGGAAACTCATCCCGCTGAGCGGCGTGTTCTCACTCAATATCTAGTAAACAGAGATGTAACAATATTATTCACACCAGGCTTTATGTCTGATTCGAAGTTTTTGTTTCCCCTTAAACTATCGGGTGATCAAAATTTATTTGAGTAGGCTGACGATTGACGATTTCAGGTTTTTGAAATTTTGACGAACAAAGCTTCCAAAGACGAGCAAGTGGCTGGCGGATGGCTAATGAGGTGTTACATATTATTTTGTTTATTTCCATTGCGTATTAAGTTAGATATGACTATATTGACTCTGATCAACCAAGAGACTATCGTCATATGTCGCTCTTGGCATATTTTGTAATGATTATGGTTGATCTTTACCTGAAAACGTTAAGGGATTATGTAATTTAGATATGAAATGTTTTAAAATGTAATTAGTGAAATATTGTTTTTTGAAATCCGTGACTTTGTTTATACTTAAATGCTTCTGATATTATGGATACCATTAGCATTTCCATATTTTTTCACCAGAAGTTAATACTATGGATGACTGTAGCATATGTATCGCTTAGCTTTTGGCCTTTAGATACACGATGTTACAACTTGGTATCAAGCAAAGGTTTATAAAAAAATTAAACTAAAAATGGTTTTTAAAACACAATCCTAAGGAATCATAGTAAGATTTGGGGTATGGGATAATGCTATAGTAACGTACTTGTACTTTCTATATATATATGTATATGCTTTACCTCTAGTCTCCTATCTTTGTTAGGTTATTTTTAAGTATCTCATGAGCTTTGAATACAGATATGGAAGGTAGAAGAGGAAGAGTTAACCCAGGAGGGGATGGCATCGATGTGAATGCTAGACCCAATGCGAGAAGAATTCAAGGTTAGGCACAAGCAGAGAATGTGGGTGTTGGAGTCCCGCAAGTTGAAATGGAAGCTATGTATCAGTTCTTCGTGAACATGGTGCAAGCGGGTGTTGCTGCTGGAGTAGTGGGAGAAGGAGTTCCGGAGCTCCAGTTTTCAACGACTATGCTAAGCTGAGTGGAGACTACACTAAGCTGGGAGGGAAGCCATTTATTGGAACAAAGGATGCCATTGAGGTGAGATATTGGTTGCTGCACTACAAAAGGATTTTTTTGCGGATTTGGGGCTCAATGATGAGAAGAAGAGGAGGTTGGCATCCAGACGGCTTTAGGGAGCAGCTCTGTTCTGGTGGAATAGTATGACTGTGGCAGTGGATGAGGAGACTATGACCCTGGATGATTTCAAGGGAAGGTTCCAAGAGAGGTTCTTGTCTACAATAGCACAGTCATCTCTGATCGGAAAGTTTACTGCATTAGAGCATGAGGAGACGTCTGTTCTGGAGCATGCTAGGATTTTTAAGGAGTTGTCTAGATATGGGTATGCTTCAGTGGATACAATAATGAAGAGGAATGAGAAATTTATTAGGGGATTGAAGCTTGAGTTAGCCAGGGCTACTTACCTCATATTAGAGATCCTTCTAATTTTGTGGTGGAGATAGCCTTAAGGCATGAGGAGATGCTTGATTCTCTAGAGAAGAGCAAGGATAAAGAAGTCCTGTATGGGCAGAGTTAGAAGAGGAAGTTTTTCCTAAGAAGGGTGCCTAGAAGGGTGGAACAACTAAGAAAGGAAAATCTGAGATTGTTTGCTTCAAGTGCGTCAAGAAGTGGCATTTTTCTGGTGAGTGTCGTGCTGGAAAGGAAAAGGATGCGGTTGGGAGGAAAAATGTCAGGTGCTTCAACTATGACTAGATAGGTCACTATAAGAACCAGCACAAGGAGCTCGCTAAGGATGGGAAGGGCAGGATGTATGCATTGGAACCTGCTACTTTGAAGCCAACAACTCAGGAGAAAGGAAAGGTAGTTTTGAGAGGTATGCTTCAGATTCATGATATGTCTGTTAGCATTCTATTTAATACTGGTGCATTGCATTCTTTTATATCTAGATGTTTGATAGATAAGCTTAACCTTGAATCCACATATTTAATTACTTCCTTGCGGGTTGCGAATCCAATAGGAGAATATGCAACTCTAGCATTAAGATGTGATCAGCTATAGTTTGATCTGTTAGGTCATGCTTTTATTTGCAGTTTGCATGTGTTTGATTTTGTGGGGTTCAAAATCATTCTTGGTATCGATTGGTAAAGGGAGTACGATGCTAGGATATTTTGCAAGGATAGGAAAATATCCTTAGACACCCTGATTGTAGGGATGAGATTGTTTATACAGTAGAAGGTTCTTGTGGTGAGATGTATGCCTTTTGGGTGCTATGGAATTGGATGATGAGCCGAGTCAAGTTTTCGTGGTTAGAGATTTCGTAGATATTTTTTGAGCCTGTAATAGGATTGCCACGAAAACAAGCCATTAACTTTTGAATAGATTTGGTTTCGAGAGCAGAACCAGTGAGTAGGCTGCCAAGCAGGATGACTCCTTCAGAGATGAGAGAGTTGAAGGTGTAGTTGGTGGATTTAAAGGCAAGAATTTTATAATGTCGAGTAGTTTTTCTTGGAGGCAGCCGTAGTATTTGCTAAGAAGCCAGATGGATAGTTGAGGCTATGTATCAATTATCGTAAGTTGAATGAAAGGATGATAAAGAATCGATATACATTGCCGAGGATTGATGATTTGTTCAACCATTTGAGAGGAGATAAGGTATTATCGCAATTGGATTTGGCGATAGGTTTCCATTAGCTTAGAGTAGCAGAGCATAGTGTACCTTTGACGGTGTTTAGGAATAGATATGGGTCGTACAAATGGTTAGTTACGTCATTCGGACATACTAATGCACCAACTTTTCTTTTGGATTTGAAGAAACGAGTTTTCTGGGAGCACTTGGATAGGTTCATATTGGTTTTCATTGATAATATCTTGATATACTCTAAGTATGAAAGAGACCATAAAGTTCATCTTAGAGTGGTGTTTGAGACACTGAGATAGCACCAGCTGAAAACACAGTTTTCAAATTTTCACTTCTAGAAGAGGGAAGTGTAGTTTCTTGGTCATGTAGTCTCAGAGAAAGGGTTATCAGTAGGTCCGACTAAGATTGTAGTGGTGAATAGTTGGAAGAGAACCGAGACAGTGACGGAGATAAAGAGTTTCCTTGGTTGGCTGGTTATTATCGGATATTCATTAAGGATTTTTCGTGGATAGCAGTACCAATGAAAATGCTAACGAGAAAGGATATGAAGTTTGTGTGGACTGATAAACGTGTGAAAGCATTCCGGAGTTTGAAACACTTATTGACCCATGCATCTGTGTTGCTTTAACTGAAAGGGGATCATGATTTGGTGGTTTACACTGATGCATATGGAACATGGTTAGGAGCTATGCTGATGCAGAGAGGTAAAGTGATTGCCTATGCTTCTAGACTGCTTAGACCACATGAGGTCAGGTATCTGACACATGATTTGAAATTGGCTGTAGTGATTTTCGCAAAAAAGGTGTGGAGGCATTACTTTTTGGGAGAAAGATTTGAGTGCAGATAATACACTGCCGAAATATTTGTTCTCTCAGAAGGAGCTGAACATGAGATAGTAAAGATGGTTAGAGTTTATTACTTCTTATGATTTTTGGATTGAGTATACACCAGGGAGAGGCAACAAGGTTGCAGATGCACTTAACAAGAAACATCAGAATGCAGTATTAGCGATGATTGCTGAGTGGAAAGATATTGAAGCATTGGCAGATTGCACAATGTAATGGAAATCTAAGGCTGGGTCCAGTAGAAAAACCGTAGTGTTATTTTGTTTGGAAGTTCGACCAGTAATGATCGAAATGATTGCTTCTAAATAGGAAGAAGATTCTGTATTAGCTGAACGGATCAGGAACTTAAGAGATGGAACCGAGAGTGACGACTTGATAGATTTTAGTCTTGACCAGAATGGGAGGTTGAGAAAGAAAGGAAGATTATGTGTTCCGAGTGTAGGAAACATAAGGAAAGAAGTCTTGAAGAAATGCCATCATTCGAAGTTCTCTATTCATCCTGAAGGAACTAATATGTATCAGGATATGAAGAGGAGTTTCTTCTGGGAAGGTATGAAGCGGGATATTGGTTTATGGGTAAAGCAGTGCTCGATTTTCCAGTAGGCAAAGGCCGAACACCAAAATGCAAGTGGATTGCTTCAGCCATTATATGTTTCGGTATGGAACTGAGATTTTATTTCTATAGATTTTATTGACGGATTGCCAAGGTCGAATAAAGGAAATGAAAGTAAAAGAATTATAATGGACATATTAACCAAGAGTGCTATTTTATTCGAGTTAAGTCAACCAGAACGACACCTATTTTGTCAAAGTTGTTTATGAAGAATGTGATTAGACTGCATAGAATTCCTAGTAACATAGTTAGTGATAGAGATTCCTTATTCACTAGCGAGTTTTGGAAGAGTCTATAGAATGTTTTGGGAACCAAGCTCAAGATGAGTACCGCTTATCATTCTTAGACAGATGAGCAAATGGAAAGAGTTAACAAAGTCTTGAAAGATTTGTTAAGAGCTTGTGTTCTAGATTTCGGGGGATCATGGGAAGACCATTTGCATTTGGCCGAGTTTTCGTATAACAGTAGTTATCAGACTAGTATTGGGATGGCGCCGTTTGAAGCTTTGTATGGAAGACCATGCAAATCTTCCATTTGTTGGTTGGAGACCGAGGATAGGTTGATTCTTGGTCCCGATTTGGTTAGAGAAGTTGCCGAGAAGATTGAGATCATTCGGGCTAGAATGAAAGATGCTCAATCTCCGTAGAAGAGTTATGCAGATAAGAGACAAAAAGATTTAGAGTTCTCAGTTGGAGATCAGGTTTTCACCAAAGTGTCACCGATGAAGTGGTTGATTAAGTTTGGGAAATCGGGGAAGTTCGCATCGAGATTTGTTGGACCGTTTCCTATTGTTGAGAGGATTGGGAAACTCGCATATAGAGTTGAGTTACCGAGTAGTTTGGTAGGAGTCCATGATATTTCCATGTTTCTCATATCAAAAAGTGTGTTAGAGAGCCAGAGATTACTATTGCACTGACTATGCTGGAGGAATTAGTAGTAGAACATGATTTGACTATAGTGAGGAAGCTTATTCGTATTGTTGCAAGAGATGAGAAGAGGTTTAGAACTAAGACGGTCAGATTAGTCAAAGTCCAGTGGAGTGACGATGACGGGGACTGTACTTGGATGGTTGAGAGCAGCATTAGAGATACTTATCCTGACTTGTTTGATGGTATGTTTTACCTCTTTGATTGAATTGTTGTGTACCTTATCGAGGACGAAAATATTTAAGGAAGGGAGTTTTTAACACCCTATATTTTTTGTAACATTATTTAGGATATTTAATTAGTTAAATTAAATAAAATAATGTGTTGAATAAGGGATTGAGATTCGATTCAATTAAGGGTAGCCGTGCCATTTAACCAATGAATTAAAATAGGAGTTAATATGAAATAGAGGATGGGTAAAATAGGAAAGAGGCAAATCCTATATCCTTAAAATTTTGGCCGTGTATTATACTACACATTTATTTCATTTTCATAAATTTTCAAAACCTTATTGCCGGCTACCATTAACAAGAGAAAGGGGAAAATATGAAGAAAAATTTAGGAAGAAGCTTAAGAAAATCAAATCCATTCACATCTCAATCTCTTTGATCTCTAAAGCTAAGGTCAATAATGTTTACATCTCATATTTATATGTTTTCAGTTTTAAGATGAAATCCGAAATATTTGCATTGATTTTCCATGTTCTTGAATGATGGAATGATTATATACACTTGTTGATGGTTTATGGGTGTTCACATAGATTTTACGACTTGTTTTGACATATCAAAACCCTATTAAATGACATCCAAATGCTTTGCGAATTTTTATATAGAGCGGAAATATTATTTCGTAGATGGGTTTCAATTTTCAGAATTTTCAGATTTTTTTTGGAATTTATATGAATTTTCTAGTAAAGAATATATTAATTTGGATTAATAATTATTTATGGTTAAATAATAAAAGGTTTGGGTTTGAAAATTTGATATGTTGGAAAACATATTAAAAGAGATTTTCTGAAATTTTTGTAGAATTTTACTAAGTGTTTTAGTGGGTATATAAAATTATTTAAGCTATGCAACATAAATGTTTTGTATATTTATGAAAGGAGAAGGGATTTTTATAAATTAAAATCAGTGTTTTTATTTCTAGAAATTGGCAGTACTTTTAAAAAGTACAATGGCAACCAATCAGATTTAGACAAACAAGGCAGATTAGGTTCAAAAGAAAAGTTTGTAAAGACTAGTCTACATGTTTTTGACTGTTTTGCTACTTTTGGCACCAGGTTCCACCTCCTTACCTTCGCCTCCGACACCATTGAAACCAACGAACATGGTATCAGTTAACTAGTATGAGTGAATTGGATGTAGGCGGAAGGTATAGATTTGAAACCTATGGTTCTGAAGGGGTTGAGGAATTACTTTGCTTTTAAAAGAAAATGCGTCTGCTTGCTTTCGACTAAGTAGCTTTCAACTTGGTTAGCTTTCGACTAGGTCAAATTGATTTAAAGAAATGGTTTCGATTGGGTTGTACTTTTGTTTTAAATAACTACTTTCGACTGAATCGAAGCCTTTTGCAGCCTCCTTTTTACCTTTTGACCCAGATGGTTTCGAAGGGGTACTTTGTTTTCTAAAAAACATATCCACTTCTCCAATGCTTTCGAAGGGATGGTTACGACACCATAACACTTGTTTACTCAGAAATGCTTTCGAAAAAGATGCTTTCGACTTAATTTTTTAAAGACCTTTTTTTATGAATGAAGTAAACCCAAGTTTCGAAAGAGATAGTTTTAAATGGTTTTGAAATAGATGCTTTCGACTTTAATGGGTTTTTGATCCTTTTGCTCTACTTGAAGGCATAATTCAAAGGGTTTCGACTGAGATGATTTACAAAGGTTTTGAAAGAGTAAATTTTGAATGGTTTCGAAAGGTTTCCACACGTTTTTAATTGAATCTAAAGGCTTTCAAAAGGTTTAGCATTTTAATGCTTTCGAAATGGTTTAAATGAATGGTTTCGAAGGGGTGGTTCCCTAGGGTTTCAAAAGGGTTGAAAGGAAAGGTTTTTCATATGTTTTCGAAATGCAATATTTAAAGGTCCTAAGGAGGGATGTATAATATTTTGATGCTATCAAAGGAAAGGTTTTTAATAGTTTCAAAAGGGTTACTTTCAACGATTTCGAAAGAGTTACTTTCAACGGTTTCGAAGGGGTAACCTTCATGGGTTTCAAAAGGGTTGTTTAAAGATTTTAAACAAAGGTTTCGAATGTATTAAATAGCAATATAGCCTATGTATTTTCAAGTTGAAAAGTTTTTTAAGTTTTTTTGAAAGGATAGCCAATTCTTATTAAAATTCATCAACATTATTTGAGTAAAGTATACATAACATGGCAAAATAGCTTAGAGTAAAGCTAAGTATTTATTTTCCTTGTATAAGTATAATTTAAAAGCTTAAATTATTTTGAAATAGTTTTTCAAGGAAAAGGATGAAGGGTAGTTAACCCTAAGAAAATGATTTGGACAGGCAGTCCATCTTGATTTGGATAGTTAGTCTAGTTTGTAGACAGTTAGTCCAGTTTGCGGATAGTTAGTCCAGTTTATGGACAGTCAGCCCAGTTTTCTGACAGATAGTCCATTTACAACTTATGGACAGATAGTCCATTAGTTACCTAATTATAGCTTAATGAACTTAACTATTATTATCATTATTATATCGGTTTGATTAACTAGTTTGGTTGTAGGAAAAGATTTGCAAAATATACGTTTTAAAGAGGATATTAGTGAGGGGAAACCCATTGCGCTAAGCGCCGTGGTCTCACTCAATATCAGTAAATAGAGATGTAATAGTTTTATTCGCACCAGGCTTTATGTTCGACTCAAAGTTTTTGTTTCCCATTAAATTCTCAGGTGCTGAAAATTGATTTGAGTAGGTCGAGGGTTGAGGTTTTCAGGTTTTTGAAATTTTGGCGAAAAAAGCTTCTGGAGACGAGCAGGTGGAAGACGGATATCTAATTAGGAGTTAGAAATTATTTTATTAATTTTCGCTATGTATTAAGATTTGATTATATTGACTCTGATCAACCAAGGGGGTATTGTCATATGTCGCTCGTGGTGTATTTTCTAATGATTATAGTTGATCTTTACCTGGGAAAACGTTAAGGTATTATGTAATTTGGATATAAATTGTATTGAAATGTCATTAGTGAAATATTTTTTTTTTGAAATCTGTGACTTTGTTCATATTCAAGGGCTTCTGATGTTATAGATACCATTAGCATTTTCATATTTTGTCATCAAAAGTTAATATTATGGATGACTGCAACATCTGTAGTGCTTAGCTTTTGGCCTCTAGATATGTGATGTTACTGTATGTGATAAGTTTAATTTATTAACGTTAACTACACTTATCGATTACTTAATGTGAAAGAAATATTCAATCAACCAGGAAAAAGGTAATAAATTAACCTTGCTTAAGGTTAGTGGATACTTAACTTGTAAGCAAAGTTAACGTTAATTAGAGTAGAACAAAATTGATGTGAAATAAAAGAAAAAGGAATTAAAGTAAAGGATACACAGTAATTAACAAAAACATTTATAGTATACACAAATAAGATGGAATTGATTCATGCGTCTATAAATTCAGGCCTAACCTCTCCCTTCTTTTGTCATATTTCCTTGGAAAAAAAACAGCTAAGCCGACATTTTCTCTTCTCCACTGTTCTTCCAAATTATAAAACATATTATATGTATATATAAATAAACGAAGAAGAGAAGAACCGAATCAATGTTACACGATAACAAGGTAAATTTTAATATGGTAAATTTATATTACTTCTCAACCTCAAATCTCTTCTCAAATCTGAAATTGTAATATATGTATATGCTCTTTTTATACATATTTCTTAGGTTAAAATTGCGATGGAGTTGGATCAAAGGATTTAATTAAGATCTTGATATTTGGAATGCTCTAAGAGGTGAGCAGGAAATTTTATAAATTGTTTATGACATTGAAATTTATTTCATTGGCTTTTATTTGATTTTATGCCTAATAAATTAATATATGTGAATTGTAGGCTCAAATTAAACATTAAAAATATTGCTTACATATTCTTATTCTGTAATTTAGGAAACATGATTGGAAAAGATTGTTTACCCCCAATTTTGGAAAACGGCCACTAAGTTAAAAATGTTGATTAGATGTATACTTTATTTCATATATGTAACTGGGGGTAAAGGTATTAGTGAAATTTTGATTATTACCCTAACTATGTTGGAATGTGTATTTTGTATATTTTAATTGTTAGGAATGATATCCATTTAATTTCTATAAATTTGTTTAATTTTCTTAATTACGTAGAAAAGTATTGTTTGATTGGATAATAAATATACGTAAATAAAAGAAAGAGATATGTAAAGTACTGATTTACTTTTTGTAGTTTACACTGTCTATTTCAATAAAAAGAAAAGAATCGTCCCTTGTAATTTCAAATAAAGCAAATCTTTCAATTTGGTCAATTTTATGGAAATTATAACGGAGAATCTTTTAAGACATATAATTCCAACAAGTTAAATATAGAGAAGAATGTTCTGGTTGTAGATTGACAACTAGAAATATAGTTAGTGGAAATAAATATTTATATGTATTTAACCGTGCTAATCAACTAAAATAAAAACTTAACTAATACGTTGATTTATGCATAACATTTATTTTAAATAAAATTAAAATGTTAAAAAAAATCACATAATGAATAAAATAATTGGGGAAGGAAGTTAGGAAGGTTGTACCCCTAAATAATTAGGTAATGAATGTGAAATGAATTTGGGAGTTCCAAGAAGTACCTCAGGTTGAGCTTAAGCATGAATTAGAATTGAAAAGACTAAAACGAAGAAGTGTGAGAATGAAAGTGTTGATATCTAAAATTATTACTAGAGAAAGATAACATGAGAAATTGGAATTTATATGAAAGAAGATGGGGTATTCTAGGGATGTTTCATCCACACCTTAAGAAATGGAAACCATATGTGAAATTTCGATCAAAACTGAACGGCCAATATGCATAGTCATGATTGAAATTTGTACTTACATACAAATATCTGATTCTTAAAACGCATTACACTCTTGTAAAATACACTTAATAGGTTCTTAATTCAGGTAAAATTTCAGTCATTTATCACCAGTTCAAGAACATGATGCAATGTCCATAATCACTAAAAGAATAATAATGGTTTACGTAGATAAAATAAAAGAAACAAAAATTAATATTGGAAAGATAAAGAACAATATAAAAGATGTGTCATGATCGAAAACGATAGTATTTGTAATGATCCATAAATTTTTACGTTTTGAATGAGAATATTTAATTTATTTAAGTATTCAGATTTGATTGCTATATTACAAATGATAAAAAAATCAATTGGTAATAAAACAATTTGATTTTTATTGATGTGTTTTTAAAAGAATTTAAAGGATTTTCCATGATTTTTAATTTATAAAATATTTAAATCATTGTTTGATGAATTTTGTGGCAAATATAACGATTCACTTTTCGAATCCTAGAAGTCGATACTAATACATCCACGGTATTCACATCCTGAACAACCAAGTGCGAAAAAGATAGATTGTTAGGGGAAAGAAGAAGATTGAATAAAGAAAAAAAAGAAACCAAACAATCACAGAATCTAACAACACAATAACATATTTAATCAACATAATCATTTACAAAGTAATTTCAAGAATGGTACATCAGAGTTATACTAAGACAGTTCTACCTTAGGATAGCTATAACTACGCATTCCTATGAAAGAAATACAATATACATATAATACAACATGATCAAGATAATAGCTAGCTACCGATGAAACCTCCTGCTCCAACTCCTCCAAAATGTATTTGTAGCTAGACTACTTGACTACTCATAAAATTTGAACACTCAAGAGTTTTAGGAAAAGAAAAGAAAACTCCAGGGCAAACATGGATCTAGTGTGAGTAAATTCAAAGCAACTGAATTATTGCTTTTAAAACTCTTTTAAAATCAAGGGTATCTTATAAGACCACGTTGCACATAAATATGGACCGGTTTTTTCCTTACGATAATTAAAACACTTTTATTATAAAAATCCAGTGATATTATAATAATGTCTAGGATTTAAAGTATTTAATAACCAAGTAGTTCTGATGTGTGCGCAGGACAACAATGATAGATATACAATCAAAAATTGTAGATTCGTATTAGAGAATGGATTTCCACAAATGGTAAGGTAAGAGACTACCTTCCGAAAATTTGTACACCTCTAGATAAAATATACAGGGGGATCGAAAACCTTTCAATCCCTGGCACACAGGTCCATCCTACTCTTGAATTTGGTAGTACCGAATATGATCACCCCCTTGCTTGCAATCAACAACCAAAAATGGGCCCGAAGCATACATAGAGATATCGATACTAGATCTTGAAATGACCTTACCTTAATGAGTGCGACTCGCATGGCCCTGCTGCATCTACCCTGTTTTAACCATTACCAGGATGTAAGGCTTGAGAGGCTACACACTTAACATTTTCCAATCCATCTTGGAATGCTAACATTGCCTTCCAGGCAGAAATGCAATGCTAGCATTTGTTAACCGTGTTTTTAATCTAGCAACATTCAAAAGGGAATAGAGCATTCAAACTAAATGCGAATGACTTGAAACTTGGCTGGAAGACCTAAAAGAACATAACAAATGAATCCTGGGAATTTGGGATGAAAATAAGACAAATATGTGCTGATTCAATTGGATCGGTATGGATCCAAATTATTGACTCGTCGGTACTTAAAACTACTTGCAGTATGTCCCTACATCATTTTGCTTAGCTGCTATATTTAGTAACATTCTAAGCATCCGGGTTGAATAAATCAGGACTTGTCCCATGCAAGTTACAATTCGGTCTAGCCTACGAGTGATTCATCGTCAAAACACGTCAGCAAGTCATGAAATTGCATGGAAAGCCTCGCTAGTTGATAAGGAAGCATGTGGGATGAAAGTTGTGCAAGAATTTCTCAACTATTCGGATCGATATCGATCCAAATAGTTGGCTCGGTTTACTTTCAAAATTTATATGCTGTCTCATAGTGATGATTAGAGGCCTCTGGTGCTCTGGATTTGATCCAAGTGCTCTCAAAATCCTATAAATACGATCCTAATATCAACAGAAAGGAAGTTGGCTGCTCTTTTCACTGGAGAAACTCTACTATGAAGATTCTTCAACCTTCTTATTTATCACAATGGCTGCCATGGGACAATTAAGATCCTTTCTTTTGTCTCCTTCAATGACGGCTTGATTTCCTTGAAATCAAACATACAATTGCAATCAACTTGTACCTTAAACAACAGTCAATACGTCAATAAAATCCATAAAGTGGATGTAGGCTTCATTAACAATCAAACCACTATAAAAATCTCTTGTTCATTTACTTTTTCTGTGATTTACCGTTGCTTTTTCTATCTTATGTTTCTTGATAAACAGGGTTGGTGCTTTCACACTTAATCTAGGGTATTGATCCATTTTTTGGGTTGACATTTTGGTGCTTGCACACTTAATCCAGGGTGTTGACCTGTTTTTTGGGTTAACATTTTGTGCTTTTATTGAGAAAAATCAACCCAGGCAAAGGTCTAGCTCTCTGCATTGGAGCAGATATGTTCAGAATTTAGGTCCTTAACCTCTGTTCAAAAAAATATGCTGTAAAGAATTAATGGCTTCGAGAAGAAAGAGAACTGCTTCTAGAAAATCTATCGGGGCGATAATTGCAGGAGAAGGGATGAATCATCAACAAATCAAAGTAAATAGCGCCAACATAAGAGATCAGGTGCCACGATCCTCCAATCCATACGAAGTTGTTACAAGAGATGAATTGAATAAAATGGTTGATGAAATCAATCAGAAAATGGAAAGTAGTCAGAGAGCTCTTATGGACAAACTTAATGCCCTCTAGACCTTATAATCACATCCTACTCCAAGAACCATGACAGAACCCACATCTACCATTAAACAAGAATTTTTTTTCCGTTTCTGACCTAAACAGAAGAAATGGGAAGCAACAACAAAAAACAGTGATAGCTGGAACTATGGGAATCAACATAAAAGGAAACACAAGCGCTCCACCAATCGTGAGGCAACCAACTATGAACTTACATCTAGGTGCGAAGACCGCACAAAATATAGCCGTGAACCTCTTCGATTCAAAAGATGGAGAGCAGCCTAACGACGGCAAGTCAAAGGAAATGCCAATGCATTCCATAATGCCAAGGATGGAAAAATTCCCCCAATCGGGCCAACTGCAAGCCAACGAAATCCCTAGGGAGTGGCTCTTCCGAAGATAGGAGAGCCTAGGCTTCAGCCCACTTACCAAGATCATTCACAAACATCTTAGTACCGAAGCAAATCCAGAACAAATTATTACCCCATGATACGTTGAAGCCCCAAGGAACAAGAAGGAGTTACAAAGCCTGAATGAGAAATTCACGGCGCTAAGCCAGTTTATCTCAAAAGGCACCGACAAATGTATACCGTTCTTTGATGCACTAAAGAAAGGAAAGAAGAAATTTGAATGGAATGAGGATTGTCAAACTGTGTTTGAAGAGTTACATATGGAAACCCCATCGATCCTATCAAAGCCAGTAGATGGAGAGGACTTGTTCATCTACTAAGCAGTCTCACCTTATGCGTTAAGTGATGCTCTTGTACGTGAGGAAGCTAGAATCCAGCGACCCATATACTGCATTAGTAAATGTTTCACTAGAGCCGAGATAAATTATCCGAAAGTGGAAAAGCTAGCGTATTGCCTCTTTATCGCATCCATGAAGTTACAACCGTATTTCCAGGCACACTAAACCACAGTATTGACCGATCAACCCGTAAGGAAAGTATTGTGCCGCCTCGAGACTTCTGGGTGACTCATCAAATGGAATATCGAATTGAGTCAATATGAAATCACTTACCATCCTAGAAGGGCAATCAATGAAAAGCGCTGGCAGACTTGATTGTCAAATTTACCATACGGGATGATGAAGAAGAAATTGCACTGGAAGGGGAAGCATGATGGAAATTCTTCGTCGATGATGCATCTAATAACTTCTACACATGGGCAAGGGTAGTGCTTGAAACTCTCAAAGGATGAGCCGTTTGCTATGCCTTGCTATTAGAGTTACAACGACAAATAACGAAGTAGAATACGAGGCATTGATAGCTGGGCTAAAAATTGTGAAAGATCTGGAGATAAAATCCAAACACATACATAGAAACTCTTAGTTAGTCGTCTGTCAAGTGAAAGACGAATACTAGGCTTGAGGGGAGAACCTTGCCCTATATCTATCTTAAGAGCAAGAGTTGCTGAATGACATCGAACATTACACCCTAATTCACATCCCGAGGGAGAAAAACATGAAGCTGAACTACTTAGCTAAACTGGCCAGTTCCAGAGATGCTCAATCATTGGGACTAATCTCGGTTGAAACCCTGACCACTCCAAGCATAAGCGAAATGGATATTAATTGGATTTTTGAAACCACCATTGAACCAGAAACATGGATGACACCAATCAAAGACTACTTGATTATAGGAACTCTTCCCACTAATAGGAACTAGAGGAAAAAGCTTCTTCGGAAGGCACCGCAATTCATAATACAGGATGGGATACTTTACTGAAGGGGGTTCTCTACCCCTTGTTCAGATATGTGACCAATGACGAAGCTCAATGGATCCTGAGAGAAGTTCACAAAGGTGACGATGGAGACCATATCGATGGGAAAACCCTTGCAAAGAAAATCCTCCGTTATGGGTATTTCTGACCAACAGTAAACCGCAATACAGCAGATTATGCCAGATGGTGTGACTGATGCCAAAGATTCACCAAGATCAAAAGAACTCCCTTAACAGAGCTAATGCAGATGGTTATCCCATGGCCATTTGCGGTATGGGGAATTGATCTGATTTGCTTATTACCAATGGCAAAAAGAGGCTAAATATGCTATAGTCGTCGTTGACTATTTCACCAAATGGGCCAAAGCGGAACTGCTGGCCACCGTTACTACAAAGAAAGTCATTAACTTTGTTACTAAAAATATTATTTGCAGGTTTGACGTGCCGCACAAAATCATCACTGATAACGGGACCTAATTCGAAAGCATCGAGTTTAAAGACTTTTGCAAATGCTTCTGAATCGAGAAGACTTTTTTGCGGTCACTAATCTGCAAGAAAATAGGCAAGCGGAAGCAATAAGTAAGATTATGAAGTCCACTGTCAAAAAGTGACTAACTAAAGCTAAAGGAAATTGGGTTGATGAACTTCCACTTGCACTATGGGCTTACAGAACAATACACAAAGAAGCAACTGGCCACAACTTGTTTGCCTTGGCATATGGTTTAGAAGCAATGATCCCTGTCGGACTAGAAGCCCCTCTCATCGAAGATAGTATTTTAATCAGAGGAAAAATGAGCGGCTCTTACTCAAGTCGCTTGACATTATTGACGAGAAAAGGGAAGAAGTCGAGTTAAGGATCGTTGCTCACCAAAATAGTGTCGCACAGTACTTCAACCCCAAAGTTCACAAGCAAAACTTTGAAGTAGGAGACCCCATCCTCAAATGAGTCTATCCTATATCGAGAACCTTTGGACCAAACTAGGAAGGGCCATATATGATCAGCCAAAAGCTAGGGGATGAAACATTTAAACTGACAACCATCGACGGAATCCAATTTATCCAATCAAGGAAGAGCGAATCCCTGTGTCGTTACTTCATTTGAAACTATCTTATGTGCTTCATATTTTTCAGCAAATAAGCCATCGTCGGATACTAGAGGTATTGTAAATAGGAAAAACTCGCCTAACTTTTTTTAATAAAATTGCTTTGCTTTCTGAACCAGTAAAACCATGTTCATAAAAGTAACGTATTGAGTCGATGGGGTCAAATCGACTCAAAACCATATAATGCTGCTTGAGATAGTGGAATCATGCTAAAGTAAGCCCTACTTACATGCTGGGTCGATGAAAGCAAATTGACTCAAACCGTTGGATTGGGAGAATCTGGTCCCTACCTTCTAAGAAATGGTCTTGCTCCGACAGCAATGGGAAGGCCCAAATCAAAGCCACGCATTCCCTTTTGAGTCATGGTATCACGCTATCAAAGCACAAACTCCTCGAGTTTCCTAAAGATTGGTAACGTCGAGAAGTTCCAAACCATTCCAGATCGATGGGTCATAGTTGTGCATCCCACAAGCTACACACACTCCCAAAAGCCGCGCACCCCATAAGCTGCGCACACTCTCAAAAGCCATGCGTATTATAAGCAACACATGCTCTTAAGTACCGGTATTCCCTCGACAATATCGGTAAACTTGTTCATTGCCGGGATAACAAGAATAACCCCACTGCCACTATCGGGACCAACGGGTATGAGTCTAATAATGTTAAACAACTACGAGTCAGCAGAGAATTCCGATTGTTGGACGATAATACATCTAAAATCAAGCTATTCAAATCATAAATTCTCAAAGATAGGAACCACAAAATAGGTCTGATTATAGACATCCAAAAAAATCACTTAGATCAATCTGTCATTTGTCAAGTGTTCGTAATAAGCATCCCCATGAACTGGGTGGCACATTGATACTTAAATAAAAAATACTCAAAAACAAAATCCAACTATTTCATTGTTCTGTTACTCCAAATAAAGAATTTTTGGTGGTAACTGTATGAGTGGATAAAATAGTAGTAAATAAAATTGACATAAGTTTATAAACGCAAATAAGTAAATAGGTAAAGTTACAATCAAAATATCAACATTCTATTACATATAGCATTTTCTATACAAAGTCAAAATGTGATTTTGTACCCAAACAATATCGGCCAACAAAAGGAAAATACAAAGTTTCCCTATGACAACAACAAAAAGAATAATGAGTGTAGACTCTGTACTTGTACAAAAGGTAATCAAAAACAAAACAACAAGAGAAGGACATGTCAAATCAGGATGTTTTCTCACCGTTTCCCCGGTCTCCTTTCCCACCTCTGATCTGTAGTTTCTCAAGCCTATCCTTGCCCTAGGCACCCTCACTCTCTAAAGCGTGACCGCTGGTGGCCTCCTTTCCCCTTATTCTTGCTAGGTCGTTAAGAGCTTTTAGATGACTTCCTCTGTGCCTCAACCTTCTTCTTGTTCACCACAATCATCTGTTTCTTTGTCTTTAACTACTTTTTTTTCCACTTTTTTAGGTTTGCTGCCTTGGTCTGCCTGCTCTTGTGTGTTAATAGCTGCCAAGCTCTCCTCCTGAGAAATAGAGGAGTCAACCAAACTGTTGACCCCAAAAATAGACCAATATCTTGGTTTTAGTTTGAAAGCACCAGCCTTGTTCTGACAGAGCAATATCACAGATAACAAATATTAAGAAAGAACAGTAAAAGAAAGTAGATAGAGATTTTTATAATGGTTCGACTGTTAATGAAGCCTACATCCGCTTTATAGTTCTATTATAGACTGATTGTTGTTACTAGAGATGTATGATTACAAGGCCTTGATTGTTTTGCTAGCTAAATTAAATCACCAGAGTTGGAATTCACTAGAGAATCATAGTTTATTCCTTTGGAGACCGTTATGAGGGAGGCAGAGAATGAAGAATAATTCCAGCAGAACTTCACCCACCAGTTCGGAGAAGTTCCTCATTTTGTTGCAAGTGGCTTGATATTTATAGAGGTTGGAGGGTTTCTAGGTCAGGCCTATCATCATCAGCTCACAGGTGGGTAGGAAACGACCCGCAGAGGACTTGGCTCGCAACTCAAGGCAGAACTATGGCTCTCTGGCAACCCGACCCAACCCATGTCTTATGGGTCGCTGGCGACCTATAGGATTGGCTTGTTTGCGAGCCAATGTCTTGGCCTCTTTCTTAATATTCTTTGGTTGTGTGGTTTGAAGGTTTGAGGGGAGACATGGGTCGGCAATGATCCAAGCACTTAGGATTTTATGGAGTCTGGAATTGGAGATGCATTGATAGGCTTTTATCACAGTTGCTTTGTTTTGATGGCAATTCACTACCTGTTTGTGCTTAGGTGCTGATTGGGCTGAAAGAATGCCGACCCTTTGGTTAATTCTATCCCAGCATTGCCTTAGTAATATAGCCTTGTTTTGCATTAGTAATATAGCCTTGTTGTTGTTCATTCCATGCCTTAGCCTTTTAGGTTAAGTTCTAAACCATTCTGATAACACGAGATTGTTTTGTCTCCTGTTGGATCCTGCTCGGTTAAAAATCCGGATAACATTTTCCCTCCCA
The DNA here is from genome assembly GCA_030765085.1 of Allium cepa. Lineage (NCBI taxonomy): Eukaryota > Viridiplantae > Streptophyta > Magnoliopsida > Asparagales > Amaryllidaceae > Allium > Allium cepa. The sequence continues at coordinate 814,807,026 of CM060940.1, read as the reverse complement.
GAGTATACCTTCATTGAAAACAAGGAATGCTCTAGAAGTAACTTCTTTTGAGTCTTCATTTTCTGAATTTCAGTTTATCATGTCGAGGTTACCAGCAAATTAGGCTTAGACCGTTGAATTTTCGATGTGAATCATCAGAGTTCATCTCAAGATGTTATTCTCAATTGACTGACTTCTAACAACCATCCTTTTTTGATTTCAATCTGAATTTCGATTCTTGTTATTGATGATGCAATCTTTGCTCCGTAGTTTACGCAAACATTTAGGTTGGTGATTGGGTGCATGTTATAGGTTTGGAGTTATCCTATATAGTTTTGATTCGACCGACAGTGAAGTTATGTTTTGTCTCGAAAGATTGTACGTCATTCTAGAGAAAAGTCTTGCTCTTGGCCTTTAACTTCTTCCATTTAAGAATTTGGTTCAGATCCTGTCGATGTTTTTGAATTCCAATGCGATGATTTATTCCAAAATTGAATATAGGGGATGATCCAATCGTATCATTCTTCCTATTTCTATATTCCAGTGATCCTGAAAAGAAAAGCTTCCCGCGTCACTTTGGACAGCAGCTCCATTATCGATCATTGATCAATATCGGGTAAGTGTGGATGAGATAATTTCAAAAGATGATATTGATTGTTTTTCAAATGTAAGCAAGCAATCTACACTAGATTGTTTGTTTGCAGTATTCGGGATACTGGACTCTTCTCATGTAGACAACACAATGCATTTGCCCAGATCAACGCTCAGGACTCGATTGGTCAACATACGTCGGCTTTCCTTGGATTCCATGCGTTAATTATACGAGGATACTATTTAAAGTAAAACATACCTAACGGGGTTGAACCCCAAGTTTTGTTGTTGAAAATAACTTTTCATTCTTCTAATCTTTAGTCTGGCGGAGGGACTTCCACTCCTCCCAAAAGCTCGATCCTTCAACTTAGGCTTCGTTTATTATCCCCATCATATTAGGATGATAGATAATAGTTAAATTATTAGGCATGGTTAGTCTTGTAGAGTTTTAGTTGAAGTTCGATTAGGCACAGCTTCAGTCTTAGTATACTAGTGCATGAGTCATTTGATCGCGAATATCTTTCCTTTTTGGTTTTTGGAATTCGATCTGCATGCTAGCATCTATCTCATAGGATTATTGGCTTAATTCTTTGGCTTCGAGAATTTATTTTTATTGACCTATAAGGTAGCTTGGTTTAGCCAGTTCTATGGCTAATCCTTACTTATGCTCAATTGAGTTCGGTTCAACAAAGTGTTGATATAGATGCCTTTGTCCCCAGGGCTGATTACTTCAACTATCGAGCTAATATGTTTTGGGAGATTAGGCCTCCTAGGCAATAAGTTCGTTTACCATAGTTTGATTGACATGGTAGCTCCTACCTTTGGAAATTAGGGACTTTGTTGCTTGATCTCAAGATCTGAGTTTTTTAATGATGTCGGTATGTATTAGAAAGATGCGTTTCTAGCATCTTTTGCTAAAGAAAATTCTTCTGAGTCTGACGTTGAGATCCTAATCATGTTTTAGTTTCTATCTTCGAAAACTCATACACGGATGATTCAACTCTGTAGATTTTCCCTTAATGTTATGAATCTTCAGATAGCATGACCAAATTTTAGGTAATGGCATTATCCTGCAAGTTGGAACCAAATGATCTAGTTAGAACGTAAGTAGGTCATCGATTATTTTCATCTTCGCCAGACTATGAGCGATAGTTGATTTCTGAAAGTTAAATCCTTCATTTTATTTGTTGGAGAGTTTGTTGCCAGAATGCTCTGTTTTGTAATATAGAATCATTATCTAACCAACCTCACAGTTATTCATGTTTTGACTTTTAAAACATTTCTTTCGATCAAGTATCATGCCTTTATCCCTTCTTGAGCGACTAGCTATGTCGAATGCCTGCATTTGGGAGATTGTAAGAGGTGGAAATCTGTGGGGCGAATTGCTCAATTCCCCTAGTCTGACTCTCTATCACATTCTGGAATTGAGGACGTTGGGGATTTTATTTTTGACCTTCCATGATTGCTCCCGCTTGTACTTGGCCATGCATGCTCTTTTTTGTTGCCGACGTTGTCACAGAAGTTTTGTTCATATGTCAACTCCTGTCTTTTGGAATTAATATCCCATTGTTTGGTTCTTAGCGACATTTCCTCAAGGCCTCTATCTTTTGATTGTATCTAAATTCTTTCTAGTTTGATTTTAGGAAATTCGGTTGTGCATCAGCTTTTATCCCTAGAAACAAGGACATGTGTAATCCAATCCTGGGATTTCCTTTCAATGCTGCTTTATTCCTATGCAGTGGCTGATTCCTAAGATGAAAGGTCAACCCATCCAGACGACTTATGAAAGATATGTCTTCCGGTTGTTTCCTATCATTGGGTAGTATTAGTTTTCTGAAGATAAGGTAGAAACTCAGTTGTGGACCAACTTCTATATATGGAAGCTAGTGCATCGATGGTTCATTGGGATGAGTATTTTCATCAGCCCTGTAGGAATTGTCGAGGCAATACCCGTACTTAGTGAGTAGAATGTTTCCCGAAGTTGCCAGGGCAACACTGGTACTTATGAAATAGAGTGTTTCCTTGCATTGCCTAGGCAACATTGGTACTTAGGAAATAGAAAATTTCCTGGCGTTGCTAGGGCAACACCAGTTCTTATAAGATAAAGAAGGCCTTGGCATTGGCGAGGCAACGCCAACACTCAGGAGGTTGGGATCCATTTTCCCCGTTGATTCGGTAGTGCTCTTAATCCAGTTGGGTACTGGTTTCAGTCTTCGGAAACTAGCACTTTGATTGTTGGATTGTAGAAGTATTTTCTTAGTGTTGCCTATCTTCGGGCAGTGTTAAAGTCAAGTTGGTGATGGTTGAAACATCCATCCGATCCTATAGAGTTAAGTAGATTCCTTTAACCTTGATAGTATTATTTTCTCCACGTTGCTTAAATCTGGGAGATGCCACGTTTTGGAATGGTGAGAGTTCCAGGCATTTCTTTTGCTTAGCTTTGTTTTATAACCATCAAGTATTACCCATCGAGATGCAAGGTTATTTCTTAACAATTTCGATAGTTATTCTTCCTCCTATTGGTTTTTGTTATGATCTAACGACTATCTGTGAAACCCTCTATTTTTGGGCGAAACCCTTCACTTCTCGGTGTCAAAATCCAGGTTCTTATAGGAAATCCGAAATTGTGGAGCAAGTCATCACAATTCCCCATATAACTGTGTTTATTCGTATACTGATCATGCACCGCTAGAGTTCGATAGTGTTTGTCTTGAACCTATGGCACCTAACCTTGCTTGTTTCAGGCCGTATGCATTATGTAGGCCGATAGCGTTATTGCGGATATCAACCTTATTCGTTGGTTCCAATCTTCGAGAATCAATGGTTTAACTACTCGATTTCGAGCGTTCTATCCTTGCCATGGTCTGTCTTTGGATAACAGTTGGTTTTCTACAAGGTACGGTTTGAGACCTCAGTTGAGCACCTGCTTCTGTTCTTTAGCAAACTGGTCCATTGATGATTTGATTCTGGAATAGTCTATGGACGACGGTACGTTCCTCCTTTTATTGCAAGTTGGAGAGATCTTTTAACTTGACCAAGTGTTAATGTGTTCTGCGCCCCTCAGTCCACAGGGCTGATTATTTCGAACAATTGATGTGAGAATTAACGTTCTAGGCGGCTTCCTGGATGTCCATAGTCAAAGATACGTCGTAGCTCCTATCTTTGGAAACTCGTGACTTGGATATCTTGAATTTTGGCATTTTGTACATTTACTTTGGCTAAAAGTCTAACTCTTTGTTGAATTCTTGGTTTGTGAGCTTTGAAGTGCTACCGAAGCAATGTCGGTTCTTTCGGAAAGCAGGAGTTCATCCCTGTTAATCGAAGTGCCCGGTCTTTGAGAGTGCACGGCTTATGAAGTTCCTCTGTATTGCCTATCTTAGAGCAATATGAGGGGTTTAAGCTCTTTAAGATTTAGTGCACCATTTACAAAATGCATGGCTTTCCATGCTCCTCGGTGTTGCCTATCTCCGGGCTACACGAGGAGCGTATATTTTGGCATGGCTTTTGGAATGCACGGCTTTTGGTGCTTCTTGACATTGCCTATCTCCGGGCAAAGCGAGGAGTTAGTCCTTGATGCTTCTCGGCATTGCCAATCTCTGAACAACAAGAGGAGTTAGTCTTTTAGTGCTCCTCGGCGTTGCCTATCTCCGAGCAATGCGAGGAGTTAGTTTTTTAGTGCTCCTCGGTGTTGTCTATCTCCGGGCAATGCAAGGAGTTAGTTTTTTGGTGCTTCTCGGCGTTGCCCATCTCCGGGCAATGCGAGAAATTAATTTTTGATGTACGGCTTATGAGATGCATGACTTTTGGTGCTCTTTGGTATTGCCTATCTCCGGGTAATGCAAGGAGTGTAAGTTTGGATGTTCCTCGAGGAGTTAGTTTTTATATGGCTCCTCGGCTTTGCCTATCTCAGGGCAAAGCAAGGAGTCAGTTTTTGATGCGTAGCTTACAAGATGCACGGCTTTTGGTGCTCCTTGGCATTGCCTATGTTAGAGTAATATGAGAAGTTTAAGTTTTGGGCCTTCCCAATGTTGCTGGGACAACATTAGTTTTCGGAAGGTAAGGATCATGTTCCGCTGTTCCAACGGTTTTAGTCGATTTGCTTCCGTCGACCCGGCGGGTATTTATTATGAAAACGGTTTTATTGGTTTAAGAAGCGAGGCATGGCTCACGGGATGCGCACAGTGGTTTGGGCCGTCCTGGTATTGGAGGAGTGATACCAGTTCGTTAAAGGTTGGGATTGAGTTTTCCCATCAGTCGGGCGGTTTGACTTCACTGGAACATGGTTTCATCAATTCTAAGAGATAATTAGTTTTTTAATCAGGTAGTTGTGACTTGATTATGAAGAAAGAGCTTATGGGAATTCTAGCAAGACTCTCTGTTTTTGATCCAAAGTACAACTAGAGAATTGGTCTTTAACTGGCGAACGGTCTAAAAGGAAGAGGAATTGGTCACCAAGAGTGGTATAAGTAGTTGAAAAGAATGGGCAAACATTATGCTAGTATCTCATTTGTTGCACTAGCTAGGTCACTAAGTCTGCGGCTGTTAGAATGCCAGAATTTTTGATCGAGCATAACATAAATATGGTATGATTAGTCCAGGCCTTTATAATGGCTATCCAAGTGTGTGCGGTTCCCCCATGCCACAGGGCTATTTTCATTCTTGAACTATATCCATGGCCTCTCCACAACATGTTTGATTGCCCCCAGTCCAACTGGAGCTGTTCTTCTGAGTTTTAAATTTGGGCTTGATTCGAGTTAGCCTCTGATTAACCACAAGTTCGGTTTAGTTTTGGCTTAGTTCTTTTGAGCGACTTTAAAGCTCTGGGATTCAACGCTGTTTATTTCATCCATCGTTTAATTATGCCAAGGGACTTCAATTTGTGGCCCTGGAGCATGTCTTCGTTGACTCCAATGGGCCTTGGATTAGATGACTACTGATCTTCAAATTCAACTTCACAGATATCCATCGTACATGAATTTCATTGATCTACCGCTTTGCTCTCATTGACGCTTTAGTTCGCGAAAGACCTTCATGTTTGTGAAGGGTTTTTTTGAATCATACCTTCGCATTGGCGAAGGATTTTTTTAATCAGACGACCGTTGATCTACCGGTTTACTTTCACATCACTCTAATTCCTGAAAGACCTTCACGTCCGCGAAGGGTTTTTTGGATCCAATGACCGTTGATTTACCGGTTTACTTCCACGACGCTATAGTTCGTGAAAAACCTTTACGTTCGCAAAGGTTTTTTTGGGATCAGATGATCGCTGATCTAACGGCTTACCTTCACAGTGCTCTAGTTCATGAAAAACCTTTACGTTCGCGAAAGGTTTTTTTGGATCAAATGACCGTTGTTCTACCGATTTACCTTCATGACGCTCTAGTTCGTGAAAGACCTTCATATTCCCAAAGGGTTTTTTGGATCAGACGACCAATGATCTATCGTTTTACCTTCACGATGCTCTACTTCGTGAAAGACCTTCACATTCAAGATGGGGTTTTTTTGGATCAGATGACCATTGATCTACTAGTTTACCCTTACGACGCTCTAGTTCGTGAAATAATGTTTGTGAAGGGTTTTTTTGGATCAGATGACTGCTGATCTACCAGTTTACCCACACGGTGCTCTAGTTCGTGAAAGACCTTTACGTTCGCGAAGGTTGTTTTGGATCAGATGACCGCTAATATACCGGTTTACCTTCACAACGCTTTTGTTCGTGAAAGACCTTCATGTCCGCGAAGGGTTTTTTATGGTTGGTTGTCTGACGACTAGATGACCCTGGAATGATAATTTATCGATTTCGAGGGGAGTTATGGGTCGTGTGTCCGATGGCCCAGTAGTCTTAAAGCAATGATTCATCAACTTCAAGAGGAATTTTTCGGATTTAGCTTGAGGGAACACAGTTTTATCGGTTCCTACAGGCTAAGGTGTTAGATCTGTTTGTTCAACGATCCTTTGGATAAGACTTCTTGACACCTCCATTAACGCTGGTTCTCAAAAAGGGTGTTGACATGACTCATCGAGGGCATAGAAGAATTTCTTTCACCATGCTATTGGCAATACCCCTAGTGTCCCTCTACGGCTTATTTGGAAAAGGAGAGTAGACGAGGATGGATGAGAAGGCATCGCTTTAGGTTGTTGTCTCGCTATTTGGTTGTTGGCTAGCTAGAATGTTATTTAATAGTCTTCCTTTCGTCTGATTTCGTCAGTTAGTTGGGGCGCTTTTCTGCTGGGTCTTAGTAGCCTTCCTTCGGTAGAAGGCCACTGAGGCCCTTGGCTCCTTACCGTTTAGTATGTTCTTTGGGACACTATTGGGTTTGCCTTCTTCTAATTCACTACTTTTAGTCTTTAGAATCGGTTTGTACTTCTTTTTCCGATTTTAGGTTGGAATTACTGGAATAGGGAACTGTTGAAACCCAATCATCGGTTCATGGAGTTTGCATTCTAGTCCGCATTCTGGGAACATAGAGTCATTCTATGCGCGGTTGACTCGTGCTTAATTTATGTTCATACTTCAGTCCATGCTCCGGGGACCTAGAGTTTCTTTGTGGGCGATCGCACTTTCACCAAATTGTTTGTACTTCAGTTCGTAGTCGAGGACTGGGTGATTTCTATGAATCATTTATATTCTAGTCCATGCTCCTGGGACTAAGAATGCTCTAGTCCACGCTCCGGGGACTTAGAGATTTTTTTTAATTCATCTATACTCTAGTCCGCGTCCTGGGACTTAGAGATTTTTGTAATCGTCTATACTCTAGTCCACGCTCCGGGGACTTACAGTACTCTTGTCCGTGCTCCAGGGCCTTAGAGATTTTTGTAAATCATTTATAATCTAGCTTGCGCTCTAGGGACATAGAGTACACTAGTCTGCATTCTGGGGATTTAGAGATTTTTGTAAATTGTTTATACTCTAGTCCGTGCTCCGGGACTAGAGTACTTTAGTCCACGCTCCATGGACTTAGAGATTTTTGTAAATCGTTTATACTCTAGTCACGCTCTGAGGACTTAGAGTACTCTAGTCTACGTTCCTGGGACTTAGAGATTTATGTAAATCGTTTATACCCTAGTCCACGCTCCGTGGACTTAGAGTAATCTAGTCCACGCTCCAAGGACTTAGAGATTTTTGTAAATCATTTATACTCTAGTCCACGGTCTGAGGACTTAGAGTACTCTAGTCCATTATCCTAGGGCTTAGACATTTTTGTAAATCGTTTACACTTTAGACCATGCTCCAGGGACTTAGAAATTTTTGTAAACTATTTATACTCTAGTCCGTGCTTGGGAGACTTAGTGTACTCTAGGCCATGCTCCGGGGATTTAGAGATTTGGTTTTTATAAATCATTTATAATCTAGTCCATGCTCCGGGGACTTAGAGATTTTTGTTGAGAGTAGTCGTATTTCCACTCGTTGGATTTATATCCTGTGTCGAGGCAAGAGCCGTTGAATAAACGGTCAAAACATGTTCGCTCGTGGAATGGGATTCTACCCCCAGCATTCACGATGAAACTTGGCAATTAGACGGTCGATTCACGTCCACTTGGTAGTTGCAGCTCTTCCCATTAAGTTGGGAAAAAGACAGGTGATGAATGACTTGATCACATCCATGCTAGGGTCGGATGATCGAATCTTGCACATTTGCTTCGTATTCTTTCTAGCAACTGGAGATAATGAGTTATTAAGCAGGCAATTAAGTTGTGTCTGTTTTTCGCTGTAGTCATGTTCATTTGATAAAATCTAGGTTTGATCATCAAGCAGCAAGTCGCGACTGCTCCGAGTCTAATATGTTGCTGAGTGGACAGTCAATCATGTCTACTTTACATTGGATTCTGAACTTGTCGGGTTCCTTATTCTGCACCTTGCGTCCTAAATCATGGGTATATGGTAGCTGATGAATGATCGAACCACTTTCGCCTTGATGAAACTCCATATGTTTGATCATGGTCTATGGAGATTGGCTGGCGACCAACTCTAAGTATTTGGTCACCTGCATCGTTTTGGAAGTAGTTTAGTTCAACTTGGTTGTAGTTTACAACATAACTGAAATTGAAATTAAAATAAAATAATTCAAAGAAGACCAGAATAAATATCATTGATAAGTGAAGCAGCATCATGTGCTCGCTATTCCACGTTGCCCCTAGCTTCTTTCAACGGGATGTCGACGGTCAATGATCCAATTGTTAATCAGAGTTATTTATTGAGAGGCATCGGATGTTCCTTGCTTTCCATTCTGCGGTCGGCTGGGAGTCATCACAATATACCATGAGGGCTTAGCATTGTAATTGATCTTGGTTTGTATCATATCTTCTAGGTCCATCCACCTTTAGAAATACCATTTGAGGAGAAGTTCCTCGTCCATCTCTTTGCATTGTGTTAAGGCACGGGTTCTAAAGGTTCTTCTCGCCCTTTGCACATTGGCATTTCCATCTGATTTATCTTTCTCAAATTATTTGTTATCTTCAGGGCCGAAGAGAGCCATCGTTATATCCTTTTGTGGGGTTTTCAGCCCTAAGTTTGGGTTTGTAGCCGGTCCTTTTGCAATCGCTTGTGACCCATGTAGATTGCTGATGATCCATGTACTTACGGGTGAAAACCACGTAGGTCGTTGGCAACCCATGTAGATTGCTGACGATCCATGTACTTAGAATTTTAGCGTGCTTTGCTTTCTGGAGTTTATGGTAGTCTGGTGAAAAGCTATGGGTCGCAAGCGATCCACAGCACATGCATCGCTGGCGATTCATGTGCTTAGTTGATTTTTGAGCTTTGCCTTTTGGATCGTGACATCTCAAGTTGATGTTCTCCATCTAATTTCATCGCATGTTTCCTTGTTTTGATGATGATCCATATGTTAGTTTCATTAGACTGCTATTGGATCATGATGCAAGGGTATTAACATCTTCTCCAGCTATTACCGCCCCTATGGATCTTCCAAAGGTAGTTTTTCTTCTCCCAGGAACCATTGATTCCGAGTGTTATATTCTTCAGGCAAAGATTGGGGATCTAACTTCTGGATCTATAGGATCCAGAGTAGATATCTAGATCTAGATCCTGAGTTGGTTTCTCAGTGAAAGCACCAAAATGTTAACCTAAAAAATAGACCAATGCCCTGGTTTGAATTTGAAAGCACCCGTCTTGTTCTGACAGAGCAATATCACAGATAATAGATATCAAAAAATAGCGGTAAAAGAAAGTAGATAGAGAATTTCTATAGTGGTTCAGCTATTAATTAAGCCTACGTCCGCTTTATAGTTTTATCAAAGACTGATTGCTATTACAAGAGATGTATGATTACAAAGCTTTGATTGTTTCCTAGCTAGACTGAATCTCCAAAGTTAGAATCCATTGGAGAATCACAGTGTATTCCTTTGGAGATTGTTATGAGGGAGGCAGAGAATGAAGAATAATTCCAATAGGGCTTCAGCAACCAATCCGGAGAAGAACTTCTTTATGTTGTGGGTGGCTTGATAATTATAAAGGCCGGAGGGTTTTTGGACCTGACCTGTCATCGTCGGCTCATAGGTGGGTAGGAAACGACCCGTGGAGGACTTGGCTCGTAATACAAGGTAGAACCATGGGTCGGTGGTAATCCATGGCCTATGGGTCGCTGGTGACCCATAGACTTGGATTGTTTGTGAGCCAATGTCTTGGCCTCTTCTGTAGTATTCTTTGGTTGTGTGGTTTGAAGGTTTGAGGAGAGACATGGGTCAGCGATGAACCAAGCACTTAGGATTTTCTGGAGTATGGAATTGGAGATGTATTGATAATTTTTTGTCATAGTTGCTTCATTTTTATGGCAATAATAGCAGCTGTTTGTTTTCAACTGCTCATTGGGCTGAAAGAATGTCGGCCCCTTGGTTTAGTCGATCCTAGTCGTTGACTCAGTAATATAGCCTAGCCATCGTTCACTCTTTGCCTTAGCCTTTCTGGTTAAGTTCTAAACCATTCTGATAACACGAGATTGTTCTGTCTCCTGCTGGATCATACTGGGTTAAAAACCTGGGTAACATAAACCATGTAGAGCCTCAATTTGTTTAGAATACAGACTAAGCTGCGAGCCAGAAGCAGAGACAACGATTGACGTAGTTAAAATAGCGGTAGACCTAACCTGGTGATAAGATGGCAATCCAGCAGGAGGAGGAGGAGGTAGATCTACAATATAACAACAATGGGCGGTTATCTCGACGGTTTCATCAGGCGTAAATTGAAAATCTTCAAGCATTGGAAAGTGGAAAAGTTACCTACAACCGAGGTTTAGCCATGCACAATGATTTCAAAGCCTTCATTGTTGCTTTCCTTCGATAGCTGCATGATCATAGGAGAAGTGGCAGCGATCCCCTCATCAACATTTAAATGTGACGATGGCTCGCGTAGTCTTGAAAGAAAGTGTTCGTCGGCAGCTTCGGTGGTGGTCGTAGCAACGGTGGATCCATGCTCCCTCTCCAGCTTTAAGATTCTCTTACCTTCCACAGAGCATGGCAGGATTCCTCATTCAAGTAGGCCCGAACCAGCTCCTCCTCGAAATAACCACCACCCTTGTCATCGAACCTGGCCAAAATTTCCTCCCAAACTACCTGGAAAGTGCGTGGGAACGATGGACCCAAATGACTGAGGCTACCTTGATGAAGCATGGAGTAAACATTGAAGCCAAGAATAGTGGCATCCAAGCCTTCCTTTTTTCTTGCCAAAGAATCTTGAAGCCCCTAAAATCTTGTTTCCGTGCTAGCCTTCTCCATGGCTAGTTGATTTTTCTCATCTTCCAAAGCCAAAATTTGAGCGTGTAGAGAGATAATTTTTTGGGATTATTCAGCTATGACTCTCTTTTTCACCTCGATTATCGCCTCGCTTGCACTTAATTTCTCTTTTAGAATTGCCTCGTCGGCATAGCGCTTTTTTATCTCGTCTTTGAATATGAGAGTAGCTCATTCATTCGCTTGCTTCTATCCCTTGAACAAAGAAGCACTCTTACTTTTCTTTTTCAAAGCAACTCTTTCCTTCTTTAACCTTTCAATTTCTGAGTCGCGATCTGCAAGGTACTTCTCAAATTTGTCTTTTTCGGACTAAAATGAGAGGATCTCCTGGTAATTATTTCGGTTAATGGTAGAAAGTTGCATGCACAGTTTCTCCCACCACTCGGCATGCTCCACGTCACAGTAGACACCTGAAGATTGGTGAGTAAGATTCTACGCGAACCGACTTCAGATTGGGCTTGTCGAAAAACAACCCTCTTAAGAATAATAGGGAAATGCAGCTTGTAGAAGAGGGGGACGACAGGGAGAATGTAAGGAGCTCGCCTTGAAATGGGAAGAGGAGCAGTAGTGGCATGAGTGGAGGAGGTCACGACTCCGTAACCGAAAGTAGGAAAACGTTCTTGATCTTTCTTTGACTTTTTAGATGGGTCCTCCGCTCAATCGGGCTTTCCCCTTTTTCTTGGCTATTCCCCTATCATGGGCTTAATCCTTCCCAGTCAGTTGGCGCTCCTCTACCTCCTTTTCTTTTCTCCTCCATCTCTCTTCATCGTTCTCACGGGAGGAGTAATATTAGGATGAATGTCTTTGCGAATGCTGAGACTTGAGCTTTCAGTTAAAATCATTATAAAAGCCCCGAGACAAGATTCCTGCGGCAAATAACAAAATAATTTTAGGATAAAAGAGATTTGTTTGATAAAAATTCTAGATGAACAATGATGAAATGTGCGGTCCTAGTGAATTGTGTGCTACAGTTTAAGGACCCCAGGAGAATAACAAAAACCGGATCGATCGCCAATTAATGTCAGAATATTCATTTCGGTTGGAATGATTTGGGCAGGCTAAGAAGGCAACCCTTCCGAAGTAGAATTACCCATCAGATCCTTCACATCCATATAGATGTCACTTGCATCTCCAAAGTCAAATTTAGTATCTCCTGGTGAATGACAGGGGCAAGTTCATCTTTAGGAGAGGCTTCTTCAAAATGTTGTTTTAAAGGAGATGGTGGAGTGTGCCTGGGACCCAACTCCGAGGACTTGTTACCTAAATCGACATTACCTTCATCAATATCTATATTCAAGTTTCTTCCTTGTCAATTGAAGGGAGTCCCTCGTCGGCTCCTCCTTTCTCACAATTACCGGAGCTTTACCTTCCTGATGGACCAACTCCTCTTCCTTCTCCTCCAGGATCAGAGGCACATTGGGCAGACTAATAGTCTCAATTTCGATTTGGGTTTCCTCAGATGATTCTACTGACTCACCAGATGAGTCACTATCTCTCTCTTCATCATCATCATCTCTGTCAGAGTCGAGGGAGGTAGAAACTCAACGAGCTCGAGCTTTGGAGCGAGAGGGGGCACTAAGAAACCCAGTGGATCTCTCCGAATGTAAAAGCCCGCATCGGCGAAGATTCTCGTTAGTGAACAAAAATCTGACCGTGGGTTCTCGGGCATCGACTGCCTTAAGGGCACCAAGAACAAGCACAAGTGCTGGATACTTGTTAATCCTAGGGAGGACTGCAAAAGAACAGGCGACCGCTCATTAGACTTTTTAATAGCTAAAGCAAATTTTATGCCCAGTGAGAGGAATTTACCAACTGTGATCCATAGGCTAGCGAACCCCTCGGGACACCTAACAAAGATTTTTTTTTTGAATGAGGGGACTTTTCTAGGGAGATCGAGTATGAGCTATCAACCGTGTTGCGCCTTAATTTAAACAAAAGATGGGTTGGCCTCCCTCTTTTTAAGTAGTAAAAGATACCGCAGCTCGAAGAAATTTGGGGTACGACTGAGCGTTTGCACGAATAAAACACATAAATAGGCCAGCATAGCATAGTAATTCGAGAGAAACTGAAATGAGGCTAGCCCTATATTCTGAAGATTCGCCATCAGAAAGTGATTAATAAGGGCACCGCATCATACATGCACATATAACGATGGTAGGCCACATATCCAGAAGGTGATCGACGAGCGAATTAACCTCTTGATGGAAGAATTACATCGTCCTACAGAGTGCCGTATTGCGAGCAAATGATTTGCAACAGTCTATGTGTAAGAACCGAGGATGCTTTCTATGGGGGATCCAACAGAACGCTAAAGTTAAGGGAAGTGCGTTCGAAAACGGGGCCAACCGAAATTGGGCGACCATACTGTCCCAAAGTTACAAAGGTAGTAGGTCCAGCCGGAGTCGACGAGGACTTTGCTTCGAAAGCATGTGAGTTCCCTTCGATTGATTTGCGATGGGAAGATTTACACATCATTTTATATAAGAAATGTCATGTTCAAAATAATCCTAATTTATTACCACCTTCTAGAAAAACCAAAAAAAATCTGCAATCCTCAATTTGTCATGTCAGAATTGACTGTGATATTTGATATAAGGTGAATCTGATTCTGAGGATGAAGATAGCAAAACATGTCGAAAACCGAAGCAAAACCTTGACATCACTCCGTGAAGAACTTCAGATCAAATTTACTATCTTCCTCCCCAAAATCGCAATTAGCTAAGATCTTCCACTACGACCATTGTTAACACAACCTAACCAATCAATAACATAATATTATGCGAAACTCACTTCACCAACCTTCACCTTCACACTTAAAACAAGTAATGATAAGGTCTTAGATTGAAGATAGCTCGAAGCACAGTGCTTTGGGTCGGCAACAACTGAATCGATAATGAATTAGGGCAGGAGAAATCACTACAAAAGAATTGTGGTAGGAGCTTTTAGAGGCGGTGTTTAGCGGCATAAGAGGGGAAGATCGTCGGCGATGGCGTTCTAATGGCATCAGAAAACGGATCGGTGGAGTTGGGTTGCAACTAGATCGGCTTAAAAATATAGAGTGTAGAAATGCATGATCCGATCCCACGTACGCATAAAAAAGGAGAGAAGGCAAAAAAAATTCAAGTACTTAAATCGATGTCAACCCGACCCAATTCGATCAGTACCAACCCAATTTAATTATCTCGAATGACATCAAACTTTTCTGCTTGCCCAATTTGATGTTTATATTCATCTTTGAAGTTATCGAATCGAGATCATTCAGTAATTACAGCTATAAAGGATTTTCACTACAGACTAGATAGTTAGATAGGATGTCATGGGAACTACTTGAGGACACTAGATATGACCAATAAAGCTCCATGACATGGAAACCAGAAGACGAATAATTCTAGAGCAGGTGTTGTTTCCAATGAAAGCATGCTCCGAGGGGTAAATGTTAACTGATTTTTAACCTAGCATAATTCAAAAGGAGTTAGGACATTCAAACTAAATGCAAATGACTTGAAACTTGGTAGGAAGACCTAAAAGAATATAACAAACGAACCTTGGGATTTTAGGATGAAAATAAGACAAGTATTTGGATCAGCACCATCCGATCCAATTGGATCGGTACCGATCCAAATTATTGACTTCTCAGTACTTCAAACTACTTGCATTATGTCCCTACATCGCTTCTAAGCTTATATACTAAGTTTCGTAACATTCCGAGCATCCGGGTTAAAGAAGTCAGGACTTATCCTATGCAAGTTACAGTTCGATCTAACCTATTAGTAATTCATCGTCAAAACAGTCAACAAGTCATGAAACTGTAAAGGAAGCTCACTAGCCGATAAGGAAACCTGTGGGATGAAAGTTGTGCAAGAATTGCTCAACTATTTGGATTAGTAATGATCTGATCCAATTAGATCAGTACTGATTCAAAAGTTAGCTCGATTTACTTCCAAAATTTATATGCTGCCTCATAGTGATGATTAGAGGCCTCTGGTGCGTTGGTTTCGATCCAAGTGATCTTAGAGTCCTATAAATACCATCCTACCATCAACATAAAAGAGGCTGGCTGCTTTGATCACTGGAGAAACTCTGCTATGAAGATTCTTCTACCTTCTTCTTCCTCACAATGGCTTTCATGGGATAGTTGTGATCCTTCCTTTTGTCTCCTTCAATGGAAACTTGATTTCCTTGAATTTAGACATATAAATTGTAATCAACTTGTACCTATGATCAACATTCAATACATCAATTAAATCTATAAAGTGGACGTAGGCTCGTTAACAGCCGAACAACCATAAAAATATCTTTTTCATTTACTTTTCTATGATTTACCTAGCTTTTTCTCTCTTTTTTGCCTTGATAAAAAGGGATATGCTTTCACACTTAATCAGGATGTCGATCCATTTTTATGCTAACATCATTCATCCATAAAAGTTTGTTCTAGGTCCGAACAAAACCAAAGGCTCTTCAAGGAGCAATGTCTTTAATCAAAACCAAAGGCTCTTCAAGGAGCATGTCTTTAATCATCTTCAAGATGTCTTTCATTCGAATCCATATAATGGTTTGGAGTGGTTTTCAGATAACATATCTAGTCTCAGTCCTTCTAAAACAATAATGATAATTTTCGGTTGACTCATTCCTGTTCTTTTAGAAGTATATAACAAGTATTCGAGTCCTTATTGGGGAACTCGAAGATACCATCATACTTCCTAAGTCAATAGGTCAAGATTTGATAGTCGGTTATTCAACTATCAAATAAACAAAAAACAACAAATTCAGGAATTTAATTTTACATAGTAATCACTAAGCCTCAAAATAAATCTTTCATTTATTTTAAATCTCTTGCCAAAACATTTGTCAAAACATTCATATACCTATCTTACTAACATAAATATATTCGCAAATATTTGTGAAAGATTTCTTATTTCAAAATCATTTTAATGGGTAAAAGAAAAATGTTATTTAAATTGGAGATAAATATAATCTCAAACAATATTTCTCCGGTGTTAAATGTGAAATGAACGTCCATACCATCAGAACTAAGAAGGACGGTAAAAAGAAATCAAATCTCAAATTATTTTATAAATTTCCTCCAATAAATCCTTTTAACTATGAAATTTCATTTATCTAAATTCCAAATCCAATTACCAAATTATCTATAAACCACCAAGTTAATTTCAAAACTCTTAAATAAATATCAAAAGCATTTATATAACTCTTTATAAATCTCCAAAATCCTTTTATAGAAGTTCCTTAAAATGTTCAAAACCCTTTATCTAACTTCTTTTGTAAAATATCTAAATTATTTATAAAAATATTTTATAAATTATCCTTATTTAAACTAAAACTTCTTTAATTTACTTAATCAATTAGGTCCCTTTGATAAACAAAATGAACATTTAAAACACCTTTACTGAAATCATTATTTAATTTGAAACCATTATTAAATGTATGATTGACCTTAAAAATTAGTAAGAAGCATAGTGGCCACAATGGTTCTCATTTAACCGAGTTTACTTTTCAAGCAATAACATAGGTATTTACATAAAAAGCAGATATGTATAAGGCAATCAGCCAATAAAAATCAATCATATGAATAAATGTCCAAGTACTAAAATAATAGATGAGGGAATATTATGTTAATCAATGACCACACAATCAAAAAATTTACAATTTAGCAAAACGGAGTTTAATTCTGCTATATGGATGTCCACGTAGTTTAATTCAGCTTAGTTTAACTCGCCAATATTCGTTTGGTTCTAAATGTCATGGATAAGAGATCCTTTGATTGAAAATCAATTCACATATAAAAGAAAGCCGACTTAAAACATAATCAATGAAGTTGAAAATAACTTTTAATAGTTAAATCTTAATTTAAGTTATAATTAAAGCTTAATTAAATCTTAATAAATCAAAATTTATTCAAAACTAAATCATAATTAACTAATCTTAGTTAAGTCCTAATTAATTAATGATTATACCCTAATTAATTAATAATTGATTAAATAATTAATCTCCAATTAAATAATTAACCTTTAATGAAAAATAATTAATTAAAATAATTAAACTTGATTAATATAAAAATTAATACTTAGTATCTCTCGACTTTATTAATCATTAATTGAAACTTCCATAATTAATTAATAATAAACTTACTTAAGTAATACTAATAAATTACTAATTACTAAACTTAATTACCAATTAATTAATAAATAATTATTGTTAATCAATAAATTAATTCATTATCAAAGCATGCTTAATTAAGCAATAATTAACTTATATGATTATTAATTTAGTTTGAAAATTGTTTTTCAAAACATTTAAAAGATACACTTTTGAAACTAGAAAATCGTTAAATTCTCCGAACTACATCCATAGCAGCTATCGATGTGGATGTAGTAACTTAGATAATATTTTCTAAGTTACCATAAAACATTTAACACTTTTACTTATTTTAAAACGTAATCAAAGGATTTTTAAAAACTTTGAATAAAGTTAGAAACTAAAATAAAACAAAACAAAACATTTACTAAATCAAAAATAGTAAACGATCATTATTTTGAAAATGGTTCTAAAGTCCTTTTCAACATCTCAAGTTCTAAATTCCAAACCATTTAATCATATCCAAGATTACAAATACTAAATCATATCCTCACCATGCATCACAAAGGTCATAACTTTAAATCCAAAGACATCACTTTAATCCATCGATTCAAGTCAAATGCTAAAACACAAGCTACTACATACATATACATCCAAACATATCATAAGCCAAACATTAACATCATATATAAATAACATATAACTATCATATATACAGAGGCAACATCTTTCCAAAAGTTAGAAGTTTACTCATTGAAAATTTGCAAAACTCTTTTGAAAACTTGATATAACTTTAGAATTATGCCAAACTTGATATTTGGACATAAAACTTGGAAATAGGTCTGGCCATGGCAGAGTATGGCTTGGCCATGAAATATATAGTTGAGGTGAGGACTTTTATTGGAGAGGTACAAAGACTTCAAATAAAGTTGAATTCACAAAATTGAACCCAAAATTTAGTCATCTTCTCTTGAATTTTTGGCTATGTTAATCTCAGAATTTGGAGAAGTTATCAAAGAGAAAGTTCTTGTAAATTCTATTCTTCTACCATTTAAAAAAATAATTACTCAATTTGTTATTATTTTGAGGAAGATATAATCAAAATAAGAAGTATTTACAGACTTGAAAATATGGGTCCGAAAAACACTCTGCAAAGAAATGATATTTTGACACAGCTAAGCTCAAAATTTGAAGAAGTGGTAGGAATGAAAGTTGTAACCACTAGAATTTTCTATGGTTTCAAAAGAAGAATTTCTCAATTAGGATAAGAGATAAGGATGACATGATAAAATAAAGAGGAGGAAAATTTTGACGAAGTGAAGGAATATTCATAACAAGAGAAAAATTTTTTACCTCAATGCCCTTATCATTTATCCTCCACTACCCTCTTACACCTAGCCTCCTCCACCTCATGTACTCATGCACATACCCTTGTTCCTTCATATCACTTCCATGCGAGCATGTTTGTGTACTCTTTGTACTAATGTTTCTAATGATGTGACATTTATATTTTTATCGTATATTTTATACACCTAGGTATGCATACATATATATACATACGCGAGTACATACATATATACATATAATAACCTATTTACAAATTTGTATACTTATGCTAAAGATTTCACAATATTTTCATAACTTTTAGATGATGAAAAATCGAAAATTCAGAAAACGAATTATGGTCACATATTCGATCTTTCTTCTAACAAAATATTTTTGTAAACAAATTTGGAAAATTATTTCACCATTATTATTCATTATTTAAAAGAGTTTTATTTCCATTACAAAATCAATTATTGAATATTTAAAATTAATTAATATTCATAAATCAAAATAGTGAAATTCTTTGTCGGTACACATTACCCCTTAATAGAATTTCGTCCTCAAAATTACACCTCAACATATCCTAGAAAAACCTTGTACATCAGTTCATATGATGTACATAGATCATTTATATGCAAAATCTGATTTGATCCCTGCTCGAATATATAAACGTTACTTCCGAACTACTATCGCCTACCCGATTCTCTAATGCGAACTTCGATCAGGCTCATTGATTAAGAATCTTTGTTTTTTTACATAGCTATGTACTATGATTGAAAACATCGGTCCCATATCAAAAATCCTTATCAGTTGCTCATGATCAAAAATAGAGTAATAGGTACTTATTTAGAACGGTGAAACACCTCAAAGTCATGTACTCGTGTCTTGGATCAAATTTTATGCGAAGGAGAAATGATCTACGTCCAACCTACGCACTTATTCGATTGGTTCTCACTAATATCAATCCAATTTCCACTAAATATATTTATGCAAATATTTCATAAAGTGACTTAGGTTCAACCTGTATAATATTCCACTATATCGTGAGAGTACATAACCCTATCTGATTCAACTATTTCATTCTGAATTTATTTCCCTAAGAAAATAAAGTGAGAGTGTATAACCCGGGTTTATTCCGCAGCAAACGGTGCCGAAAACTTGTTTAACGGCTAAATCTCTATCGGATTAAAAAAATAACATAAAAAAAATTAAATTAAAAATAACCGCAAGTGACGGGCATGCAATATTAGTATGTGGCGAGTACGGGTCGATCCGTTGAGAATTGTTTAAAATTTTAAATTCTATTCAATAAATTAAACCAAGATTTGAAATGTGTGAACCTAAAAATGTAAATAAACTAACAAAAGAAAATGGATAAAAATATAAGAGTTTGAAGGAAATTTAAAGATAAATCCACTCTCTTGACCACATAAATCAATATAACACGAAATTATGATCTCCTTTTTGGTCATTAGTGAATTTAGTTGATGTGTTTATTATAAATATTAAATATTTATGCTATTAATTAGCCCAATATAAACCATCAAAATACCACACACCTACTAAACCACCTGCTAACTCTCATGAAAATTGATAATGAGCTTGAAAATAAAATCTATTTTAAGCATGGCTTATTGTCCATTGATTAGAAATATAGACCATCAAATCTTGATTTTAAAATCACTTCATTACCAAAATCATATGTAGATTAAGAGGTAATTTGTGTTTGTTTTGTTTAAGCATAGCCTATTTGGTGTCAACAACATAGGCTATCAAATTCAAAGCTAAAACAATAAAGTTTAACCCATTCAAATATTTCCACTAAGCATAAAAAAAGATCAAAACTTATCAAAATGTTGAATCTACATGATTAAAAGAGATTAATTACCCTAAATCGAAGGGGTTTAGGCTCTTATATTTATTATCATTTCAACAAATGTAGAGTTCAACAAGAAAAAAATAAGAAAAAAGGTAAGTCGATTAAAAAGAGAGCTAATTATAATAAAATAAAAGCTAATCTACACGCATAAGAAAATGAAATTAAGCGACTAACATAAGAGGAAAGAGAGCATGTAAATAAGAAAGAGCATGAATCAACAATACATAAAAAGAAATTACATTAAAGAAGAAAAATGGCTAAGTAGCTATGAAAAAGAAAAGAGAGTTGGTAATTTATTTTTGAGCCTCAAACTAAAATAACTCAAGAGGAGGCTAAGGTGGCACAAAGAAGGTTAAGAGATTAATTACATGAACATATGGAGTATTTATACAAGCTTTGAAACCATAATCCTACTTTGGGAATTACCCAAACCGCCCTTGAGGAAGTGTGGCCATCAAGTTATCATTACCATGAATTAATCGTCCATCAAATATACATGTAACTTTAATGGCCACTAGCATGTGCATTAGCTCCAAATTGTACATCATGGTAAGTGGATAGGTGTGGTCCTCCATGATTCATAAAATGAATTATTTCCATCTTCATTTGCTTGTATTCTCTTGTGCATGCATAATTTCCATGAAGCCTTCATTGGATTTTCATTCAAATTCCTACAAATAAAAATAAATTCACAAATAAATATTCTTAAAATTAATATATGCACAAAAAAACCAATTTTCTCCTATATGAAGATTAATAAATGATGATTTGAAAATAATTTGAATTCTGGTTTAAACATGTTAAAACGCCAATATGCTTACTTATTTAATTAAATTCGATTAAATATGGGGGTAAAAATATGCACATACGTGCACAACATGAATTTATTTCCCTAAAAAACTCAAGATTCAAACACCAAGGTTTTAATTCAAAAACTTTTTGAAATGGAACTCTATATTTTAATCATAAAATATATATAAATATAGCCCGAGTAACTCTAAAATGATACTAAGGAACCGTGTACTGCCAAAAAGTATCTTACATTCCCTTACCAAGAAGGGTAACACTCAAGAGAAGTGCTTGCCATCCAAACACATCCCTTCCATAATTTTAAGTTATTTTCGAGCCGCTGGAACTAGTTAACCTAAAAAAATTCTTTTATTTAAAAATCTCATTTTTGAAACAATACATTTTCCAACGAAACATTTATCACCCACTTTCTTTAGGTTCGTTTGGGTTTGAACTTGTTTCAATTGTTCAATGATAAAGAGAATAATTTACCAAGTGCATTATAACTTTCGCCTAGACAAACATCTGTTCATTAATTAGAAGATTATTCCAATTATCAAAAAAAAGTCGAGACTCATTCACCCTAACTAATCCGGAGAAAATATTTCTTATTTAACATTCATACCTAAAAATTTAATTCTTGAACTAAAATTTCTTTCAAATAATATTATTTTACTTTTCAAAAGCTTGAAAATCCTTTCAAAAGCCTCAGGATTTAAGTCCTTAAGTTTCCTACTTAAATTCTTTTTAATCAAAAAACACATCTTAAAAATTTGTTTTATAAGATCAACCTTTATAAAACCATATTTCGAATATTTATTTCAAAATATTCTAACTGTTTTAATTCTTTTATAAACATCCTTTATTAAATCACTTTTTAGCCCAACATTAACATCGAATGCCTTATAGTCAAATTGGATAACTTAATTCACAAGGTGTTCATTTCAATGTTTTTTCCAGTTTCTACCCACCCAAACTATGTTTTTTAAAAGAAAGATTGAAGATGATACTACAAACCATAGCTAATGCTCAAGACTGGGCTAGCTTGACTATTCAAACTCTATATGATAATAATTAAATATTATCAACTCCTAAAAACCACATCAAAAATTATTTTTGAAAACCATTCCTTATATATAAAATATATTTTAGGTAAAATTATTTCATCTACCTAATTTCAAAACAATACTATGTCAGTTGGTCTTGTTTAAGTGTTTAGGAATCCCTATCGACAACGTTGATCAAGCGCGTCGACCAGAACTCATAACCACTCAACAGATCAAACAATATAGCATAAAACATTTTTATATCACTAATAAATACGCGCTTATATGTAATATATACTCAAACTCATAATAAGGCATTCCATTACCATATCTCCTAATGAGTTTCTCCACCAAAGCTAAGGTTCTCACTTAACCTTGCGGTTTGATACCAAATGTAACGAACCATCTTTTCGAACCCCAGAAGTCGATACTAATATATCCACGATATTCACATGTCGAGTAACCAAGTGTCGAAAAGACATATTGTTAGGGGAAATAAGAAGATAGAATAAATAAGAAAGAAGAAACTAAACAATCATAAAAACTCACAATGCAATGTTATAATCAATATAATTCTTTACAAAGTCATTTCCAAAATGATACATCAGAGCTATACTAAGATAATTCTACCCTAGGATAGTTATAACAACATGTAGCTACCTAACAAATATAGTACACACATAAAGCAGCAGAAATAAGATAATGACTAGCTGTTATGAAGCTTGCTTCAACTTCTTCAAAATGTATGCATAGAAAACCTGGACTACTTGCTGCTCATAAAAATTTGAGCACCCAAGAGTTTTAAGGAAAGAAAATAAAATTCTGGGTTAGACATGGGTTTGGTGTGAGTAAACTCAAAGCAACTGGATTATTACTTTTAAAACTCAATTAAAATCAAGGGTATCTCTTAAGACCACACTGCATATAGACACATACGGGTTTTTACTTTGCGATAACCAAAACACTTTTATTATAGAATTTTAATGATATTATAATAATGTCTAAGGTTTAAAGTATTTAGTAATAAAGTAGATGTGATATGTGTACATGACAATAATTCTAGATATACAATAAAAAATCATAGGCTCATATTAGAGAATGGATTTCTAATAAATAGCAAGGTAAGGGACTAACTTTCGAAAATTTGTACACCTCTAGATAAAATGCACGGCAGGGTAAGAAAACCTTTAGACCCCTGTCAATATAGGACTGGCTTGCCCTTCAACTGGGTAGTACCGAATATGATCATCCCTTGGTTGCTATCAATAACCAAAAATGAGCCTGAAGTATACTTAGAGATATCAACACTATATCTTAGGATGATTATACCATAATGGCGACCCACATGGCCCTACTACTTCTACCATGTTTTAACCATTACTGGGAATGTGAGGCTTGAGAGGCTACGCTCTTAACATTTAGCAACCTATCTTGGAATGCTAACACTGCCCTCAAGGCAGAAATGCAATGCTAGCATTCATCCATACAACTTCGTTCAGGGTTTGAATAAAACCAAAGGCTCTTCAATGAGCATCGTCTTTAATCATCTTCATGATGTCTTCCTTCGAATGCATATGTTGGTTCGAGGTGGTTTTTGGATAACATATCTAATCCCAGTCTCTCCAAACCAACAACAATAATTTCTGATTGACTCATTTCCAGTTCTTTTGAAAGTATATAATAAATTTTAGAGTCCTCTCTAGGGAACTCAAATATACAATCATACTTACTGAGCCAAAACAGGTCAAGGTTTGATAGTCGTTTATTTAACTATCAAATAAACAAACAACAACAAATTCAGGGACTTAATTATCCACAGCAATAAATAAGCCTCAAAATAAATCTTTCATTTATTTTAAATCTTATTCCAAAACATTTATCAAAACATTCATATACTTATCTCACTGACACATGTATATTCACAAAACATTTGTGAAAGATTTCTTATTTAAAAATCATATTAAAGGATAAAAAAATATTATTTAAATGGAAAGATAAAGATACCTCAAAACAATATTCCTTCGGTATTAAGTGTGGAATGAACGTACATACCGCCAGAAATAAGAAGGTTGGTTAAAGGAAATCAAATCTCAATTAGTTTATAAATTTCCTTGAATAAATCCTTTGAACTAACCTCTTTTGTTTATGAAATCATTTTTACTTAAGTTCCAAACCCACTTACAAAACGATTTATAAACCACCAAGTTAATTTACAAAACTCTTTTATAGATATCTAAACTATCTATATAACTCTTTATAAATCTCTAAAATCCTTTTATAGAATTTCTTTATAAATATTGAAAACCCTTTATCAAACTTCTTTTATAAATATCAAAAATTTATAAAAACTATTTTATTAATATTCCTTATTTAAAACAAAACTTCTTTAATACACTTAATCAATTAGGTTCCTTTGATAAACAAAACAGTTATTTAATACTAAAATCATTACTTAACTTGAAACCATTATTTAAAGTATGACTGACCTTAAAAATCAGAAAGTAGCTTGTTGACCACAATGGTTCTTGTTTAACCGAGTTTACTTTTCAATCTATAACATAGGTATTTACATAATAAGAAGATATATATAAAAGAATCAGCTAATAACAATAAATCATATAAGTAAATGTCCAAGCTACTAAAATAACAAACGGGGATTTATTCTGTTAATGAACGTCCACATAATCAAACAATTTACAATTTAGCAAAACGGTGTTTTATTCCTAAATGGATGTTTATACAATTTAATTCAACTTATTATAACTAATTCACGTTTGTTTGGTTCTAAATGTCACAAAGAAGAGATCCCTTGATTGAAAATTAATTCACTTATAAAAGAAAACCGATTTAACATATAACCAATAAAGTTTAAAATAACTTTTAATAATTAATCTTAATTTAAATTATAAATTAAAGCTTGATTACAAATTAAAGATTAATAAAATCTTAATATATCAAAGTTAAATCAAAATTAAATCATAATTAAACTTAGACTAATCTTAGTTAACTCCTAATTAAGTAACGATTGTACCTTAATTAATTAATGGCTAATTAAATCATTAATCTCTAATTAAATAATAATTTATTAAATAAATAACCTTTAATTAAATAATAATTAATCAAAATAATCAAAATTGATTAATAAAAAGTTAATATCTAATTATCTATTAACTTTATTCGTCATTAATTAAAACTTCCTTAATTAATAAACAATAAACTTACCTAAATGATACTAATTAATTACTAATCACTTAACTTAATTACTAATTAATTAATGAATAATATTGTTAAGTGATAAATTAATTATCAAAACATACTTAATTAAGTAATAATTAACATATATGCTTAATAACTTATTTTGAAAACGGTTTTTCAAAAACATTTAAAAGAAATACTTTTAAAGCTTGAAAATCATTAAATTCCCCGAACTACATGCATAGCGACTATCGCTATGGATATAATAACTTAGAATTACTTTTCTAAGCTACCATCCAAAGCTTTTACTTTTCACTTTTTATTACTTTTAAATCATTTGAAAGAGCTTTGAAAACTTTAACTAAAGTTAAAAACTAAGATAAAATAAAACATTTACTAAATCAAAACTAGTTAACGATTTGATTTTCAAAGTGGATCTCAAGTCCTTTCCAATATCTCAAGTTCTAACTTCCAAACCATTTAATCACATATCCAAGATTATGAATATTAAATAATATCATCAATATGCATCACAAAGATCACAACTTTAAATCCAAACACATCACTTTAACCTTCGATTCAAGTCAAATGCTTAAACACAAGCTATCACATACATATACATCCAAACCATATCATAATCCAAACATTAACATCATGTATAAATAACAAATGACCATCATATATGCAATGACAACATCTTTTAGAAAGTCTGAAGTTCACTCACCGAAAATTTGCAAAACCCTTTTGAAAACTTGAAATAACTTTAGAACTATGCAAAACTTGATCTTTAGACTTAAAATTCGGAAATAGGTTCAGATATGGTAGAGTATAGCTTGGCCATGACATGTATAGGTAAGATGTGGACCTGTTTCAGAGAGGTGGAGGGACTTCCGATAAAGTTGAATTCACAAAACTGGACCCAAAATTTGGTCATCTTCTCTTGGATTTTTGGCTATGCAATTCTCGGAATTTGGAGAACATGTCAATGAGAAAGTTCTTGTAAATTCTCTTCTTTGACAATTAAAAAAATAATTACTCAATTGGGTATTGTTTTGATGGAAATACGGTCAAAAGATGAATTATTTTCGGACTTGAAAATATGGGTCGGAAAACACTCTACAAAGGAATGATAGTTTGACATGGTTAAGCTCAAAATTTGAAGAAGTGGTACAAATAAAAGTTGTAGCCATTGGCAGAATTTCTCCATTAGGATAAGAGATGGGGAATATATGATAATATAAATAGGAGGAAATTTTGAAGAAGTGAAGGGCTATTTATAAGCAAGAGAAAATGTAAATTACCTGAATGCCCGTATCCTTTACCCTCCACTACCCTCTTGCCACTTCGCTTAGCCTCCTTCATCTCATGTACTCATGATTAGGCCTTTTTTCCCTCTTCTCAAATCCATGCAAACATGTTTAAACATGTTTAACTATTCTTTATACTTAATGTTTCTAATGATGTGAATTTATATTTATATTTTCAATTTTATATACTTAGGCATGAATACATATACACATACACTAATACACATATATACATATACTATTTACAAATTTATAAACTTATGCTAAAGATTTCACAACTTTTCCGGTAACTTTCACCTGATGAAAAGTCGAAAATTCGGAAAATGAATTCCGGTCATATTTTCAAGTTTTCTTCGAACAATTTTTTTTAAATTTTTGAAAAACTATTTCACCATTATTATTCATTAGTTAAAAGAGTTTTATTTCCATTATAAAATCAATTATTTGAATATTTAAAAAATATTCATAAATGAAAGTAGTGAAATTCCAGGTCATCGGAGCAAACGTTGGTATTTTTAAAATTTCATAGAATAGGATAACCAGTCTATTTTATGATCATATCGTATTGTTGTGCATGATTATATTTTTATTTCTGTCGTTAGGGAGTTATACACAAATGAAATGCCGCATAAGGTGCCAAAAATTATAGAATAAACAAAACCCCTCATATAAGAATTTTCTTCATTTTATTTCCTTCCTTTTACTTTTCACCTTCCCCTTTTCCACTAAATGAAAAATAGTCATCTCCTTTAAAATTTGAAATCAAGAACTAGGTTTCATGTAAAATCATGAAACCGGATCTGTTGAACTCATGTGAGTATAGGTTTCATATCAATATAGAGTTTTGAGAGTGTGGTCGAATTTCAGGAGGAGCAACGTGGTGAGGCCGCAACTGGGGTTAGGGAATGTTGAAAATTTAGGCATCGATTTAGGAAACGAAGATCACCATTGAATTTCTCGTAACGAATATCGCCTTCTTTTCAAAGCACATCAACTCCGGTCGCGTACTGATGGAGCAAAATTTTGAGGGTGGGATGAGCAACTTCCAGGTTATATGGAGGAGGAGGGGATCGATCACGTTGTCATGGTGTTCGTTGTGAAGCACTGGCGAAGAGAGAGTCATCGGAGGTGGTTTCATGCAATTCTATGGACTAGAAGAGGAGATTCGAAGGAGAGAATGTGATGTCCACAATCTTGCATGTAAAGGTCATGCACAAGGAATTAGAATGGGGAAGAAGAAGGTTTTAGGGGTAATTAAAGTTTGATTAAGGGATTAAGTTAATTAATTACAAATTTTAATTCAAAAACATACAAATCGAATAACTTCTACGTATGACGTCAAATTGAGATGCAATCTTTTGCATTGCGCTCGTGGGAGCGTTTGTTGAATCATGAGTTATGATTCATGACAAAAAGCTTAAATGATCAGTGATGAGACTGTACGATCAAGCGATAAAAATAGAATGAGATTTGCAAGCTATTAAATTACAAAGGAAATGAGACTACAAATCTAAGTATAGTATGATTATTTACTGAAGTTTTAGTCTTAGATATGGTTTATAATTGTTAAAATCTATCCTCGAGTAGTTTGCACATACTCAAAGTTGTTTTAAAGTTCAATTTTTTTAAATATTTGCAAACCGTGCATTGAAGACCAAGTCAGTCGACTGACCGAATACAACCGGTCGACTGAACCTGTTCAGTGCATAGATATGCACTGTTTTACACTGTTTTTGAATATTCAGTTGACTGGTCGATTTTACTCAGTCGATTGACCAGCCCTAATGGCTATTTTTCCTGAAGAGACACTTCTAATTGTGAAGTGTTTCGATTCAAATTAAAGAGATATGGCTGCAACTTTTGATTGAAACCTTTTGTGAATAATTGTAAGTATTTGTGCACTATATAAACACGTTAGAATCACTTCTCAAATCACTAAATTTTATTTTGATTTCTTGCTATACTCTTTTCCATCTATCTCTGCAATCTAAAATAATTCATAATCTATATATTGCTGGAATCTTCGAACTAATTAATATAATCTTCGATTCTAAGCAATATCTTCCTTTCATATCTTCACACACACAATATATACATGAGGATTTGATTATAAGAAGGGTGTACTATTAAAGACATATCCATGTTATTCAAAACATAAGCGTCAACTATTTATTTGTACCATTAGAAGTCCTGTTCGGTTGTTCAGGCGGCAAAAGTCCTCTTTGGTAGTTTGAGGTGGAAAAATCCTATTCGGCTGCTCAGGTGTTATATACCTATTCCTCCAGGTTAAGAGAGAGGTTTATAGAGTTTAAATCCAGAGTGTAGTCTGGGACTGGACGTAGAATGGGAAGTCCAAACCGATATAAAAAGTCTCTTTGTGCTTATTTCATTTACTTTATTACTATTATCTAGTTTATATTCCCGCAATAATATAATATTCCATATTACACGATCCTAAGTGTTAACTAGCCACATAGCTTACACACCTTCGTTTGGTATCAGAGCAAGGACATCCTATAACCGTAACATAGTTATTTGATATATTTAGTAATATGGAAAGTAATACCAACTCTAGCATTAACATTAACACTAGTTTCACTGAAGGACGGTCAACTGCACGACCACCACTATTTAATGGTCTTAACTATAATTACTGGTGTACTAGAATGAGAATATATATGCAAGCTGATTGTTTTGAAACCTGTAATATTACCCAAAAAGAATATTCCATGCCAACGGAAGATTTTTCAACTTGGACTGCTGTACAAAAAACTGATGCTACTTCAAATGCTAAAGCTACGAACATGTTATTCTGTGCATTAGACAAAAATGAGTTTAATAAGGTCAGTATGTGTACAACTACTTATGATATATGGAGAATTCTAAAAGTAACTCATGAAGGAACTAACAAAGTCAAACAAAGAAAAATCTCTATGTTGAAAATTTAGTTCCAAAATTTCAAAATGAAACCAAATGAAAATATAAATGACATGTACTCTATATTTCAGGATATATATCACTCTTTATTGGCACTAGAACAAAAGATTTCTGATTTTGAGATTGTTACAAAAATCCTCAATTCTTTAATGGACAATTGGAACGAAAAGTCTTAGCAATTGAAGAAGCTAATGATTTATCAACCATGAAACCGGAAGAATTGATATGAAATCTAATGTCATATAAAGTGAATTTGCAGGCAAAGGAAGTACAGGCACAAGACAAGAAGAATCTAGCATTTAAAGCAGAAAAAGATGATTCGGATCCAGATGAAGAGGATATGGCACTTATTGCTAAAAATTTTAATTTTTTTAAATTCAAAAAGAATAATCAATTCAGGAGTTGCAAAAATAACTCCAACAACAACAACAATAATAGCAGTAAACCATCATCCTCTGCCATGGAATGTTATGAATGTCATAAAAAGGGTCATAAATAAAGATTATCTAGAGAAAAGGAAAAACAAATTCAAGAAGGTAAATTCATGTAGAAAGCATTTTCAGTAACATGAGATTATTTAGATTCTTTATCATCATTGGACAGTGACAGCAACAGTGATACAGAGCAAGTAAATGTATGCTTCATGGCTACAAGTGATGATGTAAGTGAATTAAGTTTTGAAGATCTGGTTGAAATTAGTTCCGAACTAGTAGACTTAGTGAAACAAATTAAAAGGCAAAATAAAGAGTTACAAGGAAAACTGAATAGATCTGAATTAGAAGTTAGTATGCTAAGAGATGAAAATAAAATTCTAGAAAAAGAACTTGAAATGACTCAAGAATATAATTCTAATTTAACATCTCAAATTTCTATGATAAATCAGGAATTAGAAATTCAGAAAAATAAAAATGATGATTGATCAGTAGAGATTAATGACTTAAAATCTAACACTAAAGTATTAGAGCTAAAAATTCTAGTCTCAAAACTAAGTTAGAAGATATTTATAGAAATATTTATAACTTCAATAAAGGACCAGAGGATCTTTCTACTATTATCTCGTTGTGCTTATTTCATTTACTTTATTACTATTATCTAGTTTATATTTCCGCAATAATATAATATTCCATATTACAATATCCTAAGTGTTAACTAGCCACATAGCTTACACACCTTCGTTTGGTATCAGAGCAAGGACATCCTATAACCGTAACATAGTTATTTGATATATTTAGTAATATGGAAAGTAATACCAACTCTAGCATTAACATTAACACTAGTTTCACTGAAGGACGGTCAACTGCACGACCACCACTATTTAATGGTCTTAACTATAATTACTGGTCTACTAGAATGAGAATATATATGCAAGCTAATGGTTTTGAAACCTGTAATATTACCCAAAAAGAATATTCCATGCCAACGGAAGATTTTTCAACTTGGACTGCTGTACAAAAAACTGATGCTACTTCAAATGCTAAAGCTACGAACATGTTATTCTGTGCATTAGACAAAAATGAGTTTAATAAGGTCAGTATGTGTACAACTACTTATGATATATGGAGAATTCTAAAAGTAACTCATGAAGGAACTAACAAAGTCAAACAAAGCAAAATCTCTATGTTGAAAAATCAGTTCCAAAATTTAAAAATGAAACCAAATGAAAATATAAATGACATGTACTCTATATTTCAGGATATATATCACTCTTTATTGGCACTAGAACAAAAGATTTCTGATTTTGAGATTGTTACAAAAATCCTCAATTCTTTAATGGACAATTGGAACGAAAAGTCTTAGCAATTGAAGAAGCTAATGATTTATCAACCATGAAACCGGAAGAATTGATATGAAATCTAATGTCATATAAAGTGAATTTGCAGGCAAAGGAAGTACAGGCACAAGACAAGAAGAATCTAGCATTTAAAGCAGAAAAAGATGATTCGGATCCAGATGAAGAGGATATGGCACTTATTGCTAAAAAATTTAATTTTTTTAAATTCAAAAAGAATAACCAATTCAGGAGTTGCAAAAATAACTCCAACAACAACAACAATAATAGCAGTAAACCATCATCCTCTGCCATGGAATGTTATGAATGTCATAAAAAGGGTCATAAATAAAGATTATCTAGAGAAAAGGAAAAACAAATTCAAGAAGGCAAATTCATGAAGAAAGCATTTTCAGTAACATGAGATTATTTAGATTCTTTATCATCATTGGACAGTGACAGCAACAGTGACACAGAGCAAGTAAATGTATGCTTCATGGCTACAAGTGATGATGTAAGCGAATTAAGTTTTGAAGATCTGGTTGAAATTAGTTCCGAACTAGTAGACTTAGTGAAACAAATTAAAAGGCAAAATAAAGAGTTACAAGGAAAACTGAATAGATCTGAATTAGAAGTTAGTATGCTAAGAGATGAAAATAAAATTCTAGAAGAAGAACTTGAAATGACTCAAGAATATAATTCTAATTTAATATCTCAAATTTCTATGATAAATCAGGAATTAGAAATTCAGAAAAATAAAAATGATGATTGATCAGTAGAGATTAATGACTTAAAATCTAACACTAAAGTATTAGAGCTAAAAATTCTAGTCTCAAAACTAAGTTAGAAGATATTTATAGAAATATTTCTAACTTCAATAAAGGACCAGAGGATCTTTCTACAATAATAAAAAAATTCTCAGTCTACTTCAAATAAAATAGGACTAGGATATAAGAAAATTGAAAATCCAAAGAAATTTGGAAAGTTTAAAAATAAAATTAAAAACAAAATTAAGAAAGATATTAAGAAGACAGTTTCTAAAGATATTAAAACTATTAAGATATGGATTCCTAAAACAAATAACAATTTAATTTGGAATAGACATATCAAAACATTTATGGAAACTGTTCATAAAATAAGAATTATATTTATAAAGGGAATTATGAATCCATTTGGGTTTGGTTTCCTAAGACCTAACTCTTAGGACCCAAAAAGAAAAGTGGGTACCAACTTAATCTTTATTTTTTGCAGGTACCACTTAAAAAGAGAGGAAAATGGATCTTAGACAGCGGTTGCTCAAAACACATGACTGGTAGTAAGGATATGTTAACTAACATTGTCTACTCAAATGGAGGATTGGTCACTTTTGGAGATAATTCAAAAGGTTATATCATCGGCAAAGGTGATGTGAGCAATAATGGTATCTCTAACTTACCTCTCATTTTTGATGTTTTTTTAGTTAAAAACATTCTAGTATCATTTAATTTCTTTGATGTTAATGGGCTTGTTTAAATAGCTCGGTAGAATTTGGAAAAATATGTTTCTTTGTGATTGTTATTTAATATGCTGTCAGTTCACAATGCTTATGTGGTAACATATTATATGATTGTTTATTCCTTTTTATCGGTGACAAAGGGGGAGAAATTTGTATGACTAACCAATTTTTGCAGTATTAGACATGTCACCACATATTCAAGGTGAGAAATATATAACTTTTGGTATATAATTCTTAATATATAGCATCATCAAAAACAGGTCGTTATCAATCAAAAAGGGGGAGAATGTTGAATCATGAGTTTTGATTCATGACAAAAATGAGACTATACGATCAAGCGACAAAAAGAGAATGAGATTTGTAAGCTATTAAACTACAAAGGAGACGAGACTACAAATCTAAGTATAGTATGATAATTTATTGATGTTTTAGTCTTAGATATGGTTTATAATTGTTAAAATCTATCGTCAAGTAGTTTGCACATACTCAAAGTTGTGTTGAAGTTCAAACTTTTTAAATATATGCAAATTGTGCACTGACGACCAGGTCAGTCGACTGATCGAAAACAACCAGTCGACTAAACCTGCTCAGTGCAAGGATATGCACTATTTTACAGTGTATTTGAATATTCAGTTGACTGGTCGATTTTGCTCAATCGACTAACCGCCTCTAACGGCTATTTTTCTGAAGAGACACTCCTAATTGCGAAGAGTTTCGATTCAAATTGAAGAGATATGGCTGCAACTTTTGATTGAAACCTTTTGTGAATAGTTGTGACTATTTGTTCACTATATAAACACTTTAGAATCACTTCTCAAATCCCTAAATTTTATTTTGATTTCTTGCTATACACTCTACTATCTATCTCTGCAATCTAAAAACAATCACAATCTATATATTGCTTGAATCTCCAATATATTCTTCGATTCTAAGCAATATCTTCCTTTCATATCTTCACACACACAATATATAGTTGAGGATTTGTTTATAGGAAGGGTGTATTATTAAAGACATATCCATGTTATTCAGAACAGAAGCGTCAACTATTTACTTGTACCAGTAAAAGTCTTGTTCGGTTGTTTAGGCGGTAAAAGTCCTCTTCAGCTGTTTGAGGCAGAAAAATCCTGTTCGGCTGCTCAAGTGTTGTTTACCTATTCCTTTGGGTTAGGAGAGGGGTTTATAGAGTTTAAATCGGGAGTGTAGTCTGGGACTAGGCGTAGAACGGGAAGTTTGAACCTATATAAAAAGTCCTGGTGTGCTTATTTCATTACTTTATTAGTATTATCTATTATCTAGTTATTATTTCCGCACTAAAATAATTGTAATATCCCGGAATTTCAAGGAATATAAAATGTGATAATCTCTTAATTAAATTGTTTAAATTTGATAAAGTTATTATTTTCAAATATAAACAGCCAAACAATTAAAAATGTGATGTTTTAAATTATGATTATAGATCGATTTTTAAATAAAAATAATTATTTAGTTTGTATAAATAAATTCTAAATTGAGCTATTGTTTTTAAAATTAATAAGTGTGCTTATATATATATCTGTGTATTTAAGTTGATTTTAAGTAGAATAAATAATTTATAAATAATAATGAGTTTATTTAAAATTGATATCTATATTTATTTGAATTGGTTTTAAATTTGGATTTTAAACTGAATTTGAATTTAAAATGGAATTCAAAGGAATATATATATATAAATATATCTTTAAAATAAAAATAATAATATAGTTTGGATTTAAATTATATGGATAAAGTTTTTATGTAAAAATTAGATTGTTTTATATTGTTCTCTTTAAAGAAATTTATTTATAGAAATTTGGTAAAGTATTTATTTAATAGGAATAAATACATAAGCTTTTTAAATTTAACATTTAAAAATGAGTTAAAAATATTATATATGATTTTTATTCAAATTATAATTGGTTTTTATTTTCTTTTCTTTTAAAGATTGTATTTATATAAAATTTAGAAAGTGTTTATAAATTTATAAATGTATTTGTTAATTAGAAATATAATAAGAAAGCATTTATAATTAATATATGTATTAATTTATTAGAAAAAAATTAATTTAAAAGCCTTTAAAATCATCTATAAATAATATAAAAATAAATTAGGACAAGTATTAAAACTTTAAACCTCTTAAGTAACATGTGTTAACATAATAATGAAAGTTAGAGACAAGTGTCAAATTTATTTTATTTTCTTAAAATTTTAATAAAATCTAAATTAGCTTATATAAACACATCCTTCATGCTTCAATTCGTTTTCTTTTCTCAATTCATTTCTCAAACCAAAGATTAAAATCTATAATTCATTCCTCAAGTTCAATGCAAACCTGAAAACTTCCTCATGCTAAAATCAAAGTCCCTCAAAATCAAAATTCAGTAAATTTCTTTCAAAATTTATTATCATCTTCTTTGAAACAAATTGCAAACTTGAAATTCACTTCTCAAAAAAATTGCAAACCTGAAATTCACTTCTCAAACCAAATTGCAAACCTAAAATTCATCCCCTCAAAAACAAATACAAATTTGTAATCATTTTCAAGTTAAACCCTGCAATCAAAGAGGCTGAGTTCATTTCTAAAAATTGAAATGAATTTAAGCATGAAATCTGCGGCATTCAAAGTTTCCAGAAGCAGCAACTTGAAACAAGCCTTAAACATCCAAGTTGTCACAATGTTTAAATCAAAAACTGTAGCTCAAGCATTTCAGTTTAAAGCAAATCAAAGAAATTCAGTTTTCTGGAATAAAAAACAAATGCATGCAAATTTCAATCCAGTTTCTAAAGCTCTGCATTTCCCATGTGAGTAAACTTTTAAACTAAAATTTAGTAACTAATGTGTGTTGCTTATGAATTACTGTGTTTGATATTTGATATGCATGAATGTTTATATGAAAGCTTTTGTGTGTGCTTGTCTGTTGAATTTGAAGCATCTCTGTTACTATAATTTAAGCCTCTGTTTTAAATCTATAATTATAAACCACTTTTAATTTGATGCATTGACATATGGTGGAAGTAAATATGTGATGTAGGTTTGAAAATATGCTTGCATAATGATTTTAAGATTTTAGAACATATTTATATATAGGAAGATGTTGAGTATTGTTTGTGCATGCCTGAATATCAAACAAATGAAAAACTTCCAGGCTTACAAGCATCAGATATGTTCATAAACCAATTCCTATTTCTACGATTTATTTTAGAAATTAGTTTCTAAACAAAAGTTGTAGATTTTAAGAAGATTCAAATTTTAAAAATAGTTTAAAGTTAATTAAAGCAAAGTCTCTCTGGGAAATTTGGTTTACAGATAAAATTTCAAATATGTTAAAAATTCGAACATCATGGTTTGTTGTTTCAGGATTCTAATTCTTATACATTTTGAAAGTAAATATTTTTAAGACCAAAATCCAAATTTTTAATATTGGATTGAGTGTGTATTTGGGGATTGACTGGAATGTAGTTTCTGGTCGATTTTTGATGGTCACAAAGTTTAGGGGGATCGGGATTTTGGGTAGTGATAGAGGAAGCATCTGGTGATATGGCAAAAATGGAGGGAGGGTTGTCTGATGGTCTTGGCGACGGCGGCATGAGGATTTTGATTTTAAACCTAATTTGGTCGAACTGGGAAAATAGGGTAAGTTCTACTTCTCTGGTGCATCGAGTTGAATGGAATTTTGGGAATGGTTTCGTTGGTGATCGGAGGTGGTAGGACTGTGATGGCGCGTCGTCTGATCGTTGGAGATGTGAATTCGTGGTGGTTTGGCCATGGAGTTGCTTCCACTTTTCAACTAGAATGCGAACTTTTGTTTGAGGGCTTGTGATTCGGGTTTGATGATCAGAGTGGGTTACTGCAATGTAGGGTGACGAGCAGGAAGGCTCATCGGTGATCGGAGGTAACTCCGGTGATGGTGCATGTGCACAGGTGATTCTGTAGCAGGATGTTTGGGTTGTGGTTTTTGGGTTGAATTTGCTCGAAGCGGAGATCGGGAACATTGGGTAGAGACTCGGAAGGAAACTCGAGTTGTTTTGTGGGTTTAAGCCTACTTTTTTTAAAATTTAAAATATGTTAACAGTATTAGTTGTTGCAAGATTTAGATTTAAATTTAAAAGTAAAAACTAAATTTAAATGAATTTCAAGTATGACCTGATGCGAGGGTTGAATAGTTTCTTTTTAAAAAAAGGGTTTTAAAATTTAAGTTTTGAAGTTTAAAACGTTAATTTAATTTAAATCCTCTTATGAAAATTTACTTTATATAAATAATTGTTTCCTTAAACAATTTGTTAAGAGGTTTTGACATATGTTTAACTTTAATTTTATTAAGCGAAGGTTTAAGTTGATTTAAAAGTTAAGTTAGAAATAAATTTTTTTAAAGGGTATTTGTAGAAGCAAGTTTTAAATTCAAATTTGAAACTATTTTTAAAAACTATTACTTGATAATATTTTAAATATCTAAAGGTAGTTTTGTTAACCTTAATTTATCAAGATAAATAATTGTTGATTTTAAAAACTAAATTATTGAATTAATTAAGTGAAATTAATTATTAAATAAAATGTTTTTAAATGATAATTAAGTCATTAATTAAGATAATGTTTTATCTTAAAATAATTAAGTTTTAATGGTTTAGAATTAATTGAGTTAATTAAATGAAATTAAGTATAGAAAATTAATTTAATTAACAACGATTAAGAATTAATTAAGGAATTAATTAAGAGTAATTAATCGATTTAATTAATTTATTTAAAATTAATAATTAAGGGTTATAAGTCGATTAATTAGAGGTTAATTAATTTATAATTAAGTTTAATTAACTAGATAATTAGAGATTATTAATTAATGACTAAAGATTAATTAACTAAGTAATCAAGGTTGATTAATTAAAAATTAAAGATTGATTAATTTGTATTTAAAAGGGTATTTAATTTGTAATTAAGTTTTATTAATTAATAATTAATTAATAATTAAAGATAGTTAAGGATTAATTAACTGTTATTAAGGGTTAATTAATTGTTAATAAGGATTGATTAATTGATTAATTAAGGATTAATTAATTTGTTATTAAGTTTTATTAATTGATAATTAAGGTTATTATTTATTAATTAAGAATTAATTAATCTATAATTAAAGGTTAATTAATTTATTTAAAAGGGGTAATTAAGGGATAAATTACCCAATTGAAATTAATCAAATAAGTGTGATTAATTTGGGTTAATCAAATGGGTTGATTAATTTAAAGGTAATCATTTGGTGATTGATTAAGTATAATTACTTAATGATGGATAAGTGTAATTACTTAGGTTAAGTAATTAATGTATAATTACAGAATGAAATTAATTAATGGGAAGTAAGTAAAGGGTAATTACTTGAAGGAGATAATTAAGGATTAATTACTTAGTATTATTAATCAAAGGATTGGTATAATTAATTAAGAAATTAATTAAGGCAAGTAATTACAGGTTGATAATTACCGTTTATGATTTATTAAAGTTGATTAATGAAAGTAATTAGTTAAGGTCATAATTTATGTAATTAATGAGAGTAATTAAGGATTGATTAATTAAGATTAATTAATCAATAATAAGTGATTATAAGGTAAGTAATAAATTGTAACTGATTAAGGATTAATGAAATTAATTATAGTTAATGAAGTAATTAAAGTTAATTACTTAATGGTTTGTAGATAATGAAGTTGTATAATTAATTAAGGGTAAATTACTTATTGTAATTAAAGATAATTAATCAAGGGTGATTAATTAAGATGATGATTAATTAACTGGTTTAATTAATGGATAAGTAAGCAAGATTTATTGTGATGAAGGTAATTAATTTAATTTATTTTAAATTAATTAAGAGATACAGGAATTAATTTAATTCATTTTAAATTAATTATAAATGGTGTGATTTATAGATCCTTGCTTATGTATGGATGGATGATATTGAATGCCTTGATTGTTTGATATCTCTGATGAGATATGTGTTATATATGATATGAGATGCTTTGGTTGAAGTATGTTGATAACATGAATTATGTGTTGTGATGATAATGTAGATTATCTATTGCAATATTATGAATTATCTATCTGTGTGTATATGGATAATAGAATTGAATTGTTTTAACTTTAAAACAACTTGAACCTAAAAGATGGCATTTTGGATTGCGATGAGACCCGGATCGGGTTTCCATATTTGGATATCCGAAAACCACATCGATCCAAATTAACGATAGGTCGTGAATCTCAAGTGAAGATGAAGATTCAGAGTGCAAGGGTTATCGTCGTTAACTCTGAGGGTGATTCCAAAATGAGTGTAACGGGATAATGCCTTCGGTTTCGTTCGAACCCAAAACGAACTTGTATGGATTAAATGCTTCTAGAATCTCGTCAGGTGGACGATAAGCATTCTAAGTGATGTGTCCACTAAAGGTAATCGTAGCTTCAAGCCTCATCAACTGGGAATGGCTAAAACAGGGGAGGTGTAGCAAGGCTAAGTGGGTCATAACCAAGTAGGATGAGATGAACCCCTGTCTAGAGTCCCTTTTTATTCGGCTGTGTGGGCGGTTGCTATCTACAACTGCGGGGTTATCTTGTTCAGAACTGTTCAGTAAGGAATGGTTCCGGCTTTGTGTTGCAGGGATTGGGAGTAATCCTCAGTACGGTGATCTAGGCCTCGTACTGTGACGGGCGGTACCCCAGTACCCCTGCCATTGTATGGAATCCAAACTCCAATAGGTGTCGTACTTTTTAGATGTGTCCAACTATGTTGGAACGTGAGATGTAAGCATTCCAGCTATTTCTGTATTTTATTTTCAAACCCTAGACCCTATTATAATATCACTGGATTTCCTATCAAATGTTTTGGTTAGCGTAAGGTAAAAACTTTTCCATGTTTATGTGTGGGAAGTCTTACATGATACCTTTGTTTTCAAAAGATTTTTAAAGTTAAGCAACTTTAACCTGTTTACTCACACCAGACCCATGTCTGACCCGGAGTTTATTCTGTTTTCTTAAACTCTTGGGTACTCAAATTTTTACGAGTAGCCAAAGGATCCAGGTTAGGTTGGATGAATTCTGGAGGAGCAACGGAGCAGGAGGCTTCAGCGTATAGATATATAGTATTCCGCTGTGTGTTCTCTGAGTCGTTTGTCTGTGTTGCATATGGAGTTGTATAACTAGACATGTGTTTATAATTGTCTAGTATGTGTTGTTTAAGCTATGTATCTCCGATGTATATGATACTATGTAATATTTATGAGATTAATATAATTTATTCGTTCCGTTGTTGAGATTCTATTGTTGTTCTGTCTTTCTTCTCTATCTTTTCTCTCCCTTTCTTTCTTAATAATGATGCGTCTTATTGTGGAGAATAAGGTGGGTCGTTTCAATAATATTCCATATTACCCGATCCTAAGCGTTAACTACCCACACAGATTACACACCTTTAGCATTATCTATGCACTGAAGTTGGTTTCGTGAAGTTTTGAGCAAGTGGAATTTTTAGTAAACTATTTAGGACCGCATGATCGTCAATTGGAATTATGGTGAGCTAACTCACCTGTGGATGAACTCTATATAATATATGGTAGATATAAATCATCATTTTCATTTTTGAATGATTTATTTGTTTGGTTTGGTTGATTTTTGCTTGGAAAAGCGAATGACATACAAAATGAAATACAAATATTTTTATAGGGGAATCTGGATTCTTCGCCATTGTGATTTCAAATTTCAATTACATACTTGTTATATAATTGTTGAATGTCTAAACTTGGTAGTTTGGCTATATTAGACATGACTTTAATATGTTGAAAAGTTGAATCTTTTTAGTGATAAAGTTATAGCATTGTTTAAGTACTATGGTAGTTATTGGCCTCATTATAGTATTTTGGAAATACTATTTTTTAGTTTAAAAATGATTTTGATTCAAAGTATTATTTTAAGTCTTATCTTTGGAATTATTTACGATATTTTATTTAGAAATATTTTTTGAACTTCTCTATATTACTCCGATCTTTTGGGAAATATTTTAAAAATATTTCGAAAAGTATTTATTTTACAGAAAATTAATACAATAACGGATGTTTATTTCAAAAGAAAATGAGAAATTTATCATTTGTAATAAACTGATTCTGTCTTCAAAGGAAATAAAATATTTTAGAAAAAATATTTATGAAATGTTTTATATAAAATGTGGTAGACAAAGAATAGATTTATAATGGTACTTTATAGCTAAAAGAATAGGTTTATACATGATATTTATCAAAGGGAAATTATATTATTTTTATAATTTTTTTTCAGAAAAACGTGCGATCCACTATAAGAGAGGAGAGCACACATGCGTACATATATAACAACAATAGTAAAGGTGCTGCCAACAAACCTGACAGCTAGCAAAAGAACCCTTCGTACAAAAAAAGAAAAAAAAACCTCCCAAACTCCTAAGAAACCGAACACCAACCCTAAAGAGACAACACCATCCGGGTACCAAGACCAAGAGTGACACCAAAAGAGCAGCAGCCATTTGAAAAAACTTCCGCCACCGCAACTGCAGCCTCAACAACTAAGTTGAATATCACAATAAACAACATCGACACAAACCACATACTAACTCCAAAACAACAAAAATCACAATAAATGCCTCAATAACTCGAAAACCATCAGTCAAAAGACTTAATCACTTTACGATGTAAACAAGGACTTCTCCTAATATTATCAACTGAATATATCATTTTATTTCTTCTCTTCAATTTGGCTTCACAAATCAAATCTCTAGCATGGGCAGGAGAACAAGGAAATTTACCTAAAGCCGCAAGAAAAAATTACATGACAAATCTAAAACCCTCGGTTCAATAATAGACGGCTTGATCCTATTGCTGCAAATTGGAACTCTCCAAATCTCCCCCCTCTTTACAAACAACAATATTACTCTCCAAACCACTTGCATCTTGAACAATAGAAAATACACCCTCTGACTCTTTCACTTTTCTAAAATTAACAGGCTCAATCACTTCTTCAGCAACATTATTCAAATGTTCATCAAACTGACTAATAATGGAATACCAAACTTAAATCCAAAAACATCCCAAGGAATAACAAATTGAGGCACAACAACTTACGTGTCTTCAAATTCGCCTCAAGTGCAGTATATC
Source organism: Allium cepa (assembly GCA_030765085.1). Taxonomy (NCBI): domain Eukaryota; kingdom Viridiplantae; phylum Streptophyta; class Magnoliopsida; order Asparagales; family Amaryllidaceae; genus Allium; species Allium cepa. Next base: position 814,764,716 of record CM060940.1, on the reverse strand, counting down.
TAACAGTAGAAAAAACAATAACCCCTCTAGATTCTGAAACTGACACAACAACTTACGTGTCTTCATTCAAAACTTTATCACTGGATATTTGCATCTTTTATGAACCAGTTGTACTATTTGACACAACAAACTTGCTTTCACATTTAGATATGGAAGACTTAATAAACCAATAGATCTAACCAGCTTCTTTTCCACATTATCTCTTAATGACTTACCTGAAGAATCAAACAATCATCAATATCGATAAAGGATCCACCCTCCTCTTCCTTCCCAGAAACACCAATCGATTCAGGTGAACAAAAACCCTCTAAACAAGATTCACCACAAAGGTACTCATCTGAACCGCAACCTTTCACCTTATTAACTTCCTCAACAAATTTGAAGAATGAAGCTCTCTATTAGTTGCAAGACTACATAGACGAAAAATAACGACAACCGCATTATCCTGATCATTAACAATCTTAAATTGATCCTCACTAGCCTCAACATAAAAACTAAAAATAGGAACAAAATCATCTACATATTCACAACCCGTAGAAAAAAAACTTCTAAATAGAATTTACTGTATTCTCATTATCATCCATGTCAGATGAAATTAAAACATCTGAATTGGAAACATCACCGGAAAAACTATCCACCAATTCATAGTTATGAGAATAACAATCAGTAACACCACCATCTAATCAAAACATGTCAGCATATATATATATATATATATATATATATATATATATATATATTCGAATCAGTTACATATAACTTCTCAATATCCATCCATTGTAATTCCACTAAATCACAAACAACATTATTACTTTTCAAAAAATCTTTATAAAACCCATTGCAATTATCATAGTTTGAGTACTTACCAATGTTGTCGGCGGTCAAGCAATCGAAGTGCCAAAAAAATTTGTTGAACAGAAAGGAACCTTCCTCCATATTCCTTACACAATTATCCAAGAACAAGCCCCCTAATCTCAAGAAATCAAGAACAAAAGAATAAAGGTGATCTTTAATACTCATGGGCTTCGAGTAAATAGAATATGATAAGGAAAGACATGCTCCGTATTAAGAAAAGGGTGGAAATTCAAAGGGCACGATGATCTCTTATGACCTACCACTCCACATTCAAAACAACGAACTGACTTAGAATAGTCTTTGATCTTGTGATTTTTATCTCCACACCGACAGCAACAAAAACCCCTTTTCCAATTAGAATTATGAGATTTTTGGAATTGAGTTTGAGAAAACCAATCTGTTCCATTAAAATAGGGCTTGAGACCAGGATTCACAGACGTTGTGATGAAGATAGATATCTGAATTCTGGGTGAAAAGCGAAAGAAGATGAAAATCGCTCGCCATATTCTTAGTTCGATAGTTTGAGTGCATCTTCGTTGACCGTGTTTGTATTTTTTAAAATATGTTATCATTTTTATAAATTGGAATAGTAAATCACATTTATGAATTTATAATGATATATTGAATTATTGTTTTATGAAAAGTATTTACTCCTATCTTAAAACCAAAGATGTGTGATAAGTATAGGAGTTTTATAAACAAATTTAGAGACATATAAAAGGACTTTAGAAATAGAAAAGAGATTTATAAAAGGTGTTTTATAAATAAAGTTAGAGATTTATAAAAGGATTTTATAAATAGGAAGAAGATTTATAAAAGGAGTTTATAAATATAAAAACAGTTTATAAAAAATGGAGTTTTATAAAAGAAATGAGAATTGATTTCTATAAATGTTCATTTTTAATTCTGTTAGTATGAAAAGTATTATTTTCTTACTTAACACCAAATTCTAAGGTAGGAAAACTTGTCCCCTGAGAATTAAGAATGTATGTCGAGGCAAGGATAGTTTTCTAACTTATTTGACTTTATTGTTAATCGAGGGACAACACAAGTTTAAAATCGAGAAGTGGTGGTACGTGTATTTGGTCGAATTTACATACAATCCATTTACTCAAACAAAAAGGAAAGTGTTTTGGGTTTATGGTTATTGATGTTTTAAATGACAGTTGTTTTAACCCAAAGAATTATGGTTTTGGAAGTGAAATCTTTCTTAAGATTTTGTTAATATACTTATAACGTTGAAATAAGTATATGGTTACATTTTCTAAATATTGTAAGTGTAGTGTTTTTTGAATAAATTTATTTTGATGATATATATATATATATTTCTAAGCATTAAAAGACTGAATACATAATGAATGAATAATATACATATCTATATCATTGTAAAGTTTTTTGATACGAGTATTTCAAAAGTGTTTTAACTAATGAAGGGATTAATTATATAAAGAGGCTTAGGGCTTGCTTGTATGCTTTATTAGGCTTGGTTTCCATCTGAAATTAAATCTTTGATTTGATTGTTTACTTATTTGATAGTTAAATAACCAAATATCAAATCTTGGCTAATTTTGAAACTATCGATTATTGGTTCGAAGAGATGGGGATCAGATAAGTATGAGTTATATGAAAATCAATTCGAACTAGCATATGCATTCGAATTTAAGACATCTTAAAGATGATGGAAGTGAAGACAGAATTCTTTGAAGTGCAAGGGCTACTTACTACTAATCCTGAGGTTGCGGTAGAAGTTGTGCCTTCGATTTGTTCATGTCCTGAATAAACTCTATCGATGAATGCTAGCATTGCATTTTTGTCTCGAAGACAATGTTAGCATTTCAAGTGGGATTTGCTAAAAGGTAAACCATAAACTCAAGGCTTACACCCGAAAATGACTAAAATAGGAAGATGCAGCAGGGCTATGTGGTTCACTACCATTGGGGTATGATCATTACTTGTTTATAGATCGATATTTATGGATTATGTATGATGAGCCCTTGGAACGGTTTGTCAAGTTGGCAGCCGGAGCGGTGATCATATTCGGTACAATCTAGGAAGGGGTTGGCTAGTTCTATATTGGTAGAGGTGCGAGGTCTGCAGCCATGGTATATTTTATCCAGAGGTGTATTGTACAAAAGGCAGTCCCTTACCTTGTCATTGTTGGAATCCATTTTCCACTACGTGCCTTATGGACTTAGTTGTAGACCGAATGTGTTGGGATGTGAGATGCAAGCATTTAGGTTATGTTAAATATTTATTTTAAATCCTAGACATTATTACAATATCACAAGATTTTTTGATAAAAATGGTTTGGTTATCATAAGGTAAAAACCCGTTCGTTTTTATGTGCAATCTAGTCTTACGAGATACCTTTATTTTTGAAAGGTATTGTAACAATAAAAATTCATATGATTTTTGTTCCTCACGCCAGTTTACCAGATTTATCCAGATGTTACTTTCTTATAATGCTCAAGTTAGCCCCAAGCATATTTCAAGATTTAGCTATGGATGCTTTGGAGCTTTAAGAGATGATTTGGATGCCTCCATGACATATTCACTATCTTTATTTCTGTTGCATTTCTTGTTTTGTATTTTTTAGCATTTATGACAACAGCTGTTACAATTGTCTAGACCAATGATAGGTTATTTTATTTTGATTGATGTGTGTATATTACAGTTTTCTTCTGTAAAGATCATGTGCATGTTATATTTTACTCGTCATGATGCGGTATTCTGTTCCCTTTTTTATTTTCTTTCATCCCAACAATCTGTCTTTCTGGCACTCGAATGCTCAGTAGGTGAACACTTTGGGTATATTAGTGTCAACTTTTGAGGGTCGAAAAAGCAGATCATCACATTTGGCATCAGAGCTTAGGTTAAGCAAACTTCTAGGCCTCGGTGAGGTAAACTCATTAGAGATAAGGTTAGTAACACCGTAGAATGAGTTTGAGTGTGTATACTTGAGAGCGAGTATTTGTTAGTGTTATAAAATTGTTTTATATTATGTTGATTGATCTGTTACGTGGTGTATGAATTCTGATCAAGACGTGAGATGCCACGGTATTGGTAGGGTTTCTAAACACTTGAATAAGGTAAACCAACACATTTTTTGAAATTTGGTAAATAAAATAATTTTACCAAGGATTATATTTTATGTATAAAAGAATAATTTTTGAAAAATTTATATAGTTATTTATAATGTATTTATCTGTTAGAAAATGATAATATTACATTATTATCATTTATTTTTATTAGTTGTGCTCGACCAGTTTATGACCAGTTTTACATTGCCGTGCTTGAGTTGGGAAAATAGTAACTTGTGGGGACATTGAAATTAACTGCTTGTGAATTAAGTTCTATAGTATTACTATAAGGCTTTCGGTGATAATATTGGGTTAAAATTTAATTTTAATGAAAAATTGTTCATTATAATATAAACAAAGATATACATTTGTGAAATGATTTTATATAAGAAAGTGAATTTTATAAGTATGGTTTTTAAATATAGTTTATAAGTAAAAAGGATCTAAACTAAGAATTTAAGAAATTAAATCCCAGAGGTTTGAAAATTGTTTTTTAAAGTATGCAAAGAGAAAATACTACAATTATTTGAAAGTATTTATGAATAGGAATATTTTAAAAGGATTTTGAAGAAGTAGAAAGCACTGGATTCACTTCTGCCATTGGAAAATAATTCTTGTGTTGACTAAAGCATCATCGATATTCGTTTTCGAATTTTAAAGCGAACACTACACTAGAATCCCCATTTCGCAACGGCTTTAAGCCGTTGCAAAATAATTTCGCAATGGCTTTGAGCCGTCGCGAAATGGGCAGTGGTAAAAATTTTGCAACGGCTCCAATCCGTTGCGAAATATATTTTTGCAACGGCTAAGGACCGTTGCAAAATATACTTTAGCAACGGCTTGTAGCCGTTCCGGATTTTATTTTGCAACGGATTAAAGCCATTGCTAAATGTAGATGTATAACTGATGTTTTAAATATTAGCAACGGCTTTAATCCGTTGGTAATTAATATTTAATTTTTTTAATAAAATATTCAAAAAAATTCTCTGCACCAGCGACAATCATTTCATTATCATAATTAATACAAAAATTTGCAAATTTAACAGTATCACAAAAGAAAGATTATTAAACCAAATATTTTTCATAGATTAAACAAAAAAACCAAACATAACAAATGTTTGAATTATAATGTTCAACATCAACACATACCACTATATAGTTCAACAAGTGTACATAACATACATAGTACAACAACGGCATCATTACATAATACTACATGCATAGTACAAAACATACGGTACGTAACGTCTTCCTCCAATGGTCTAATGCTCCCGCCAGCATAAGTTTCATGCTTGCGCACAAAACAAGAAATTGATGTTTGTTTATAAAGAGGTCACTAGTCCGCAAATGTGGCCTAGTGGTTGAGACACTTGCCTCCTGGTAAGCAGGTCGCAGGTTCGATTCCCAGGTTGCCCATTAAGGGCTTACCATGTGCGTATGCTAAGATCAGCTTTCGGGTGCCCGTGGACCGGGTAGGCGCACTAGGGAGGGTTTTACGGCTCCGGCCGGTTTCCCTCCCGAACAAATTCAAAAAATAAATAAATAGGTCACTAGTGCAAACATATGTACGACAATTTTGAGCAAACATCAATTCTATCCATGATTAAACCACACAAGGATTCTAAGTTACAAATAAATAGATACGTGTTGCAGTATCAATAATGTACACAAAATGCAACAATGAGTCAGTTACTACTGTTATTCTTCCTAGCACAGCTGTAAAAAGTTATTTTCAAACTTAATATAGGACCTTTTTTTTCCAAGTGCGAATACTATGATAAAAGAAAGGTTTCTTCCTTATGTATGATTTGCAGCTTTTAGTTCAATTGTGGTCATCTAGGCACAACATAGTACAACATTGATTGGTTTTTTGGCTTGCTCGTAGAACAGCTAAAAGAGGATTGAAACACAATGCGACATATATAGTGAGAATAATAGTTGATTTGAAAGCGGAAAGCAAGGTGATTTATTTACTTGAAAGGAAGCACTGAGTTCTGAGCTTTTCTCAACCAAGCTTTTTGGAACTGTCTCTCGTGTATATATCTATGGAATACATGTTGTACGTTAGAACTCTAGTGCATACAGTGACAAACCAACTCCTCATACAACTACAACCCACATATCACTCATCACTCCTATCCACAAACAAATACAAAATACTACACCCATACGCAATTGCCTTCCCCTTCATCACCAACATCAAGTAAACTGACCAACCAGCCTCTTTCTATGCACACTGCGCACACAAACTTCACCTGATAGCCTATAACACCACTGTAAGGAAAACCACTTACACCCTCCATACTATTGCGATCCATACACTACTACATTACCCATGACAACAGTCCCCCACAACCATAAAACCCACCACTGCCTATAACATCCACTTCCGTACAAACTCTCAACCCATCACTGCATAGCCCCTGCCTGTGCATCACCGAAGTGCACACAAACCAGTGCACTTCATCTCCAATTCACTTACAACAACTTCACTTGCCCTTCCCACCACAAACCAATCATCTTAAAATATTACATCTTAAAATATTCTAAAAATATGGTAACACTGATCTTAAAATATTCTAAAAACATTTGCCTACCACTTCATATTGCCTACCACTTACAGTACATAACGGCTGCTTCAAAATCCACCAACTTCCTCCCCACAAGCTTCATACTTCTGTCAATAACAATCACTCGACCACCAAACTTTCTCTGTCACTTTACCACCTATAACTTTACTTTCATTCACCTCCTATATATTCAAACATCTCACAACCACCCATACAAACCATCCCACTGCCTATGTTCACAAACATCTTTGAACTCCTCAATGCTAACATCTACATCATCTGTCACCACTGCCATAACTCCTCCAAACTTCCTATACCTTCATCTGCTACCAGTATCAACCCACAGCATGCAACTGCACAATCACAAAACTACAGCCATACTTCCTTTACTTCATACCACTGATCGATATCATCCACTCCCCCTATAGCAAGCAACTAAACCTATGAACATTTTCCACCAAGAAAATGTTAACTGGCCAACATTCAATCACCAGGTCAATTCCCATCTTTAGTTCAACAGCAAACCACTCAAGCAACCACCTAACATCCACTACACACATATATCCTCCAACACCGTTTGGCTACAAAGCGCAACATCAGTTCACTTTCTCATCTGTGCATACTGTGCATTGCTTCCACCACAAAATCACTCATCACACACCTCCACTTCAAATCATCCTTCCATTCAAAACATTCGAACTGCTAACTCCCCACTATACCTTATAGTAAACCAAATAATACATTTCACTGCCTTGCATCCCCACCCTCTGCTATACAAATGTGCACTTCAACACCACTACCACATCCATACACACTGTTTGAACATCACCATACAGTAACTGCCAATCGCAACATTCATCACGTTACTGCACATTGCTGCACTACCTCAATAACATCACCAATAATTCAACCATCCTCTTCCACTGTTACTGCTCATTGACTTGCTTCACACCATACAAATTTCACCACACCATCATCATCAATACCCACCATTCATCCAAAAAACCATCACTGCATAATCCCTACAATCACCTTCTTGCTGCCTGTAGCCTGCGCAACCACCTCACCTCCGCCAATCGAATTCGGAACCACCCAATTCCTACTGCATTCGCACTTCATGGCTTCAAATTCCCTCCATCACCTAAATCGAACTCAATGCAGTTAGCCGCCGCGACTTCGATCACCTGGAACCACAACATCGCAACTTCCACCTCAGAGTATGGCCACATACCCAGTTCTTGCTTCACCCAAACATCGACTCGCCTCAAACTTCAAGCCATCGAACAAAACTACTATTATCATAATTTCATTCAATATAACACCACTGTAAGAAAATAGTGGGGTTCTACTAGAATTAGCCTATATAATATCTGCACTTTTATACCAAAATACCTAACCGCTAAAATTTGACGGACTAAAAGAAATGAAACTTAATCAATCATGCATATGTAACAACTATTTTTCAGAAAAGGAAATCAACAAGGGACAAATAATCTAAAGCAATAATTTTATAAAGTAGTGATAGTTGTTGTGCACTAATAATTCCCACCCACATTTAGTTAAATGGCCAACAACACAACATTGAAACGGATAATAATATTCTTGATAACAAAATATAGTATCCAGTGACTGAAAATGACATAAATTTGGATACCCCCAACTCACTCATTTTCAAATAACTATACTAAGTTGTCTGTGTCCTTATCTCTACATTATTTTAGCCCTACAATTCAGGATATGTTATCAATAGAAAGAAAGCATCAAAGTATAATATTTTTCTTTATCTTATTGATAGTGTGGCAGAAATATAAGAATGAAGACAAAGGAATCGTAAAAAAGAAGGCTCCAATTCATTAATTTTTTCATAATACTTAAATAACAAGTATACATGTACAATCATGCACAATCCATTAAATTTTTCATCCTAGCTTCTGTTTATTCGTTGAACTTTTTCCAACCTATATAGATAATTAAGTTTTCATCTACTAATGCTATATCATCTTGAAGTATTATGACTGCATAACTAGTTGATGAGTGTAATTTTGTAGTACTGACAGGTTTTGTTATAAACCTCAGAAGAAATATAAATTACCACTTATTTGGGAATTGATTATTATTGTAAGAAAAAAATAGCGTAAATTCAAGTACAGGGACTAGGTGTACAACCTATTTTCAGTAGTAATGTGAACAAAAAAAAAGTTACCTCACGGATCAAGCTTTTCCAAATCGGAAAGGTACACAAAGAAAGCATGTTCAACCTGAAACAAATGTTAAAAACCTGAAACAAAGAACAGATCAGAGAATTATCCGATTTTGTAGAATTTTCAATTTTGATATTAAGATTGGAGGATTCTGATATTAAGAACAGATCAGAGAACATATATAGGTTACCATTCAGATTGAATTTATTGGATAATAATAATGTATACCTGCTCCTGCGTCTAAAGATATCGAATTGAACTCTTTGGATGACACACATAACCACCGATTCCAACATCATCAAAGGTCATAGCAAGAGGATGATTTTGTTTGGTTGTGGGCTCATCTGGTAATAGTATATTGTCCACAATCAACTTCTGATGTGTTGGAGGCACAGGTTTTTCATGTATTATGGATGCCGTCGAATCACTGCATACAAAACCTGTTGCAATGACTTCTAGATCAAAGTTCAACACTTCACATTTTTGATTTTTGTGAACATGCGAAATAAGCGGGTTAGCAGCATCGTCATTGTTCGACGTTCTTCCAACACTTTCATGATGTGTCCCACCACTTCCTCCTTCGTTGGAAGCAATGTCCGGCATCTGTTTCACACATCCTTTCAATATGTCGACCAATGTGTTCAATGTCCCCTTCACATTCTCCAAAGAACCCTCCACCTTCTACATCCTTGTTTCCAATCTATTTGAGTCTTGTTTACTCCTTCTGAGTTGTTTACGTGGAATAGTAGTTGCTTTAACTTGTGTCTTTGGTATTATAGTTCCAACACTTCGAGTCTGCCCCCTTTTATCTTTGTCGAACGTTTGTGACAAGATGTCTTCATCCAATGGCATATCTTGTTCCTCGTCGTCATTGATTGTTTCCCTTGCCTTTGCACTTTTACCCTAAAATATGATAATACTTGAGATATTTAATTTCGTGCATATAAGTTATAGGCCGATAAACCATGTAAACATATATGTCATAACAGTAAATGATTTTCAATTTATCATCTAAAACAATATATCGTTTAACTTACAAAGTACGAAGAATTTGAATCCGATATGGTGCCATCCTTTTTTGTATGATTTTTCTCCCACACTTCACGGCGTATGATTTTTTTTCCTGGATTTTCAATTGCCTGTAACCGAAACATCGATTATCAAACCAACTTATTCGAAGAGTTTATTTCCTACCGATACAATCTCATTCAACGAAATGGTAAAATGCAACGAAATAACAAAAAATTAAAACTGTACCATTTTATGTTCTACTACGGCGTGACTTGTACGACCACTGTGATGAGTATAATTGTATTGTGATCTATTTTTTTTTCCTAGCCCTCTTCTTTCGCGTGCGTCGGGTTTTGCTTCATTTTTCAAGAAGCCATCCCAATCTTCTACGACAACTTTTGGCGGACAGTTTTTCCTTCTAGCTTCATCGTTATCAAATTTGTCGTAGTACCCTGTGCTCAATTCACTTTTGTATCTTCTAAATGATTCGAACATTTTTTTAAAATACAACTCTTTTGTATTCGACTCTAGCTCATTAAATGTCTTTATATATTGAAGATAAAAAATACGTTCAAAAGAAAATACAAGAAAATACACAGATCATAAGTGCATGTCACTTGTAAGTTATGTAATTTTATTAGACAATACAAGTTTGTAATTTAGTTATAAGAGATAAAACTTCATGGACGTCAAAGCTATAGGTTAACGTGAAAAATTTAAGAAAATATAACCATTTGGTTAATTAACAGAACCGAGTAACCATGTCGCCGCTCTGGTATATTGTCAATCAATCTATTAACTAATCAACTTCCCACCTATCTTCGTATAGAACAAAAAAATGAGTTGTGCCATTTGTGCTTTCATATGATATCGGCACATGCATTTGTACCAATTTACCAAGTCTACTGCCTATTTTCCCAGCATTATCAGAAATTGGAACACCATATTCATTTGTCTCAACTTTCTCGGGTTGTGAAGATGACGAATTCGCGACTGAATGGATCGACGTTTCTACGGCTTCTGACATTGTTGCTGTAAGTATTTAGAAATAAACATATATAAGTTCACAGCATACTTGTACACAACACATAATTGTACTTGCAAAATAGTTGTATGAGTGAACCTGCAGAAAAAGCACAATTTTTTTACAGGTTGTCTAATAAAAGCAAGCAAGGATATTTGATTGTTATCGATTAAAAATTTATACGGTTACGAATAAAGAATATAAGTGTAACTGAAGCAACAAAAACAACTATTGATCAATAACAAACGTAGTTTAGGCATGTAATAAATATGACACATAATCATTATTACCTGAAAATGAAGAAAAACCGGGTATGTCGCTCCAAATTCCATATGGTAAAAGACGTATTGAAAATTGATCAATCAGATTTCATGAATTTAGAATAATAATTAAATAGTGATACATGAAAAATTCTAAATTCATAATCAAAAAATTCTAAATTCATCCACATTTGAAATTCAACTCAATTAAATTAAGAAATACATCTTATATTAACATATGGATTTGGTAAGATCTTCTAATTTTTTGTTATCTTCAAAGGCTGATTGATAGACGGTAGGAAACTCAAGATCATCCACGATTGTAGTCAACCGCTTAGGTGTCTGTAAAACCACAAACCATCCGCTATTTTTCAAATCTTTTGAGTAGAACACTTGACTCGCTTTTGACCCAAGAATAAATGGCTCATCGTTCATCCTATCTTTGGTCTTCAATTTCCTTAAATTAACTGTAATCAAGTTTGAAATAGGATCAATCTTGCAACCATTGACCTTGTCTTCGACTTTTACCCAATCACAATAAAAAACCGTTTGTTTGAAGTCTATATAATCCGACTCAATTATCTCCTGAATAACTCCATAATACAGTGTTTCAGCTTCTGCATAATTTTTATCTTCCCCACTGGCTCTAAATTTGGTAATTACATACACCGCTGTCTTTTGTTACCATCCGATCTTCGTATTTTTTCGGGCAAAATGTAAACCCATTTACTTGGTACTTCATATAACTGCGCGCCTTGAACTTCGACCCATTCACAAGGCGCTAAAGAGTTGAATCAACATCGTTTTTTTTACCAACTAAAAAATAAAATATGTGAAAAGTTTGATTAATAAGGTGTATGATACCTTTAAGTACACGTAACCATAGAGTAAAACTTTGACAATCTTCCACGGATGAAACCCCATTTCGAGATTGAGATTTAGTAATTTTCACATAGATGTTATACCTCCTGCAAAAAACACATTTCAAAACATTTATATACTTACAATGGTGGAGATTCAGGAGTTATTTGTGAACTTGCTTCTCCCATTCATCCAATCTATCATACTTATTGAGGACCCATCTACGAACTTCTTCAAACTGCACCGAGGTTAAGGTTATGTCTTTACCATTATCTAGAGGCATCTCACCAGGAAACTCATCATCCTCGTCTACGAAAGCCTCACGAGTATGTTTATGTGTGCCATCGCCTCCTTTTGGCATATACTCCATGCAGTAAAGACTAGATTCCTGCACGATATATCCTTCTACAATACATCCTTCAATATATCTTTTGTTGCGAACGTATCCTTTATATGTTTTCATCAACCTATGAATATAAATTGATTACAAATAACTAGTAGCTATTTAAATCGAATGATGATGAACAAAACTGAGATTAGTAAATTACCGTTCAAAAGGATACATCCACCTATATCTAACAGGACCGCATATCAATGGTTCATCGGCTAAATGAACCATAAGGTGGATGCTGATGTCAAAAAATGCAGGTGGAAAATATTTTTCAAACATACAAATTGCTTCTACCAAACTAATCTTTGCTTTTAAAAGATGTTCTCTGTTAATCACCTTTGAGCATAAAATGTTAAAAAATAGACTAATATGATGTATAGCATTACGTAGATCCTTATGTTGTGGATAAGAATGCTGAAGCAATACCGAAAGTAATTGCTGCATTGTGACGTGGTAATCATGAGACTTCATATTTGTTAGTTCAGGAGGATTGATGTTCACATTGTTATTGAAGTTGGAAGATAATTTTCTAGGCACTTTTAGGCTTTTCAAAATGGTGCAAAATCGTAGCCTTTCGTCTTTGCTCAAGGTGAAAGTTGCATCTGGTATGATAACTTTATTTCTTTCAGGATCTTCACCGACCCACAATTTTTGTTTTATACCCATGTTTTTCAAATCCTTACGTGCATTGATGCCGTCTTTTGACTTGTCTTTATGACCCATAATTGTGCTAATGAGATGCTCAGTGACATTCTTCTCTGTATGCATAACATCAATATTATGTCGGACCAAATTTGCTTTCCAGTATGGCAAATCAAAGAGGATGGACCTTCTATACCATGCGGGAACATTCTCAACTTCATCTTCATCGGTTTTCTTTTTTCGTTTTCGACCGATTTCTAATTTGTCTTTACCAACTTTCATCTTGATATTAGCTACCTACTCTTCAACTTGATAACCAGACAATGGTCGTGGAGGACGACGATATTCTTGTTTGTTATCAAAGTTTGTTTTTTTGTCGTGAAACTTATGTTTGAAAGGAAGAAATCTTCGATGTCCCATGTAACACATCTTCTTACTTGCACGAAGATAATAAGAACAAGTGTCTTCCCCACATATAGGACATGCCAAATAGCCATGAGTTGTGCATCCCGATAAAGTCCCAAGTGCAGGATGGTCATGAATTGCCCACAATAACCGTGCTCTCAATGTAAACTCAGAATTATTAAATGAGTCAAATGCAGCGGCTCCTTCCCATAACAGTTGTAACTCATCTATCAATGGCTACAAATAAACATCAATATAATTTCCTGGTTGTTTTGGTCCAGAAATCAACAATGTCAACATTGAAAACTCTCTTTTCATGCACATGGATGGAGGAAGATTATACGGTACTATAACTACTGGCCAACAACTATAACGGTTACTTAGAGATGCATGTGGATTGAAACCATCCGTTGCTAATCCAAGCATGACATTTCATGATTCAATAGCAAATATTTTGTCAAAAGAATCTGCAGCTCGCCATTGAGAAGTATCACATGGGTGACGCATTATGTCTGAATTAGACTTGGCACGACCATGCCAAGTCATAGCATCTGCTATCCATGGTACAGTATATAACCTCCTTAGCCTAAGAATTAGAGGGAAATGTCTCAATGTCTTTTGAGGTACTTTGGTAGCTCTTTTCTCTTCTTTGAATGTTGTTTTATATCTTGATTGTTTGCAAACTGGACAAAAAACTCTATTTGCATCATCCTTCCAATACAAAATGCAGTCATTAATGCACGCATCGTAAGTTTTGTAATCCATACCAACTTGCTTAATCATCTTCTTCATGTCGTGATACTTTGTTGGCAGTGTCATACCTTCAGGAAGTAATTCCTTTATGAATTCTAGGAGTGCAGTCACACCATTGTCGGAAAAGCCATACTGGGTTTTCAAGTTATTCAGCTTGACGACTACAATTTTGTTATCCCTTTTGGACATGAAGGATACAATGGCTCTTTTGCATTATAAAAAAGTGATTTATACTTCTTGCTTTGATTGGCCTGCCAATCAACATCAAACGTCGGCGAATCCCCAATATTATCTGGCAACAAACTTGTAGGTTGAAATTGATGAAATCTATCAGCATCATTGACTAGATCTTCCATCCTAGGAAGTTCAGAGTCATCGGTACTTATGGCTTGACTTACAGGTTGTTTTTTGTTCATTGCCGACTCTTCCCCATGAAAATGCCAAATAGTATATGATTGGACAATTCCCCATCTAAGCGGATGAAAATGAATTTCATCTAATTTAATTTTCATTTTCATATTCTTGCACTGTGTGCAAGGACAAGAATAAATTTCCTTATTGCCACCATTTTCTACAACAAAATCAATAAACTTCTGCACTCCTTCCATATATCGTGGGGTTCTTTGATCGGCTTCTTTCATCCACTCTTTATCCATAATTGGAGACTTTTTGATCTGCCAACCAAAATATATACAACATTTTATAAACTTGAAAGTACGAGCAACTTAAAGAATAATTACATGCACAAACCTTACTATTATTTGCTCAAAGAGTGCAACAATATATAATTTAGGAAAGAGGATAATGGAATTGTAGGAATAGATGGGAAATAGGACAATGGAGGTAACGTTGGAAACTTAGGAATTGTACTAGTAATAGTGGGAAATGTAGGAACGATAGGAATTGAAGGTAATGGAGGCATTGCAAGCTTTGGTAGACTTGGAATTGTTGGCAATGGTCAAGGCATAGTTGAAATTGTCGGCATAGAAGGAGAAGGAGGTGGCGTGTCCAAAAGATGGCGTGCTCCATAACAGACGTTAATGGTACTCATTAACATTAAGGAAATGAATACAATAAAACCAGTCTTGGAAGCCATTATAATTTGTATAGTTCACACAAGTGTTTGAAGTTGTGAAGCCTTGATATAAGATAACCAAAACTGTTGTTCAATATTTATAGTGGAATTAAATGGTTGTTATATGACTGTACTTTGCAGTTAGCTCAACCTCATGTATCTGCAATGTAACAAAATTCAAAAGAAGAATAAAGCATATGTATCTACTATCTAGACTTTCGGATGTAATAGAAAATAATATTACATGTATGATAACTTCATTAGGAGTTCACCTAGACAACTACTTCTTATTAAATCTGTAATAGTCAAATAATTATTTAATTGACTTTGTGGACTAAAACCATCTGTTATCTTTGTTCTCTGTTAGAGCATTCAAGTGGGGCAGCAAATTAAATATTCGTACTTGCTTTTCCATCAAGCAGGAAAGTATCCCTATCTCAGACGGAGAATACTATGACTGGGTATAAACATTTCCTGAAGTTGAGAACTTCGATAAGCCATATGGTTACAAAATAAGCACAGAAAATGTCAACAAATATAATGAATATGGAAAACTATATCTGCGTCTGAGTATTCATATGCAAATAATCATGTTAAAAATACCAGTATTATAAATGTGCAGGATTATAACCTATACACAGATACATAAAATTTTAAACTCATATAGTTTTTTCGGAACATAAACTAGAAGAACTGTTTTTCCCCAGTGTAAGTATGTTTGATCGATTTAGTAATTCTTTTAATTGTCATGCATCGTCCAACTGGGTAGATAAATGTCTGAACTTCTATTGCTCAACACTGCCTGCACTTCTCACCCTTGCTTCAACAAAACCACACTGCCATACAATAAAACTGCCTGTCTTCATTCCAACATCATTCCATCATCCTCAAAACTACCTCCACCATCAAGTTCCTACACAACACCATCAACTTACACCTCTCAAACTTCTACTTGTATATACAACTTCACCTCTCTCAACACCTCCCATACACACTGCAACAAACCAAACACCAACAACTACAGTCATCTCCATTAAACTACCATCAACATCTCCACTGTCAAAACAAACTCCTGACCATCACTACATACCAATTCAACTACACGCTATTCTTATCCACTGCTGCTCCTTAAAGCTTTCATACCATCAGCCATCCCACTTCCCAAACCACCAACTCTACATCCTCCTATCACTTCCCTTCTTCACCAGACTACAGCAACCTACCTCCATAGTCAACAATCGCCAGAAATCAACAATCGAGTTTCAACCCACTCGCGCTTGCGTCTCCTCGCCAATCTAACAGCCAAGGACCGACTCAAATAAAAAAAAGCTTTCAATTCACAATATTCAACCCGATTTGAGATTTTGGAAACTTCAAAATTCGAGGAGTTCTGTTTTTCAAACCTTACTATTATTTGCTCAAAAAGTGCAATTTTGGGATTCAATTGAATAGCAGCCCATGCAATTTGGTTCAACAATTGTCTTTGTGGAATCTCTTTGTTTCACTTCTGTATTTCAACACACATATTTCATCTTTCATTCAGCAATTGTCTCAATACAGATTAAGTTGAGCTTCAAGCCTGTTTAATCTCAGCTCGCTTCAGCTCCTTCGTTTCAATTAGCACTTCGCTCCGTATTCATTTTAGTTATGCTCATTTTCTATGAAATGCTAGCTAGAGTTATAGTTAGATCCAGGCTCAACAGCACTCTTTCAACAATGGGAGCAGTTCCCTTCCTCTCTGCTCGTGCACTGGCTCATTTATTAATTACCACACTCACCGTCCTTCCTGCCCGGCAACTTTCGTGCATTTTCTCATCTTTTATTACTCATGCTACTACTTTATATTTCTATCACTGTCACGTTCACAGGCTTCACGGCGCTTCCCAGTTTATAGCTTAGTTAATGCATCTTATATTACACTCTGCTCATTTCAGATACACAGCCCTGTCCATAAGCTTCTCATCTCACATCACGCATCACTCTCTATGCAATTTAGTTAGCTTGCCTTGTCCACTTGCTATCGCTAGTCTCAACTTTTAACCGATCCTACAACACTCATTCAGTTCTAAAACTTTCGTCTGATGGTCCTTCGACCTAACATACTTCAAACAACAATGAATTCCCGCATTATTTTTGTATTCTGTTTTGTATATTAATAATTTTCAACTTATTTCCTTTTCATTTTTATCGCATATGTTGTTCATCCATATGATGATCTCACATTTTGTATAAATACACGTAAATTGTACTATCAGCTATCAACATATGTTGATGGCTTTTGTTACAACAAAATATTGTGATAGTACACACATCATATGAGACTTGTTGATGGCCAATTTGCTGAAGCTCTTAAAGAAGAGATATATCATCTTGTTCATGGCACACTTGATTTGCCAATTAATTTTTTTAGCGCAAACTATAGACGTGTCTTTCAGATAATTGATAATGTATATGTAATGGTTAGTGATACAGAAAATGCATAGTTACTAATTAAAGGAATTTTATATATACATATGTTATTTCAGGCAAGAAAGAAAATTATATGCCTGCAAAAAAAGCTCATTATTGAGAGAGTATCTAGTGCAAGTTTAATCAATGATGACATGCTTGATTGCTTGCTAAAAAATGATGAAGAAGGAAAGATGAATTAAATAATGAGAAAATTATCGACTTGATAATTGTATCAATATACTCAAGTTATGAAATGATTCCTACTACTTCAATGATGGCTGTAAGCATCTCCATGGCCATCCAAAATCTCTAGAAAAACTCAGAGTGTGTGTGTTTTAGATGAATAAATAGCAGTTATAGTACTAATATAATTATTTTATTGCATATGAAAATTCAGACATCAGATTGGCTGACGATGGACTTCGCTGGACTGACTACAAGTCCATGAAATTCACTTGAGCAATAAGCATTTAATACATCCAAATACATTTGTATACCTGTTTTAGCCTCAACTTATTTCAAATACTTTTAAATTTATTATTTAAACAATCGTATCATTATTCAAATGAATAGTTACATTACCACCGTGATTACTATCAAATCTAAAGTCAGTAAATTCAATGATAATAATACATGTCCAAACATTTTAATTTGAAAAATTCATACCATGATCTCCAAAAATATTTGAAGCAAGAATAACATGATTCCTAAAATTAGAATAGGTTGAAAATTATTAGGGAATAAACTGATAAATGTTGAAGCTTCACAAAAATTTAGGGCCTGGACTATAAATATATTTTAGAAAAGGATGCGAGTGTTCCTCCATATCAGTGGCGAGTTTCCTTAATGATGAATCCGCTTACTGCTCAAAGGTTTAAGTATCTCAATCGTGTTTGACTTGAGCAAAGGTGATAATTATGAACTTACTAGTTAATTATTATTTTTGGGATGAATCATTCATACCTACAATACGAGTTCTTGTAACTTTCACAAAATTTGAAGAACTCCAGTCAGACGAAGAATTCTTGACTCCTCCATCAAGTCCTTCAGTAATTACAACTCCTTCACCGTCTACATAATCGAGCTCTTCTTGGTTGCAGTGGATAAAAATACCCTATATCCAGAACTATGCTACAAACACGGGCCTCGCTAACCGTGAAGAAGACATTCAAGACCTCTTTGCTGTTTAAAACGAAAATTGTTAACAAAATAAAATAAAATAAAACGTTCAATTAGAAATACCATTTTGTCACACTCAACTCCACTTCCACGCATTTTAGTCGCAAGATTTGAGATGAAATTTGGATCTGCCGAAATATGGATAAACACGCTTTACTATTTCTTCCACGGCAAAGATAAACACGCTTTACTATCTCTTCAGATCTGCCGAAATTTGCATCTAGAAATATTATCGCTTTTTTTCCTTTTTTCTGGATCGAAGTGGAAAATGAAAGAAACAGGCGTAGCTAGTTGGGAACAGGGGTATGGAAGGCTGTACTACAAATTTAGTTCAGGTAAGGGCCGTTCCAAAATTTAGAACGGCTATGAGCCGTAGTATAATATTTTGCATTGGACTTTAACCGTTGCTTAATAGCAACAGCTTAGAGCCGTTGCAAATTTTCCGCCTTTGGGAGTTGCGAAACGGCTGGTATGGTGTAGTGGAAGGATGCTACCATGGTAATTTACTATAGAGTTATATTAATAAATTAGATCTTGATTTGAAAATCCAAAAGGTATGATTTGACATACTAAAGTTATAAGTATGTATTATTATTTCAAATTGATTTGAAATAGAACCCAATGTTTAATTATTATATTGTCTTTTAAATTATTTTATGGACATATGTATCCTATGCATTAGGGTAATTTGATTTATACATCTCATTATGATATGTTTGTTGGTATTTTTCATTTCCTGAAATGAAAAGGAATTTTCGATGATTTGGGACAGTTGAAAACTTCTGAATCAGTTGAGAACTTAAAGCTAAGTGTTTTTCGAAAAATATAAGAAAATATAACTTATAAATTTGAGAAGATAGTAAGTTAAAACAAGTTTTAAATTGGTTGAACACCCAGGTCAAGTTAAGCAAATTGATATTGTGTATGTACCATTAGGATGTAAAGGAGTGTTATATGAATATGAACTCAAGTATGAGATGGTTTTAAAATAATGATATGCCCTTATAAATTTTTTATAAAAACTTAAGTACTGTTTTATGGAAAAAAATTATAAATGATTTTAGTATTTAATGAAATACTATTGGTGTAAATAAATGTGAATTAAAAATAACTGGTGTAATTAACAAACCAATGGATAAATACATAAATTGTACGTAGATCATTTTATTCGCATAACTGTTCTTGATAGAGATTCGAGTATATGATTTCAAGGTGATTTACACCGATCCAAATAAGGACTTTTCACTCCATTCTTGGCGGTGAACATTTGACGTGAGTTTTGATATAATAATTCTGATGTTTTTTATCATAGTATATAGGTCTGTCAGTGGATGCTTTTGGATGCGGATAGTGCCATATCCACATCCGCATCCAAAATCATTTTTGGATATCCGCATCTATGGATGCGAACAAATATCAAATAATTATCCTAGCCACTAGCGACCGATAAATCAAGAATTGTATAAAGAAAATTTAGTTTAACATAAATATTTTTCAATCCCATTGGTTACAAAAGTGTTAAAAATTATCAAATATGATAATAATAAATAGTTTGAGTAGCTAATAAGCATTAAGTGCATATAATATAAAGTACTAACCTAATAAAATAATGTACGAATATCTTTCACTGCACTAAAATATACATTGACAGCCCTAATGGTATATGGCTATGTAAGGAGAATGGAGCTTTCTAATCAAGGAAATGGATCAGAGACCGTACTAGGGAAGTCGAGTGAGCGATACTACTTAAAAAGTAGTATTTATGTGATCGAACGAGTGGTCGGATTTGACATTGCATATGGACGACATATGTACATTGTATGGGCATTAATGTAGTTGTATGCTTCTTACATTAGAAATACAAGTTATATGGTTTGATATGGCATCTTATGTAAGATGATTGCTTCATATGATTTACATGCTTAGATTCATACATATGATGGATGAGTCATTCTATTGTTTCATTTGTCGTGTTTAATTCTCTTTTGATAATTTAAGTGAGATTCAAGTATAAGGAAGCAAAGGCTACCTTGCCACTTTTGGTTTCATGAGTAGAGTTTGATTGCTTGATAAATGATACGTATTTACGTTCAACGATTGTTTTTGCTATGTGACATACACACTCTATAATTATATCATAAGTATATATTGTTGTTGTGTTGTACCCAGATAGGGAAGGTCCTAGACCTCCTATATTGATATTGCGATTTTTTCAAACATGGCCATGTAAAGGAGGTGCTGTTGAAATTTTCCTTAACATAGGGGACTATAAATGCTTAATAACCCATTTTAATTAATTGATTTTAAAAGCTTAAGGATTGGAATTTCATAGACGAAGTTCTTTTAAAGGGGAAGAATGTAATAACCCGCAAATTTTAACATTCAAATGGTAATATTTAATTTATTTAAGTATACAAATTTGATTCAAATATTATAAATGTAAGAAAATCAATTGTTAGTAAAATGACTTGTTTTTTATTGACATATTTTAAATAAATTTATATGATTTTTCATAATTTTTAATTTGAAAAATATTTAAATTACCATTTGATGAATTCTGCAGCAAACGCTGGTATTTTGAAATTTCACATAATAAGATAATCAATGTATTTTATTATTATTTGTGATCATGTCACATTGTTGTGTGCGACCGTAATTTTTTGTCCGCGGTTTGCGATTCGTAGACGATCGAAGCACCGTACAGCGAAGTATTGGAAATTATAAAATAAACAAAACCCCATACATAAGAATTTTCTTTATTTTCTTTCCCTCTTCTTAGTTTTCACTTTTCTCCTTTCCAGCAAAATGAAAAAGGGCTACCTCCTTTGAAATTCAGAATCAAGAACAAGGGTTCACGTAAAATCACAAAATTGGATCCGTTGAATTTCGTGAGAGTAAGGGCTTCAAATTTATATTGATTTTGGGGGTATAGTCGAGTTTGGGAAGGAGCAACGTGGTAAGGCCATGAAGACGGTTAGGGATTATCGAAGATTTAGGCGTCGATTGAGGAAACAGAGATCACCATTGCATTTCTCATGTCAAATATAACCTTTCTACCAAAGCTCGTCAACTCCGATTGAGTATTGGTGGGTGCGACATTTTGAAGGTGGGATGAGACGCTTCTAGGTTGGCATGGAGGAGGAAGGGATCAAGCTCATTGTCTTTGGTGTTCATTGCGGAGTACTTGCGAAGTTAAAGTCGTCTGAGATGGTTTTGTGCGAATTCATCGACTAGCGAAGGAGAATCAGAGGATAGAAGAGGATGTGCACAATCATGCGCATACAGGTCGTGCATAGGAAATTGTAATGGGGAAGAAGGAGGTTCTAGGGGTGATTAAAGTTTTCTTAAGGGATTAATTCAACTAATAACAAATCTTAACTCACAAATTTACGAATTAAATAACTTTTGCATATGAGGTTCAATCGAGAAGCAGTCTTTTGCATTGCACTCGTAGCAGTTTTATTGACACGTTAGAGTTGGTTTCGTCAAGTTTGGAGCAAGTGAAATTTTCAGCTAAAATCGAACGACGTTCGATGTTCGACTATTCGGAACCGCATAAGCGTCAGTTGGAATTTTTTTGAGTCAACTCACCTTTGGATAAACTCTATATGATATATAGTATATATAAATTATCTTTTTCATGTTTGAATGATTTATTTGTTTGGTTTGGTTGAATTTTCACTTTGAAAAGCGAATGACATGTAAATAACGAATTTTATAGAGGAATCCATATTCCTTGCCGTTGTGATTTTAAATTTTAGTTATATACTTGTTGTACAAATTGTTAAATGTCATAACTTGGTAATTTGGCCATATTGATTATGACTTTGATATGTTGAAAAGTTGAACTTTTTAAGTGATAAATGTAGCAGCAGCATTGGTTCAGTGCTGTGGTAGTTTTTGGCCTCGTTACAGTATTTTGAAAACACTATTATTTATTGTTTGGATTTGAAAATGATTTTGATTTGGAGAATGATTTTAATTCTTGCTTTTGGAATTTTGTATGGTATTTTATTTTGAAATAGTTTTTAAACATCTCTATTTTACTCTAGCTTTTTTGGAAATTTTTAAAAGTATTTAATTACAAAAAAGTTAATATAATAATGGATGTTTATTTTAAAATAAAAAGGAAATTTTATCTTTTACAAAAAAATTAATTCAATTTTAAAAGGAAATAGAAATATTTTGAAAAATATATTTATGAAATGTTTTATATAAAATGTCATATAGAAAGAACAAATTTATAATGGAATTTTAAGACTAAAAGTATAAATTTATAAATGATATTTTATAAAAGGTAATTGATATCATTTTTATAAATTGGAATAATAAATCACATTTGTGAATTTATAATGATATATGGAATGTTGTTCTATGAAAAGTATTTAGTCTTATCTTGAAACCAAAGATTTTTGATAAGTATAGAAGTTTTATAAATAAATTTAGTGATTTATAAAGGAGTTTATAGATAGAAAAGAGATTTATAATAGGAGTTCTATAAATAAATTTAGAGATTTATAATAGGAGTTTATAATAAAAAGAGATTGATAAAAGGAGTTTCTAAATAGAAAAGAGATTTATAAAAAAGGTTTGTAAATATAAAAGAGATTTATAATAAAAAGGAGTTCTTATAAAAGGAACGGGATTTGATTTCCATAAATGATCTTTTAATTCTAGTGGTATAGAAAGTATTTTTTCAAATTTAACACTAATTTTGAGGTAGGAAAACTTGTCTTTATCCTGAGAATGAAGAATGCATGTCAAGGCAATAACAGTTTTCTAACTTACCCGATTTCTTTATTAACCGAGGTATAGTACAAGTTTGAAATCTGGAAGTGGTGGTACGTATATTTTGGTCTAATTGACATATGATCCATTTACTTCCACCAAAAGAAGAGTGTCTAGGGTTTATGCTTATAAATGTTTTAAATGACATTTGTTTTAACCCAACTAAGTGTGGTTTTGGACATGAAATCTTTCTTAAGATTTTGGTGAATATACTTATACCGTTCAAATAAGTATATAGTTGCATTTTCTAAGTATTGAAAGTGTAGTGTTTTGTGATTATATTTATACCAATGAGATAAGTATATGTATATTTTCTAAGCATTGAAAGAGTATAAATAAATACCAAATGAGTAATATACTTTTTTATGTCTTTGTAAAAGTATCTTGGTAGATATATTTCCAAAGTGGTTTAATTAATGAAGGGATTAATTAAAAAGGCTTAGAGATTGCTTATGTGACGCCCCACCTCTATACCCACGCTAGCCAAGAACACTACGGTGTAGTGCTGTAAACTAGCATGGAGAATAAGGCTGTTGAGGAGCGACCATCCATGTGATTGCTTATCACACGGTGGCTATAAATAATCTTCGGAAACAAACATAGAAATAAGCATAACACAAATCAGTCACAGACGTCCATATCACAATGGCGGAAGAAGATATGAATATATAACTAACACATGAAAGTGTACATCAGATTAGTGGTCAAAAAGATCCACAATAATACAAAAGAATA
Source organism: Allium cepa (assembly GCA_030765085.1). Taxonomy (NCBI): domain Eukaryota; kingdom Viridiplantae; phylum Streptophyta; class Magnoliopsida; order Asparagales; family Amaryllidaceae; genus Allium; species Allium cepa. The sequence goes on along the minus strand of CM060940.1, from coordinate 814,740,435 downwards.
GCAACACGTGCTATTCAAAAGAATACAACTATGAGTCTATATCTCAAGTGTATACAACAAAAACTGCTAATCTAAATAGTTAGCCAAAAGTCAGAGTAGCAAATCCCGGGAAGAAGTCAAGCAGAAGCACCTGTAACATCTCGGTCTGACCCGAGTATTATTTAAGAAAATAATAAACGGATCAGTCTAGCTATAAATATCAGATGACATGGTAAAAAAACAAAAGATATGGCATAAACATAAAATATCCATATTGACATACTACTATAAGTATGCAAATGATGATCAACAGAAGATCAATCAATAAGAGATAAATCAATATCACAAGAATCTTCTCAAAGATCCAAAGAGGGCATCATACCCTAAACTTGTACTCATAACAAGTCAATGACATAAATTCCAGAAATCAACACAAGAAATCCAGAAATCACAAAAAAAGGGAAAGAGGCCTATCACATGACGGTCCGAAGACCATGGGGAGCTACCCCATATGGGTGAGTCGGAATCACCCAGGTGAGGTCTAGGCTAACCAAAAAGCAAAAAGGTATGTGTGAGTGGAATCACACAAATGGTGTCTAGCCTAACCTCGCAACAAAAAGGTATGTGTGAGTGGAATCACACAAATGGTGCCTAGACTAACCCTGCGGACAAAGAGATATGTGTGAGTTGGAATCACACCCATGAGGTCTAGTCTAACCTTGCAAACAAAGAGACATCGCACAATTGCTAGTCTAAATCATAAAATAATCGTCATGATCAACGAGAAGTGTCAATTACACTAAGCTACTAAATATAAAAGTTTATCTTCGTGTCCCATAACCACTTGCTTAACTTAAATATTTATGAACAAACTGTAAATCTTCACTAGAAAATTGTCACAAAAGGTTCAATCGAACAAGTCTAAGAGTTAACCGACGAAGCAAATGCAAGAGTTTCATAACACTTGTTTTACTAAGTCGTTTAATTAGATTTCTCATCCGAGTGAGGTAAAGGTTTGTATATACTAATAGATTGGAAAACGGTTTAGGAAAAGAGCTTTGTATTAAAATAGTGTTGAAATCGTTTTGATGAAAGAGTTTTGATATTTACTACTAGTATTGAAACCTTCAGATTTCTAAACTTGTTATCCCACCTTTTTAGCAAGGCCGTGATACCATAAAATCGACCAAGAAGCCAAAGATAGTTTGTCTCTAAGAATGGTCAACTCAGCATCTCAACAAAGCAAGTTCCGTTGAATGTTTTTCAGATAAGATCCCCTATGGAGGGGGGTCCAGGGGGTGGCAACCCCCGGCGGGGTGTGGGGCAGCGCCCCGTCTAAAATGGTATGACTTATTGAAGACCTAAGGGAAGATAGGATCGAGCGACCTAATGGTTGCGACCTAGGGGTCTAAGGGGTCAAGCAACCTAGTGGTTGCGACCTAGAGGTGTTCGCGAGTTAGCAGAAGCGAGCGACCTAACAGAGGCGAGCGACTTAAGGGGTCATGCGACCTAACTGGAGCAACCCTGTGGTCATGCGACCTAAAATGTACGCGACCTAATTCAGCCGAGCTAAGGCGTGGTGCGACTCAACCAGGTGAGTGACCTAAGGGAGGCGAGCGACTTAAGGAACTCACGGGTTAGAAGAGGCGAGCGACCTACGAGTTAAAGGGGTCGAGCGACCTAGAGGTGTTCGCGACCTAGTGGTCGAGCGACTTAAGGGGGTACGCGACCTATCGAGGTTCGCGACCAAATGGAACAAAGGCCGAGCGACCTATGTGGCAAGGCCGAGCAACGACCTAAAGTATAAAGGTCTAACGACCTAGAGGTAACAACCTACAACCGAGTTAGCCAAGACCGGACGACCCAAAGCCAAGCGACCTACGACCTAAGACCTTGTGCCGAGCGACCTATGACCTAGTGCCGAGCGACCTACGACCTAGTGCCGAGCGACCTACGACCTAGGACTTAAGGGCGAACGAAATATGCAGGCCGAGACTTTTCCATGCGAACGACCTAGCATAGGCAGAACGACCTAACTGCAGTTTTTCACCTAAAACACCAAAAATTGGGGGTTTTCACCAATCCAATCCAAACCAAATGCAAATGTATATGCTAAAGTGATGGGGAATCATTCCCAACGGTCCAATATAGTTATAGACTAGAATTGTGAGATAAAAATCTCACCTTTGCACCAAAAATCAATGAAAATGAAGACCAAAGCAAAGCAAGAATCAATCCACTTCAATCTCAACACAAGAAGCTTGAATCCAATGTCTTCACTTTGATTTTGGAGTTGGATGTTGAATTTGCTAATGAACTTGGGCTTGGAATTTTAATTTCCCTTTCCACTCACCATTAATGCTAAAACTAGAGTTAGGTAGGAATTTATGAAGAGATGAGGAGAAGGGGTTGGAACTTAGGTTTAATAGGCTAAACCAACCCAAAGTCCAATGCGGGAAAAGTTAGTGAAATTCCACTAACCCCAAACATATCAAAGTTTATACTTAAAAAGATTGTAAATGACATTTCGAACTTAATGGAAGTGGTCTCGAGTCCTAATTTGACC